>CM041634.1:28829837-29353577 GCA_023333625.1 Bothriochloa decipiens
ACATTATTTTTGTTCATTATTTTTCATTATTTTTGTTCATTATTTTTGTTCATTATTTTTCACATTTTTCACATTATTTTTCATCTAGGGCACTCATCTCTTTTGTTCATTATTTTTCACATTTTTCATTCACTTCCTTTAGGGCACTCATCTCTTTTATTCCATTATTTGAAGTGGTGATTTGGCAAGTTCATGCCAAACCATGAACAATCATATAGTAGATTCTTTCCTACAAAATGTTAGTGCACACATACCCAAAGGATTGCAAAAATTTTGAGAAACAGGTTATTGTCCACAACTTATTTGAGTTTCATCTATGCTAATGAAGGTATGGCTTTTAGGAACATTTTAGCATAGATTCTGTTTATCATATTTTACAACATTTTTTGATATTCTAGCATGGTTCAAGGCATAGGTAACTTGCAACAAAATACAAGGTGAGTGATCTTTGATACTTACAGCTCTTCCATCGATGATGAATGGGCCATGTCTTTTGCATGAATTTGTTGGAGTTCATCATATGCCTTGCTTCATCTCTCGTGTGAGTTCATCTCTTGACTTACCCAATTTGGATTTGTGAATTTTCTGTAGGGGTTAGTCTAACAGAAATAACCAATATTTACTAAAGCACATTTTTAGTTCAATAACCAAACTAGACTCCATGTCTAATTTAATTAAGGAAGGCTATTTAACCTAAGCACCATGCTTAATTTAAAAGCCAATGGAAGTATTTTGAGTACTTCCAAACCAAAGCATGTTGTAGCAAACAAAGGTAACACGAAAGCATTATAGAGATTTACTCAATTAGAGATGAAAGAGCATGATCATGGTGAGGATTTTTTTATTAATTTTTTATTTTTAGATGCACACTACATGGATGCATGTAAGGAACTAAACATGCAATGGATTTAAGAAAACATAAATTAAACAAAGCGGAGAAGAAGCATGGATGATTTAAAAGTAAACATGCAGTTAACTGAAGATAAAACCTAAATGAAGCACATGCATCATTGAAAGCAAACATGCAATGGAATGCAAGAATTTAAAAGTAACTACTCATAAATTTAATGTCCATGAGCAAGACTGTCTCACGTTTCTTAATCACACTTACCATGACTCACATGATGGTTGTGAGTATTGCAGCTTTAATGTCCATCACTTGACATGTGATTATAATTCTTGCAACGATGACCTTTTCTCCAATCTACACATGGTTAGAATAATATGTATGTATACAAATGCCTGTGAGATGGCAGGGTTCCATGTTGATGAATGTTGAATGTTCAGGCACCCTTGGTTCATCAAGGTCTCTTCTTTTTCCTATGGAATCTTGTCGGAAGATTGAAACAACTTCTTTTGTCCTGTATATTCCACAACTCAACAGAACAAGGGGTAATCCTACTAAAGCTAGTGATACACTAAACTAGCAGATATCAAGATCATTATCAAAATCTTTACGCCAAATGCTTCCCTAGCAATTGCGCCAAAAATGCTTGTTGGTATAAATTAAGTGCAACTGAAATATAAAGGATTCCGCATGCGCACAGAAAATACCATTGTAGCATTTTACCGGGAGTATTCCAGGTATCGTTATTTATATTTTACCACAGGGAAGCATGGGTCAAAGAATCTGATAATTCATCATCATGTATCTACCAACTTAATAAACCAACTAGACTATAGCAGGGGTAAATGATAAATGATATATATATGATAGGATTTATTCAATATAATGCACAGGGGATAGGTCACTAAAGATATGCAACTAGCTAACTTGGGAGGTCAACGGGTGAGGTAGATTCCTATGATAAACTTATCACATGGTCCAAAGTATACCCAACTATGCTAAGACTTACCATACTCTTATGCACTTCGGGACGCCACTAGACAGGAGAGAGTACCATATAAGATACCTCTACTAACATGACTATGGTCCTACAATTTAAGAACCTGCTTGATTAGATATGGACGGGGCTGTCACCTCCCATAACTACCATACAGCCAGGGAACAGGGTGTATCCATAAGCAAAACATCGTATAAACACCATGCTAACACAAGGCTCAGCTACCTAGCCTAGCCAACAAAGAAGGCTAAGCGCTCTATGAACTAGCACACAAAAGCAATGATAAACTCAACTAGCAAGGTATATTCAAAGTAAGAATAACATGTAAATAAGAGAATAAGTATGAGTCTTACAGAATGTTGAAGTGAAGATACAAGGCTTTACCAAGCCTCCAAGATTAGATTCGAAACCTCGAGCAAGAGCCCATCTCGACCCTCTCTCCCTAGCAACTAGTTGACTACATTGGAGAGTCTAGACCTAATCCTCTAGGGTAGAGAGAGAGAGATTATCCTTTCAAGGGACACCTCTCAATCAAATGAATAATGAATTATGAATTAGGGTTTCTCCCAGGGCCAGGGGCCTTGCTTATATAGCCCCCTAGGATGCACCGCGGCCGTCGGATCAAACTGACCTTAATCAACGACTTAGATTGGACCTCAAAGGCGGTGGGAGCAGGATTTGCGAGCCTGGACCTGATTGGTCCAGGTCAGTGGGCGGGCACCCAAGGAGGTTGGGTGGGTGCCCAGCCACCATGGCAGATCGGCCTCATCTTTGGTCTAGAGCCTTCTCGAACCTTCCAGATTACAGAAAAGTACCTGGATCCTGATTATCTCTATGTAAACCAGTCATGTGGGCCTTTCTTGGTTCTTTTCAGCTGACACCCTGTAGAAGCAAACATTCAAAAAACTTGTGGAATTCCATTAGTATAACCCCTATATCTAGATGGTATTTATATTTAGGTCCTTTTCCATGTTTAGTTGATGGTTAAAAATTGGAGTTATCTACCATCAATAATGTGGTATTTTTGGACTTAGGCATAGTAGCATCATGCCTTCTCTCTTCCTCACCCTAAACTAGTAAAAATATCTAGAGTTCATAGGTGGGTCAGGAGACAACTCACTTGTAATACATCTGTTGCTTAATCTAACACATGGATCCAGAGGATGAAATCCAAAGATCCTCGGCATACAATTAAATCAAGATGTGCATGTCTGGTTTAAAAGGTATAATCAAAGTGGTAGAGAATATTTGTGGGAGATAGAGAGGGTGAAAACATTGCTCCTTGGCAAAAGACAACTTATTGAACTTCAAAGAATTCTAAAAGATCTTTTGAATAATTAGAACTTTGATAGATAATGAAGCTTGGATTCTTGCAAAACTTTCTTTCTTTCTTCTCTCTCTCTTTTTTAACTAGCCTTAGACAACTTGAATAACTTGTAACACTGATGATATGGATACTATGGAGCAAACATGGAGCATGGCTAGAAAACAAGGAAAATCCTATGGGTATGATATTTTTGGATGTTCACTCCCAGTGTAGGAGCAAAACAAATTTTTGAGGTGGATCTAATGGGTTTATATGGTGGTGCGTACTTCCAGGGTAGAAGCAGCAAGGGGTGCAAAGTGCGTGAATCTTGATTTTAACCATATGACAAGTTCCTAAGGGTCAACACGATTAGACCAAACTCAATGTATACAAGCAGCCAAATCAGTAAGAAAATCTTTCCTATTCTAATCAAGCATATTTATATGGCTGTGGTAGGAATTCAAACTCTCATCATATAGGATCTTATCATGTGGTAATTTTAAGTTTTCCAAATAAAATACCCAGGACTTTAGTATCACTTAGAACATAGAAAACAGCAGCTCAAACCATCTTATATCACACTCCCCAATCACCTATACTTTAGATCTAGCAATTGCCACCCACAAATCTCAGGCTCAGAGCAAATCTTTATACCAAAATAATCTTATCCAAAACTCAGGAGAGTGCAAGCTTAAGTATAGAGTACTTAAAGGTTTTTATGGCAGAGCAACTATCATTATTTCCAAGCATACAAAAATTACCTAGAGCTCCATTATTTAAGGCAAGTTAGACTTGTATCATCTCTTTAGCAAAAAGAAAAAATATAAATATAACTATTCTAAGTAGGTAAAAACTTTTTATTTGATTTTATTGGTTATGCATCTTTTTATTTATAGCAAACTTGAATAATTAAATATAAGATAGTAATACTTAGCTAGATACAAGGGGGATGCTCTCCCCCAAGCTGGATGTTGACATAGTCGTTCAGCTTGACAATAAAGACATTCTTCATCTTGTTGGACTTCTCTAAGGTTGATGTAAATATCAATGAGTTCTTCAAATCCTGTTGAGCTCAAATAGATAACAAAACTTGTCGAATTGATTAAGTGTCAGTAAAAATAAACCTTCCTTGATTGTCTAGAGCTTTTTAGAACTTTCTTCCAATATTTTTAAAATTTTATTATTTATGCATGTAGAAGTAAAATTTATATTTTTTTGTGCCACCACAGTAAATAAAGATTCACATGGGGCTTAAGGTTTCTATATTTTATTTTATTTATTTTTATTTTATTTTTTTACATGCAAAAAGATAATGCAACAATATTTTTATTTTCTTTTCTAATGCAAGGATGCTAAAAGTAAACATGCTAAAGTAAATACTTATGCAAGGAAATAAATGTGTAGATACTTATGTAGGTAATTAAATATGAAGATAACTACCATATCAACCTTTTGGCGAAGGTTTAGAGTTTTTGGTCCATCGAACCGGACCTTCCCGATTCAAGCACTTGAGGTGTCTAAAGGGACAGAGTCTTCCTTTGATTTCTCCACTCCTGTTTTTATGTTATTGGATGCTTGAAGTTCTTGATCTTGGCGTACTAATCCCTTTAGAATTGCTTGTCTCCAATGGTCATCAAGGGACTTCTCTTCTTTGCTTTCTAATTCTTGTATAGTAGTGCTTGGTGGTGTTGTCTCTTTCTTTCTCCACACCTTCCTTGTTTTTGGCTCTTCTTTTTCTTGGATCTCTAGGGTAGCTATCTCCTTCATTAACTTATCTTCTTGATTGGACCCTTCTTCCTTATTGACTTTCTTTCCCCGTTGAGAGCGATGCCTTCCATTCCTATTCTTCTTGGGCTTATCACAAGGAATGTAATTATTAAAGTAACAGCGTACCTTCCCTCCAGGAAAGTGGAAGTGAATCTCTCCATGCTTCATATAGATGATTGCATTGGTAATGTAAAGGAACGGTCTTCCTAGGATGACGTGAACATCATCTTCTTCTCCCATGTCCAAAACCATGAAGTCAGCAACAACCTCTTGATCCCTGATCTTTACGGCTACATCCTTGGCTATTCCTTCCAAAAATTGGAATGATTGATCTGCAAGCTGCAGCTACAAATATGTTGGTTGCAAGCGTGTATTTTGATATAAATGTTTATACGTTACCATGGACATTATGTTAACACTTAAGCCAATGTCACAGAATGTCTTGTAGAAGGTACTCTCCTTAATCGTACAATCTATGGTAGGTACTCCAGGATCATCAAAACTTGTTGTGGGAAAAGTTGTATCATGGGGTGGTAACAGTGTTGACCATCCAAACTGGTTCTTGAATAGGTAGCTTTGCTCTTCCCTTCTTGTTGTTGTTCTTCGGAGTGGGTAGTATGCCTTCATATGTGTTGACATTCTTCTTGACTTGAGCTTTCTTCTCTTAAATCTTGTTCTTCTTCATCGGGGCATTGTTCTTCTTTTCTTCCTTGGACTTATTAAACTCAAGCAATCGTACGGTTGTTGAGGATGCACTCTATTGGTGTTTGTACGATTCTTGAAATTGAATTTTTCCTTATTATCCCCTCTGGTGAAACAGATCTTGGTGCTATCGGTGTAGATGATGGCTTTAGCTGAGCTGAGGAATGGCCTTCCCAAAATGATTGGTGCTCTTTCATCTCCTCCTATTTCTATCACCACAAAATCTAACAATTGAGACGAGTGTCCAACTCCTACAAGCACATCTTCAAGGATTCCCTTTGGGTAGCACAGTGACTGATCTACAAGCTGCAAACACATGGTTGTGTACAACAAAGTGTTACCATGAATCTTCTCATATATTACCTTAGGCATGATGTTGACACTTGCTCCTAGATCATAGACAACTTCTTTAAACTCATGATTTTCAATGTGGATGGGGATGCTGGGTCTCCCTGGGTCTCTCTTCTTTTCAGGATATCTGCCATTAGGTCACCACTGTGGCCTTGGTGGAGCTATGAAGTACTCTCCTGCATTAAAAATGTCTACAAGATTTGCAGTTTCTAATTCTTCTGGATTCCTAGAATCTTATCTTTTTTGGTCATAGGTACTGAAGTTCCTAACTGAGAGAGTTGTGATTCCATCGTCTTATTAAAGCTAAATTCTTTATGGCAGATGTAAAGCTATCCATTCTATTGTTTATATTTTCAAGAACTTCATCATTGGAAGCTATCTTTCTAGACATATTCTTAATAACTTTATTTTGATTAGCAATCATATCTCTCTAAGGGGGTTGGTTAAAATTATTACCTTGGTAGTTACCTTGGGGGTTACTTTGATAATTACCTTGATAATTGGGCCTTGGTTGATTCCACCCTTGATTCTGTTAGGGACGAAAGTTGGAATTGTTGTTGATGTAGTTGACATCTCCCAGAACTTCTGGATAGTTGGTTCCTATGTGGCCAGTGCCTCCACACTCTTCACAGGTCATACGAGAGTCTCGGATGTGCATGACTTCCTTCTTTTGATCTCTTTCATCAAGCTTCTTTATGAGCAGGTCCATCAGACAACATGTCTACCTCTTTGACTTGATGCATTCCTCCCCTCTTGTGTGGTCGAGTGTGTTCTTCATTCCATCCCTGGTTAAAAGCTATCTTTTCCACAAGAGTGGTGGCTTCATGAATAGTGAGTGACAAGAACGATCCTCTAGCAGCTGCATCCATATTCTCACGAGCACTTGTAGTGAGCCCATGGTGAAATTTTTGCATAAGTAACCAATCCTCTATCCCATGGTGAGGGCATTCTGCAATGTAATCTTAAAAGTGCTCCCATGCCTTAGGTACAAATTCATCATACTGCTGCTAAAAAGTTGAAATCTTTGCATGTAGGGCATTTGTTTTGCCTATGGGAAAGAATTTTGCTAGGAAAGCAGTGATACAGGCATCCCATGTAGTAATTCTATCTTTGTTGGAGTAGAACCATTGCTTCGCCCTTCCCAAGAGTGAGAACGGGAACAGGTGGAGTAGGGTGGCATCTCTTGAGACACCTTTAATGCTGAAGGTGCTGCAAATCTCTAGGAAGTGTTGGAGATGAGCATTTGCATCCTCATGTGCTTTCCCACAAAACTAATTAGCTTGCACCATGTTGAGCAAAGCCGACTTGAGCTCGAATCCATCATCTCCCACATTAACTGTCAGTCCAGTCCTGATGTTAGCAGTGGTTAGAGCAAAGAATTTTTGAAGAGTCTTGTCAGCCATTACCTCTAACAATGGTGTTGAGCTACTTCCTGGTTGATCTTCTGGCAAAGTGGTTGGGATCTTTCATTTTAGTTGTGCTTTAGCTTTTTTGATTATCGTCTCAGGATCATCAACGTAGTTTGCCGAACATTCAAAGCTAGTCATACATCACCCTGCAATAAATAAAAATAGACAAAAAGGGCAGGGTAAGCCTGTTTGAGTAAAGATCAATAGTATGTCTCAATTATCACACGTGTAAGATTATTCCTAGATATTAAATTTTCTTCTCTAGACCTCCATTGCCTTCCCCGGCAATGGCGTCAAAAATGCTTGTTGGCATTCCTTACACCGCTTAAGTTAAGTTGTCATCCCTAACACGATGTAAGAAATGTGGTTGTATTATTGTAGGCACTTATACATAAAAGGAAAAAATAAAAAGGTTATCTGCAAGCACATAGATAAATACTCCCATTGTAGCATTTCACCCAGGTTAGTTCCAGGTATCATTATTTATAATTCATCACTAGGAAAGCAGAATGGAGATATTGAGAATAAAGCTATAACTTACACTTGTGATAAGAGTTCTACTAGATCTTCTTAAAATAGGAATTAATCATATCTTAATAATGAACATGGATAAATATTCAACAAAGTCCAAAGGAGTTTCCACCAAGCATTTTCCTTCTTGGGTGTGATTCTAGAAAGAACTAAGAAATAAAGATACATAACTCTTAGGGTTGATTATAACTATAGGTCATTGAGCTACGTCAATTAGTGCAATTACATCTAGCTATCATGGTCAAAATAATCTAATATCTATACTCCAGAGACATTGCCAAGGTGGGTCATGAACATAGCAAGACGTCACCCCGCAACTATAGGTCTTACTAAGTGTTGACACTTCTTAACATCACTACCTAAGGTTGTTAGTTCTTGGCAACGGCGTCAAAAATGCTTGTTGGTATTTGTTAGCGTCACTCACGGGGTTGTCAGTCTCAACACTAAAAACATGTGACAAAGGTTCTGTAGGTAGAAAAGGATTCTGCAAGCACACAGAACTATTGAGTAGCACTTCGCCTGGGAGTACCAATGTCGATTTATTTATTCCCAAAGGAAGGCGGGGTGTTGGTGTATGCTTGGGTAGAGTATGGCGAGTTATTGGGTGAAGGGTAAAATGGATGGATGGATGGAAGGAAGGAATGATAACTAAGGATAACTTAGAATCTAAGATAATCCTAGGGTAATGATCGCTACTTCACTCTCAGTGCGTGCACTCAGGTGTAATCTAGGTAGCTAAGATAACTAAGTGGATAGAAAGATTATATCTAGTAAAGAGGCACACGTGCTCCCGATTAAACAGGACACAACGCACCATGAGCCTTATGAATTACTGAACTAGTTCTAGCATGATGGATTACACAGGCGAATAGGGCTGTCACCACCTATTGCTTACACAGGCGAATAGGGCTGTCACCACCTATTGCTACCAGCTCCGGAGACATAGCCGCACCTGTAGGTAAGTTATAGCCTAAGCACCACGCTTAATCTACAAGCTTACTATCTCAACTTGAGCTCAAAGCAGAGACACCTTAACCAGATGACAAGATAATACCAGATAAATAAAACTATCACTAAGATAACTTGCTAAACCTATGCCTATAACCAAAGCTTAACCTTACTACTAATGAATAGCAGAAAAGTAAGACTTGAATGTAAGGCATAAGTAAATACTTAATGAAATACTTGAAGTAAAGTACTTGTATTAAGTAGATAATGTATGATTACAAAGAAGTGTACCAAACTCGAAGACTCGGGAAGACTCTTCCAGACTCCAAGGTGGAAACTCCACCCGACTCCTCTCCTCTTGCTAGTAGCTACTACTCTTGCTAAACTAGAGCTAGAGCTAGAGCTAGAGCTAGAGCAAGAGTGAGAGAGCACTATGTCCTAGAACTAGAGCTTCCTATTGCCTTCTAATGCTTGGGCTTGTAATGATGTAGTGAGTGATGGTAGGATGCTTGCTTCAATGGCCGAGGTGCTCTTTATATAGTGATGGGGGTACCATAGGGTGCTTGTAGGCCGAAGGGGAAGTCGGTTTGCCAGCACCGCCAGGGTGGGCGCCCTGGGCCTAGGGCGGGCGCCCTGGCCAAGGTGGGTGCCGTCCACCTGGCACCGCCTCATGATCAAACGACCATGGCTCATCCCCTCAGGTCGGTTGCATGCTAGTTGAGTTGGTTTGGAGTCGGTTCCAATTGACCTCACCACTTGAGTGCATGACAACGGGCCCATGGATCCAAGTGACCAAACTTGGGAGCCCTTGGATCAAACTGACTTGGATTCAATGGTTGGGAGACGTGGGAAGGTGTTATTGTGGATCGGTGACATGGCTGAGTCCAAAAGCTAGCACGGCCAAGGTGGGTGCCCTAGCCTCAAGGTGGCCACCCTGGTCAGGGTGGGCGCCCTGAGTCCAGGGTGGGCGCCCTGGCCCTAGCTGGGTTGCTGGCCCTGCCACATTCTATTGTCTCCTCTTGGTCCATTTGCACTTATTTTTGGTACTTTTCTTGCATGCAAATATAAATTCCAAGTACAAGTGGAACTAGATAAAATTCAAATCATTTTTAGACACCGTCAGGTCATGTTGCCAAGTATTTAATGAAATGTTGATGGTAAAAATAGTAGTTAATTACCATCAACAAGCTTCCCAAGCTACCCTTTTGCTTGTCCTCAAGCAAAACATGCAGGTTGAGCATGGTAGAGTACAAATTGTGAGAAAGACCTTATACTTACTTTGCAATGAACATGATGCAGATCCATCTCAAGTCTTACTACATGGGGCTTATAGCTTTTTCACCTTGCAGCATGCTTAAGCAAGACAGCGTAACACGTAGAAACTATGTCCCTTGTGTTAGTTCAGCTAGAACTTCATCTGGAGGTCTTCAATATTTTTGAAAAGAAAATTCTTACAGGAGTTCCTCAGATGGCACACTCAATCTCTCAAAATGATAAAGGTGGGTGGTGTACTCACTTGTCATTCTACCACTGAAGCTTTTGTGGAGTTTAGTAGGTGGTAAAAGCATGAGTGACTTGAATTGCATATATTGCTAGGCTAGACACTTAGATCACTAGGAGAAAACAAGTCATGCAGAAAGGTCAAGATTGTGCATGTGTAGAGATATTTGGCGGAACTCCTTGAGACTTGAATAGTTGCCTGATTTTAGGCGGATGAAGCATGGTTATTGTAATCTCTCTCTTTTTTTACTCAACAGGTATTGAGGCTTCTGCTGTCTCTCGTTGGGGATTATATCCCTCTTTCTCTCTATTTATCATATTCATCTTTTATAAACCACGCTCCTCTCTAGGGATATGTATCCATAGTCTTATGATAATTAGGAGCAACATTGCGTATTCTCTGAGTGAGAATAGCAGGAGGGAGATAAGAGATATTTGGTGGTTGCACACTTCTAGTTTAGAAGTTGCAAAGGGGTGCACGTGTAAGTGATCAGCTAGAAGTGTGCTTTTATCACCCTTATTCCAATCATCATCACCTTTCTTGCATATCATATGAATGATGAAGAACATGTTTGAGCATGATGAACAATTCTCATATGAACTATAGTCAAGTTCATAGTCATCGAATATATCATGCTCAAGACTATACTCTAGTTCATATGCGATAATGTATATAAGAGTAGAGAACTTGAATAGGGAAGAACTCTCCATAGAAATATTACCAAGAGTAGCTTTGCTTCCCAGGAGATAAGCCCTCCTAGCTAGCTTCTAACCTTGCTCCAATAACTACTACTAGGCTAAAGACAAATGTAGAGAGAGAGGTAGATTGCTCCAAATGGGGTGTGTGTGTCTGGTGTGCTCTCCTCCTCGTCTTATAGTTGGTCATAGGCAGTTCGGGGGTAGTATCATCCAAGTGCACAACCGCCTATGCACCCAGAGGATGGCCCACTGGACCCCTGGGACAGGCGCACGCCAGGCCAGAGGCGCACGCCCCTGGTTGGTGCCTCCCCCTGACCGACCTTTGGATGGTCAGTTGTGGAGTGGGACTGGACTGTGCCCATGTGGTGCACTCGGTCCAGGGCCCCGAGGTGGGCTTCTCTCCAATTCCTTGATTTTACATTTTCTAAAAAGCATATTTCTGAAATTGATTTCTTGTAGTTTATATATTCCTGCAAATCTGTATTTCTCATAGTACAAGTTGAATTGGGTTAATAATAAATACATATGCAAATGTAAATATATAATTCGCCCCTTTTGATCTTTAATTGGTGGTGTAAAATAACCGTTAAGGACCGCCAACATGATCCCCCAAGCTTACCCTTTGCTCGTCCCGAGCAAAGCTGGGCTTTTGGGTTGTTGATCAGGAGTTGCTGCGATGCCGATCATATTTCAAATTTACCAAGGTTATAACAAAGTTTTCAACTTCAATTTGAATAAATCCACATGCTATCCACCCTGTTATTATCTCTGAACTGATGGGGCTTTTTAGCTATTTTAGGTTTTGGGCAATTGCAAGATAGAATAGACCAATAGGCTTTGCTTATCATTCATCCCAAGATTAACTTTCTTTCCGGAGGTTTTGAAAGTTTTTGCAAAGAAAAGTAAGTTCCTCAAATGATTCTCTCAATCGCTCAAAGTGTATGATTTCCTCACCAAAGGCATTGTAGTGTTGCCTTCTTATATCCTACCACTAAAAGGCTGAGAGTGGAGTTTTGGGTAGGTATAAAGGTGGGCATACTTGCGGCACATGTGTTGCTGAGTCAAAAACTGAACCACAAGGAGATACAAGCCATACACCTTGATTGAGATGTGCAAGTGTGTGGAGTATGCTAGTGGTGGAATCCTAAGTATAAATGTTTTTGGTACCCCATGCATCATTACTCTATTTTATTGGATGAAGAAAAAGTGAATAAAGGGATATGGGCTCGAAGATCATCATTATTTTTTTTTGAATGGGTATTTTGATTTTTTTCTTTCCCGCTTATTTTCTCATGCCCCTTGTCATGGATATTTTCTCTTCTCTTTCTCTTTTTCTTTAGCATAGCCCATATCCTTTATTGGTATATAAAGAATGGAGAGACGTCATGATGGTATGCAGGGAGTAGAGATTTGCAAATGGAATGCGCGGCTCTCAGTGTAAGAGCCTGCATTTTTATTTAGTGGACTAAAATGGAGCGCAACTCTCGGGGTGAGAGTTAGCGTATTTTTGGTGGATGGATGGGTGCATGTTGGGCGCAACTCTTAGTGTAAGAGTCGGCTTTATTTGGTGGGTGCAAGTGAATCTCAATCATGGGCGCTTGACCATAATCTCACAAGTCTCACAACAATTTGACCCAACTCAACATCCCGCAAGCAGCATATGACCAAAGGTTTTGTGTGAAAAAAAGCATGTGATATGGCCTTGGTAGGTATTTCATAATCATTGAGGAACTTTTGTTTTTGATATTTTGAAAGATAAAACTCCGGATATCAAGTATCACTCAGAACAAAGTCATAGCGCAGCCCATATCACCATATCATATCAGGCAATAACTTAGACAAGATCAAGCATATGCAACCCACTAGTCCAAGTTTTTAGGATGAGACATTATTAGCTAATAAACCCAAATTCTAGAGAAAGCTCGATTATAACATGGGTATAGATGAAACACAAGACAGAGCAACTATTCATCATCTCAACAAGGGTTGAACTAGATATTTGCATAGCATATAAAGAAAGAAAATAAAATATTTTTGGACTTTTTAGCATTTTTTTAATTTTTTATGCATAAATGCTGGAATTTAAACATGCTACAAAGAAAATAAAGAGCGGAAAATTAAATATGCAATGCAGATACCTGAGCGGGGGTCCTCCCCCAAGCTAGCTCGTAGCTCATGGTCCGGGGTAGAAACCCTGGAATCTATAGAAGGCCTCCTGCTGCTCTTGTTGCTGCTGCATCTATGCAGTCAGCGTTACCTCTGGTCATGCTGGGACTGCCACTGGGTCGTGTTGTGTGCAAACTCATTGAATGCGGTCTGTAGCTCTCCTGTCTGAATCTGCAACTCTCCAACACGGGTGTTGAGGGCCTCCAGCTCTGGGTTGTGAGGGGTCTAGACAGGTGGCGGGTAGTCATCGGAGTCGTATCCATACCCCTGTCTAGCCCACTCATCTGAATCCACTTCTGCCCATCCTACATTGTCAGCTGGGTGTGAGGGCACGATCTGGTCCCACCCATACTCGTCATACTACTGCTGTGTAGGAGGGGTCCACTCAGGGTATTGCTCCCCCCGGTAGCTGGCCTCAGCTCCGTCCTCCTCATGGTGGCTAGGCTCTGCCTCATCAATGCCTGCTCTCCTGGCCAGATTTTCCATGCGGACTTATTTAGCAGTCTTAAGATCAAAGGTTAGCAGCTAACAACTATACAAATTAAGTTCTAGGTTAGGTAACCGGTACTTATTTGCATAGCCAGGAAAAAAGTAGAAAATCTCATCGTCTTCACCTTCTATCTTTAGTGTATGACCCTGATACAAGACAATGTAATTGCAGATGGGGCGTGGGATGGTGATGAGGTTAACAAGCTCACCATCCAACATGCCAAGAGCATTGGCAATGCGAGTAGCAAGGGAAGTCCAAGAAATAGCATGGTCATAACGAATGCTGCCTAGCTAGTGTACGACCATCTCCTTGACAGGAGAAACTTTGATCTTCTTAACAATGGCATGGAGCAGCTTCATCTCTATTTTGTCTACCCATCTAATCTTGCCAACAGGGAAAAAAGTCATGCAGATCCAACGATGCATGAACCTCAGGGTAGGATGATGAATATGAGTATGAAGACCTCAGAAAGTACCAACCTCTACCCTGCCAGAAATATCTTCCCAAAACTTGTTGGGCTCAAAACCACAGATAGCATGATCAATCTCAATAGAACATCTGTGATTAAAGCCTATATGCACACTAAGGTCTCTCCATGGAACATGATGTTCTTGATTATAGAGACGGAAAGAAACCCCATCGTCATGCATTTTCAAGGTGCAGAGAAATTGAATGGTTAGGAGGCGGGAACCATCCTCATTCATGGGCTCTATTGCCTCCCAACCAACATGCTTCCAAATGGTTTCAAATTCATCATTCATACCTGTGGCTTGGATAAGGGTGGAGTCGAAGATCTGCATGTGGATGAAGAGATGATGCTTGAGGTGGCGGTATGCTTGCATCTCCCTTCCTTCCTGCAGCTCGAGGTAGGGCGCATCGGCATCGTCGATACCCTCCTCCTAGGGTACCTCAGCCTCCTTATCTCCTGCGTGCTCCTCCTCCATCAGCTCCCCTTGCACGGACTTGTCGGGAGCCTCATATTGGGAGCTTGATTCCTCATGAAGACGCTTGGAGCGTCTCCCGAGGGCTCGCCCGACGATCTTCCATAGGTTCACCATGGTGGAGCAAAAGCTACCAAATTCTCGGTCGTAGGAAGGGTTAGTGGAAAATGCTAAAGTTCCACACCCGAGAATCACCCTAGTGCTTGCTCTACTCAAATTTGTTGGAAATTGTATGGAAGTGTGAAAATGAGAGAGTGAGAATGGGATGGGTGAGGCTTACCCCGGGATACCTGCTATTTATAGGCGAGTACGCCAACTGGAGGGGTGGAGGGCAATGACTACTAGTCGTTTGGCTTTGGCCCGACGCCTGCAGACCCAGGACAGGGGCGCGCGACCCAAGCCTGGCGCGCACCCCAGGTCTGGTCGGCCTGCTGTCTAGCTTTTGGCAAGAGGCTCCAACGACCATTTCAAACTCATGGCCATTGTGCACTCGACCGTTCCCGAAGTTTTTGTCCTAATTTCACATTTCTAACAAAATTTGATAGTATTTTGAATTTTCAAAAATTATTTTGAAAAATGATTTTATAAAATAGGATTTTCTAAGCTTTCCAAAAAGTTAGTTTTTAGGGTTTTCATAAATAAAACTTTTTGAAAGAATTTTATTGGAAAATATATATATTTTTATTATATATATATTTTCAAATATATATATAAGTATATATAAGGATATGAAATTATTTATATAAGGATAACTTACTGGTTTACCTCTCGGTCAGGCTCACCTTTTTAAAGTCCGCTGAGCAGGACTTTCTTCCTTGTTTATCTGGTAATCTTTGAGGGGCCACCTGTCCTAGAAGAAGTGGGACTAGATGGTGCCGCTTTAACCCGCCATACCTGTCTGTTAGTGGCAGGCGGCTTGGCTTGCCTTTTTGGTTGGTTCTTTTTATTTTCATTTTTATGATAACCATTGAAAGGTAGGTTTATAGCTTTACTCTTAAAATTAAGGACAATGCTTCCCTTTCCTATGTAGATTGCTGCCTTGGTGGTATACAGGAAGGGCCTCCCCAGGATGAGTGGGGGTGCGATGCTGTCGCCCATATCAAGAATAACAAAGTCAACAGGGACATATTCGTCCCTAATTCTTACCAGTATGTCCTCGGCCAGCCCTTCAGGACACCTGGTGGATTGATCCGCCTTTTGTAACCTGCAAGTCATGGGGTACAAGGGTCCACCCAGGATCTTGTCATATGTTGCTTTAGACATTACATTGATGCTGGCCCCAAGATCACAATAAGCATTGTCAATCGTGTGGGGGCCGATGGCGATCGTTATCGCCGGACGACCGAAATCACCCATTTTGTCAAGAACAGATATACCCCACGATGAAGGTTTACCAAGCCTTGTCGAGATCATGTTAACAGATTCGAGCAAGACCTCGGGTTGCCCCAGGATCTTTCTCGAACTGTTATCAGCGGGTATAGCAGCAGCTATCTAAGCTAACTGAATTTCTATCATTTTATTAAATCTCAGCTGGCTCTTGACAGCAAAAGATAAACCTTCTATCTTGCTATTTATGTTTTCCAAAATTTTATCATTATTAAGCGTCTTTTTCGTAAGACTTTCATTTATCTTCGCCTGGCCTAGAACAAGATCTTTCAAAGAAGGCTGATTCGAATTGTAATTGGATTGGTAGTTTGAATTACCTAAGAACAGAGGGCGCAATTGGTTGTTCCAGCCATGGTTGCCACCTTGTTGGCGATACCCGTTGTTGATGTATGCAGCATCTTCACAGGTCTTGGGGTAATCATTGCCTGAGTGGCCAATGTTACCACAGTCCTCGCACATCATGCGAGTGTCTATAGCGTTGACGATGCCGGATGCATCAACGACACGTTCGTCAATCTTCTTGAGCAAGAGGTCTATTTTTGCGGCAAGCATATCCGTATCCTTTACAGTATGCATGCCTTTTTGTGCTTTACTGGGGGCTCTTTCTTCCCCCAAGCTTGGTTCTCCACCATCTTATTAATCAATGCTGTAGCATTGTCGACGGTGAGCGATAAGAAAATGCCAGCAGCAGCGGCGTCGAGGTGCCCCTTTGACATGGGTGTTAACCCATTGTAGAAGTTCTGGAGCACCAGCCAGTTCTCCATGCCGTGGTGGGGGCAAGCCTGAATGTATTCTTGTAGCCTCTCCCACGCTTCCGATATGGGTTCCATTGAGATTTGCTGGAAGTTGGCAATTGTTCCCCGCAGGGCATTGGTTTTGCCCATGGGGAAGAATTTTGCGAGGAACGTAGTGGAGCATTTGCTCCATGTATTAATGGCTTCCTTGTCCTTGTAGAACCACTGTTTTACCTTCCCCACTAGGGAGAAGAGAAATAGATGGAGCCTGATGGCGTCAGGTGCGACATCCTTGATCACGATAGTGTCGCACAGCTCCAAGAAGTGCTGTAGATGCACATTGGCATCCTCGTTGGGTAGCCCACAAAACAGGCTCACCGGCCTGCACCATAGTGATGAGCCCAGTATGAAGCTCAAAGTTCTTGTCCCCAATGTTGATAGCAGACCCGGTGGGCACGTTGGCAACAACCGGGGTGGAGAACTCGCGGAGTGACTTCTGGGCCATCTCACTAAAAGCAGAAGGTACGGCGGTGACTAGTTCTTCTGTCGATGGAGTGGCACGGGAAGAAGCGGCACGAGACCGGTTTTCCTGATGAGTGCCTTTGGATTATTGATGAAGTTGTCCGACAGAGAGAAACCAATCATGCACTATCTGTTTTCATCCACAATAGGAGAAAACATAAAAGTTAGCCTGCATAGACAATAACCATTTCTAATGAAATCATATATATGTTTTCTTTTTCTTATGCTAGAGTTAACTGTACCAATGCCTTCCCCGGCAACGACGCCAGAAATACTTTTTGGTGTTTCTTAGCGCAAACACCAAAAGACAAGTTGGGAACTCATCCCCTGCAGTTATGCCAGAAATACCAGTTGTAAGCAGGTCTTAATACCGTCACTAGAATTAAGTCTTTAGTAATGGTATAAGGATTGCCATGTGATAGACCTTAACCCTTTTAGAAATGTCCGCAAGTGCACAGATCTATCATTGTTGCATTTCACCCGGAAGTATTATCAGGGTATCATTATTTATATTTTTCCAAAGGAAGGCGGGTATAGGTACCTCTAACATAGAAAGGTTATGACTTCATATCATTGAAGTTAGGCCAATTGTTATGCAGGGGTAAGTGATAAATGTTTGCATAGATAGTGGACACACACTTGGATCTACCAAAAGGATAAAATAGAAATAAAGAATAAACGAATGAAAGAATAAAAGAACAACTACATGGAGCGGGTGCATCTTATACATATGCATTAACAGCTAAGTCATATGATATACAGGTCAGGCAACAAGTCAAGGTCTAAGGTAATAGGGAGATCCCGACAGCTGATCTGTCAGCTGATGGGGACGTTTATGAACTCATACATGACACACGAACATGGGGTATTACGAAGGACGGACAGGGCTGTCACCACCTGCCGCCTACCCCTCAACCGTAGCATGTCGTCACATTCGAAGGCCCCCTCGTATCTGGACACCACACTAGGACCCCCACCCTCCGGATGGACGAGCTAGGACATAGGCAAACCCGAAGGAACATTGAACCATCACCCTATTCCAATCATCATCACCTTTCTTGCATATCATATGAACGATGAAGAACATGTTTGAGCATGATGAACCGCCTCCCAGAGGATGGGCCCGGCTGGCACCTGGGACGGGCGTGCACCAGGCCAGGGGCGCGTGCCGCTGGTTGGTGCCTCCCCCTGACCGACCTTGGATGGTTGGTTGTGGAGTGGGCCTGAACAGTGCCCATGTGGTGCACTCGGTCCAGTTTGGCCCCGAGGTGGGCTTCTCTCCAATTTCTTGATTTTATGCTTTCCGAAAAGTGTATTTCTAAAATTGATTTCTTGTACTTTTTATATATATTCTTGCAAAACAGTATTTCTCCAACTACAAGTGGAATTGGGTTAATAATAAATATATATTCATACGTAAATATATAATTTGCCCCTTTTGATCTTTAATTGGCGGTGTAAAATAACCATTAAGGACCACCAACATTCTTCATGTGCAAAACTTAGCAGTAATAAGTCAATCAACACATTCATGATGTCAATGAGCTTTCAAACTTAGCAGACAATTTATTCAGAAGATAGAGACATGCACAGGTATGTATAAATAAAGTTGCGATTAGATGCCATACCTTAGTGGGGAAAAGGAATTGCCCCCAAGCTTGCCTGGTTGTGGGGATGCAATGCCTTCTTATTGGATATTTCTTCTTTGTTTATTTGTTATGATGATTAATGCAAAGTCTAACTTACTTGATTTATTACTTTATCGTAAAACACTTTTATTATATATATTTTTATTGATTTATTATTATTATATATATTTGTTACTTTTATTTATTTATTATTATTATTATTATATGTTTATATATTATTAATAGTTTTTTATTATGCATGACATAAAGAAGAAGGTTGTTTATTACTTCTATAACAATACTTACTTTTTTCATTTAAGGAAAATGCATGACAGAATATAAAATACATAGCTGGAAAGGGAAATATGCAATGCAATAACCTTGTGATTCATGGATTTTCCTTCATGGTTTCTTCTTTTATTGTTTCTTCCTGTGTAAAAGCTTCAGGCTCTTCTTGACTTGGTAGTGTAGAATCAGCTTCCTTTTCTTTCTTCGGCTTCCATTTCTTGCTGGTTCACTTTCTTGCCTTAGCCACGCCCTTGACTTTCCCTGGTTCTTTAGTGTCTGGCCCTTTGTTCCTAGTCTTTTGATCTGGTGTTTGAATATAAAGAGAAGAGGTTTTGTTATTAATACCTATGCCATGTTGTGGAGGTGCTTCTCCTAGCACGCCTCTTTCTTCCTTCTTGAGTTTGCCTGTGCTCCCAGGCATTGCGGGTATGCGAGAAGATTCTTCAATTGTTTGTTTCTTCTCGGGCTTCTTTTCCTTCTCTATTGATGCCTTCTTGCTAGAAGGGGAGGATGCTGTGGATGACAACTCTCCTTTGCGTTGTTCCTATGGGCCTTGCTTACCTATCTTGCTCGTTTTGGATTCTTTTCTCTTGAGTCTTTTTATCTGCATTTCATTAGAAGTATCCAAAAAGGCGAAATGTTCACAACCCACATATATACAGGCATTAACAGTATTTAGAAATGGACGTCCTAAAATGAGAGGTGTATCTTCTCTATTTCCCATGTCTAAGACTATAAAGTCTGTTGGCACATAATTACCTCTAACTTTCACTAGAACATCACAAGCTATCCCTTCTACATATCTTACAGATTGATCAGCTAGTTGTACATAGAGGGATGTTGGGGCCAGGTGTTGGTAAAACAATTCATCATATTTTTCTTTATACATGATGCTTATGCTAGAACCAAGATCATAGATTGCATTATGAAAAACATGGTTACGAATTGAACAGGTGATAATAGGACTACCATGGTCACCCTTTTTAGTCATGTCAGTATCTTTCACACCAAGCGATCCAGAATATAAAACAGTATCATACTTAGCAGTAACAAGATTGGTAGTTTTGATCCTTGGTTTAGGTTGACCTAGCATTCTCTCAGAAGTAGGAACAACAGCTAGTAATTATGCTAGTAGACTTTCTAACATTTTGTTAAAACTAAGCTGGTTTGTCATAGCAGACAAGAAATCTTCTAACTTAACACTAATATTTTCTAGCATTTTATCATTAGCATGAAGTCTTTTATTAATGCTCTGTCATTCTTCCTTGACTTTACACAAGATCCTTGAGAGAAGGGTAGTTATTACCTTGGTTGTTGTTCGGGCGCTGAGGATAACCATTATTAAAATTGTTACCTTGATTATTGGGGCGCCGATTCCATCCTTCACCTTGGGATTGGTACCCGTTGTTGTGGTTGATGAAGTTGAGTTCTTCATGGATTTCAGGACAGTATTGTCCAGAATGACCGGATTCTCCACAGACTTCACTTGTCATGCGGGAGTCCAAAGCTTGCATGGTCTCCTGAGTGCTCATCTTCTCAAAACTTTCTAGCCTTTTGGCTAGTAGGTCCACCTTAGCTGCAATCATGTCAGCTTCTTTAAGAGTGTGCATACCTTTCTTTCGATGCTGTAGGCGTTCATCACTCCATCCTTGGTTGGACAACATCTTTTCGATTAATGCCTTAGCATCTGCAACATTTAGAGAAAAGAATGCTCCACCAGCGGCAGCGTCTAAATGACTTCTGTCGAGGGGGTTATGGCCATAATAGAAGTTCTGGATTAAAAGCCAGTCTTCCATACCATGGTGCGGGCAAGCAGCTATATATTCTTGCATACGCTCCCAAGCCTCGGGAATTAACTCATCAGCCAACTGCTGGAAGCTAGAGATCTTGTTGCGCAGTGCATTGGTCATACCCATGGGGAAGAACTTGACTAAGAACACATTGGAACACTTGTCCCAAGTTTCTATGGCTTCGCGGTTAGAGTAGAACCATTGCTTCACCTTTCCTAACAAGGAGAATGGAAACAAGTGAAGACGAATAGCATCTGGGGTCACTCCTCTAATCATGAAGATGCTACAAATCTCCAAAAAGTATTGGAGATGAGCGTTGGCATCTTCATGAGCCTTGCCACAGAAGGGGCTGGATTGCACCATTGTGATTGATGCAGGCTTCAACTCAAAATGAGTGTCTGCATTAATGACATTGGGCACGGTGGCCACATTGGCAACATATGGGGCAAAGAAATCATGGATGGTCTTGTCGGCCATGTTTGTGGAAGAAACAGGTGAAGAAATAGAAATAGGAATGGGATCGCTAAGCTTAAAAGCTAAATGTGAAATAACTCGACAGACTCTAGTCCGATGCACCAGTTGCCTTCCCCCACAACGGTGCCAGAAATGCTTGTTGACACTTCTTAACGTCGCTACCTAAGATTGTTAGTTCCTAGCAACGGCGTTAGAAATGCTTGCTGGTATTTGTTAGCATCACTCACGGGGTTGTCAGTCCTGACACTAAAAACACATGATGAAGGTTCTGTAGGTAGAAAAGGATTCTGCAAGTGCACAGAACTATCATGTAACACTTGGCCTGGGAGTACCAGGTGTCAATTTATTTATTCCAAAAGGAAGGAGGGGTGTTGGTGTATCCTTGGGTAGAGTATGGTGAGTTATTGGGTGAAGGATAAAATGGATGGATGGATGGAAGGAAGGAATGATAACTAAGGATAACATAGAATCTAAGATAATCCTAGGGTAATGATCACTACTTCACTCTCAGTGCGTGCACTCGGGTGTAATCTAGGTAACTAAGATAACTGAGTGGATAGAAAGATTATATCTAGTAAAGGGCGCATACGCTCCTGATTAAATAGGACACAATGCACCACGAGCCTTACGAATTACTGAACTAGTTCTAGCGTGATGGATTACACAGGACTCCTCTCCTCTTGCTAGTAGCTACTTCTCTTGCTAAACTAGAGCTAGAGCTAGAGCTAGAGCAAGAGAGACAGCAGCACAATAGCCAAGGTATGAATTCAGGTAATTTTACAAAGCAACCTACTTTAAGAGAATTAGTTATGCAGCAATCTAAAATAAATCTAGACATTAACATTAGGCTTGCTATTAATGATGAAACCTTGGAAGATATCAATGTTAAAATGGATAGTTTCTCATCTGCCATTAATAATCAACTTGAGTATAATAAAAAGATAGAAGCAAAGATAGCACAGTTAGCTACTGCGTTGCCTGTTGCCACTAACCATGAGTAGGTAAGATCCATTATTACAAGAGGAGGGAGATCCACCAAGGATCCTCCCTATCAAAAAGGTGCAAGAAGGCCAACAGTAGTACCACCAGTGGTAGAAGAAGAGAACAACATTCCCGAAGAAGTATACCAGAACTAGTACAAGATCAAGAGATGAGACAGAATTTTCAAGACACAAACTACCTACCATTTCCTCATAGAAATAGAAGACCACAACAATCAGATGAATAGTTTGGTAAGTTCGTGGAGGTAATTCAAAAATTATATGTCAATATACCTCTGCTAGATGCCATACAGGTCCCTACATATGCCAAGTACATCAGAGATATTCTCAGCAAGAAGAGACTACTGCCATCCACTGAAGTGATCAAGCTAATAGAAGAGTGCAGTGCGGCCATCCTCAACAAACTACCAGAAAAGAAGAAAGATCCAAGATGTCTGACCATTGATTCTACAATTATAGATCAATATTTCAACAATGCACTCTGTGACCTTGGAGCAAGTGTCAGTGTGATGCCCGCTGATGTCTACTACAAGCTCAATCACACTGCACTTGAGCCAAAATCAATGTGCCTATAACTGGCCGATCAATCAGTTCGATATCCACTAGGCATTATCAAGAATATTCTAGTCAAGATAAGAGAGTTCTTCGTGCCAGTAGACTTTGTGGTTACTGGATATGCATCCAGACTCAAAGGTGTCACTCATCCTTGGGAGACCCTTTTTGAGCACCGCCAATGCACACATTGATGTCGGGAAAGGAGAAATCAAATTCACCATAAATGGACAAGAAGAGCAATTTGCATCCAAGTCAAAACAAGAACTCAACTCCTTCGCAAAGATGGTAGATCAAGACAAGATATATTAATGACCAGAGTCACCAACTCTGGGAACATCAGTAGACTAAATAATTTGGAAGGTCCAGTTTGGACGACTTTAAAAATTCGAACCCTCGCCGGAAGGTAACTCAGTAAGTATTTAATTCCTCAATCCATTTAATTTTTCTTAAGCATATTTACTTTACAACATCGCATTATAAAAATTCTACGCCCCATATAAATAATTTTTCCTGTGTGTAACAACCCATTAAAAATATTTATTGTGGTGGCACAAAAATATTTTAGTCCATACATCTATATATATTTATATATCTTAGTTCATTCTCAATCTTAAATTCCTGCATTATATTTATATGTAATTATATATTTGGTGCATGGTGGGCCTACCACCATGGGTCCCACATGTCATAGACTTCACCTCACATACATTACATCACATCATTTCATTCACTTCCACTCACCTCCACATCTTCTCTTTTCCACCGTCCAAATCCACCATCTCTTCTCTTTTCTAGACTTAACCAGGAAGCAAGGTGGGTAGGGAAAAATCTCAGCCAAGGAGGAGCTAGGAGATGGGTGGCCGTCCCACCACTTTGGGGCCCGCCCATGCACCTCCTCCCCTATAAAAACCCTTCCTCCTTTTCACTTCTAGGTAGCACAGGCATTCAAAATTTGTAGCCAGTAAGGGTGCTCTCGACTTTGAGTATTCCTAGGAGAGTTTGAGAGAGAAGGAGAGAGTACGAAGAGTAGAGAAGAGAGTGATAAGCAAGGAGTGTGAGCAAGAGCTCGAGAGCTAGTGTAGAGGAGGGGTGGTGCTGCAACAATCTCATAGAAAATTAGTGGAGACATTGTCCAAATAGGGATTAAGAATTTTAAAATTTGGGGGAGGTTCTGTCAAAATCCAAATAGAAACTAGAATTAATCTTGGACTGCTGACTCTGAATGGCTAACCACTAACTCTTAACTAACCCTTTGTACTAGTATTGTTTTGTAAGAATTTTTGCAGGATGAAGAAGTGGGCCAAGAGAGTTGTTGGAATGGTCAAGAACATAGGGACAAGGAACGCATCCCGTCAAGCTTCATCAAGGGTCAGCTCTGCCATGAGTACCAATCCTCCAGTCATCCCCCAGCGGGCATCCTCTTCTACACCCCAGAGGATCCTCCTCAGGGCATCTCATCTTGGCCTGAGAGACTCTCAGGAGAAAGCCCTCTACATGAATCTCAAGGACAGGAGCTATGCACACACGCTAGTCCTCGATGAAACACTTTTGTACGAGGCAGGTATGGCCGATGAACTTGACACCATTTTTCAGTTTGTTGGTTGGACTTCTTCTGCAAACATCACTGAGTTAGGGTCAAGGCTCTTGACCATAGAATTTCTTTGTACCCTCCAACTCATAGACTCAGGAGTCTATTTTAGGATCTTCACCCAAGATTTCTACCTCACCTAGACAAACCTTAGTGATCTCCTAGGCTTCCCCTTAGATGCACCCATAGACATAGAAGGAGCCTTAGGTGATTATGACACACATAGGTTTTGGACCAACATTTCTAGAGAGCAGTTCTTTCATGGACATCGCACAGGAGACATAAAGCACCCCACACTTAGGTTCCTACATAAATGGTTGGGTACGGCCTTCTTTCCCTGTGATGACACAAGCAAGGTTAGAATTGTGGACTTACAGCTGATGTATGCAGCTGTAAAGAAAGTTAAGGTATCACCTGATTTTTCTTTAGTCGATCACTGGTTGGGTGTCCCTACCTACAAGGTAGGGGACGTATCCATTTGCTCTATTGTCACCACTTAGCCATGAATCTGACTTAGTGAAGAGGATATTTATGGTTATGAACATTTTAATCATGCTCACTTAGTGAAGAGGATAAGAGGTGATCTGTTCATGATGTATGGTGAGGCCACACTCTGGTTACCTAACTCGGAGATGGCTTTGTATTCCATCCAATCTTTCCATGTTGAGCTGCAAGCAAGGCCAGTCAATGTGAGGGCGCCTCAGAGGACAACCTCTGAGAGATTCACACATCAGCACGAGCTAGTTTGGCATGGAGCTGATCCCACTCAGGAGGAGCTGGCACACGCTAGTTATGACAACTGGTAGGCTTGCCATCACCACGCGCTAAACCCAGGGGTGTACCCTCACTACTATCCAACCCAGCCACCCTATGGGTACTAACAGTCACTGCCATTTGTCCCCATAGGAGAGGGAACTTTAGGTGGAGGACCAAGGCATTCATTTGATGCCTTTGGTATGAGGATAGAGAAGAAGAACCACACCAGGAATTCGACCAAGGACGTAGGTCTGATGCCTCTAGGTTTCACTATACCTAGCAGCATTATGATGAATAAGTGGCATTCTAGCACTGCATCGACACCTCTCTTGCTCTCAACGAGCAACAGTGGACTGATCAGCGTCGGTGGAACCAAGACACCACGCGGACCCTGGGCATCATCCGAGAGGGACAAGACCAAACCAACAGCACCCTGCAGGACATCTTCGTGTTCCTACAGATCCCAAAATGGTAGACCGCACCAAGAACTAGCTTGGGGGAGGAACCCCCGTTATCGAGGTAAGTTTTCTTTCCCTCTATTTCAGTTTGTTTCCTTTCTTAATATTTTCGTATTTAAAAAATCAGAAAACCCAAAAAACCAAATAAATATTTGATGTTTAATTTATCGAGCTTGTTGTTTAAGTTTCTGCTTAATTTTCTGTTTGCTATTTAGTTTGCTGTTCAAGTTTTAAGTTTGAATAAAAATGAAAACCAAAACAAAAAGAGTGTGTAATATAAGTTTGCTTTAATTTCTAGTTAAGTTTGCTATAAATAAAATATGTAGACTTGAAGAATGCATGATGGAAATAATGAATAGTTGCTCTGCTGTAATTCTTTTCGAGTACCTAGTTGAGTTCTCCCAAGGATTGGATACACTGTTTGACAACTGAATTTACTCTACACTTTAAACCTGTGGGAGCATAAGCTTAAGCTAAGTCTAGGTAGCTGATGGACATAATATGATATAGTCTGAGCTGTTGTTTATTATGTTTCTGGTGCCACTAAATTTTGGAGATTTGTTTGTGAAAATTTAAAATGTTTCATGATGAGTTCCTTATATGATAGAGAGTATAAATTCCTACCATAGCTATAATTGAATATTTATTAGAATAGGAAGCCTCCACATATTGTAGGGCTTGTGTTTGCTCGAGCTGTGTTGACCCTAGGGACTCATCATATGGCTAAATCCTGATATCACACACTCATGTTCACCCCTTGTTGCTTCTACTCTGGAAGTACGCACCACATATATATTCCATCTTCACCTATTAAAAAAATGTTCCACTCTTACACTGAGAGTGAACACCAAGAATATTTCCCCTGTTCATTTGCTAGCCAGTTACCTCAAGTTCAATGCTCCAAGTTTTATCCTTCATTCCTCTGCAAAGTTTCATTTGCAAAGAATTTTTGGGCTGCAAAAAGAATTGGACAAAAGTCCTATTAAAAAAAGAAGAAGAAGAAAAGAAAGATTTATGAGCCCTAGTTTTTCATTTGTCCTCCAAGTTCAGAGTTAGAGAAATCATTTTCCAAATAAAAGAGTGTTAGAATTATTTTGCAACCCTTCACCTTCCACCCCTTCACCTTCCACAAATATTTTTCTCTATTCCATCATCCAAATATAAAACCACACATGCACAATCAATTGGTTATATGATGAATTCCTCTGGATCCATAGTTCGATCGAGCCCGATGCATTAGATACCTCCACACCTATGAGCTCCACATAAGTGTTACTATATATAGGGTGAGAGAGTGAAGGCACATGAATAAATGCCTTATGTTACAAATACCACATACTCTGAGTGTATGAGAGAAGGCATCACTCCTTTCAATGCCTTAGAGAGGGTCCAAAAATACCACATATTGAGAGACTTAAAAGGGTCATACTATAAAAACTTCAGAATAGAGGTGGAACAACAGAGCATGAGACAATAGTGCTTGATTTAATTGTTCTATCTTTCAACTGCTCAAGACCCAAGTACAGGTAAAAACCCCATGGTTGGAAGAAACATGAGTAAGTTTGGGAGTTATGATAGTCCACTCTAGTCTGGGGATGAACTCTTGTTTAAGGCATGTGTACTTGTAAGGCGTAAAAGCATTATAGTAACTCCTGATCTATCTCGTGTAGTTGTTTGCTCAGGGTTGAGAAAAAGGTAAGCTTGGGGGAGTTTGTTGATGGTTGTTAACCATCAATTTTATATGTCAACTAAAGAGAGAAAAGGGGGCATAAAATAAACATCAACATAGACTTAGGGCTTTCACTGACAATTTCTAAGAGTTTTGGTGAATGTCTGTTTCTATAGGGGATTATCAGGAAATACCCAAGGAGACCCACATGTCGGATTTACATAGAGAGAAACAACCCTACGTGTAAAAAAGAACAATCTAGAAGACTCAGAAAGTTAGCAGCCCAAAGAGGAGGGCTTACCTGCCAGGTGGTTGGGCGGCCGCCCACCCCCTTGGGCGCCCGCCCCTGCACCTCCACCAATGAGGTGCACGCTCACGGATCCTGCCTCCACCGACCTTGAGGAGCAATCCTAGCCACCTATTTAGGTCTGTTTGATCCAAGGGCTATGAGGCATCCTAGGGGGCTATATAATCAGGGCCCCTAGCCCTTGGAGAAACCCCAATTCATTCTCTAATTCATTTGAGACTTGAGAGGTAGAGGTAGCCATCAGCAGAGCCAGGGTTTAGAGATCTCTCCACCAAAGAATTAGAATAGCTACTCCAATTCTTCAAGTTCTACATAGATTTAGACTAGATAGAGGAAGAGTCGGGTGCTTGTGCTCAAAATTTTGGATCTCCATCATCAAGGATTGGTATTGTCTTGTATCTTTTCTTGAGACTTTATTCTAGTATCATTATGTTTCTATTTATTATGTTCCTAGTTTATTCTAATTCTACATTTGATATGGTTATGATTGATAATGAGTTTATGTATATGTTTACAAAGCACTTAGCTCTCTTTGCAGGAGGTTTAGGTGGTAGATTTCATGTAAGCATGGTGCTTAGATGCCGTTTACCTGCAAATGCACCCTATTGGCTGGGTCATGTGGTAGATCGTAGAAGTGACAGTTTCATTGTCCTTTGTATTCCATCCCCCGTTGATAGGACTAGCAGAACCAGAGTTACATAGAAGTCCTGCTATGTCTTGGCTTTTTATAGAAATGATCCTTATACATAGATGAAGAGTCATTTTGTCAGGTACCTAGATAATGGGGTACCCTCAACCCTCGATCGAGTGAGTTAATCCCGATGTCATCGAAAAAATCCACCACCATGATCTCCAGCTCTAATTCCTAGCAAGCCCGGACTCAAGTACTTAAGTATAAGGTCCAGGTACCTAGTCGCACCGGGCCAGCCCACGAACAGGTTTTGAATGGCCTAGGCCAACACCAGCTCGACGGAATCCCTCGAGTAATGGGAGTCCACCCGAGCGGACGACCACCCCCTCGAGTGACGGAACACGACATGGACAAACGACGCCCCGTTGACTGCTACACCCACACGATCTACCTACCTCTGTATGGGAGTCAGAGCATTTAATGTCCCTCACTACAGTGCTGGTAATGATGGGAAAGTACAGAGGTCAAGTCTAGATTTTACCGTCCATCCCCGGGGAAACGCTGATTCGTACAAACCACTATTTCTTCATACTGAACACTGTGCCCCGTCGGGCACCCCCTCGAAACACAAATGTCAACATCTGTACCAGGATTCCTAGGGTTCGTTCTTATCCGCACGCCCTCGAGGCCCCCTGGGTACCTGATACAAAATGATGTCCCGATCTTCACGGCGTAGGATCAATCTTCAGATAACTTGCTGCAAGCAGCGATAACTAGTGCAACCTGACGAATAAATCTCGAAGCCAACCACCGTCTTTAACCGGCAACCTGAATCAAGGATTCGCCCAACCATACTCTCAAGGAACCAACCAACACAGCCTACAATCAATCGAGGAAACCCGAAGGGAGTAGGAGCACCAATTGGGAGCGGATGAAGCCGCCGCTTCTGTAAATCCCGCGAAGGAAGTCACAAGAGCAAAGGGGTAGAGATCTCTCTCAATATTTGTTAGCGCTCGGCTGAACAAAGGTGGTTCTATAGTTCATAATCAAAATCTGAGGTTACAATGAGTCTTAGGGGGTATTTATACTAGCAACAACCCTGCTAGATAGGTGGAAACATAAAAATAAAATAGATAGCACGGACTATGTGAACGGGCCTCCTTGAGATGCCTTCCTGGAGAGTTTCTGCGTGGCTGTTTGACTTCTACGCAGTCTCCAATATTTTGGCAATAACTACATCTTGGAATCTCCAAATGACATGCGGTTTGTTGCATTGGAAAGTTAACTTGAGGACCTTTCACACCATGTGCAGCATGCTCTACGAAACATTGTAGAATGGTACAGTTTGTTATGAAAACTTGTGCTTCATGCAGGCTCATGACTATCTGACCAGTCAGCACTAAATCTGGTCGGCAGATAATATGGAAGCTTCAAACTGGTCGGCACTTGAACCATTGGAAACTAGACTTGATAATCTTTCCAACAAGTCCTCATGAGCCTTCATAGCTTTTGTGAATCAAAAGATATGACCGATTCTTCTTGACGGTTTTGTCATGCTAGGCTGGCTCAAACGTGGTTCCTCTCTCTGGTTCATTCTTGGTGTCTTCCTGTCATCCTCCTTGGTGCACCTGAGCAATAGCAACATGCACGATTTAGGTAGTACATAACTTTCATTAACATTAAAATTAATTTCACAAAGTAGCACGTGCACCTCTTGTTGTAGCTTCTTAGCTCGGTTTTGTGTAATCGGTCCATCAAAGGCTAGGGCTGGTGTTGATATTGGTGGTGCTTGAGTTGATGTAGATGGACTTGAAGGTTGTAACATGTTGTTGGATGGCATGGTCATATCATCCTCCCCCCTTGAAAAGGAGTCGTCCTCGACTCTAGAGTATCTTCACTTGTGAATGGTGAGAGGTCAGCAACATTGAAGGTGTTGCTCACGCCATAGCTTGCTGGAAGATCTATCTTGTATGCATTATCATTGATCTTTCCAAGAACACGAAACGGACCATCTCCTCTTGGCATCAATTTTGATTTGTGCTTATCAGGAAAACGATCCTTGCGCAAGTGAATCCACACCAAGTCCCCTGGTTCAAACAACACTTTCTTCCTATGTTTGTTCACACTTGCAGCCTTGCGTGCCCCCTTCAGCTCAATTGCTTCCTTGGTCTTCTCATGTATCTTTTTTATATATGCAGCATGCTTGGAGGCTTCCATGTTGGTTCTCTCCTGCAATGGAAGAGGCAACAAATCTATCAGAGCAATAGGTTTGAACCCATAAACAATTTCAAAAGGACACAAGTTAGTGGTAGAGTGCACTGCCCTGTTATAAGCAAACTCCACATGAGGCAAGCAGTCCTCCCAATCCTTCAGGTTCCTTTTCACCATGGTTCGCAGCAACATCAACAACGTACGGTTCACCACTTCAGTTTGTCCATCGGTTTGAGGGTGACAAGTGGTTGAGAACAATAGCTTGGTCCCAAGCTTTGCCCACAATGTTTTCCAAAAGTAGCTCATGAACTTGACATCACGATCAGATACAATAGTCCTAGGCATTCCATGTAGCCTCACAATTTCCCTGAAAAACAAATTAGCAACATGTAAAGCATTGTCTCTCTTGTTACAAGGAATAAAATGAGACATCTTTGAAAATCTATCAACCACAACAAAAATAGAATCTTTTCCTCTCAGAGTTCTAGGCAATCCCAAGATAAAATCCATACTAATGTCTTCCCAAGGAATATTAGGTGCAGGTAGAGGTGTATATAAACCATGAGGGTTCAGTTTTGACTTAGCTTTGTGACAGGTGATGCATCGTTCCACAAATCTGATGACGTCTCTCCTCATCTTGGGCCAATAGAAATGATCTCCGAGCAGTTCATAAGTTTTCTTTTGTCCAAAATGACCTGTCAGACCACCTCCATGTGACTCCTGCAGCAAAAGCAATCTAACCGAAGAATTTGGAACACAAAGTTTGTTAGCTCGAAATAGATAACCATCTTGTATGTGATATTTTTTCCAGCCTTTTCCATTTTTACAGTGATTATATGGTTCTGAAAATTCAGGGTCATCATTATACATATCTTTCAAACTTTCAAGTCCCAAAACCTTTACCTCAAGTTGGTTCAGCAACACACTCTTTCGTGACAAAGCATCAGCAACTACATTGTCCTTACCTTTCTTATACTTCACAATGTATGGAAATGTTTCGATGAACTCAACCCATTTTGCGTGGCGATGATTCAGTTTTGCTTGTCCTTTCAAGTACTTCAAAGCTTCATGATCAGAATGAATAACAAACTCTTTTAGCCATAAGTAATGCTGCCATGTTTCAAGCACACGCACCAAAGCATACAATTCTTTGTCATAGACAGAATAATTCAATTGAGCACCTCCCAATTTTTCACTGAAATATGCTACTATTTTTCCTTGTTGCATAAAAACTCCTCCTATCCCAATCCCACTAGCATCACATTCTACTTCAAAAGTTTTAGTGAAATTAGGAAGAACAAGTAGCGGTGCTTCAGTCAAACGTTTCTTTAGTTCTTGAAAAGCATTTTCTTGTGAGTTCCCCCATTTAAAATCAACACCTTTCTTAGTCAATTCATTCAAAGGGGCAGCAATGGTACTAAAATCTCTCACAAACCTCCTGTAAAAACCAGCAAGACCATGAAAGCTTCTTACTTGACTTACATTCGTTGGAGTTGGCCAATCCTTGATGTCTTTCACCTTGGTCTCATCCACTTCAATTCCCTTTCCTGAAACAATGAAGCCAAGAAACACGACATGGTTTGTGCAAAAACTGCACTTCTCAAGATTAGCAAATAATTTCTCCTTTCGGAGTTCATCCAAAACTTGACGAATGTGAATCATGTGCTCTTCAAAAGACTTGCTGTAAATCAAGATGTCATCAAAGTAAACAACCACAAATTTTCCAATGAAAGCTCTCAGGACATGGTTCATTAATCTCATAAAAGTACTAGGAGCATTAGTCAAACCAAAAGGCATAACTAACCATTCATACAACCCAAATTTTGTTTTAAAAGCAGTTTTCCATTCATCTCCAGCTTTCATTCTTATTTGATGGTACCCACTTCTTAAATCAATTTTAGTAAATATGGTGGAACCACTCAACTCATCAAGCATGTCATCTAAACGTGGAATAGGATGTCGATAGCGCACAGTGATATTATTTATAGCTCTACAATCAACACACATCCTCCAAGAACCATCCTTTTTAGGTACTAAAATCACAGGAACAGCACAAGGACTTAAGCTTTCATGAACAAAACCTTTATCAAGAAGTTCTTGCACTTGCCTTTGTATCTCCTTTGTTTCTTCTGGATTGGTGCGGTATGGTGGACGATTTGGGAGTGCAGCACCTGGAATGAGGTCAATTTGATGTTCAATCCCACGAATCAGAGGTAGTCCAGCCGGTGTCTCCTTTGGAAAAACATCTTCATAGTCCTGCAAAAGATGAGACACAACACTAGGAAGAGAGGTGATATCGTTAGCTGAAACTAAAATGTCTTTATACACAAGTACAAGGAGCACTTGATCTGGGTTGTTCCTCACTTCTCTCATTTCAGATTTTGTGGCTAGCATAACAAAGTGCTCTCCCTCTCCTTTTTGTTTTTCTCTCAGATTTGGCTTGTGGCACTCACTCACCGAATTGTGGATGGCACTCAATTTCTTTTGCTCTCCTCCCTCTTTACTCACCGGAATAATTTCAGAATTCTTTTGTAAGTGCTTAGCCATGATTTGTTGAAGTGTCATAGGCTTGAGTACAAACTTCTTCCCTTTTAGATCGAGAGTGATCAGATTTGTTCTCCCACAATGTTGGCTATATCGATCATATTGCCATGGCCTTCCAAGCAGCAAGTGACACACCGACATGGGTACCACATCACACTCCACCGTGTCAACATATTCTCCAATCTTGAATGGAACTTTCACTTTATATGCAATCTTAATATCTCCCGAATCATTCAACCATTGGACATGATACGGATGAGGGTGTCGTAGCAATTTCAACCCAAGCTTGTCAACCATCTCACGACTGGCAAGATTATGGCAGCTCCCGCCATCAACGATCACCTTCACTACTTTATCTTGCACTTTTGCTCTAGTTTGAAATAAATTGTGTCGCTGCCCATTTTCAGCTTCCTTTATCTGGACACTCAAGATTTGAGTTACAACAAGAGCAGTATCCTGCTCGAATTCGCAGCCAGTATGGTTCTCGTTTTCATGGACATCTTCTTCAGATTCCTCCTCAACTTCCTCTTCACTAGCTGATTCATATTCTCCATTATCATTCACAATGATCACTCGATTGTTTGGGCACTCCCTACTTATGTGCCCACGGCCTCCACATTTGAAGCACTGAATTCCGCTGCTCTTGGCTGTAGAACCCACTGAGGTAGTGGTGGATGCTGCTGGTTTTTGGGCAGCAGCATTCTTCCTGCTAAAAACACTTTGAGCATTAGAACGTGAGCCTCTACTTGAGCATTTTACCATGGACGGTGCAGCAGCAAATTTGGATATTGATTTGCTTCCTCCGGACGTAGCCCTCCTATCAAATGAGAAGGACTTGCTGCTCTTAGCATCTTGCTGTAGTTGGCGTTCAGCTTTGGTTGCTTGATGCACCAAATCAATTAGATTTCGGTACGGCTGAAACTCAACAATACGCTGAATGTTGCGATGTATCCCAGACATGAATCGTGCAATGGTTTGCTCTTCATCTTTATGTACATTGGCTCTAATCATAGCCTTCTCCATCTCTTTATAATATTCTTCAACAGAAAAGCTTCCTTGCTTCAAATTCTGCAGCTTATCAAAAAGATCACGACGATAGTGCTTGGGCACAAATCGGCATCTCATTTCTCTCTTCATTTCCTGCCAACTTGCAATAGGACGTCCTCCATCTTCTTCAATATCATGAAGAAGTTGTTCCCACCAAATCAGAGCATATCCTTCAAATTCCAGAGAGGCCATTGCTAACTTCTTCTGCTCTGAATAATTATGCATCCGAAAGATCTTTTCTACCTTCAACTCCCATGTGAAATAGTCTTCGGGATCAGACCCTCCATCAAATTTTGGCATAGTGAATTTCAGTTTGCCAAATCTCTCCTCATGGTTGCCTCTTCTATGACGTCGGCGACCAAAACTTTGTTGAGAATGATTATCATCATCCTCTTCTTCAGATTCATCATCATTATTCCTCCGACCTCGTCCACTCCCTCTGCTATGTGCAGCCCTCCGGTGCCTCCTACCTCTTCTTCTTCCATCACTATCTTCTCCATCTTCACTATGGTGGCTTTCATCATCATCAGGAGGATGACGTCCTCTGATTTCAGTCATAAGTGCCTGAAGATCACGTTCCAATCGGTCTTGTTTTTCCTCCATGCTTTGCCGAAGTTCATTAAATTGTGCCACAGTGACACAATTGTCAATCTCACCATTAGAACCCATCTTCCTGAAATGTTAGCTCAATACGAGCAGTAGGTATTTGTGGAATATGGAAATATATGTGGAACCTCTCAACCTACCTCTCTTACCAACCAAAGCTCTTATGAATTCCCTGCGGGTATAGGACAAAGAAATATATGTGTGGCGGTATCCGAGGGTGATGGTTGGGAGAATACAAGATCAGAGAATACCGATTACGATGGCTTGTATGTGGAGCTTAGGTGGGGAGTAATAAACAAGGAATGCAATTTGAATATTAGCTATTGTAAAGTTAAGTAACAATCCAAGCTAGAAGTTCCCTGCCTAGTGCTGACCACAAGATTGGCAAGATATAAATGAATCACACACGCAGAAAGAAAATTTCAGAATTGATGCAAACACGGATTATGATTGGGATGCAAGTGTTGCAATCAGACCCAACCAAAATTTTGCACCAAACACAAATAGCAAACTGGTTGCACAACTTGATATGAAAACTTTCAGCACTTGTGCACATAAAACAAACTGAACTTTCAACCTTTCTTTCTCAACTTTTTTGAACTTTTTTTTGCACTTTTTTTCTTTTTTTTCTTTGACACACTTTTTTTTTATATATATACGAAACTGAAAACAGAAATCAAATATAATACTTGCATACTTGATGATAGGAACAAAACACAACCAGAAGCTATAGCTTGATGGGATCAAGATAACACAAAGGATGATATCGGCTATTGATATATATGTATATATATTTTTTTTGTGGGGATTTTTGGATTACAAAAGAGGCACAAAGAACACACGAAGGATAATGATCAGCAGCTAAAACAAAGACTCTGATGAACTACGACTTAACCGAACTCACTAATAACAGATTGAAACAAAGGGCTAAAGCAATAAATTTTGCTGGCTTTTTGGTGGATAGGATGAAACAAAATATATGTAACTAAGGGTAAAGAATCCTACCATGGCAACCGATGAGCTGATGCCAGATGATACGAAATGATGTCCCGATCTTCACGGCGTAGGATCAATCTTCAGATAACTTGCTGCAAGCAGCAATAACTAGTGCAACCTGACGAATAAATCTCGAAGCCAACCACCGTCTTTAACCGGCAACCTGAATCAAGGATTCGCCCAACCACACTCTCAAGGAACCAACCAACACAGCCTACAATCAATCGAGGAAACCCGAAGGGAGTAGGAGCACCAATTGGGAGCGGATGAAGCCGCCGCTTCTGTAAATCCCGCGAAGGAAGTCACAAGAGCAAAGGGGTAGAGATCTCTCTCAATATTTGTTAGCACTCGGCTGAACAAAGGTGGTTCTATATTTCATAATCAAAATCTGAGGTTACAATGAGTCTTAGGGGGTATTTATACTAGCAACAACCCTGCTAGATAGGTGGAAACACAAAAATAAAATAGATAACACGGACTATGTGAATGGGCCTCCTTGAGATGCCTTCCTGGAGAGTTTCTGCGTGGCTGTTTGACTTCTGCGCAGTCTCTAATGTTTTGGCAATAACTACATCTTGGAATCTCCAAATGACATGCGGTTTGTTGCATTGGAAAGTTAATTGGAGGACCTTTCATACCATGTGCAGCATGCTCTATGAAACATTGTAGAATGGTACAGTTTGTTATGAGAACTTGTGCTTCATGCAGGCTGATGACTATCTGACCAGTCAGCACTAAATCTGGTCGGCAGATAATATGGAAGCTTCAAACTGGTCGGCACTTGAACCATTGGAAACTAGACTCGATAATCTTTCCAACAAGTCCTCATGAGCCTTCATAGCTTTTGTGAATCAAAAGATATGACCGATTCTTCTTGATGGTTCTGTCACGCTAGGCTGGCTCGAACGTGGTTCCTCTCTCTGGTTTATTCTTGGTGTCTTCCTGTCATCCTCCTTGGTGCACCTGAGCAATAGCAACATGCACGATTTAGGTAGTACATAACTTTCATTAACATTAAAATTAATTTCACAAAGTAGCGCGTGCACCTCTTGTTGTAGCTTCTTAGCTCGGTTTTGTGTAATCGGTCCATCAAAGGCTGGGGCTGGTGTTGATATTGGTGGTGCTTGAGTTGATGTAGATGGACTTGAAGGTTGTAACATGTTGTTGGATGGCATGGTCATATCAGTACCCCTCGACTCAGGCTCTCGGTGGCCCTGGTCAGCGATTCAACCACTCCTGTATGCCATGTACTACAAGTCGTATGCCCTTGATAGGAGGTCACGTCTTTCACCACGCTGCTGAGGCACACCAGCGTCATCATTAGGACTGGTCAATCATCGACTTTGCCGTGACATCTCAGAGGGGCAAATCTCATCATCACGCATGCTGCTATAGGGCTCGACTTTGCTTCGGCGCACACCCCTACAGTGCTCTCAACATGATCGCTCCTTGACGTCATTGCTTACGATAGCCCTCATAGCACTACTAGGGTTTCTTGTACACCCATGCCCCTCCTTGGACTATAAAAGGGGGCACTGGCTAGCTGAAGAAAGAAGGAAGACATTCAGACTTGCCATGCCTCTCCACGCGCACTGCAAGGCTTAGGACTAGCATTCCCAAACTTAGGCCCTGCTCTCCATCTCTTTGTGTACTCGTGCTTTTATCTCCCCTATACAAACACTTTGGTGCAAGATAATACAAAAACTCCTCCCCCCGCTGGACGTAGGGACTTCTCTTGCCTGAACCAGGATAAACCGTGTGTTCTTCTTGCATCACCATCCAGATTAGGGAGCATGCAGCACGTAGTTACTTGTTGGTGTTAGGCCCCCGGGGTCGTGACACCGACACATTTGTGCTATATATGATAGTTAGCATTAGAATAGATGAATGACTTAGTAGATTAGAACCTACCTAGAAATTCTATCTCTTGAACTAATCAGACGTTAACCTACCTTTATGCTGAGTAGTCTATCTCTAATCCCTATATGATTTATTCCCTAAGCTTTATAATTATATTATTTATCTATCATGGTTTACCCTCCTTCCAAAGTAGGTGACCGTGCAATCAATCAGTCATAAGTAGTCATGTTTTGCAAGTTTATCACATTGTTTAAGTCCTTAGTTCTTTACCTTGAGCTAAATATAAATAACGATACTTGGAATACTACCCGGTGAAGTGCTGCAATGGTATTTAGTATGTACGCAAGCAGATCCTATATTTATTTTATTAGAGGAGCTGTTTTTATACCAACACTTCTTGCACCATGCTAGGGATGACAGCTTAAGTGGTGTTAGAAGTGTCAACAACCATATGCGCCATTCACGATTGATGTCTACAAAAAAGCAAGCAAGATAACTAACCGAAGAAGGAGCTTGGCAAATAGCAAAGACAAAGAGAATAACACAGCAAAAGTAACAAGTACCTACCATCTGGGCCCTCAAGGACTGAGCCTCTTGAACAGCAGCCTTCACCGCTGTCAGTGTCGCGACCCCTGGGGGCTAACACCAACTAGTAACTTTATGCTACATGCTCCCTAATCTAGATGGTGATGTAAGAAGAACACTCGAGTTATCCTGGTTCGGGCAAAGGAGGCCCTACGTCCAGCGGGGGGAGAGACTGTATTATCTTACACTGAAGTGCTTGTACAGGGGAGATACAAGCTAGTGTATGCGGGAAGGAACAGGGCCTAAGTCTAGGAGCACTAGTCCTAAGCCTTGCGCGTGTGTGGAGAGATGAAGTGAGTCCGAGTGAGTTCACCCACCCTCTTAGCTTGCCTAGCGCCCCCTTTTATAGTCCAAGGAGGAGCATGGGTGTACAAGAAACCCTAGCAGTGCTATGAGGGTTATCGTAAGCCATGACGTCGTGGAGCGATCATGTCAAGGGCACTGTAGGGGCATGCGCTGAAGCAAGGTCGAGCCATGTAGCAGCGTGCGTGATGATGAGATTCACCTTCCTGAGATGTCACAGTGAAGTCGGTGGTTGACCAGTCCTGACGATGATGCTGGTGTGCCTCAGCGACATGGTGAAAGATGTGACCCCCCATTAACAGCGTACGGTTGGTAGGAGATGACGTACGGTGGGTTGAATCATTGAACAGAGCCGTTGAGAACCTGTGTCAAGGGGTACCCCAGGGACCTCGAGGTTGTGTCGATAAGGACGAACCCTAGAAATCCTGGTACGGATGTTGACATTTGCATTTTGAGGGGGTGCCTGATGGGGCACAGTGTTTAGTATGGAGGAATAGCGTTCTGTACGAATCAGCATTTCCCCGAGGATGGGCGGTAAAAGTTGGATGCGACCTCTGTACTTGCCCATCGTTACCATCACTGTAGCCATAGGGGTTGGCAGGGGCAAGTGAGGTGCATTAAATGCCTTGACTCCCATACAGAAGTAGGTGGATCAGAAGAATATGGCATTCGACAGGGTTCGTTCGCCCGATGCGGAGTTCCATCATTCGAGGGGGTGCTCGGTCGGGCCTCGTCGCTCGAGGGGGTCCATCGAGCTAGCATTATCCTGGGCCGTCGAGACCCGTTCGTGGGCCAGCCCGGGGCGACTTAGCAGCCGGGTCTTATCCTTGAGCATTCGGGCCTGAGTTCGCCAGGGATTATTGTTGATGACACTGTGATTAACTTGTTTGATTGAGGGTTAAGGGTACCCCCTTATCCAGGTACCCGACAGTAGCCCCTAAGCCTTTGCACGAGTGCTGGCACTCACACAGAGGTTCCTGGGTCATAACATTTGTCTTCTTCTGAAGGGTGCGTGCGAGCGTACCCTTCAGTGGTAGCCCCCAAGGCCTCAGGGGAGTAGGTAGGACTACTCCGAGGGCTTTACATGGTTCTTGTCGAGGGATGCTCATTTGATCGAGGGTGGTAGGTGCGCCTAAAATGTTAGATTAACATGAACTAGAGTCATAGCTCTTGATCGAGAGGCATTTCAGGCTTTCGAGTCTCCGAGCATATTCGACCTTCTTTCTTCGAAGGGTGCCCAGCGTGGTCATTCCCCCAGGCCTCGCATGGCCAGGGCTTTGCTAGCTTTAGGTGAGACACCCCATGAGTCCTTTTGATCGGATGTGGGGGGAGAAGCACCATACTACCCTCGACGGGCGAGTTTTGATGTCCTCGGTGAGATGTTATCGGGAAATCCAAGTGAGAACTTGTGCCCCATTCGATAGGGGTCGACAAGTGGCCACGGAGGCGTTCTCATGAAAGCTAAACAAACTGATGCATGGATGTCATCCCCATTCACTAGGGGCCGATAGCTCGATGCCTCCCTTCGAGGGGATCCCACGAGCATCTCTTTGTTTCGGCCTTGGATATGTCTAAGGGGGTCTCAAGAGTTCGTTCTCGAGCGAGGCCTCATGTTGGCTCTCCCTCAGTCACCCCTGACTTGAGTGCTCGAGGGCGGCTATCGAACCCTGACCAAGGGCCAGCCTTCGCTCCCTCGAGTCTTAATGTGGGGCTGGGGCCTGTTTTCCTTCTCGTAGAAGGCATCGCCCATGGATGATGCCATCCGTCCATTTGGGCATGTCTTTTTAAGCGAGAGGTGAAGCGGTGCAGTCATGGCAAACCCGGGCAACGGCTAGAAGCCGCGTGGGTGACACGTGCACCTATCATAGGAACCAAGGGAGCGGATAGGTGAGCGCAATAACTGTGGGCTATTCGCTTACCTTGGCTGAATCCTCCCATTGCCCTTCGCCTCGGCTATAAATTCGGGGAGGTGGGAACTGTTCGTTTCCCACTTTGCCTCCCTGCCTTCTTCGCTGCCGCCACTAGGTGAAAGAAATCGCCCTGTTCGTCAGTGCAAAGGGGAGACAGGGGAGAGAGAGATTGGGAACCTTCCCTCTTGTCCATCTGTTGAGCAGATCCGTGCCGCTGCCATGGCGCCCACGTTCATTCCCTCGGAGGATTGGCTCCCGTCGACCATGATAAGGCGGGAGTTGGAGGAGTTGGTCGATGACGGGCTTCTCCGTCCCATCACCTCGGTCGACCGGCCAGAGTGGAGGGTGCCGTCGCAGGGCGATCTGCAGTCGAATCCACCAGAGGGCTACATGGTGAGCTTCATCAAACTCCATAAGATGAGATTTGGATCGCCTTTGAGCCAATTCATGCGAGCTCTTCCACATTTCTATGGGGTCAAGCTCCACCACTTCTCCCCCAATGCCATCTCCAATGTGGCAATCTTCGCCGCCCTCTGTGAGGGGTACCTGGGGATGGAGCCACATTGGGAGCTTTGGCTCCACCTCTTCAAGGGAAAGCACTTCACCAGGTTCCTCTCGCCAGGAAGGAGAGGTCTGGTCTGTGCCGACAGCTGCAACCTGGCCCTAAAGAGGGCAGAGTTGTACATCTCGGCAGGGTTGACCTCTAACCATAGCAGGTGGCAGGAGCAGTGGTTCTACCTCCAAAACGACGACGGCCTGCTTCCTACCTACACCGGGCGCATCATCGCGGAATGCCCAGATCACTGGCTATATGGGGTGGCCAAGCCTTTCTAGTTGAGGCTGAATCCCCTCCTCGACGTGTTGAGGACCTTGTACAAGCAGGGGTTGGACGCGGGGATCATTGCCTTGGCGTTCCACTGCCGGAGAGTCCTTCCTCTGATGGTGCGTCCACTCCGCCTTGAACAGATGGGACTAGCGGCATTGCCCGAGCAGCTCGAGGGGTCCCAGATGTCGGCTGAGGATCTATCTCCCAAGGAGGTCACCAGGCGGGTGAGGGGGACGGTTGCCGGTGGTTTCGGCCCGGAGGATGTGAACAACACCTCGATGTTGCCTGATGACGGCCACATCATTTTGGTAAGTGTCCTGACTCGCCATTCTCAAATTGTTTCTTGGTTTTGCTCCGTCACATGTGTTTTCCACGTCTTCATACGCAGGGCCATATTGGCTTCAGGGCGTCATAGCCGCCGATCAAGGAGGACACACCCGACCATAAGGTGAGGCGCTTTACTAATCAACAGTCGAAGAAAAGGGGGATAGCAAAAAGAAGAGGAGGAAGGAGAGGAACCTCAAACGCCAGGCACTCGAGCAGCACCAGGCCAAACAAAAGCGAGATAAGCTCCCCATCGAAGAGTCTCCCTCAGCAGAAGATAAGGAGGGGGATGATGAAGACGATGATGATGAAGAAGGGGTGGCAGAGCGTCTCACGCCCCACTTGCCTGCCTCTGCCCATGCTGACATGTGTTCTACGCCAGAGAATGTCCTGGAGCAGCTTGTCGCCCAGTCATCGAGGGTGGCGTCGGGGCAACATCAGGAGAGAAGGTTGGCTGAACCCTCAACTCGTAGCGGGCCATCGTCCTGCCACACATGCAGCGGGACTCTATTGGCCTCGTCTCAGGGCCAGTCTAGTACACCGCCTCCCTAGACTAGGTCCTCAACGCAAGGCGAGCGGACCCAGGACCGTGACATGTCGGGAGGGCGGATGACGTCGTCCTCGACGCCCGGGGTATGGACCCCAGGGCAGGCAGGCTCAGCGGAGCAGGGAGGCCCAAGGACATCATCTGAGGCCCCAGGCAGCTCCAGATTCGAGAGGGAAATGACCCAGAGGGGAGCCTTGAGGCCCTTGAGCAGTACGAGGGGTTCTAGAAAGGCGCTCGCCATCCCGGTGGGTTAAGTCTTGTTGTCCCAAGTCTCTTTCTTGTCATTGTCATTTGCGGAGTTGTTAGTTGTTCCTCCCCTTTGTGTGCTGTTCAGGCTCAAGCACCCGGTGGAGGAGGCAATCCCTTCACCATCCAAGCGGCTTAAGGCGGATGCGATAGCGAGGATGGTGGTGGCGGCTAGAGGTGTGATCTCAAGACCCTTGTCAACATCGAAGGCGGCCTGGCCGTCGCAAGCCCAGGCGGCAATTTTTCAAGGAAGACTGACGGGCTCTGCTCTCATTGCAGGCTCGAGTGGTTTGAGGGCCGTGGTGGGCGGTGGCTCTGACCGGGGGCAGATGCTAGAGGGCGAGGGTGTCGTCCTGGTCTCATCGTCCACGGCCCCTTCCCCTGGCCAGATCGAGGTTGCTGCTACTTCGCTCAAGGGGGAGCCCTCAAAAGTCATGAGCTGGGGTCGGAAGATGCCCTGATTGACCATGAGGATGAGGAGGCCATGGTTCCCCCACCTTTTATGGAGGGGTGGGAGCCGTGGCCGAAGGGACTGCATGAGGTGGAGGTACGTAGAAGCAGGAGCAGGAGAACCTACAGAAGAAGGAGGAGCGACCGCAGAAGCAGCTAGAGGAAGAGCCACTGCAGAAGCAGCCGGAGGAGGAGCAGCTGACGAAGCAGCTGGAGGGATTGGCGTCGAGCAAGCCTGAGCAGCGTCATGAGGTAGGACGGCTGGTGTCAAGCCAGTTGGAGCAGCAGCAGCAATAGCAACAGCAGTAGCAACAACAGCGACAGGGGGGACACAACTCCCTTGGACCCACCACCTCAGCGACAGGACGAGCCACTGGTGGAGCCAGTGACCTCAAGCCTCCCGCAGCAGCAGGGGGAGGCCGCAACTACCTCGAGCTAGCTGCCGCTGTAGCAGAGCACAACACAAGAGGTGTTGGTGGTCTCGAGCGCGTCACAGCAGTAGCACAAGGAGATGGCCACCGCAAGCCCGTCGCTATCACATCGGTGAGAGGAGGAAGACGCTCTTCTACGTGCCGGGGCATCCACTGCTTGGGGGGCCCTCGTAGCCCTAGCTAGTCTGCTCCTAGCTTTTTTTGCCATGGCGGGGCTGGCAAGCAGCGAGGCCGAGTTATCAGGGGTCGGAGCAAAGGATGAGCCGTTGTTTCCTACCCTGGCCAAGTGGGTGGCTTAATATGGTGGTTCTCCTGACATGGTGAACCACATTGCATCATCAGTGCAGGAGAGGATCAAGAGTGCCCTCCCCTCATGGGGCAAGGAGCGCCTCTTACTCCGGGACCCGCTGGAGCCTGATGCCCCCGTGGTCAAGGTGGATGATCTTTCAGAGGTGGTGCGCTAGGAGCAGGTCGAGGAGTATCGAGCGTGGATGGCGCATGCTCTGAAGCTAGCCATTGAGGTCATCACCAAAGACCTGGGCCGGGCCTTCTCGGTGCATGATTTTTTGAGCGTGCCTGGTATGCGCAGCTTTTTGATTCGATGTCTGACTTCCTACTTTTTGCTACTAGGATCTGAGGAGGTGCTCATATGTGAAGTACCAGTTCCTTCACGCGATGCGGGATGGACAGGAGCAGGTGCGACGCCAACTCAAGGCCGGCCGATCTGCCCAGGGCGAAGTGGCCCGCGCCAAAGAGGAGGCAAGGAAGTATAAGAGGAGGCCAACAAGGCCAAGGATGATGCCAATGCGGCTCAAGGGGAGGCAGCCCAAGCCAAGGAGGATTCCACCACGGTGAAGGAGGAGATGCGGAAGGCTAAAGACGAAACCGCCTTGGCCAATGAAGAGGCCAAGAAGGCTAAGAACGACGCCGGCCATGCCCATGAGGAGGTGTAGAAAGCCCTCAAGGGCCTCTCCCTGTCGACGGAGCGCATCAAGTCACTCAAGGGAGAGGTCCGAGACTCTACGGAATGCATCAAGGGGCTCAAGGCCGACATTGCTCAGATCTTTGAGGCTCGCGACACCCTCAATGTCTCAGCCATGAAGGAGAAGCGTCACGCCAATGCCCTTGCTGCCGAGGTCACCATGCTGAAGGGGACCCTTCTACAGAAGGAGGAGGCCATTGCCCTGGTCGATAGGACGATTGATGACCTGTAGTTTGAAGGTGGTTTGTGCCTTCAAGGTGGCCCGGAAGGAGAGCAACGAGGCAGTGGACACGCGTGCGGCCCTCAACACCCACTGCACTAGTAAGTCTTCTTTTCTACTTCTGGGTTTCTTGTCTCTATATATTCGCTTGCTACAATTGACTCCTGCTTTGCCTTCCAGACCTCAAGGCCAATATGCTCGCTGTCTGGACAGCTTCCAAGGTGCTCCAGGAGGGCCTTTTAGCTGAGACGACATTGATCGACAGGCTTCGTACCATGATCAACGGACTCTGTGACTCCTGGGGGTCGAGCCCATGAAAGAGGCTAGGGGAGAGGTGCGCAGGACCGCTCTCATCAACCGGCTATACTGCCTTAGGGCCGCCATGAGGGATCACATCTGAGATGTGCTCCACATCAGTGTGAAGTGGGTGATGGCGGTCGTCTACTCCGGCTTCACGTATGACATGGGCATCGTCTCGCATGGCTTCGTCTCCGACCCTGACAAAATGGATGCCGAGAATGAGGAAGTACATTGGGCCTTGATCGAGATGGCTAAGGAGCCGGGGGAGCGATTGGCGAAGCTGTTCGAACCCGAGGTCCTTCCTTTCGATGGTGAAGAAGGTGACGGCGACGAGGGTGATAGCGACGAGGGCCTAAGAGCCCAAACTAGGCATGAAGGCCCATGTAGTAGATTAGTTTTTGTGACATCGTGGCCCTGGGGGCCTTAAAACACTTATGCATTATCTAAAATGCTTTTGGGATGTTTTTATCTCAAGTCTCGTATCTCTTTTTGCTTGGTTCTTACTTTTACTAAGTTTCTGACGCGTGCTCCAGTCCCTCGAGGGGGAAGTGAGTGGAGGTACCATAGCCCGAGGGCATAGGCGAGCTCCTAGCTCGTCGACGACCCCTTAGGGATTTTGAGGTGTTTTTGACTAAGCAAATGTAGAACATCGAAGCGTGGGAGAGGAAGAGGAACGTCGAGTTTTGAAAAAACATGCGAGTTTTTTGAGGACTTTGGGGGGTTCCCTCCTTGTAGCTTTTGAGGGAGGCTCAACTCTAAGGAAGCAGAGTCAAGGCTACCTCATATGAATGAATAAGAAAGTATGCTAAATCAAAGCCATTTTTCATTTATTCATTCAAGATGCCATAGCTGTACAAATTGCGAGAAATGTACAAGGCCTCAAGGCCTTAGGAGTAAAAGTGATGTAACTGTTTGATGTTCCATGCGTCAGTGAAGGTTTTTCCCTTGTCATTTGATAGCTTTTAGGTCCCTGGCTTCAGCACCTCAGTGATAATGTAGGGACCCTCCCATGGCGAAGTTAGCTTATGGCAGCCCTTGTTGCTCTCTCATCGTCGGAGGACAAGGTCACTAACTTAGAGGTCCCTCTTGCGCACATACTTGTCGTGGTAGCATCGCAGCTTCTGCTGGTACTGTGCCAAGTTAAGGAGGGCCATGTCTCAAGCCTCCTCAAGCTGGTTGATGGCGTTCGTGAGGGCCTCCTCGTTTGTCTGCTCGTTGTAGGCCTTGAGTCGAGGAGACTCGTACTCGAGGTCTATGGGGAGGACGGCCTCAGACCCGTAGACCATGAAGAACAGGGTGAATCCCATGGCCTGGCTCAGTGTCATCCTTATGCTCCATAGGACCGAGGGTAGCTCAGCAGCCCACTTCTTCTCATACTTGTTGAGGTGGTTGAAGATCCTTGGCTTGAGACCCTGCAAAATCATGCCATTGGCACGCTCGACCTGGCTGTTAGTTCGAGGGTGGCCACCGCGGACTAATTCATGTGGATGTGGTGATGGTTGTAGAAGTCTAAGAACTTCTTGCTGGTGAACTATGTTCCTTTGTCACTGATGATGACGTTGGGGACCCCGAAGCGGTGGATGATGTCAGTGAAGAACGAAACCGCCTGTTTGGACCGAATGCTGGCGATGGGTCAAGCCTCGATCGACTTGGTAAACTTGTCGATGGAAACCAGCAGGTGCGTGAAGCCCCCGGTTGTCTTTTTTAGAGTTTCGATGAGGTCAAGCCCCATACGGTGAATGGCCAGGTGATCGGGATCATCTAGAGAGCATGGGTGGGGAGGTGCATTTGCTTTGCGTAGAATTAGCACCCCTCGCATGAGTGGACAAGGTCGATGGCATCAGAGACAACGATCGGCCAATAGAAGCCCTACCAGAAAGTGTTTTCGACAAGGGTCCTTGGCGCAGCATGGTGACCATAAGCCCCTGAATGTAGATCTTTGAGTAGCATCCTACCCCCATTAATAGTGAGGCTGCGCTGGAGGATTCCCGTGGGACTGCGTCAATAGAGCTCTTTGTTGTCGCTGAAGAGAACGTTGGTTTTGACCCGTCGAGCGATCCATTGAGCCTTGGTTCAATCTTCTAGGAGCTCCCCTTGAATAAGGCAGTCGAGGAAGGGTGTGTGCCAGTTTGGCTTGGGACTCGAAGGTGGGATCGACCCCTCGATCTCCATGACCTCGACCTCGGTCGAGGGGGCCTCTGTCGATGTTTCGACCCCGGGGGTCAACATCAACGAGTAAATTTGTAATTACATGCTCCCTTAATCCGGTGGGTGATGCAAGAAGGACACGGCGATTTATGCTGCTTCGGGCAAACACTATAAGAAATTTTGGATTGCATGAAAAATCCAAATCGTCATCTAAAGCACATTAACTGTCATAAAAAGTACTTTGTGATGAAAATGGCATCCTCATGAGGTCGTCACAAAATGACTGACATAAAAAGTCCCCGCGTGACGAGAAAAAAATCGTCACATAATGTCATCACCTTTTATGACGACTAAGTTACTTTCGTCACATATTATTCCTTTCTGTGACGGTTGATACCGTCACATAATATAGGTCAACGCGTCACATATTATACCAGCCGTCATAAAATAACAGTCCCTGGTGGCGCTTAATAAGTTTTTTGTGATGACCATTGTCGTCATATAATATTATGTGACATTCTGATTTTGTCTTGGTAGGTGTGGATTTGTAGGCAACTAGACGGTTTTTGTGACGATAGGCGTCGTCATATAGCATTATGTGACACTTATGAAACATCTTATATGATATGTTGGCTGGTAGGTTTGTGCATCTTTTTGTGACGCCTATAGGCCGTCACTTTCCATTCAGTGACAAATGGCTCACTAACCCTATATCTGTCACCAGAGGTCATGCAAAAAGAGATTTGTACTCAGAAACATAAACCATCATCCAGAAATATATAGCCATAGGCATCAAACAACACACTGCCATCACTGCTCATAAGTCATACACAACTAAGCCAACCCATTTTACACAAGACATACATTGATATGTTAACAAGTTCCTGCAAGTTCAGACATCACAGAAAGTTCTTGGTTCCAGCAAACAAGTTCAAACTGTTCCAACACACCACACAGGTTCACACATAGCCACATAGTTCTGACAAAATACTCCACAAAGTTCCAACAGACACAAGTTTGTTGTTCTAGCAAGGTCACAAAAGATTAGTCATAGGCATAGGCATTTCCTACCTCAACATTTTTGCAGTTCCAGGAAAGCTCGCAGCAGTGAATTAGTCTCTTCAAACTTGTTATTCATCTCTTCTTGGGTCTGGCGTAGCAAATTTTGGTTTTCTTTAAGAGATGCCTGCTGAGCTCGAAGCTGTGCTTGCAACTCTTCTTGCTTCCTAGCAGCTTCCTCTCTTTTTGCTTGGAGGGTTGCCTGAAATTGAGCTTGCAGATGGGCTTCTACTACAGCTGTTGCGGACTGGGTAGCATTCTGCTTTTTAGTGAGACCAAGGTTTGGAAGGAAGGTTGAGGAACGTGATGAGGACATGAAACCCTTAGATACGACCATTGATAAGGTGACCCCAGTTCTACATTCGCATAGTGACTTTTGGTGCAACTCACTTGGTTCCACATGTACATGTCACTATTTGTTTGCAGGTATAAATGTATTTCAATGTGCTAGCTCATCAAAGTCCTGCATTTGGTTCATCGGCAGCCTGACAATGCTTCATTGGGAAGGCTATAACTCATCCGTCCGAAATGCAATTGAGGTGAATCAACACTTGTTGGAAAAGGTTATTTGATAAGCTTTCCAATAGATCTGGTCCCACCTCAATATCATGTCAGAAAGGCATCCGAATCATGAAGATAAACTACTGCTGTATCTGCTGGGTGCTACTTCGTCGTCATGGGCTCGGAATACATTCGTGGGATCCTGGCCCAAGTGGGAGCACACCCAAAGAAGATGGAGTACACATCAAGGAAGCCCTAGGACGTCCTCCACCCAGGCCACCACCTTTGGAGGCCAGCAAGGGCGTCCAAGCCAAGTTGGAGGCCCAATACATGTCAAGTTCGAGTCCATCTCGGGCTCCAGGACCAGTCAGCACTAAAATGGTCGCCCAAGCCACATACGAACTCGGAATTGGATTTCTTATACTCTAAAGAAAGCTGACGAGAAGACCTTTCCAATGAGTCCTATTGGGGGCCCAAATTCATCCGGAGTCATCGGGAATCATCTATTCAAGTTGACATTTAGAATCTATTCCGGTGCTACGACGTCGTATTTTGGTCTTTGGGCTGTGTATCGAGTTGGAACCCAATAGGGGTGCATCCAGGGGGTCTTGCACGACCCTAGAGTCTTTAAGTCAGTAGCCTCCACCCAAGTTAGGGTTTGGGTTTTGCTTTAGATCAATCTGTTATTGAACAGTCGCCGTTATCGTTTTGTGAAACCCCACATTCGTGTGCTGAATCATATATCCGCAATTGTCACTTCAATCTTAGTTGCGTTTTATCTTGTTCTTACTTGTGTTCTTCGATTCACAGCAGGGATTAGCCTTCTTGGTGAGGTCAACCGAATTGTGACACGATTGATAATCAGAGGAGTAGTGGTGCTAAGGTTGCAGGGTTTGGGTCTTTGTGATCTGAAGCCGGATCGGTGTGTCTCTCTCCAACCAAATCGATAGTTATCTTGAACTGATGGAAGATCGGGACCCTAGTCCACATCAAGTGGTATCAGAGCTTCAGGTACACCGTCAGGTTTGCCCTTACCCTAGTTTAGTTTGTTTTCGCCTTCGTCCTATAATCCAAAAAAAAAGCCAAAAACAGTTTAGTCTAGGTGTTTCCCTTATCCCAGAACCACGTTTGGCCTTTGCATAGTTCTTGTCAGATTCCGTAGTGTTGAATTTGTGTCCTGGTTAGGGTCTTGTTGCTGGTTAGGTTGTGTTAGAGTCCAGTCGTGTGTTTTTCCCCATCGTTTCCATTCAACGCTGTCCCCTTCCACCGTCCCAAACAACAAGTCGAATCCACCATATTACTCGACTTGCCCCGCTAGCCGCCTTGTGTCAATTCTCGCCGCCGCGCAAACCCTAGATAGGTCGCCGACCACTCATTGTTGCTTGCATCACAGCCCTCCTTACATCATCAGCTGAATACCTACTACTGTGATCGATGTTGGAGTTTAGGGACGCTTCGCCCTAACTGTCGCCGTCGTGTTGTGCCTTCCGAGAAACATAACTTGAGATACCTTCGGTAAAACAGGCATAACTTTTGACTCGTTTATTAGAAAAATTTGAAATTTTTACAACAGCTTCTTGACTCCATTTGGAGCCGACCCAAACTAGCCTTTGGCTTGTTTGGTCTAGTTAGAATTGCCAAAAAAATTCGGTAAAATAAATAAAAAATTGACAAGGTTCTTGCACGCTTTTCAGAGAACGTGCTGATTTTCTGTAGACCACATTCCACCTCTGTTGTAGGTGAAAATTTTTGTGGTTGTATCTTTTGTCATACTTGTTCAGAAAAAAATTTAAAAAAAAATATTGTAAAAAAATTTTGTTCAAAAAAAAGGGAAAAAAAAGGAAAAAACAAAAAGGAGTTGCTTGTTCTGTGATTGCGTGTGCTACATTGTGCTTTGTGCTTCATTCATACTTGCCTCTCCATCATACTTGTGCTTCCTTTGTCCTTGTTCACACACATTTGGTACTTAGAACACGTTAGGCCAGCAACGAGAACAAGTAATTGGAACTATAATTCAATATTACTTTCTGTCTTTGAATTGTGTACCACTCACATATTTTTTGGCCAGCCTTCCTAAGCTCCACATATATACTTCAGATCGGTACAGAAAAAGATCCTTGCAATCTTGGTGCCACTTCTTCACAGGTATCACAACCAAGCCATCGGTCACCATCCACTGTTTGTGGCGGTAAGAACTTGGTAAGAACTCGGTAAGATGGGTGTGAGGGAGTGATTCCACCAACCCATAAAAGTTGATAGGGATTTAATTTGATTTCTGACAATATCAACAATGTGTTTCTGTAAAAGTTGATTGCAGGAAACCATGGAGCAAAAGTTTACAAGGATGGACCGAATGGACAACAACCAACCATCACATATAAACTCTAATCATCATGGTAAGAGAGGTAAATTTACCATTCCATCCTATTCTAGACTTTATGATGGAGACACATATTTTGATTGGGAGATGGTTGTAGAACAAGAATTTAACACCCATCTAGTTCTCGGGATAGATAGAGTTAAACATGCTACTAGTGAATTTATGTATTTTGCTCAATTCTGGTGGCGAGAGCTAGGCAATTTGCATCAACAACCTCAATCATGGGATAGACTTAAAGAAGCAATGCGTGACAAATTTGTTCCTCTTTCTTATAAACGTGATTTGCACAAGAAATTATAGTGCTTAGAGCAAGGTAATATGTCTGTCCAAGAATATTATGATGAGTTTCAAAGGTGTAGAATACGATGTGGGATGGTAGAGGACATGGAAGATAAAATTGTTCACTTCTTTGGTGGTTTGAGACATGACATGCAAGATATTGTTTTTGAAAAAGAGTTCTATACTGTCAACCATTTGTTCCAGCTTGCTTTGTTTGCAGAAAAAGATTTACAGGGTTATTAGCAAAAGAACCAGATCGACATTGACAACAAAAGCAACCGGGTATTAGCAAGGATGGAACAAACAATTGCAAAGGTTGAGACCATGATAAGCAGCCAAGTGGTAGCTTCTACCACGGTACTTGCCGCAGCATCTTCACCACCACCACCACCACACCCCACTTCCACTTTGAAGCCTGAAGATAAGGTGATAGAAAAAGAACAGCTAAATGTCTCATGTAAGAGCTCTCTTGATGTGCTAAAATTGTCCACCACTCATGCTACAATAGAGCAACATTTAAAGGACACTAGTGATGCTAATAATTCTATAGTAGGACCTTCAATTGATTTACCTATGTCATATGATGAATGTTCTAATAATTTTTATGATAAAGAAGAGTTGTGTGATAGTGCTATGTTTATCCCTATGCCACAACTTGTGAAAGAGCATGACTCCTTTGTTTTGGAAGAAAATACTTGTGCTAAAAATAAGAAATTGTTTCCAATTAATACAAAAAAAGATGAGCAGAAATTATTGTTTTCTCTAAATACTTTGGGTTATATAGAGTTTGATACTTTGTGTGCTCTTAGTAGTTTGGAAGAGAAATTTAAATGTGCTGAACTGCCATGGTTGTCGAATTGTACATATTATTTTATTGGCAAATATAATTGTAAAGGAGAATATATGGTGCATCTTGTCTATATTTGTTCAAATCTGAAATCTCCTTTTGCCACACAAACAAATGATCAGTTAGAGGGCTGCAAATAAATAATCATGTCATGTCAAGATCCACAAGTTTTGTTATAAAGAAATAGGTAAAATTTCAAGAAGGGGAGCAATGCTGGCTACAACCTAGAACTTGTCCTCCAACTAAACTCAAACCGAGTACAGTTTGTTATCAAGAAGGGGAGAATGATGAGGACATGAAACCCTCAGATACGACCATTGATAAGGTGACCCCGGTTCTACATTTGCATAGTGACTTTTGGTGCAACTCACTTGGTTCCACATGTACATGTCACTATTTGTTTGCAGGTATAAATGTTTTTCAATGTGCTAGCTCATCAAAGTCCTGCATTCGGTTCGTCGGCAGCCTGACAATGCTTCATTGGGAAGGCTGTAACTCATCCGTCCAAAATGCAATTGAGGTGAATCAGCACTTGTTGGAAAGGTTATTTGATAAGCTTTCCAATAGATCTAGTCCCACCTCAATATCACATATGGAAGGCATCCGAATCATCAAGATAAACTGCTGCTATATCTGCTGGGTGCTACTTCGTCGTCATGGGCTCGGAATACATCCGTGGGATCCTGGCCCAAGTGGGAGCATGCCCAAAGTAGATGGAGTACACATCAAGGAAGCCCTAGGATGTCCTCCACCCTGGCCACCACCTTTGGAGGCCAGCAAGGGCGTCCAAGCCAAGTTGGAGGCCCAATACATGTCAAGTTTGAGTCCATCTCGGGCTCCAGGACCAGTCAGCACTAAAATGGTCGCCCAGGACACATACGGACTCAGAATTGGACGCTCTTATACTCTAAAGAAAGCTGACGAGAAGACCTCTCCAATGAGTCCTATTGGGGGCCCAAATTCATCCGGAGTCATCGGGAATCATCTGTGCAAGTTGACATTCAGAATCTGTTCTGGCGCTACGACGTCGTATTTTGGTCTTTGGGCCGTGTATCGAGTTGGAACCCAATAGGGGTGCGTCCAGGGGGTCTTGCATGACCCTAGAGTCTTTAAGTCAGTAGCCTCCACCCAAGTTAGGGTTTGGGTTTTGCTTTAGATTATTCTATCTTTGAACAGTCACCGTTATCGGTTGGTGAAACCCCACTTTGTGATCTTAATCTTATATCTGCAGTTTGTCCCAATATTTGAGCTGCGTACTCTCGAGTTCTTGCTTGTGTTCTTCGATTCACAGGCAGGGATTAGCCTTCTTGGCGAGGTCAACCGGTTGGTGACATGATTGATAACCAGAGGAGACGTGGTGCTAAGGTTGCAGGTTCGGGTCTTTGTGATCTGAAGCCGGATCGGTGTGTCGTGCTCCACGAAATCGTTGTTTATCTTGAACTGACGGAAGATCGGGACCCTAGTTCACAAATAACCTTTCCAACAAGTACTGATTCACCTCAATTGCATTTCAGACAGATGAGTTATAGCCTTCGTAATGAAGCATTGTCAGGCTGCCGACGAACCGAATGCAGGACTTTGATGAGCTAGCACATTGAAATACATTTATACTTGCAAACAAATAGTGACATGTACATGTGAAACCAAGTGAGTTGCACCAAAAGTCACTATGCGAATGTGGAACCGGGGTCACCTCATCAATGGTCGTATCTGAGGGTTTCATGTCCTCATCAGAACGGCTGATCTGGCTTAGACTATCAACAACAATCTTGGTTGGAGACACTGGTTCTTCTCCTTCATCAGGTTCTCTCATCTTCTCTGCAACCATTTGTGCCTACATATATAGAATGATTTCACTTCAAAACAAGGACATACAACAATGTGAACCATGTTTGAGTTTGAGTATAGTACATGTATCCAACAATTATGTAACTTACATATATGTCTTCTGCAAGTCGAGTACGACCATTTTGTGGACTATTCATACATTCCCCAAAGAAATCAACAGGATCTGGGTCCATGTCATTGTACTTAGCCCTCTGCATCATGTAAGAAACAATTTACAAGGATATCCAAGATTATAAAGTGAGGGGTGGACAAACATAGGATTATTTGTACATGTCACCAGCAAGATCCCAAAATATTATGCACTGTATCACCATAAATCCATCATTGAATGACTACTACAGCATGCTCAAACTCAGTTGCTCTTGAAATAATTTGTCCATCCACTTATGCATATTAGAAAATATCTAAGCAGCAGCAACAGAATATGTAAGAAGCTGCAGCAAACTAGAACAACATGCTCAATCTTAGATTGTGCTCCAAATCAGAGTTCATCCTAGAAATAATTGGAGCATGTGCTAACTTGATAGTTTAAAAGCACTTTGTAATTACAATGCTACAAGTGTCCCATATTTGAAGTTAATTGTAGAAAAGATAAGTATCTGTACCAGGCTGTGTCGATGGGCAATATAGCACCTAGATCTAGTCCTTTGGTGAAGCTACACTTGCCCTTGGTTTACTTTATTCTTCTCACTTTTCTCCTGCACCATAAATGCAATACAAAGTTTTCATTCACATGCAAAAAGTTGAAGTTGCATATTAACAAAGACAGTTGGTGCAAGGCATGTACCTGACTCTTTGGGTCACACCAGTACTCTACCAGCTTGGAATAGGCGCTGACATAGTTGGACTGGTTGTGGTGTTTTTCTGACTACTAGGCACTGTGGTAGTAGTTTCTGTGGTCTGAATCTGGCTCCTGCTTGCGCTGAGTTGGGCTTGCAATTGGGTGGCACTGTGAGTGGTAGTAGGTTTAGGGATAGCCTTTGAAGTATTCTTAGGAGGCAAGGGCTCTCTTTGCCTTGGAGGTCGACGGCCTCCAGGCGAAGGCATGGCTGCTTGCAGCCTAGTTAGTCTTGTTGGCATGGCTAGTAACTGCTGGCTGCTGGCTGCTAGCTGCCACTGCCCCCCTTTTGCTTCTTCTTAGGGCGAACTCCTGGAACCATCTCTCCTGTCTGCAATGAGAAACAGGAATTTTATGAATTATAAAAGACAATAGTGTAAGATAGATTAGATGAGTACATCAAAGTCATGATTCAAACAGACAGGCCACAAACTTGTTAATAGCCCAAGTAATGCATCTCACCTCAGTATTGACCTCATTATCGAGGTCATCATCAGAATCATCGTCATTGTCAGTTTGGTTATCAAGGTCAGATGTTGGACCATAATCATTGTCAGATGAAGGTTTGTCAGACACTACTGTCTTCTATTTGCCCTTTTCCTATTTTGAGAAAGCCTCTCTAACCTCACCAGCTAAAACTAGAATACCAAGAGACCAAAAATGTTCCTGGATTTTCTTTACACACTCATCCATGTCCTTCTCATACTTTGATTTTGTCATTTCTTGTATTACTTAGTATGATGAAACGCAGAGATATTAGAAACTATTTGTTTCAGTTTCTGTAAAGGAGTTGAAGGAAAAACTAATAAATCAGTATTCTTTAACATGGTAGTTAGCTGGCAGAACAATAGATAAATGGTATAAGAAAGAACTAACATTTGACAACAGTTGACATTTGACAATGCAGCATGACAGTGTTCATGCAAGTTCAGTTCAAAATCTATGTTTAACTTAAGCATTTTATCTCATAACCCAGTACAGTTATTGTCTTCCATTGCTTTAGTACACAGTGAGCATGTTTTAACTTGAGAACACAAGCCAAGGAGTGAATGAAACAGCACAAGCAAAGATGCATCAATTTCTAAGTAAACGAACATAGCAACCATCAGGAAAACCAACACACATAGCTACCACACACATAGTTCAGTGAGTCATACCATATGTTGAAAGGAGCAACATCTAGAAATTCAGTGAGTCATTCTCATGTACCTTAGGAGTAAACCGAGCTGAGGGAGAATGTCGTCAGGGCCCCACTGAGGTAGCCCGTGATGCCTTGGTGGTCCTCCGGCGGAGTCACGTACGGCTACGGCCACCGCCTTGGTGGACCTCCAATGGATGGGTAGGATCTGACGGTGCGGCGGAAGGGGGGTGGTTGGCTATGGCGGTGTGGCTTAGGGGCGGATCCGGCGGTGCAGCGAAGGGGGGATGGGGCAGATCCGGCGAAGGTGGGGATGGGTGGATGCAACAGACTAGGGATTGGTGGATGCGGCAGCAGGGGATTGGTGGATGCAGCGGCGGCAGGGAGGGCGATGGGTGGATGCGGTGGCGGTGGGGAGGGGTGGATGCGGCGGAGAGGGGTGGATGCGGCGGTGCGGCGCCGGGGAGGGGTGGATGCGGCGGAGAGGGGGATTCGGCGAAGAGGAGGAGGAAAGGCAGGAGCCAAAATTTTCTGGTGGTGGACGCGGTCTGGTGGGAGGATAAGGCAGGAGCCAAATTTTCCCTCGGCTGGGTGGGAGGCTTGTGGGGCTCATCTGTCAGTGGATGGGGTTGCGGTGGGAGAGCGTGTGGTTGCGGCAGGAGAGCGTGTGGTGTACGCGGCCAAATTTGCTCTGGCGCCATGGGGCCCATATGACAGTGAGAGAGTTAGTACTATTAGGAATTCAAATTTAAGTTTAGGGGTACTAAATGACTTCAGATCGAAAAGTGGTAATGAATGAAGTTGTTCAGCACATCGATATGTACCTTCTCTACATTTGTCATTTTTTGAATTGACTTTGTTTTGATAGTTTGAATTTTGAATTTCAAATTTTGGAATCTAGACACTATTTTTTGGTGTACTAAACAAGTTCAAACCAAAAAGTGAACAATACAAAAATTGTACAACTCAATCATATGTACATTCCTTATTTAGGTCATTTGTTCATCCGAGAAAGTGATGCTAACTTTGTTCACAAATCTTACTCATCCCTCTTATAGTTTCATAACTCTAAGTGTAATGAGTAAGATTTGAGAACAATGTTGTCATCACTTCCTCGGATGAATAAATGACCTAAATAAGAAATGTACATATGCCTGAGTTGTACAGTCTTTGTATTCTTCACTTTTTGGTTTGAACTCGTTTAGTACATGAAAATGTGGGCAGAAGATGACACTTTTTAACATGTAAAATTGTATTTGTTCACAATTCGCATTCATGAGAAAATGAGGGAAATCAATGCAATATATAGGTACATCATATTTTTTTTAAAAAAATAGAAAAAAAGCATCACAATCGGAGTCGGTATGTGTGAGATTTCCTTGTTACAACATTTTTCTATGAATTAAAAAGAGAAATACTCCCTCTCTGGACTTACAACAAGAACTCACTGCATTAGAGGCCAGATTAGCCTATGGGCCCACATGTCATTGAACCGATGGACCAACACATACTGAGCTGCTGCCGTCCACTTGTTGTAAAGCATGAAAAAAAACAAAGTGACACCGCGGTCATGTGTGCGCCGAGCTCTGTCCCTCGTAGTGGGGCCGCTCGTCGAGGGTCCTGACGCCAAGCGCCTCGCCGCCGGAGACCCCAACGCCGAGGACTCCGCCCACCGCGAGGGTTTAGGCACCGAGCCCAGAGGAGGTGGATCTGCTGCCTAAACGTTGCTGTAGACCAGTTCTGCTCTGAGCAGAGGTGAGATTCGAGCAGAGGTAGTGTCCTGCTGCTTGCTGTGCTTCCTGTCTCCCATTAGGAAGCATCTTGTAGTCCCGATTTTCGTGTGAGCAATTCTGTTGAATCCCAAGTGACACAGAATGGTGCTAGTAGATGGTAGGCTAATGAATGGCTCGCTCTCCTATGCTAATTCTCTCTCTTTGCCAGTTGGTTATAGTATTTTTCTTACTAATTTTATTATAAATCTATTTTTGTGCTCACTTAACTTGAATACATTATTCTATTTCTGGCATCTGCTGATGTTACTGAACTATCCTATCTCGTATGTTAATCTTGCATCATTTCTGTGAGAGCACCACAGCATGAAGTCTGTATTTGCAATAATTCACATACTGTTATATAGTCATAAAAAGGGTGACACCCTTGGATGTGCATCACTAACTAATACCGTATTATGAGATGTATGTAAGAAAGATTACTCAGTAGTTCATTAGTTAATTCACCTTGCAACCAGGTGTCATGGTGTGCCTGGTTGGTCCTAGGAACTGGCACACATATTACTTTGGGCAGCATAGCACAGAAAGCTACAAATTGCATGTAGAGATGAATGACCATAGTTTAAATTTTTGCCTTCTAAATTTATCCAGGTCGAGATGGATAGAAGCTGGATTTATAATAGTGCACCATTTATGCCACAGTTCATGGCTGGTGTTGAACAATTTATGGAACATGTCAGAAGCACATATAGTGAAGATGAACTCATTAAGTGCCCGTGCCGAAAATGCTTGAACCAAATAGAAAAAAGCCAATCTAAAGTATAGGAGGATATTGAAATCAATGGTATGTCCAGGTGCTATACTAGATGGATTCACCATGGAGAGGAAGTGAATGATGTTGGACAAGATGATGCTGGTGAAGGTTATGATGTACCTCAATATATGCCATGGGATGACCATAGAGAGGAAGTGAATGATGTTGGACAAGATGATGCTGGTGAAGGTTATGATGTACCTCAATATATGCCATGGGATGACCATAGAGAGGAAGTGAATGATGTTGTACCTGAACAAGCTAAAGAGGTCTTAGATGACGGTGAAAGGGGAGTTTCGGGGCTGATTCAAGATTTGCGTGATGCAGCAAGCCATGGCTTCGGTGGTAACTTATATAAACAAATCATGGAAGAGGCGAAGCATGAACTTTATCCAGGCTGCACCGAGGAGTCTAGGCTATCTTTCATTATTAAACTGCTGCATATCAAAGTGTACAATCGGATAACAACATCTGGGTTCGATGCTATGCTTGAGTTGCTTTCTAGATCTTTGAAGAATGTACCTGGACTTCCTAAGTCCTATAGCAAGATGAAAGCTCTGCTTCAGAAGCTTGGTTTTGGTTATGTTTCTATTGATGTGTGCAAGTATGATTGTGCCTTGTTTTGGAAGGACCATAAAAAAGATGATCGTTGCCCAGTTTGTGGTTTCACAAGATGGAAAGTGAACAAGGAGGGCAAAAAGAAAGTTGCTCACAAGGTCCTCTGTTACTTTCCAATAATTCCACGCCTTCAAAGCAGCGGGCACAGTATGCAAGATGGCACAAGGAAAAGAGGGTAGTAGTTGAAAATGAAATGAGACATCCTACTGATGGGGAAGCTTGGAAAGATTTTGATGAGACTTTCAAGTCTTTTGCAGATGATCCCCGTAGTTTGAGGTTAGGCATTGCTACCGATGGATTTAACCCATTTGGTCAGATGAGCAATTCATATAGCATATGGCCAGTGATAGTGGTACCATACAATTTTCCACCATGGATGTGTACGGACCAATCCAATTACATGCTTGCTTTACTGATTCCAGGCAAAAAATCACCAGGCAAAGATTTCCATGTGTTTATGCAACCTTTGATGGAAGACATGATAGAGCTTTGGAAGGGTGTGAAAACTTATGATGCATTTGAAGGCAAAGATTTCAGCCTGCATGCAGCGATTCTGTGGGGAATCCATGACTACCCTGCATTAGGCACCATGTCAGGCAGAACCACTAAAGGTTACTTCGCATGTGTGTACTATGATGAGAATCCATGCTCCTGCGGTCTTAGAAACAAAATTGGTTTCTTAGACCATAGACGTTTCCTCCCTGAAAACCATCAATGGAGGACAAATAAATCTTTCAATGGCAAGCATGAAAAAAGAGACAAGCCAAGGACATTTACTGCAGATGAGGTTATGGCAAGGTTGAATGAAGTTTGCTATGTTCCAGGACAAGAATCCAGATATGCCAAAAACAAGAAAATGACGTCGTAATGAACCACTATGGCATCTGAAGGTTAGCTTGTATGATTTGGAATACTGGCCAAAACTGAAGCTACAACACAACCTTGATGTCATGCACATAGAGAAAAACATATGTGAAAACATTTTGTCAACTCTAATTAATATTCCAAACAAGACAAAGGACACCATCAATGCTAGACTAGATTTGGAGGACAGAGGTATGAGAAAAGAGCTTCATTTGCTAGATGACAGCGGTAGTTCATCATCAAAGCCAAGAGCTTGTTATGTTCTAAAACCAGAAGACAGGAAGAAATTCTTGCAATTTGTGAGCAATGTTAAGTTTCCAGATGGCTATGCCTCCAATATATCAAGATGTGTCAATATGGAGGGAGGAGGATCTATGCATGGGTTGAAAACACATGACTGTCATATAATGCTGCAACGTATCTTACCAGCTGGCCTTCGTGGTTTGGTGCGCAAAGATGTATATGAAGTAATTGCTGAATTGGGTAGGTTTTTTAGACAACTTTGCTCCAAAACTCTAAAGATCGATGCACTACACCAGATGAAGGAGGATATTGTGCTTATCCTTTGCAAGCTAGAGAAAATTTATCCTCCAGCATTCTTCGATGTGATGGTTCACCTAGCAGTACACTTACCTGATGAGGCACTACTTAGGGGACTGGTGCAGTATGGATGGATGTATCCCATTGAGAGAAGGTTGGGCACCTTTAAGCGTTTCATCCACAATCAAGCAAGACCTGAAGGATGTATTGCAGAGGCATACACTGCCTATGAGTGTATGACCCAATGCTCAACATATTTCAATGACATCATCACTAGGTTCACTAGGCCTGAAAGAAACTTAGATGGAGAAAAAATCTCACCCAATGGTTACTCTATTTTTGGTCATGGTATTAACCTGTTGGGAGCTTCAAAACTTCATTACCAAGACAATGATTATGACTCCATGGTTTGGTTTGTTCTAAATAACTGTGAAGAGGTTGACGAATACATAGAGTGAGTATTTCATTTCAGATATCTATATTCAATATTAGTGTCACAAAATAACTAATTATCTTCTTCCTTTGCAGCCTGTATAGGACAGAATTAGAACGACAAGGGGTCAATGATGTTGAAAAAATGATGCAAACACAATTCGCTACATGGTTTGAGGATCATGTGTGTGCAACTTCTACAACATGACTTAATAATGTATCATGCAGTACATTTTGAAGCTCACTTATTCTGTATTATTTCCAACCTACAGATTACAAGATTGAAATACGAAGGCACAACACATGTTGATGAAGACATGTACTCACTTGCATGTCGGCCGGATCCGCGAGTGCGTTCATACACAGCTTGCATAATCAATGGGGTACGGTACCACACAGTGGATCGTGACGAACACAAGAAGACATAGAACTCCACCATCAAAAGTAGAGGTACTCATGGTGCAGATACAATTGACTTCTATGGGACAATCACAAACATAATTAAGTTGACTTACAATAAGAACAACAAAGGGTGTAGAACTGTTGTCTTATTTCGGTGTGAATGGTACCATCTGGAGGGAAGGACATACCAGATGAAAGATGATGGTTACTTCAAGAGCATAAACATCCAAGGCCGATGGTATAAGAATGATCCATTCATTGTGGCCACAGATGCTTCACAAGTATTCCTCTTGGAAGATATAAAGTTAGGTTCAAGTTGGCGAGTGCTCCAAGAATTTGGCCATCAACATATTTTTGATGTTGAAGAGTCTGACACAAACCAACCAGTCAAGAACAGGTATAGATGAGATGTCCAGAGGCATACCAAGAGGAGCATATTTCATCTAGAGAAGGTGTAGTGGGAGATATTCATCCTGATTTGGATTTGTTGCACCTAGAGAATGAACCAGGCAGCCCTATTAATAGAGACCTCATGGACATCATTTGGCAACAGAGACCTACAACTCAAGATGATGAAGCAAATGACCCAGATGCAGATGAAGATGAAACCTACCTTGAGTACCATTGTCCAGAAGAAGATGGCAATACTTCAGGAGAAGACAGTGATGATGATTGAACTACCTCCTTTCTGGATATTTGTGAACACTGCATTTCTAGATATTTGTGAACATTGAACTATTTTGTTAGTGATTTTGTTGTATTTGAATCATGCTACTATATGTGTATCTGAATTATGAAATTGTAAGACCTTATATGTAGTGATTTAGTTTCCAGTGAACTCTTGATGTGTGATGCAAGTTACAGTGCCCAGAATTCATTCACATGGTGCAAATACATACTGCTTATATTTCTGTGTTTTCATGACACATGGTATTGTCATGTAATGCCCATATTCTGTCATGGAATGTACATAATTTGTCACAAAATGTATGGGCTGGAAGTAACAGACATTCTGCCAAAATTTCATCACACACAAGTTTTCCTTAATGCATTGCTTCAAATTAGAATGCATTGCTTCAAACTAGATTGGATCACACACAAGTTTGCCAAAATTTCATCACACAAGTCACAACTTAGCACCAGATTGCATTGCTTGAAAAAGCACCAGATTGTGCATTCATACATTACAAAAGACAAACTACACTGGAACATTTGAAGTACACACGCAGGTAGTTCTTGGTCGTCTGCTTCCCTGACCGCCTCTCTATCACCCTGGCCATCCTACAGTCAGGGCATGGGATCAAGGGTAGCCCGGACTCCTTGCCAAGGGGATACGGCTCCAGAGCCCACCTCGAGCTTGCTTCTAGATGGTGCTCTACCCTGGAGGCTCCAGTACCCCTCGATTGACTTGCAGAGCTTCCCCAATTAGACATGGCGCCTTCTTCACCGGAATCGCCGAAGCAGTAGCCTGAGAGCAAAGGAGAACAAGGAAGGGTGGGGATTGGGGACTGCCTACCAACCTACTGCCACCCACTGTGTTGCGCCATCAGCTGGGCAGAGAGGGCACCAGCTCTGCCCAGAGATAACACGACGGTGACCGTGCTTCACCTTGACCGACACTCACAACGAGGACACCCACCGCTCGCCGCTCACCGCACCACCAGAAAAGCTCGCGATGGGCCGCCGCGCTGTCAGTTGGGGGAGAGGGGGACCTGCCTCCACCCAGAACCACAGCGCTCGCCCAAGGCCGCCATCCGCTCGACCGAGGTCGCTGCCCGCCCGCCCGCTGTGCACCGCGCCACTAGATTCCGCCCTCGTCGCTGTTGGGGTCGGGATGAAGATGGGGATGGGGATGGATGAGGATGAGCCCACCGATGGAAGATTGGGGAATTATTTTGGTCAAGGCTTGGGCCCACTTCCAGGGGTACAGTAACGCTTCAGGAGGTCATTTTGAACTAACTATAATATGACGCCGTGAAACAGTCACAAAAAGGCACTTCCTAGCATCAAAAAATAGGAAACCAGTGATCGTCTCCTGCGCCACACAATTTGTGACAAAATTTGATGCTCTTATGTGACAAAAAAGCTGTTTCATCATAAAAACAATCTGGCTCTCATGAATTTGTGACGACCCAAAATTGCGCGTCATATTATGGTATATTATATGACAAAATCAGGCTCCGTCATGACGAATTCATTCATAAAAACCCATATTTCTTGTAGTGAAAGAAGGCCCTACGTCCAGCGGGGGGGATAGTTCATGTTATCTTGCACCGAAGCGCTAGTACAAGGGTGAATACAAGTGGGTGTGAGAAGTGTAGCTTGAGCTCAAGCGTTTCGGGTGCTAAGCTCTCTACACTATCTCATGGTGTTGTTCTATGATCTAAGCCTTAGCGTCTGATGCTTCTGGATCTTGGATCCTCTATCCCAAGCCCTGGCACCTAATTTTATAGGCGAAGGAGAGGCACAGGAGTACATATTTTTAGTGCTAACGTGGTCGGTGAAGTATGACGCCGATGCCGATCATGTCGGTGTCGCTGTAGAGGTGTACGTCGGCATGGGAGGTCCTGCAACCATCATGTCAGGAGTTGTTGAAGTGTTGACCAGAGTTGTTGAAGTCCCACTCGAGGGTCGGCATGACAGAGCCAAGGGGCGATGGTCAAGGCCTCAGGTTGAGTCGAGGGGGTCGAGTCGAGGGGGTCGAGGCCCTTTGGATAAGGCCGAATCCTGGGAGATGCGGGGAATGTGTTGACTTTCAAGCCTTGAGGAGGAGCCGGACGGGACACAGTGCTTGTTATGGCGTAACAATGAGGTATGATCCGCGGGATTCTGGGGTATAGGCGGTAAAAGCAGGATTCGACTGCCATACTCGCAACTGTTGCTGTAACTGTGACCATACGATTAGGCGGGAGCAGGTAAAATGCATTGAATGTGCCTGGATCCGTACGAGGGGTAGGTAGTCGAGGGGTATACTGTGCTCGAGGGCTGCCTATTTACACGGGCAAAGTTCTATCCTCGAGGGCCGGCTCGTTCGCTCTAGCGAAGTTTTGTTCTCGAGGGGTCCCCGAGTTGTACCCTCGAGCGTACAGTCTCGGTCCATGTGGTAGCCCGTCCAGCAGGCTGTGGCTTTGGGCTGTCGACGCCTGTACGTGGGGCAGCCTAATATGCCTTAGCCTGTGGGCTTTCGAGCGATAGTGAGGGATGTCATTGGAGGGTTTACGTTGCTGACTTCAGGGATTAGTCTGATTAATCGAGGGTTTGGGGTACCCCTTTTCCAGGTACCCAACAATAGCCCCTGGGCCCCTACATGGGTGCTAGCATCGGGCAGGTGGTCAGGAGTCAGAAGTGAGGTGTGGTTCAGATCTTTCCATGGGGGTGCGCGAGCGTCCCCCGTGGGGGTAGCCCCCGAGGCCTCGGAGGAGTTGGGCGACTATTTTGAGGGCTTTATTTGTCTTTGGTCGCGGGGTGCTCATCCTGTCGGGTATGGATCTGAATTGGAGTCCTGGCGCTTTGCCGAGGGGTATGTCAGAACATCGAGGCCCCAAGGCATTTTCGACCCTCTTTCATTGAGGGGTACCAGACACAGTCGGGCTCCCGAGCCTCGTGCGGCTGGGGTGTTGCCAGCTTTGGCATTCATCTCACAAGTCCTTTCGATCGGACATGAGGCGAGAAGTGTCGGACTGCCCTCAATAGGGTGAGCCTTGAAGTTTTCAGTGAGCTGATAACGGGAGAATCCAAGTGAGAGCCCGATCCTCATTCGATAGAGGTCGGCTGGACTCCCGGAGGCGGTCTCATTAAAGCAAAATGCAATGGACCTACAGATACTGATTCCATTCGATAGGTCTCGGCGGCTCGATGCCTCCCTTCAGGGGGATTCCATAAAAGTCCATAGCATTTTGCCTTGGATATGTCCAAAGGGGTCTCGAGAGTTCATTCTCGAGCGAGGCCTCGTGTTGGCTCCCCTTGCTCATCCCTGACTCAGGTGCTCGAGGGCAGCTGTCAAACCCTAGTTGAGGGCCAGCCTTCGCTCCCTCGAGGCTTGTTGTGGGGCCGGAGCCCATTTACCTTCTCCTGGAAGAGTTCGTCGGCGAGCAATGTTTATTTTTCTTACCGTTGTACGCGTCTTTTGAGGAGGTGGCTTAAACGGTGCAGTTGTGGAGATCGTGGTGGGCCCAAGCAACCGCTTGTTGCCTGAGGTGCAACGCATGTATCCGGCCAAGGATCGAGGGGGGATGGGTAGGTAAGTGCATCAATTGCGGGGAGTTACCTTTTTCTGCCGCTGGATTCCGCCCGTTACTCTTCCTAGGTATAAAACCAAGGGAGGACAGGCACTGTTTGCCCCTAGTTTTGCCTTCCCGCCTTCTCCACCACTAGTGCTCCCGAGTTCCTACTTTCCTATGTGCGAGGGTAGGAGCTTAGAGTAGGAAACCATGATTGGGAACCTTCCCAGCCACCCGTCCGCTGAGGAGATCTGCATCGTCGCCGCCGCCACCGCGTCCACCGAACAGATCCGTGCTGCTACCACTGCCATGGCCCCCATCTTTCAGCCAGCAGAACCCTGGTGCCCATCGACCATGACACGGCAGAGGTTGAACGAGCTGGTGAGAGAGGGACTTCTCTGCCCCGTCACTGATCCGACTTGGTCAGAGTGGATCACATCGTCGAGGGGCCACCCGAAGCCAAACCCGCCGGAGGGCTACGTGGTGAGCTTCCTCAAGTACCACTGGCACGGGCTCGGAGCGCCCCCGAGTGAGTTCATGCGGGGCTGACAAACTTCTACGGTGTCGAGCTCCAAGACTTCTCCCCCAATGCCACCATCTTTGCGGCCGTCTGCGAGGGCTACTTAGGGATGGCGCCCCATTGGGAGCTGTGGCTCCATCTCTACAAGGGGGAGTGGTTCACCTCTCCGGTGGGGTCAGGCGTGAGGCGGAACGTCAGAGCAGGCTGCCTCAACTTTGTGTTGAAGACAGGCAAGTCAGAGGTGTCATGCAAGTACATCCCAACTGGGTTGATGTCCAACCATTCCCGGTGGGACGAGCAATGGTTCTACCTTCACAATGACAGAGGCTACCTCCCGCCATACACCGGGCGGCTCATCACTGAGCAACCATTCAACTGGCCACACGGTGTGACGGGGGATCTTCAACGTTGACTTCGTCCCCTCGTCACCACGATGAGGACCCTTCGAGAGGTGGGCTTGACGGTGGGTGTGGTGGTCTCATCCTTCCACAGTCAACGGGTGCTCCCCCTGATGGAGCGCTCGCTGCGGTTGGACGAGATGCTCCCCGAGGTAGCCTGAGTTGCTCGAGAAGTGTCGGATGTCCAGTGAGGGGATATCTGCCACGGAGATCGTTGCATGGGTGCAGGGGATGGTTGTGGGTTCATTCAGGGCAGAGGACGTCAACCGCCTCCCCATGCGGCCGGAGGAGGGGTGCCTCAACCTGGTGAGTGCCTTGACCCATGCCTTTCACGTTTATGTTTCGTCCCCTTTTTTCCTTATTCTTGTCCTCGTGACCGAATGTTTTCGTGCAGGGGAGAATCGACTACCAGAGATTGAGGCCCCCATTGAGGGAGGATGCTCCTGATCATCAGGTGAGATGCTTCAACGCCCAGCAGGAAAAGAGGCACAAGGATAAGGAGAGGAAGAAAACGGACAAGAAGCTCTAGGAGCGTGAAAAGCGCGAGAAGCGCCATGCGCAGCAGAGGCGCAACGGGCTCCCGGAGGAGGAGTCTCCCTTTGAGGATGAGGAAGACGAGGATGATGATGATGATGATGATGTTGAAGGGGTGGTGGGACGTCTCGAGCCCCTTCTGTCTGGTCCCTCCCGTACTGACCGTCTTTCGGTGTAGGAAGGTGCATCAGAGCAGCGCGCCCTTCAGCTGGTGACTACGGCCTCAGAGCGCCAGCGAGGGGAAAGGTCGACCACCCCCTTGACTTGGGGGGTTCGTCCTCCTCCCATCGTGCTCATGGCGGGACCCCGCCCACATTGACCCGGGAGACCCGGTCCCGATCATCGGCGCAGGCGGAGCAGGGTCGTGCCCAGGAGGCCTCGTCGGAGCAGGGAGGCACGGCGACCTCACCGATAGCCCCTAGCAGCACCAGCCCTGGGAAGAGCTCCGCCTCGGTGGGGCCTCGAGGTCTGCTGGTGGCTCAAGGGGGACCCAAAAGGCCTCTATCCCCTATGGGTAAGTGTTGTCAATTTAAGTCTCTTCTCGTTGCTTCCCCATTCTACGGTTCATTAAGTTCTCTACTATCCTGCTTTCCATCCAGGACCAAGCGCCGCATCGAGGGGGCGACCCTTGCACCGGCTAAGCGACTTAGGGTGGACGCAGCCACAAAGATGAGGGCCTCAACCACAGGTGCGACATCAAGGCCCTTGGCACCATGGGAGGCGAGGTGGTTGTCCTTAGCCCTCGGGGCTATGGCTTACGGTAGGCTAACAATTTTTGCTCTTACTACAGGGTCGAGCAACTCGAGGGCTGTGATGAGCGGTGACTCCAAGCTGAGGAAGATGCAAGAGGGGGGAGCGCCTCCCTCATGTCGACGTCCGTGGTCCCCAAGCTTGGCCTGGTGCCAGAGAGCGGAGCCCTGGTGTCGGGAGCCCCTGACAGGTACGCTGAATATGACTGGGGATTTTCCTATGGGTATTGGAGCGGGTCCAAGCAGATTAAAGAGGATGAGTTGTCAGAGACTGCTATTTATTCGAATTATTTTTGGTATATTTATCATAAAAAGGGGGAGGTGCAAGAGGGGTCACCATTGTTTACTTTTCATGCCTACTTGCCGGCGGAAGCGAGTTACGGCTTTGCTTCTTTCGTGATTCACGTAGATTTGAATTCACTTTCTTTAGGAAAGAGAAGAGCGAAGAAGAAGTCGGCCATCTCTCCCACATCATCCTATTATTTACCAAAAACTGACTGAGTGAATAGCGAGTTTTCATAAACCTAATAAAGTCAGGGTCGCTCATTGCTTCCATCCTCCTTTGCAATTATTCATCTACTGCTGGAATCTGGAATTTGGATTTATTTTATCGATGCAAATTGGATTTGGATAGAAGGGTACATTCTTTTATTTTAGATAGAAGAAACATTTCCCTAGGCCAGCCCGAGGTCTCTGCTTCCATGCCCGAGGCGAGAGCCCCCGAGGGCCATGAACTGGGAATGGAGGCGAGAGCCCCCGACCTCGAGGGTGAGGAGGCCATCACTCCTCCCCCTTCGACGGGGGAGCAAAAGCTGTGGCTGATAGGGCTACGCGAGTTGGAGGCTCAGCGGAAGCAGGAGCTGCCGCGGATGCAGCAGGAGGAGAAGGAGCCACAGGAGCGGCAGGAGGAGGAGGTGACCAGGGAACAGCCCTAGCACCATCAGGAGCAGCAGACACCGCTGGGGGATGTGACGCTACCGGACCTATCTGCGCAGCAGCCGCCTAAGGCATCGGAGGGGGAGGAGACCTCGGGACTCCCAAAACAGTGGGTGTCCGTGATCATCCTCGATGAGCTGCTACAAGAAGCAGCGCTGAAACCCTCAATGCAGCTCGAGGAGGAGACCTCGGCACCGAGCCCGTCGGCAGACGTGTCGATGGTGGACCTACCAGTGCTACAGGATGTGGCATTGGAGGAAGCAACGGCCTCGTCCCCTCCACCGCCTCTGGAGGCGCCTGAGCTAGCGTCGATCTAGCCACCGTAGCCGTCAGCCATGCCGTCGGAGGAGCCAGTCATTTCTGGTCTGCAGGTGAAGCGGTTGGAGGAGACAGCGGCCGCCATCGTGTTGGGGGCTCCTGGCCCGTTGAGGAGGAGGTCGATGTCCGACCCTGGGCTAGGAGGCACCAGCGCCGCGTCAGAGTTCCCCACCTCGGCCGAGTTGGCGGAGCACCACAGCGCCCCATGCGACATGGTAGAGGAGATCGAGTCCTTGGTGCGAACCAAGGTCAAGACGCTCTTCTCTCATTGGGGCAAGGAGCATGTCTTGCTCCGGGAGCTCGGCGACTCCAGCGCTCCTAGGATCGAGATGGATGACTCGGCGAAGGTCGAGCGCTGGGAGGGCGTGGAGTAGTCCTAGGCATGGTTGCAGCACTTCCTCAAGCTGGGTGTCAAGCTCATTGGGAATCTTGACTAGAGTCTCACAGTAAGTCCCTGTTTGGATCACATACAGTTTTTGGCTTTTCTCGTATGGATCGCCTTAACCCTCAATTTCCTATTTCTAGGACTTATGGAGGTGTTCCCACTCCAAGTCATACTTCCTCCATCAAACGCATAACAGCCAGGAGGAAGTGCTTCACCAACTCGAGGCCGGCCATTCTGCGCAAAGCAGGGTGGCCGAGGTCGAGGAGGAGGTAAAGCGGGCCAGGGAGCAGGCCGCCAGGGCCAAGGAGGAGGCCGCCCAGGCAAAGGAGGACGCTGAGGCAGCTCGAGGCGGTGCCGCCCGAGTCAAGGAGGAGCTTCGGCGGGTCAAGGAGGAGGTCGACGCAGCCAGGGGCGAAGCGGAGGAGGCCAAGAGAGATGGCGCTCATGCTCAAGAGCACGTCAAGCTACTTGCAGAAGAGGCACAAGGCTCCATGGAGCATATCTGCTCGCTCGAGGCTAGTCTGGCTCAGGTCTCCATGGTGCACAACACCCTCTCCGCCTTGGTCAAGGAGGAGAAGGGTCGAGCCGATAGCCTGGACGCCAAGCTCGAGGCGATGAAGGCTACCCTTTGAGAGAAGGAGCAAGCCATCATCTTGGCTGGTGGCGCCCTTGAGACCCTCCGGTGTGAGAAGATTGACTTGACTCCGGCTTTCAAGGAGGCCCAGCGGGAGTGAGACGAGGCTCGGGAGGAGCACGCCACCATGCTAGAGGACCGCAGCACCCTCTAGACTCGCTATGCCAGTGAGTTCCTTGGTGGGCTTTGACCTTTTTATTTCCGTGTGACTTGTTTAACTCTTGTTTTATCTTTCAGGCCTTGAGTCTGAGCTGCTCTCCACTTAGGCCATCGCCAAGGTGTCGGTGTTCTGACCCTCGAGGGGTTAACACCAACGAGTAATATTGTATTCGCATGCTCCCTAATCCGGTGGGTGATGCAAGAAGGACACAATGATTTATCCTGGTTCGGGCAAAGAAGGCCCTATGTCCAGCGGGGGGAGGATGATTCGTGTTATCTTGCACCAAAGTGCTAGTACAGGGGAAAATACAAGCAGGTGTGAGGAGTGTGAGGTGGAGTTTTGGGCGTTCGGACGCCTTGCTCTCGACCTTGCACAGGCTCACGGTGTCGCTCTGTGATCTAAAGCCTTAATGTTTCTATGCTCTAGATTCTCTTGATTCGAGTCCGGTCCCTCTCTCTAATGCCCTGGTGCCTCCTTTTATAGATGAAGGAGGGGCACAGGTGTACATGTATTTCGAGTTCGCATGACGTTGATGACGTACGACGTTGAGGCCAATCATGTCGGTGCCGCTATAGTGATGTACGTCGGTATGGGAGGCCCTGCAGCCGTCGCGTCGGAAGTTGTTGAAGTTCAGCTCGAGGGTTCGCTCGGTGAAATCGAGGGGCGATGGTCGAGGGTCCTGGCCAGAGTCGAGGGGGTCATGCCGAGGAGGTCGAGCTTCGCTGGATAAGACCGAATCCCGGAAAACACGGAACACACGTTAGTTTATACGTCTCGAGGCGGTGCGGGTCGTGGCACAGCGCTCGGTATGGCGCAACAGCGTAATATGACTTGCGGGATCCCGGGGTATGGGTGGTAAAAGCAGATTTGACCGCCACGCCTGCAACTGTTACCGTAACTATGGCCATGCGGTTAGGCGGGGGTAGATAGATCGCATTAAATGCGCTCGGATCCGTACGGGGGAGTTGGTGGCTGAGGGGTGCACTGTCCTCGAGGGCTGCCCATTCGCCCGGGCGAAGTTCCATCCTCGAGGGGAGGTTCGTTCACTGGGCGAAGTTACGTCCTCGAGGGCAGGCTCGTTCAGAGGATGAAGTTCCGTCCTTGAGGGGTCGCTCGAATTGTACCCTCACGTGTACAGTACTAGTCGGTTCGGTATCCTCTCGGGTGTATAGTACTAGTCCGTTTGGTAGCCTCTTGAGCGGGCTTTGGTTTTGGGCCGTCGTTGTTCATTCGCGGGCCAGTCTGATGCGTCTCAGCCTATGGGCCTTCGTATGTTAGCGCGGGGGGTTACCAGAGGGGTCAAGATGTTGATTTTGCGGGGTTTTAGTTTGGTAAACCAGGGGTCTGGGGCACCCATTTCTAGGGTATCGACAGTAGCCCTCGAGCCCCTGCGCGAGTGATGACACTCGGGGAGGGGGTCAGGAATTTAGGAATGGGACGTGATTTGGATTTTTTCATGGGGGGCGCGCGAGCGACCCCCGCGGGGGTAGCCCCCGAGGCCTCGTAGGAGTCGAAGGACTCCTATGAGGGCTTTATGTATATTTAGTTAAAGGGTGCTCATCCAGTCGGGCATGGGCCTGAACTGGAGTCGTAGCAATTTTACCGAAGGGAGCCCCCGGGGGATTTTTGACCCTCTTTCGTCGAGGGGCGCCGGGCACAGGTGAGCCCCCGAGCCTCGTGCGGCTGGGACATTGCTGGCCTCGGCATTCTTCTCACGAGTCCTTTCGATCGGATGTGAGGCGAGAAGCATCGGACTACCCCCGATACGGCGAGCCGCGAAGTTCTCAATGAGCTGGTAACGGGAAAATCCAAGTGAGAGCCCGTTCCTCGTTTGATAGAGGTAGGCAGGAGGCCTGGAGGCGGTCTCATTAAAGCAAAACGCAATGGTCCTACGGATTCTGATTCCATTCGATAGGTTTCGGTGGCTCGATGCCTCCCTTCGGGGGATTTCATAAAGTCCGTAGCGTTTCACCTTGGATGCGTCCAAAGGGGTCTCGAGAGTTCATTCTTGAGCAGGGCCTCATGTTGGCTCCCCCTTGGTCACCCCTGACTCGGGTGCTCGAGGGCGGCTGTCGAACCCTGTTCGTGGGGTCAGCCTTCGCTCCTTCGAGACTTAGGGCCGGAGCCCGATTTTTGGTGCTCAAGGGCGGCCGTTAAGCCCTCACTCGAGGACCGGCCTTCGCTCCCTCGAGACTTTGAGGTAGGGTCAGAGCCCATTTTCTCCTTTCGTGGAAATCTCTGTCGACGAGTAACCATTCTCTTTCGGCGCTCAGGGGCGGCCGTTGAGCCCTCACTCGAGGACCGGCCTTCGCACCCTCGAGAGTTTGAGGCGGGGTCAGAGCCCGCTCTTTTGCGGTGCTCAAGGGTGGCCGTTAAGCCCTAACTCGAGGACCGGCCTTCACTCCCTCGAGACTTCGTGGTGGGGTCGGAGCCCGCTCTTTTGCGGTGCTCAAGGGCGGCCGTTAAGCCCTCACACGAGGACCGGCCTTCGCTCCCTCGAGACTTCGAGGCGGGGTCGGAGCCTGTTCTTTTGCGGTGCTCGAGGGCGGCCGTTAAGCCCTCACACGAGGACCGGCCTTCACTCCCTTGAGACTTCGAGGCGGGGTCGGAGCCCGTTCTTTTGCGGTGCTCAAGGGCGGCTGTTAAGCCCTCACACGAGGACCGGCCTTCGCTCCCTCGAGACTTCAAGGCGGGGTCAGAGCCCGTTCTTTTGCGGTGCTCAAGGGCGGCCGTTAAGCCCTCACACGAGGACCGGCCTTCGCTCCCTCGAGACTTCGAGGCGGGGCCAGAGCCTGTTTTACCTTATGTAGAAAACTCCGTTAGCGAGTGACGGTTCTCTTTTCTTACCGTTAGGCACGCCTTTTGAGGAGAAGGGCTTAGCGGCACGATCGTGGCGGGCCCGAGCAACGGCTCTCTGTCAGAGGTGTGACGCGTGCTTCCGGTCGAGGGTCGAGGGGGGAACGGTCAGGCAAACACATTAATTGCGGGAAGTTACCTTTTCCCTGCCGCCGGACTCCGCCCGTTTCTCTTCCCGAGTATAAAAACGGAGGGGGACAGGCGCTGTTCGCCCCCATTTTCGCCATTCTGCCGAGCTCCTGCTTTCCTGCGCATGTGAGGATAAAAACTTAGAGCGAGAAGTCACGATTGGGAACCTTCCTGGTCGACCGTCCGTCGAGGAGATTCGTGCTGCTGTTGCCGCCGCCGCGCCCACCGAGCAGATCTGTGCTGCCGCTGCCGCCATGGCCCCCGTCCTCTAGCCCGCCGAGCCCTGGCGCCCATCGACCGCGACGCGGCAAAGGCTGCTCGAGCTAGTGAGGGAAGGACTTCTTTGCCCTGTCACCGATTCAAATCGGCCGGAGTGGATTGCGCCGCCCAGGGACCACGAAGAGACAAATCCGCCGGAGGGGTATGTGGTGAGCTTCCTCAAGTTCCATCGGCATGGGTTCGATGTACCCCCAAGTGAGTTCATGCAGGGGCTGACGAACTTCTACGGCGTCGAGCTCCACCATTTCTCCCCCAACGCCATCTCCAACACTGCCATCTTCGTGGCCGTCTGCGAGGGCTACCTCGGAATGGCGCCACATTGGGAGCTATGGCTCCACCTCTACAAGGGGGAGTGGTTCGCCTCCCCGGTGTCGGCCGGAGTAAGGCGAATCGTCAGAGCGGGGTGCCTCAACTTCTCATTGAAGACCGGGAGGTCGGAGGAGCCACGCGAGTACATCCCCACCGGGTTGACGTCCAACCACTCCCGGTGGGACGAGCAGTGGTTCTATCTCCGCAACGACGGCGGCTATCTCCCGTCGTACACCGGGCGGCTCATCGCCGAGCGTCCATACAATTGGTCGTTCGGTGTCATGGGAGACCTTCAGCGTCGACTTCATCCCCTCGTCATCGCGATGAGGACCCTTCGAGAAGCAGGCCTGACGGCGGGGGTGGTCGTCTCGGCCTTTCACAGTCGACGGGTGCTCCCTCTGATGGAGCGCCCGTTGCGGTTGGACGAGATGCTCCCCTCGGTGGCGCCCGAGGTTCTCAAGAGGTGCCGGATGTCCAGCGAGAGGCTGTCCGCCTCGGAAGTCATCGTGTGGGTAAAGGGGATGGTGGCTGGCTCGTTCAGGGTGGAAGACGTCAACCGCCTCCCCATGCGGCCGGAGGAGGGTTGCCTTGACCTGGTGAGTGCCCCGACTTGTGCCCTTCGAGTTCTCCCCCTCCCCCCTTTCTCTTGTCCCTGTGACTAAACGTCTTTGCGCAGGGGAGAATCGACTACCGGAGATCGAGGCCTCCACTGAGGAAGGACGCTCCCGATCGTCAGGTAAGACACTTCATCGCCCAGCAAGAGAAGCGAAGTAAGGACGAGGAGGAGAAAAAGAAAGCAAGAAGCACCGGGAGCGCGAAAGGCTCACGAAGCGCCGCGCTGAGCAGAGGCGCGACGGGCTCCCGGAGGAGGAGTCTCCCTCTGATGGAGATGAAGATGATGATGATGATAGTGATGACGTCGAGGGGGTGGAGGGGCACCTCGATCGCATCCTGTCGGATTCCTCCCATGCTGACCGCCCCTTCGTGCAGGAGGAGGTGGCAGAGCAGCGCGCCCCTCAACCGGCGGCGTCGGCCTCAGAGCACCGACATGAAAAAAGGGGGGCCGAGGCCTCGCCTCGAGGGGGATCACCCCCCTCGCGTCGTACTCGAGGTGAGAGCCCACCCACTTCGATCTGGGAGACCCAGTCTTGGTCGTCGGCGCGCGCGGAGCAGAGGCGTGCCCAGGAGGCCCCGTCGAAGCAGGGAAGCGCGGCAATCCCACCGACGGCCCCGAGCAGCACCAGCCCCGTGAAGAGCTCGGCTTCGAGAGGGGTCTCGAAATCTGCGGGCAGTTCGAGGGGTACCCTGCGGGCAGTTCTGCTTCCCATTCAGGCCCAAGCGCCAGATCAAGGAGGTGTCTCTCGCGCCGGCAAAGCGGCTCAAGATGGATGCAGCCGCGAAGATGGAGGCCCCGGCTACAGGTGCGTCGTCGAGGCCCTTGGCCCCGTGGGAAGCCAAGTGGTTGTCCTCAGCCCTTGGCGCTATGGCATGCAGTAGGCTGATGGGTTCCACTCCTGCTGCAGGGTCGAGCGTCCCGGGGGCCGCGGCGGGTGGTGACTCTGAGCCAGGGAGGACGCATGAGGGAGGGAGTGCCTCCCTGACGTCGTCGCCTGTGGCCCTGCGAGCTCGGCCCGGCACCAGGGGGTGGTGCCCCGACGTCAGGAGCTTCCGTTCCTGGCGGTCCGGAGGCTTCGATCCCCGCACCCAAGGCGGGAGCCCCCGAGGGCCACGGGCCGGGTGAGGAGGTAGCCGTTGTGGACCTCGAGGGTGAGGGGACCTCGACCCTTCCCCCCTCGATGGGAGAGCGGCGGCCCTGGCCTACGGGGCTGCGCGAGCTCGAGGCCCGGAGGGAGCAGGAGCAGGGGGCCCTGCAAGAAGCGGAGCTGCCATGACCACAGCAGGAGGAGGAGAAGGAGCCATTGAAGCGGCGGGAGGAGGAGGAAACTGGGGGCCAGCCCCAGCATCAGCAGGTGTAGCAGACGCCGCCGGGGGACGCGGCGCTGCTGGACCCTCCGGCGCAGCAACCGCCCGAGACGTCGGAGGCGGAAGCGACTTCCGGACTGCCCAAACAATGGGTGTCCGTGATTACTTTGGATGAGTTGCTGGCCGCAGGAGAAGCGGCGTCGAAGGCGTCGACGGTCCCGCGGCTGCCGGGGGCGCAACCGGAGGATACCTCGGTACCAAGCCTGGCGAAAGACGCATCATTGGTGGTCTTGCTGGCACCACAATTCATGGTGTTGGGGGAGGCGACGGCCTCGTCACCTTCGCTGCCTTCGGAGGCGCCAGAAGCAGCGCCGGGTCAGGCGTCGCAACCGTCGACGGAGCAGCCGAAGGAGACGGCAGCTTCTGGCGTGCTGAGGAGGTCGACGTCTGACCCCGGGCTGAGGAGTGCCCGCGCCGCATCGGAGTTCCGCATCCCGGGGGAGTTGGCCGTGGGCTACGGCATTTCGGGCGATGTGGTGGAGGAGATCGAGTCCTTAGCGCGAGCCAAGGTCAAGATGGTCCTTCCGCATTGGGGCAAGGAGCGCATCGTGCTCAGGGAACTCGGTGACTGCAGCGCTCCGGGGATCGAGATGAATGACCCGGCGGAGGTCAAGTGCTAGGAGGAGGCCGAGCGGTCCCGGGCGTGGCTGCGGCACCTACTAAAACTGGGCGTCGAGCTCGCCGAAGGCCTTGATCGAAACCTCGCGGTGAGTCGCTGTGTTAGGCCATATGTAGTTTTTTAAGTTCTTTCGTATGGGATGCCTTAACCCTCGATTTCCTGTCCCCAGGAGGCGTGGAGGCTGTCCTACTCCAAGTCAGTCTTCCTCCACAAAACACACAACAGCCGGGAGGAAGTGCTTCGCCAACTCGAGGCCGGCCGCTCTGCGCAGAGCAGGGTGGCCGAGCTCAAGGAGGAGCTGAAGCAGACCAGGGAGGAAGCCACCAAAGCCAAAGAGGAGGCTGCCTGGGCGAAGGAGGACTCCGACACCGCTCGAGGGGAAGCCGCCCACCTCAAGGAGGAGCTCAAGCGTGCGAGGGAGGAGGCTGACACGGCAAAGGCCGAATTGGAGAAGGCCAGGGGCGAGAGCGTCCGAGCCCGGGAGCGCGTCGAGCTACTCGTGGCGAAGGCTCAGAGCTCCATGGAGCGTGTCCGCTTCCTCGAGGCCAATTTTGCTGAAGTCTCTGTGGCGCACAATGCCCTCTCCGCCTTGGTCCAGGAGGAGAAGAGCCGTGCCGCCGGCCTGGAAACCCAGCTCGGTGCAATGAAGGCCACCCTCTAGGACAAGGAGCAGGCCATCATCCTGGCTAGTGGCGCCCTCGAGACCCTCCACTTCGAGAAGATGGAGGTGACCCGAGCCTTCAAAGAGGCCCAGTGGGAACGGGACGAGGCTCGGGGGGAGCACGACGCCGTGCTGGGGGATCGCAACGCCCTCGAGACTCGCTGTGCTGGTGAGTTCCTCAAAGGGTTTTTGATCTTTGTTCTTTCCGTATGGTTTATCTAATTCTTGCTTTGTGTTTCAGGCGTCAAGTCCGAGCTGCTTGCAACCCAGACCACCGCCAAGGCGCTGCAGGAGAGCCTTGCGGCGGAGGGGGCACTTCTTGGTCGGCTCCGGGTTGCCCTCGACGGGCTCTGCGCCCTCTGGGAGGTCGGGCCCGTCGAGGGTGCCGAAGAAGACATCCCGGGTGCCGTGCTCGTGGACCGGATCTACTACCTCGACGCCACCCTTCGCGATCGCGTGCGGGAGGCGCTTCACACTGGCGTGAAGCGGGCGCTTGCAGTGGTCTCCTCCGGCTTCGTTTTTGACATGAACGTGGTGGCCCAAGGCATTGTTCCAGATATCTCGAAGACCAACGCGGAGAATGAGAAGCGCTATCGAGGGCTCATCAACGACGCCGAAAGGCCGGGGGGAGAGCTGGCGAAGTTATTCGAGGGCGAAGTCCTCCCCCCGCGGATGGAGGGTACCATGTCGAGGAGGGCGGCGACGGGGCAGGCCTGTAGGGAAAGACTGGGCGAGGGTGCCCATGTAATGAATTAATTTTTTGTAACTTATATTCAATGTGGCTTCGAAAGCCCTTTTTGGACACTAATACATCTATCGTAATGTGATGTGTCCTTTTACTTTTGAACCTTTTCTGCTTTCTTCTCACCTAGACTTTGCTTTTTTGACTAAGTTTTTGACGCAAGCTCGTATCCCTCGAGGGGGGAGCGAGTGGAGGTACCGTAGCCCGGAGGCGTAGGAGAGCTCCAGCTCGACAGCCCTCGACCCCAAGGGAGTTCGAGGCGTTTTCTACTTAGTCGCGAAGTGTATCGAGGTGTGAGAAAGAAGAAGCACTCGAGTTTTGCTCGCCTGACTTTTGCTTTCCGACTGAGCGTTCGACGTGAACTCGTATCCCTCGAGGGGGAGCGAGTGGAGGTACCATAGCCCGGAGGCGTAGGAGAGCTCCGGCTCGACAGCCCTCGACCCCTAGGGAGTCCGAGGCGTTGTCAACTTAGTTGGGAAGCGAAAAGGGAGGCATGCGAAAAAATCGTTCGTATTTTTAGGAACTTAGGGGGTTCCCCCCATTAGCCCCCGAGGGAGGCTCGACTCTCGTGAGACAGGGTCGAGGCTACCTCTTGCATGTACAATAACAAGTTTGAACTTATAATCAAAAGTAGTCCTTATATTTGTCATGCGGAAATGTACAAGACATGCGAGAATGTACAAGGGCACTGGTGCCCTAAGGGTAGAAATGACGTAGCTGTTCGATGTTCCACGCGTTGGTGAGGATTTCGCCTTTGTCGTTAGCGAGCTTGTACGTCCTGGGCTTTAGCACCTCAGCTACGGCGTATGGACCTTCCCATGGCGGCGTCAGCTTGTGATGTCCTTTGTTGCTCTGTCGTCGACGTAGGACGAGGTCTCCAACTTGGAAGTCCCTCGGGCGCACGTGCTTGTCGTGGTAGCTTCGAAGTTTTTGCTGATACCTCGCAGAGTGAAGTAGCGCCATGTCTCGAGCCTCCTCGACCTGGTCGACGGCGTTTGCGAGGGCTTCTTTGTTGGTTTGCTCATTGTACGCCTTTAGTCGAGGGGAACCATACTCGAGGTCAGTGGGGAGGACGGCCTCGGACCCATAGACCAAGAAGAATGGGGTGAACCCCATGGCTCGACTAGGTGTTGTCCTTAAGCTCCATAGGACCGATGGCAACTCCGCAGCCCATTTTTTTCCGTGCTTGCCAAGGCGTTTGAGGATCCTTGGCTTGAGGCCCTGCAAAATCATGCCATTGGCGCGCTCGACCTGGCCGTTAGTTTGAGGATGTGCAACCGTGGACCAATTCACACGGATGTGATGGCGATCGCAAAAATCCAAGAACTTCTTGCCGGTGAACTGCGTGCCATTGTCAGTGATGATGATGTTCGGGACCCCGAAGCGATGGATGATGTCAGTGAAGAACTCGACCGCCCGTTCGGAGCGGATGTTGCTGATGGGCCAGGCCTCGATCCATTTGGTAAACTTATCGATGGCAACGAGCAGGTGCGTGTACCCTTTGGTTGTCCTTTTGAGGGGCCCCACAAGATCGAGCCCCAAACCGCAAACGGCCAGGTGATGGGGATCATTTGTAGGGCGTGAGCTGGGAGGTGCGTCTGCTTGGCGTAGAATTGACACCCTTTGCACGAGCGGACGATGTTCGTGGCATCGAAAACGGCGGTCAGCCAGTAGAAACCCTGTCGAAAAGCATTGCCTACGAGGGTCCTTGGTGCTGCGTGGTGGCCACAGGCTCCCAAGTGTATGTCTTCGAGGAGCCTCCTGCCTTCCTCGATGGTAATGCAGCGCTGATGAACGCCTGAGGGGCTTCGCCTGTAAAGTTCCTTGCCGTCACCGTAGATGACGTAGGACTTGGCCCGTCACGCGATCCGTTGAGCTTCGGTCTGGTCCTTCGGAAGTTCTCCCCGAATGAGGCAGTTGAGTAAAGGGGCTCGCCAATCCGGTGGCGGGTTCGACGGAGGAGATGTCTCCTGGATCTCCATAACCTGGGCCCCGGTCGAGGTCATGGGGTGGAGCTTCGAGGGCGTAGAGCAAGCCCCCGAGCCCAAATCGACAGAGGGCTCGAAGAGGTCCCTCGAGAACATGTCCGGAGGGACTGTACCTCGAGTCGATGCGATTTTCGCGAGCTCATCCGCGGCTTCATTGTATCGTCGAGTGATATGACTAAGCTCAAGGCCGTGGAATTTGTCTTCCAACTTGCGCACTTCGTTGTAGTATGCTTCCATCTTGGCGTCGTGGCAGCTCGAGGCCTTCATCACTTGGTCGATGAATAGCTGCGAGTCACCTCGAACGTCAAGGCGTCAGACCCTGAGTTCAAGGGCGATTCATAATCCGGCGACAAGTGCTTCGTACTCCGTGATGTTGTTAGAAGCAGCAAAGTGGATGCGAAGGACGTAGCTCGACCCGTCTTCATGAGCGACCCATATTCATGAGTGCCCATGCCTGCTCCTGTCTTCATGAGTGACCCGTTGAAGTACATCGTCCATAGCTTGGCTTGAATTTGGACTGGTGGCAACTGAGTGTCAGTCCACTCGGCGACGAAATCCGCCAGCACTTGAGACTTGATGGCCTTCCGTGGTGCGTAGGTAATGGTCTCGCCCATTAGCTCGACCGACCACTTGGCAATCCTTCCAGCGGCCTCCCGGTTATGGATGATCTCCCCCAAGGGGAATGAGGATACCACAGTAACCGGGTGGCTGAGGAAGTAGTGTGGGAGCTTGCGACGCATAAGGACGATGGCGTAGAGCAGCTTCTGCACCTGTGGGTAACGGATTTTCATTTCTGAAAGAACTTCGCTGACGAAATAAACCGGCCGTTGGACTGGCAAGGCGCGTCCTTCCTCTTGCCTCTCCACCACTATGGCCGCGCTGACCACCTGGGTGGTTGCGGCGACATAGAGGAGGAGGGGCTCAGGTGGTTCAATCGACGTTGCTGGTCGAGGAGGGACGAGGATTGAAGTGGATGTTAGCTTGGCTTTGAGTTCGTCGAGGGCTCCCTCGGCCTCCGCGGTCCACGTGAATTGCTCGGATTTTTTCAAGAGACGGTACAGAGGCATGGCCTTCTCCCCTAAACGTGAGATGAAGCGGCTGAGGGCCGCAAGACAACCCGTGACCCTCTGCACGCCCTTGAGATCCCGAATCGGTCCCATTCGTGTGATGGCCGCCACCTTCTCGGGGTTGGCCTCGATCCCACGCTGGGAGACGATGTATCCGAGGAGCATGCCCCGAGGCACTCCGAAGACGCATTTCTCGGGGTTGAGTTTTATGTTTTTGGCTCGAAGGCACCCGAACGCGATTTCGAGGTCTCGGATGAGGTTGTCGGCTTTTTTGGACTTGACCACGATGTCATCGACGTAGGCTTCGACCGTGTCGCCTATGTGTTCACTGAAGACGTGTAACATGCACCGCTGATACGTTGCCCCGGCGTTTCGGAGGCCAAAGGGCATGGTCACATAGCAGTACATGCCAAAAGTTGTGATGAAGGAAGTCACGAGCTGGTCGGACTCCATCATCTTAATTTGGTGGTAGCCGGAATAAGCATCGAGGAACGAAAGGGTTTCACACCCCGCGGTAGAGTCGACAATTTGATCAATGCGTGGTAAAGGAAATGGAACTTTGGGACATGCTTTGTTTAAACTAGTATAGTCAATACACATCCGCATCTTTCCATTCTTTTTCTTAACTAGCATGGGATTAGCTAACCATTCGGGGTGATGAACTTCCTTGATGAATCCAGCCGCCAAAAGCTTGTGTACCTCCTCGCCGATGATCCTGCGCTTCTCCTCGTCGAAGCGGCGCAGGCGTTGCTTCACCGGTCTGGACCCGGCACGGATTTCCAAGGCGTGCTCGGCGACTTCCCTCGGTATGCCTGGCATATCCGAAGGACTCCACGCAAACATATCAGCGTTCGCGCGGAGAAAGTCGACGAGCACGGCTTCCTATTTTTCCTCGAGGTCGGCGCTGATCGTTAGCACCTTCTCGCATGGGCAGCTCGGGTCGAGGGGGACATTCTTGGTGTCTTGTGCTGGCTCGAAGTTGCCGGCGTGTTGCTTGGGATCTGGCATCTCGTCGGTGAGGTGCTCGAGGGTCGCGGCTATCATGGCATTTTGCTCGACAGCCTCCCCATATTTGACGCATTCGACATCACAGTCATACGCGTGCTCGTAGGAGGAGGCGACAGTGGTGACGCCTTTGGGTCCTGGCATCTTGAGCTTGAGGTAGGTGTAGTTCGGGATCGCCATGAACTGCGCGTAGCCCGGTCGGCCGATGATGGCGTGATACGTTCCGTGAAACCCGACCACCTCGAAGGTGAGGGTCTCTTTCCTGAAGTTGGCAGGGGTGCCAAAACAGACAGGGAGTTCGATACGGCCAACGGGGAAAGCCTTCTTCCCTGGCACGACGCCATGGAACCCCCCGGCACTGGGTCGGAGTTGGTGCCTCCTGACTCCCAGGAGGTCGAGGGTCTCGAGGTAGATGACATTTAGGCTACTGCCGCCGTCCATGAGGACCTTTGAGAGGCGGGTGTTGATGATGATCGGGTCGACGACGAGCGGATAGGCCCCGGGGTTGGGGACTCGATCCGGATGGTCATCGCGGTCGAACGTGATGAGCACATCAGACCAGTCGAGGTAGTGAGGCATCGCGACACGAGCGGAGAAGACCTCTCGACGCTCCCGCTTACGCTGTCGGGGCATGAGCTAGGTCGAGGGACCCCCGTAGATCATGTAGCAGTCATAGACTTTGGGGAATTTTCCGTCTTCCCCGTTGTCTCCTTCACTGCCGCCTTGATCTTTTTTGTCGTCACCTTTCTTCACGCCCACTTGCTCGAAGTGCCTTCGAAGCATGCGGCAGTCCTTAAGCTTGTGTCTTGCCCCGTCCTTGTGATAAGGACAGGGCTCCTCGAGCATTTTGTCGAAGATGGCGCCCTCGGGGGGCGCGACGGACCTCGAGGTCTTTTGCGTTCGGTTGCAGCGACGAGATCATCATCTGCAGCCTCACGCTTGCCTTGTTGATTTTTCTTCTTCTTGTTATTTCTCTTCGACCCTTTGCTCGAGCCTCCGGCGTTGTCGGCTACCGGCGTTTTTCCCTTGTCCTTCACGTCGCTGAAGAAGGCGCCGACGGCCTCTTCGCCAGCCGCGTAGTTGGCGACCACATCCATAAGCTCGTCGACGGTGTCGGGGCGGTTATGCCCTAACTCGCGAACTAGGTCCTTGCAGTTTGTACCCGCAACAAACGCTAGAACGACGTCGAGGTCGGAGATGTGGGGTAGCTCAGTGCGGAGCTTGGAGAATCGTCGAGCAAAGTCGCGAAGAGACTCCCCTAGCTTCTGCTTGCAGTTGCACAGTTCCTAGGAGTTTTCGGGACGCACGTAGGTACCTTTGAAATTCCCCTTGAAGATACGGACAAGGTCGGTCCAAGTGCGAATCTGGTCGGGGGAAGCTCCTCGAGCCACCTATGCGCGGTGTCGGACAGGAACAGGGGAAGGTGACGTATGATGGCGTGATCGTCACGCGCCCCGCCCGCCTGGCAAGCCAACCGAAAGTCGGCTAGCCAGAGCTCGGGATTGGTTTCGCCGTTGTATTTGACGAGGCTCGTGGGGGGTCGAAACTTGTCGGGCAGCTGGGCGCAGTGGATCCTCCTGCTAAAGAGCCGGGGGCCCGATGGCTCTGGGGCCTGTTGGTCTTCTTCGCTGTCGTAACGCCCTCCACGATGGGCGCTGTACCCTCGATCCTCGGCATCCCCGTGCTTGCGTCTGTGGTTCTCGACGATGTCGAGGCGCGCGTCGCGGGGAGCGCGGTCATCATTGATAGGCTCTCAGGCCGGGTTCTTCTTCCGTCGGGGGGCCGCCCCCTGATCGACCGAGCCCTCCCTCTCAGGCAGAGAGGGCTCGACCTGAGGCTCAGAGCCCTGGTCGAGGGTCATGAACTCCAGGCTCCCAAACCAGATCACCGTAGCGTGCGGAAGTGGTGAAACGAAGTCACCCATCCAGAAAAATGGCGGGAAATCGTTAGTGACACGCGGCTCCCCTACCTGGTGCGCCAACTGTCGGTGTTCTGACCCTCGAGGGGTTAACACCAACGAGTAATATTCGTAATTGCGTGCTCCCTTAATCCAGTGGGTGATGCAAGAAGGACATGGCGATTTATCCTGGTTCGGGCAAAGAAGGCCCTACGTCCAGCGGGGGGAGGATGATTCGTGTTATCTTGCACCGAAGTGCTAGTACAGGAGAAAATACAAGCAGGTGTGAGGAGTGTGAGGTGGAGTTTTGGGCGTTTGGATGCCTTGCTCTCGACCTTGCACAGGCTCATGGTGTCGCTCTGTCATCTAAAGCCTTAATGTTTCTATGCTCTAGATTCTCTTGATTCGAGTCCGGTCCCTCTCTCTAACGCCCTGGCGCCTCCTTTTATAGATGAAGGAGGGGCACAGGTGTACATGTATTTCGAGTTCGCATGATGTTGATGACGTACGACATTGAGGCCGATCATGTCGGTGCCGCTGTAGTGATGTACGTTGGTATGGGAGGCCCTGCAGCCGTCGCGTCGGAAGTTGTTGAAGTTCAGCTCGAGGGTTCGCTCGGTGAAATCAAGGGGCGACGGTCGAGGGTCCTGGCCGGAGTCAAGGGGGTCGTGCTGAGGAGGTCGAGCTTCGCTGGATAAGACCGAATCTCGGAAAACATGGAAAACACATTAGTTTATACGTCTCGAGGCGGTGCGGGTCGTGGCACAGCGCTCGGTATGGCGCAACAGCGTAATATGACTTGCGGGATCCCGGGGTATGGGCGGTAAAAGCAGATTTGACCGCCACGCCTGCAACTGTTACCGTAACTATGGCCATGCAGTTAGGCGGGGGTAGATAGATCGCATTTAATGCGCTCGGATCCGTACGGGGGAGTTGGTGGCCGAGGGGTGCACTGTCCTCGAGGGCTGCCCATTCGCCCGGGCGAAGTTCCATCCTCGAGGGGAGGTTCGTTCACTGGGCGAAGTTACGTCCTCAAGGGTAGGCTCGTTTGGAGGATGAAGTTCCGTCCTCGAGGGGTCGCTCGAATTGTACCCTCGCGTGTACATTACTAGTCCGTTCGGTATCCTCTCGGGTGTACAGTACTAGTCCGTTTGGTAGCCTCTTGAGCGGGCTTTGGTTTTGGGCCGTCGTTGTTCGTTCGCGGGCCAGTCCGATACGTCTCAGCCTATGGGCCTTCGTACGTTAGCGCGGGGGGTTACCGGAGGGGTCAAGATGTTGATTTTGCGGGGTTTTAGTTTGGTAAACCAGGGGTCTGGGGCACCCGTTTCTAGGGTATCGACACAAGGCGCTATAGGAGAGCCTCGTGGTGGAGGGGGCACTTCTTGGCCGGTTCCGGGTTGCCATCAACAGGCTCTGTACCTCCTGGGAGGTCGAGCCTGTCAAGGTGGCTGAAGAAGATGTCCCGGGGGCCACGCTCATTGATCGGCTCTACCACCTCGACGCCACCCTTTGGGATCACATGTGGCAGGCGCTCCACACTGGCGTGAAGCGCGTGCTGGTGGTGGTTTCCTCCGGCTTCATCTTCGACATGGACGTCGTTGCCAAAGGCTTCATCCCCGACATCTCGAACACTGATGCTGAGAATGAGGAGTGATGTCGGGGGCTAATCCAGGATGCCAAGAGGCCGGGGGAAGCACTGGCGAAGCTATTCATGGATGAAGTCCTCCCCCCCGAAGATGAAGGGTACACCGTCGAGGAGGGAGGCGAAGAGACGGCGGAGCGGGTCTGTAGGACAAAACTGGGTGAAGGTGCCCATGTAAATAAGTTAGTTTTTGTAACTTATATTCAGTATGGCCTCGGGGCCTTTAAAACATCTATGCATCTATCGTAATGCATTTGGATATTTCAAGTTCGAGCCTTCTCTGTTTTCTTTTGCCTAGATTTTGCTTTTTTGACTAAGTGTTCAACGTGTGCTCGTATCCCTTGAGGGGGGAGCGAGTGGAGGTACCGTAGCCCAGAGGCGTAGGAGAGTCCTGACTTGACAGCCCTTGACCCTTTGGGAATTTGAGGCATTTTCTTCTTAGTCGCGAAGGAAGAAGAGATGCTCGAGCTTCAATCATCTGACCTTTAATTTTTGACTAAGTGTTCGGCACATGCTCGTGTCCCTCGAGGGGGAGTGAGTGGAGGTACCATAGCCCTGGGGCATAGGAGAGCTCTCGGCTCGACAGCCCTCATCGACCTCAAGGGAGTTCTAGGCATTTTCTACTTAGTTACGAAGCAAAAGGAGACGCTCGATTTTTTGAAAAATCATTCGTATTTTTTAGGAACTTAGGGGGTTCCCCCCATTAGCCCCTGAGGGAGGCTCGACTCTGGCGAGACAGGGTCGAGGCTACCTCTTGCATGTATAATAATAAGTTTGAACTTATAATTGAAAGTACTTCTTATATTTGGCATGTGAAAATGTATGAAACATGTGAGAATGTACAAGGGCATCGGTGCCCTAGGGGTAGAAACAATGTAGCTATTCGATGTTCCATGCGTTGGTGAAGGTTTCACCCTTGTTGTTTACCAGCTTGTACGTTCTAGGCTTTAGCACCTCAGCTACAGTGTATGGACCTTCCCATGGTGGAGTCAGCTTGTGACGCCCCTTGTTGTTCTGTCGTCGACGTAGGATGAGGTCTCCAACTTGGAAGTCCCTCGAGCGCACGTGTTTGTCGTGGTAGCGTCGAAGTTTCTGCTGATAGCTCATGGAGTGAATCAGCGCTATGTCTCAAGCCTCCTCGAGCTGGTTGATGGCGTTTGTGAGGGCTTTTTCATTGGTTTGCTCATTATAGGTCTTTAGTCAAGGGAAACCATACTCGAGATTAGTGGGGAGGACGGCCTCGGACCCATAGACCAGGAAGAATGGGGTGAACCCCATGGCTCGACTAGGTGTTGTCCTTAAGCTCCATAGGACTGAAGGAAGCTTCGCAGCCTATTTCTTTTCATGTTTGTTAAGGCAGTTGAAGATTCTCAGCTTGAGGCCCTACAAAATCATGCCATTGGCACGCTCGACCTGGCCGTTAGTTTGAGGATGAGCAACCGTGGACTAGTTTACATGGATGTGATGGCGATCGTAGAAATCCAGGAACTTCTTGCCAGTGAACTGTGTGCCATTGTCAGTGATGATGACATTCGGGACCCCGAAGCGATAGATGATGTCAGTGAAGAACTCGACCGCCCGCTCAGAGTGGATATTGCCGATAGGCTGGGCCTCGATCCACTTAGTAAACTTGTTGATAGCAACGAGTAGGTGCGTATATCCCTTGGTTATCCTCTTGAGAGGCCCTACGATATCGAGCCCCCAGACCATGAACAGCCAGGTGATGGGGATCATCTGTAGGGCGTGAGCTCGGAGGTGTGTCCTTTTGGCGTAGAGTTGACACCGCTTGCATGAGCAGACAATGTTGATGGCATCGAAAACGGCGGTTGGCCAGTAGAAACCCTGTCGGAAGGCGTTGCCAACGAGGGTTCTCGGTGTTGCATGGTGGCCGCAAGCCCCTGAGTGTATATCCTCGAGGAGCCTCCTGCCTTCTTCGATAGTGATGCAGCGCTGAAGGATACCCGATGGGCTTCGCCTGTAGAGTTCCTTGCCAACACCGTAGATGACGTAGGACTTGGCCTATCATGCAATCCGGTGAGCCTCGGTCCGGTCTTCCGGGAGTTCCCCTCGAATGAGGCAGTCGAGGAAAGGGACTTGCCAATCCAGAGGTGGGCTCGACGGAGGAGGTGTCCCCTCGATCTCCATGACCTCGGCCTTGGTCGAGGGGGCCTCGGTCGAGGCAATGGGTTCGAGTGTCGAGGGTGCAGTGCCATCCCTCGAGCTCAAGTCAATGGAGGGCTCGAAGAGGTCTCTCGAGAATACTTCCAGAGGGACAGTAGCTCGAGTTGATGCGATCTTTGCGAGCTCGTCCGCAGCTTCGTTGTAGTGTCGAGCAATATGATTGAGCTCGAGGCCATGGAACTTGTCTTCCAGTTTGCGCACTTCTTTGCAGTAGGCTTCCATCTTGGCGTCATGGCAGCTCAAGGCCTTCATCACTAGGCATCAAACCCTGAGTTCGAGGGCAATACGCAACCCGTTGACAAGAGCCTTGTACTCCATGACATTATTGGAAGCGGTAAAGTCAATGCGAATGATGTAGCGCATGTGGACTCCAAAGGGTGAGATGAAGAGCAAGCCTGCGCCTGCTCCTGTCTTCATGAGCGACCCATCGAAGTACATCGTCCACAGCTCGGCTTGGACTTGAACTGGTGGCAACTGGGTGCTGGTCCACTCAGCGATGAAATCCACCAGCACCTAAGATTTGATGGCCTTCCATGGTGCATAAGTGATGGTCTCACCCATGAGCTCGACCGACCACTTAGCAATCCTTCCAGCAGCGTCTCGGTTTTGGATGATTTCCCCCAAGGGGAAAGAAGACACCACGGTAATCGGGTGGCTGAGGAAGTAATGCTGGAGCTTGCGCCACGTAAGAATGATGGCGTAGAGCAGCTTTTGCACCTACGGGTTGCAGGTCTTGGTTTCCAAAAGCACTTCACTGATGAAGTAAACCGGCCGCTGGGCGGGCAGGGTGTGCCTTTCCTCTTGCCTCTCAACCACTATGGCCACGCTGACCACCTGAGTGGTCACGGTGACATAGAGGAGGAGAGGCTCGGGGGTTCAGTCGACGTCATTGGTTGAGGAGGGATGAGGATCGAGGCAGAGGTCAGCATGCTCTTGAGTTTATCGAGGGCCTCCTCAGCTTCCACGGTCCATGCGAAGCGTTCGAATTTTTTTAAGAGGCGATACAGGGGCAGGGCCTTTTCCTCCAAACATGAAATGAAACGGCTGAGAGAAACGAGGAAGCCTGTGACCTTCTGTACGCCCTTGAGATCTCGAATCAGCCCCATTCATGTGATGGCTATGACCTTCTCAGGGTTGGCCTCAATCCCACGCTAGGAGATAATGTATCCGAGGAGCATGCCCCGAGGCACTCCGAAGACACATTTCTCAGGGTTAAGTTTGATATTCTTGGCTCGAAGGCACCCGAATGCGGTTTTGAGGTCATGGATGAGGTTGTCGACCTTTTTGGATTTGAACACGATGTCATCAACGTAGGCCTCGACCGTGTTGCCTATGTGTATGCCGAAGACATGAAGCATGCATCGCTGATACATCACCCCAGCGTTTCAAAGGCCAAATGGCATAGTGATGTAGAAATACATGCCGAAAGGCATGATGAAGGAAGTTGCGAGCTGGCTAGAATAAGCATCAAGGAATGAGAGGGTTTCACATCCCGCATTAGAGTCAACAATTTGATCAATGTGTGGTAAACGAAATGGAACTTTCAGACATGCTTTGTTTAAACTAGTATAGTAAACACACATCCGCATTTTTCGGACATTCTTTTTCTTAACCAACATGGGATTAGCTAACCGTTCAGGGTGATGAACCTCCTTGATGAATCCAGCCACCAAAAGCTTGTGTACTTCCTTGCTGATGATCCTGCACTTCTCCTCGTCGAAGCGGCATAGGCATTGCTTCACCGGTCTGGACCCGGCTCGAATCTCCAAGGAGTGCTCGGTGACTTCCCTCGGTATGCCTGACATATCCAAAGGACTCCATGCAAATGTATCAGGGTTCGTGCAGAGAAAGTCGATGAGCACTACTTCCTATTTGCTCCCGAGGTTGGCACCGATCGTCAGCACCTTCTCGCCGGAGTAGCCCGGGTCGAGGGGGATTTTCCTGGTGTCTTGCGCTGGCTCGAACCTGCTGCCATGACGCCTAGGTTCGAGCACCTCGTCAGCGAGGCACTTGAGGGTCAAAGCCATCATCGCGCTTTGCTCAACGGCCTCTTCGTACTCGACGCATTCGACGTCGCAGTCGTATGCGTGCTCATAGGAGGAGCCGATGGTGATGATGCCTCTGGGTCCTGGCATCTTGAGCTTGAGGTAGGTGTAGTTCGGGACTGCCATGAATTGTGCATAGCCTGGTCAGCCGATGATGGCATGATAAGTTCCGTGAAACCCAACCACCTCGAAGGTGAGGGTCTCTTTCCTGAAGTTGGCGGGGGTGCCAAAGCAGACGGGAAGGTCAATGCGGTCGATGGGAAGAGCCTCCTTCCCTGTTATGACGCCATGGAATCCCCCAGCGCTGGGTTGGAGTTGGCACCTCTTGACCCCCATGAGGTCGAGGGTCTCAAGATAGATGATGTTCAGGCTACTGCCGCCATCCATGAGGACTTTTGAGAGGCGGGTGTTGATGATGATCGGGTCGACGATGAACCCCGGGGTTGGGGACGCGATCCGAATGGTCATCGTGGTTGAATGTGATGGGTGCATCGGACCAGTCGAGGTAGTGGGGTGTCGTGACTCGGACGGAGAAGACTTCTCGATGCTCCCTCTTGCGCTGTCGAGGCGTGAGCTAGGTTGAGGGGCCACCGTGGATCATGTAGCAGTCATAGACTTCGGGGAATTTTCCGTCTTCCCCGTTGTCTCCCTCATTGCCGCCCTAGTATTTCTTGTCGTCACCCTTCTTGACGCCCAGTTGCTCAAAGTGCTTTCAAAGCATGTGGTAGTCCTTGAGTTTGTGTTTCGCCCTGTCCTTGTGATAAGGGCAGGTCTCCTCGAGCATCTTGTCAAAGATAGCCCCCTAGGGGGACCCGAGGTTTTTTCCATTCGACTACATTCATGAGCTCATCAACAGTGTTGGGGTGGTTGCACCCCATCTCGTGAACTAGGTCCTTGTAGGTCATACCCGCAACAAATGCTAGAATTACATCAAGATCAGAGATGTGGGGAGTTCGGTTTAGAGCTTGGAGAAATGCCGAGCGAAGTCACGCAGAGACTCACCTAGTTTCTGCTTACAGTTGCATAGTTCCTAGGAGTTTCCAGGACGCACGTAGGTTCCCTGGAAGTTCCCCTTGAAGATCCGGACTAGGTCGACCCAGTCGTGAATTTGGTCAGGGGGAAGCTCCTCGAGCCACCTACGCACGGTGTCGGATAGGAACAGGGGAAGGTGATGTATGATCGCGCAATCGTCATGTGCCCCACCTGCCTAACAAGCCAGTCGAAAATCGGCTAGCCAGAGCTCGGGTTTGGTTTTGCCGTTGTACTTGACGACGCTCGCGGGGGGTTGAAACTTGTCGGGCAGCTGGGCATTGCGGATCATCCTGCTGAAAACTCGAGGACCCAGTGGCTCCGGGGCCCGTCGGTCTTCATCGCTGTCATAACGTCCCCCACGATGGGCGCTGTACCCTCGATCCTCGGTGTCCCCATATTTGCACTTGCGGTTCTCGATGATATCGAGGCACGCGTCACGTGGGGCGCGGTTGTCGATGATACGATCTTGGGCTGGTGTCTTCTTCGCTCGGGGGGCGGCCTCTTGATCGACCGAGCCCTCCCTTTTGGGCTGGGAGGGCTCGTCCTGTGGTTCATAAGCTACCCCTCGACGCCTCGAGGCTGAGCTCTCAGCTTGCTGAATAGCAGCAACTTGGAGGAGACCCTCGATCTCGCGTTGTACCTGTTGAGCTTGCGAGTTGGATGGTGCGGGCATATTGACAATGTTCTGGCTTGCTCGAGGGTAATGTTTGATGGGATGTTCGGGTGCCCTGCCCTTGTTAATCTACCAGTTGACCTCTCGGGCCCTGGCTTGGGCTCTTCCACTGGGTGGTGGTCGCTCCTGCTTGAGGGTTCGCTCGAGCTGGCGCAGTCGTTCCTGGTCGTCATTGAGTTTAGCCTGCAACTCCCAAATTTGTGCCAGCTATGCGTCCTGCTTGTTAGGACGAGGGCATGCCTCTTGAGGTGTGACTGATTGTAGAACCTCTACTCTGGGGGAGCCCCTCCCATCGTAGCGGTAGCCGCATCGGTCATTGGATCGATAGTGTCCTCACTGGAGGCAACGTCGTCGTCGATGTGGAGACACTCGTGGGTAGGGTCCCAATGGTCAGAGCCAGATCGGGGTCGCCGTAGTAGAAGACGGGGAATTGTCCCCACGCCTCCTCCTGTAGCTGCTGTCGGAGTGTGCCAACGGTGTACCTCTGGGGGCCGGGTGCTCTCGCAAAGCCCAAGTCCACGGAGGCCGGCATGACTGTTCCTACATCCTTCATTGCACGAAGGAGGGTGCCTATGTGGTCCTCCATCGTACTCATGTTGGAGTGGGTATGGTTGAGAACATCCTTGCGGCGTTGTTGAGACCGAACTGGAACCGTCAACGATGCTCGAACAGCTCGTGCAGAAGGAGGCTTGAAGGAGTGGGGGTCATGCACATTGAGGGAGTTCTGTCGGGCTCCCTCGACGAGTGTATTGTGAAGGTGAATTCAGGGTCGTCATGGAGCCCTACTGGTGTGTCCTCTACTCCCAAATACAGGTCAGGTAATCCCCCAACGAGGGGCTCCTCATCACCGGTCAGGAGCAAGGGGAATGCAGCGGGCACCAATCTTGACTCAGGTTGATGGCGATGATGATGCTGATCACGCCTCCTTCTGGTTGCGGCCGCATGGTGGCGAGACCGACGAGTGACCCCTCCTGAGCATGGGGGCACACTGCAAGCTCTGCTTGGGTCGCTGATCAAGAGCAGGGTCATGTCATAGCCCTGTCCAAGGGACATGAACTCCAGGCTCTCGAACCAGATCACCGTAGCACGAGGAAGTGGTGAAACAAAGTCGTCAATCCAGAAAGAATGGCGGGAAATCATTGGTAACACGCAGGACCCCTACCTAGCACACCAACTGTCGGTGTTTCAACCCCGGGGGTCAACACCAATGAGTAAATTCGTAATTGCATGCTCCCTTAATCCAGTGGATGATGCAAGAAGGACACAGTGATTTATCCTGGTTCGGGCAAAGAAGGCCCTATGTCTGGTGGGGGGGATAGTTTGTGTTATCTTGCATCGAAGCGCTAGTACAGGGGTGAATACAAGCGGGTGTGAGAAGTGTGGCTTGAGCTCGAGCGTTTCAGGCGCTAAGCTCTCTACACTGTCTCACAGTGTTGTTTTGTGATCTAAGCCTTAGTGTCTGATGCTTTTGGATCTCGGATCCTCTGTCCCAAGCCCTTGCGCCTCCTTTTATAGACAAAGGAGAGGCACAAGAGTACATATTTTTAGTGCTAACATGGTCGGTGACGTATGACACAGATGCTGATCATGTCAGTGTCACTATAGAGGTGTACGTCAGCTGGGAGGTCCTACAACCGTCGTGTCAGGAGTTGTTGAAGTGTTGACCAGAGTTGTTGAAGTCCCGCTCGAGGGTCGGCGTGACAGAGCTGAGGGGAGATGGTCGAGGCCTGCGGTCATGTCGAGGGGGTCGAGTTGAGGGGGTCGAGGCCCTTCGGATAAGGCCGAATCCCGGGAGATGCGGGGAATGTGTTGACTTTTGAGCCTCGAGGAGGTGTCAGACGGGACACAGTGCTTGGTAATGTTAACAGTGAGGTATGATCCATGGGATTCTGGGGTATGGGCGGTAAAAGCAGGATTCAACTGCCATACTCGCAACTGTTGCTGTAACTATGACCATACGGTTAGGCGGGAGCAAGTAAAATGCATTGAATGCGCCTGGATCCATACGGGGAGTAGGTAGTCATGGGGTATACTATGCTTGAGGGCTGCCTATTTGCACGGGCGAAGTTCCATCCTCGAGGACAGGCTCGTTTGCTCGAGCGAAGTTCCATCCTCAAGGGGTCCCCAAGTTGTACCCTCGAGCGTACAGTCTCGGTCCGTGTGGTAGCCCGTCGAGCAGGCTATGGCTTTGGGCCGTCGATGCCTGTTCATGGGACGGCCCAATATGCCTTAGCCTATGGGCTTTTCAGTGATAGTGAGGGATGTCGTTGGTGGGTTTGCGTTGCTGACTTCGGGGATTAGTCTAATTAATCGAGGGTTTGGGGTACCCCTTTTCCAGGTACCCGACAGCCTCGATCGAGGAGGGAGGCTCGACGGCTTGCAGAGTGGCCTCAGCCCCCGCGTCCCAGTCAATGGAGGGCTCGTATAGATCTCTTGAGAAGACGTTGGGCGGGATGGTACCTCGAGTGGATACAATCCTTGCAAGCTCATTGGTTGCTTCATTGTATCTTCGTACGATGGGGCTGAGCTTGATGTTGTGGAACTTGTCCTCCAGCTTGTGGACCTCCTTGCAGTAGGCTTCCATCTTGGTATGATGGCAGCTAGACGCCTTCATGACCTAGTTGATCATGAGTTATGAGTCACCACAAACATCGAGGTATCGGAACCAAAGCTTGACGGTGATGCGGAGGCCGTTGAAGAGGGCCTCATACTCGGCGATGTTGTTCGAGGTGGGGAAGTGAAGCCAAATGATGTAGCACATATGGACGCCTTGTGGTGAGATGAAGAGCAGTCCCGCGCCTGCTCCTGTCTTCATCAGCGACCCATTGAAGTACATTGTCCGCAGCTCTACTTGGATCTGTGCTGGGGAAAGTTGGGTATCGGTCCATTTAGCGATGAAGTCCGCCAGCACTTGAGACTTAATGGCCTTGCGTGGCACGTAGGTGAGAGTCTCGCCCATGAGCTCGACCGACCACTTGGCGATTCTTCCCATGGCCTCTCAATTCTGGATTATCTCTTCAAGGGGGAAAGACGAAACCACAGTCACCGAATGGCCGAGGAAGTAGTGTTGGAGCTTGCATCGTGTGATGATGATGGCATAGAGTAGCTTCTAGATCTATGGGTAATGGACCTTGGTCTCCGAGAGTACCTCGCTGATGAAGTAGACAGGCCACTAGACGAGAAACGTATGCCCTTCCTCTTCCCTCTTGACCACTATGGCCGCACTGACTACCTAGGTGGTGGCGGCGACATGGAGTGAGAGGGACTCAGCCAGGTTCGGAGGCACGAGGACCGGAGGCGAGGTCAGCATAGTTTTCAGTTTGGTGAGGGCCTCCTTGACCTCGAGGGTCCAGGCGAAGTGCTCTAACTTCTTCAAGAGACAGTACAGGGGCAGCACTTTTTCTTCGAGGTGTGAGATGAAACCGCTAAGGGTCGTGAGGTAGCCCGTGATCCTTTGGACGCCCTTGAGGTCTCGAATCGGGCCCATCTTGGTGATGGCCAAAACCTTCTCGGGGTTAGCCTCGATGCCACGCTGAGAAATGATGTACCCAAGGATCATGCCTTAAGGGACGCCAAAGATACACTTCTCAAGATTAAGCTTGATGTTCTTGGCCCGGAGACACCCGAACACGGTTTTGAGGTCATCAATGAGGTTGTCGGCTTTTTTGGACTTGACTACGATGTCATTGATGTAGGCTTCAACCATCGGACCTATATGCTTGCCAAAAACATGAAGCATGCACCGTTGGTACATTGCCCCGGCATTTCAATGGCCGAAGGGCATGGTCAAATAGCAGTACATACCAAAAGGTGTGATAAAGGAAGTCGCGAGCTGGTCGGACTCCTTCATTTTGATTTAATGGTAACTAGAGTAAGCATCAAGAAAAGAAAGGGTTTCACATCCCGTAGTTGAATCGACAGTTTGATCAATACATGGTAAAGGAAAAGGAATCTTAGAACAAGCTTTATTCAAACTAATGCAATCTACACACATCCTAAATTTCTCATTCTTTTTCTTCACTAGTATAGGATTAGCTAACCACTCAGGATGATGAACCTTCTTGATGAACCCAGCCACCAAGAGCTTGTTGACCTCCTCTTGATGATCTTGCATTTCTCCTCATTGAAGCGGTGCAAGCGTTGCTTCACCAGTTTGGTCCCGGCCTGGATCTCCAAGGCATGCTCGACGACTTCCCTCGGTATGCCCGGCATATCCGAAGGGTTCCATGCAAAAATGTCGGCATTCGCATGAAGAAAGTTGATGAGCACTGCTTCTTATTTGTTGCTGATGGTGGCGCTAATCGTCAGCACCTTCCTGTCAAAGCTGCTCGGGTCGAGGGGGATCTTCCTCGTATCCTCGGCTGGCTCGAAGTTGTGAGCGTGGCACTTGGAGTCGGGAGCCTCGGCGGCCAACCTATCGAGGGTTGCCACTATCGTTGTGGACTCTTTGACGGCCTCCCTGTTCTCGACGCACTCGACATCGTAGTCGTAGGCGTGCTCGTTGGAGGGGCTGATGGTGATGACACCCATAGGCCCTGGCATTTTGAGCTTGAGGTAGGTGTAGTTGGGGATGGCTATGAACTTGGCGTAGCCGGGCCGTCCGATGATCATGTGGTAGGTGTCATGGAAGCCAACAACATCGAAGGTGAGAACCTCCTTCTAGAAGTTTGCAGAGCTGCGAAGCAGACACAGAGGTCGATGTGGCCAACAGGGTAGGCCTTCTTCCCTGGCATGACTCTATGGAAAGCCCCAGCACTGGGACTGAGCTTCTCCCTCGGGACTCCCAGAAGGTTGAGGGTCTCTGCATAGATGATGTTGAGGCTGTGGCCTCCATCCATGAGCACCTTGGTGAGGCCGGTGTTGACAATGATGGGGTCGACAATGAGCGGGTGTACCCCAGGCCTCAGAATGTAGTCCGGATGGTCGTCATGATTGAACATGATGGCCATACTAGACTAGTCGAGGTAGTGAGGGTTTGCCACCCGTACGGAGAAGACCTCTCAACGCTCCATCTTGCACTGGCGCGGTGTGAGTTGAGTCGAGGGCCCCCCATAAATTATGTAGCAGTCGTGGACTTCGGGGAAGCTATCCTCCTTGTTGCCGCCTTGATCCGTGGGCTCATCCTTCTTATTACCCTTCCCGAAACCTAGGCTCTTGAAATATTTCTTGAGCATCCGATAGTCCTCGATATTGTGGTTCACCCCTCCCTTGTGATAGGGGCAGGGCTCTTTCAACATTTTGTCGAAGATGCCCCCTCAGGAGGAGGGCTCGAGGCTTCTTGTGCTCGGCAGCGGCGATGAGGTTGTCGATGGGGGCCTCGCGCTTGCCCTGCGGGACCTTCTTCTTCTTCTCACTATTGTTCTTCTTGGTGCCCTTTGTGGAGCTCTCAGGGTTGGTCGCTTGCGCCTTCCCCTTGTCTTTGCTATCGCTAAAGAAGGCACCGACCTCCTCCTCATCAGCTGCATAGTTGGCGATGACATCCATCAGCTCGTCGACGGTCTTAGGGGGATTGTGCCCCAGCTCTCGGACTAGCTCTTTGCAAGTCATGCCTGAGACAGATGCGAGGTTGACATCCTGGTCAGAGATATGGGAGAGTTCGGTGCGTTGCTTGGAGAAACATCGGGTGAAGTCACAGAGGGACTCCCCGGGCTTCTGCTTGCAGTTGTGGAGTTCCCAGGAGTTCCTGGGGCGCACGTAGGTTTGCTTGAAGTTCCCCTCGAATACTTGGACCAGGTTGACCCAGTCATGGATTTGGTTAGGGGAAAGCTCCTCGAGCCACCTTCGAGCGGTGTCGGATAGGAATAGAGGGAGCTGGTGGATGATGGCATTATCATCGCGCGCCCCACCTAGCTGACATGCCAGCCAAAAATCAGCTAACCATAGCTCGGGCTTGGTCTCACCATTGTCCTTGGTAAGGCTCGAAGGAGGGCGGAACGATGATGGCAGCGGCGTGCTCTGAATCGTCCTAGTGAAGACTCGAGGGCCCAATGGCTCAGGAGATCGATGGTGATCCTCATTGCTGTCATAGTGCCCGCCTCTGTGTGCGCTGTAGCCTCGTGCCTCGGCATCACCACTCTTGCATCTGCTATTCTTGTTGATGTCACGGCATGCATCTCATGGCTCGTGGTTGTTGATGATGCGCTCCCAGACAGGGACTGCCCTCCTCTACTGGGGAGCAGCCTCCTAGTGGATAGAACCTTCCCTCTCATATCTGAAGGGGTTGACCGGTCACTCTGAGGCCACCCCTCGACACCTCGAGGCAGAGCTCTCAACTTGTTATGCAGCAGCCACCTCGAGGAGGCCCTGAATCTCCTCCCTGATGCGTCGAGCGTCAGGGTTTGAGGGGGCAGGCATGTTGCAGAGAAGCATGGTCGCCGCGACGACGTTCTGGCTAGCGCAGTTGAAAATGGGACGTTCATCCGGGCCCCCTCCGATGATTTGCCAGTGTACTTCTCGAGCCCTGGCTCGAGCCCTTGCGTCGAGTGGGTGTCTGTGCTCCTACTCAAGGGTCCGCTCGAGCTGGCATAGATGCTCTCGATCCACATAAAGCTTGGCCCGCATCTCCCGGACCTACGCGAGCTGGGCGTCTTGGGGCAACCACACGTCATTGGGCACAGATGGTGGTGGCTCCTCCCGGACCTATGCAATGAGGGCTCCCCATCGACGTAGAAGCATTCGCGCTTGGGGTCATAGTTGTCAGAGCCGGAGTCATGGTTGCCGGAGTAGAAGATGAGGAACTGCCAGCATCGCTCTTCCTCCAGTTGGTGTCGCATCGTGCCAACGGTGTACCGCCTCAACCTGGGTGCTTGCACAAAGCTAGAGTCCTCTGAGGCCGGCGTGACCGTTGCCAAATCCATGGCGGCATGCAGGAGTGGCCCCTAAAAAGCCACGTGCACGTTCATACCTGCGTTTATGGCAGCGGAATACATCCTAGCGGTGTTGTCCAGACCAAACAGGAATAGCCATCACGCCAAGAACAATCTATGGGGCAACAGGTCAAGCGGCGCTGGAGTTGCACCCTCCTGGGAGACCGTGCCTGGTCCCCCCAGTGAGCACATCATGAAGCTAAAGTCAGGGTTGGTGCCAAGCCCTCCCAGGTCCTCCTCCATTCCCAGGTGCAAGTCTACCAGGTGCCCAAGCAGGGACCCTGCATCCGCTGCCGGGTGTGAGGAGGTCGAAGTGGAGGTCGACTCGCTCACAAAGTGGCATCGGTGGTTGCGTCGGTCACGTCCCCTCCTGGGCATTGATGACGGGGCTGGCGAGGAGCCCGTTGCGGGGACCCGGGGTTGCCTCCGTTCGGATCACCAATCGAGAGTAGGACCATGTCATAGCCGTGGCCGAGTGACATGAACTCCAAACTCCCGAACCAGATCACCATGGCAAACGGAAGTGATGGTGCGGAGTCCGCCATCTGGAAGAATGGTGGGAAACGCTGGTGACATGCAGATCCCCAACCTGGCGTGCCAACTGTCGATGTCGCGACCCCCGGGGGCCTAACACCAACTAGTAACTACATGCTGCATGCTCCCTAATCTGAATGGTAATGCAAGAAGAACACTCGATTTATCCTTGTTTGGGCAAAGAAGGCCCTACGTCCAGCGGGGGGAGAGACTGTATTATCTTGCACCAAAGTGCTTGTACAGGGGAGATACAAGCTAGTGTATGCGAGAAGGAGCAGGGCCTAAGTCTAGGAGAGCTAGTCCTAAGCCTTGTGTGTGTGGAGAGACTGAGTGAGTCCGAGTAAGTTCATCCACCCTCTTAGCTAGCCCAACGCCCCCTTTTATAGTCCAAGGAGGAGCATGGGTGTAAAAGAAACCCTAGTGGTGCTGTGAGGGCTATCGTAAGCCATGATGTCGAGGAGCGATCATGTTGAGAGCACTGTAGGAGCATGTGCTGAAGCGAAGTCGAGCCCTGTAGCAGCGTGCGTGATGATGAGATTTGCCTTCCTAAGATGTCACGGCGATGTTGGTGATTGACTGGTCCTGATGATGATGCTTGCGTGCCTCATCGGCATGTTGAAACACGTGACCCCCTATTAAGGGTGTACTGTTGGCAGGAGATGACGTACGGGGGGTTGAATCATTGACCAGAGCCGCTGAGAACCCATGTCGAGGGGTACCCTGGGGACCTCGAGGCCGTGTGGATAAGGACAAACTCTGGAAATCCTAGTACGAATGTTGACATTTGTGTTTCGAGGGGCGCCTGACGGGGCACAGTGTTTAGTATGGAGGAATAGTGTTCTATACGAATCATCATTTCCTCGGTGATGGACGGTAAAAGGTGGACGTGACCTCTATACTTGCCCATCATTACCGTCACTATAGCCATAGGGGTTGGTAGGGGTAGGTGAGGCACATTAAATGCCCTAACTCCCATACAGAAGCAGGTGCATCAGAAGAATATGGCAGCCAACGGGGGGTCATTCGCCCGGCGCGGAGTTCTGTCATTCGAGGGGGTGCTCGGTTGGGCCTCGTCGCTCAAGGGGGTCCGTTGAGCTAGCATTGTCCTGGGCCGTCGAGACCCGTTCATGGGCCGGCCCATGGTGACTTAGCAACTGGGTCTTATCCTTGAGTATTCAGGCCCGAGTTCACCAGGGATTATTGTTGATGACGCTAGGATTAACTTGTTTGATCAAGGGTTAAGGGTACCCTCTTATCCAGGTACCCGACAACCGTCTCCTCTCAACGACGGATTCATCAGCCAGTTGAGCCTGAAGGGTCACCTCTACAGCCTGACACTGCCCACGCCCACATTCCAGCTCCGCCTGCACCTGAGCGAGTTTTTCTGAACCTGCTCAAGATTGGCGAAGCTAAACGTAGTCACCATACCCTTGGCAGAACCAAAGAGAAGGTCCTGATCCTGCCAAAGAGACTAAAAGAAAAAGAACAAAGAATCAGAAAAGATGACAAGTCAAAACAACGAAATATTTTCAAGACCAAGGAAGAATCCTTACATGCACAAGAGCACCAAACTTGGTGGCAAACTCATCGAAGCAAGCCTTCAACACTGCCAAATGGCGAGGATGGCTCATCTTTGGATCCACCGGACCAGAATAAGTGGAGGGCGGCAAGGAGAGCAATGGCAGATCAGCAACAACGCCACTGCCTCCATCACCCCACCAGCACCAGCAACTCCAGGAGTCACTGACTCAGCAAAGGGGAGCTCAAAAATCGCCGCAGCAAGTTCCTCCACAGGAATCTCCTGTGACACAACCAACCAGGGCTGGACCCCATGTCAATAGTGGTCATTTGGCTAGCCGGCAGCTCAAGTCCTACAAATATGATCAAAGTACTCAGAGACATCACAGACTAGTACATTCAAGACATAAGTTCAAAATAACTCACAAACTTAGCAGTAGAAGAATCATGAGCCGTCAGATCATCCTTGGGGGCTCAGTCAGAACCACGCCCACTAGAAGAACTCAAACCACCAGAAAAGCCAGTGGCACCAAGTCTACAAATGCAAAATACATGAAGCAAAAGACAAGAAGAACAAAAATCCAGAGATCAGCAAGCAGATTACCTCAGAGGATGCTTAAAGCCACCTACACCCATCCTGAAGGGGACACCAGAAGAGAAATAGAAGCAAAAGATCTGCAATGGAAGACACATAAGTAGCAACAGAAGGAGAAAGAGAAGAAGAAGTCCCAGAACCATCCGTCTACCTACAAAAAGAAAGCAAGAGAAAGATTAGCAACACCAGCAAGAAAAAAGAAGTAGAAAGATTAAAAGAAAAGAAGTCACATGGCACTTACGGCTTATGGATAAGGGGAGTTCGCACCTCCTCATCCTCTTTAGGCTCAAGGAAAATCACATTAGTACATTGTAAAAGAGAGAAAAAGAAGCCATGATAAGCAACAGAAGGAAGCTTCAAGAAAAGAATTCAGAATCAACCTTACCTATGAAAATATTACTTGTGACCTAAAGGGAACTCAAAGTAGTGGGTCTCGACCTCTGTATAGTAATCATCAGAGGACAAGACAATCCCCTTCGCCTGGAACCAAATACATCTCAACAATTTTGGGATGCGGTTGATAAGGAATAGCTTCAAAACCACCATCATGGATGCTATAAAGAAAATTTAGAAGGATAGACCATTTCCAAGAAGTAGCATAACCCGCTTGGATAGCAACCTCAGCTGGATCAGCCTCCTCAGCACAGGAACTTGATAACAAAGCTCTAGCCAAAACCCTAAAAGAACCAGCATCAAGAAATCAGCAATCACGAGAAAAAGAACTCGCACAAACAAGACACAACTAGACAAGCACTTACCACAGCTGGCGGATTCTCAGAATGATATTCCTCAACTCGAGGAGGAATACAAGGAACCAAGCCAAGAACAACCTTCAGATGCACCATTAGCTCATCATCATTCTACTTTACCCCAACTTTGATCCGGGAAGCATCATCAACCACAGTGTACTCAAAGCCAAGGTGCTCTCTTTGCATAAGAGGTTGCACGAAGCGTCAAAAGAACCCAACAACAGCACCAAGAACGGTGAGGCCTTGCACTTTCACATAGACAAGGTGCACAAGAAGTGGGTCAATGGCTAAAATCTCAGCATCAGAGAGCCTTTTCGACCAAAGACTAGTATCATTGGGGAAGATAGACAGATCAGAAGAAAAATAAATGGTAGGCTTGGGGACTTAAAACCACTTGTCCACCCAAACCTTCTTGTCAAAGAAATCAAGAGTAAAAAGAACAACACCCATCCCCTAAAAGAGCTGGATCATACAACAACCAAAAGGAACTATTTTTGAATCCTGCTTCCAGCGAAAGAAGCGTCAAAAGAGAAGAAGATTGGGAGGAACCCCAAGATACGTCTCACATAGATGCACAAAGGCAGACAAATAAAGGACCCTGTTAGGGGAATGGTGGAAGAGTTAAAGACCATAAAACTGAAGAAACTCCATTAGAAAATTTGAAGGCAAAAAATAGAGTCCTGCAGCAACGAACGTAATGAAAAGAATCCTCTGATCAGGAAAAGGAGTGGGAATAAGTTGTGACCCGGAAGGATGTACCCGGAGAGTGCCTGCTCTCACAGCAGACCATGCTCAACCAGCACCTCAAGGTCCTCCTCAACTACACTCAACCAGCACCTCAACCACGCTCAACCAGTACCTCAAGGATGTACCTGGAGAGTGCCTGCTCTCATTGGCGTCGGCCAAGTCCATTGCACCAGAACGCACAATCAAAAACAGATCGATCATCAGTAGAAGAAAGGATCTTTACCAATCAATTACCTCAACCACCTTGCCATGCTCTGTGACCTTGTTTCAGCCATCAGAGCTCATGGAGGAGCAAGCAGATTCATAGATCGAAGACAAAGAGGAGAAGAAACTAGGGTTTCATAGACGATAGAGACAACATGAAGAGCATAGAGATTAGGGATTCTTTGCACGTACAGATGGCAAAGGCTCAAGCGTATGAGAGAAGGAAAAGAGATGAAGTATTTTTAAGAATTGAGTGATCTAAGTGGGCCTAATGGGCCAACGGTTGCCAAATCTGAATTGCAAGATGACCGCAATGGACATTTACTATAACGGATAAAAGTTGCAATGGTAATATTCTCAACGGGCAGAAAATAGAGTACCTTAGACAGATCTTTTTACCATGAAGGCATCAAAGGCGGAAAGAACGCGGGAACGACAACAACCCACCAGCTCAACAGAATACAAGAATCCGTAGCCATTACATCAAAGAACCTGACACAGTCAGGATCACAGAATCACATCCATACAAAGTTGTCGGGTACCCAAATAAGGGGTACCCTTAACCCTTGACCAAGCAATTCAATACCGGCATCAAAAACTAAATCCGCTGTCATTATTCCCTAGCCCAAGGTACGTAAGATATCAGGTCCAAGAATCGAACTACGCCAGGCCGGCCCATGAATGGGTCTCGATGGCCCAGGCTGCCATACTCTTAACAGGACCCTCTCAACTCAAGGCAGTCTACTCAAGGGGATGACCCCCTCAAGTGACGGAACTCCCCAGGGCGAATGAATGCTCGTCGAGTGCCACACGCCCCCTGGACCCACCTACTTCCTGTACGACTAAGAGGATTAAATGAGTTTGACCTACCCCCGTCTAACCTCATGGCTACAGCCGTGGTAACAGTGGGCAGTACGCCAGTCAAATCCTTCTTTTACCTCCATACCCTAGAAACCAGCGGATCGTACTGTGTTGTATCGCCATGTTGTGCACTGTGCCCCGTTTGGCACCCCCTCGAGACACATTTGTCAATGCATATCCCATATTTCCCGGAGCTTGGTCTTATCCACTCGGGTCTCAACTTTCCTCGACTACCCCCTCGAGGAAGTCCTCCACACCGTCGGCCAGTGCCCCAACAACTCCCTGACGGGATGGCTCCAGGAGTGCACACGCCCGAGCATGGGCACCAGTCTTTCACCAGCCTTCAGCAACGTCATCACACATGCGGAAAGGATGTCCATCACCTCTAAGCATGTCGCTACAGGACAGGTCACACCCAACGCATGTCTCTACAGCAACCGCGACATGATCGGCATCATCTCCTCGACATCAGCAACTACGATAGCCCTAGGATTCATGTACCCCTGTGCCTCTCCTTCACCTATAAAAGGGGACGCCGGGGTCTAGTCTAAAGGACAATAGCACATCCATAGCCTAGGACTCCTAGAGCCTGAAATGCTCAAGTTCTAGCTCTACTCACTCACTTGCTTGTATTCACTCCTGTACAAGCACTTCGGTGCAAGATAATACAAACTCCCCTCCCGCTGGAAGTAGGGCCTTCTATTGCCTGAACCAGGATAAACCTTGTGTGTTCTTCTTGCATCACCATCTAGATTAGGGAAGACACAATACAAATTTACTCATTGGCTCTCAGCCCCCGGGGTCAAAACATCGATAATTGGCATGCCAGGTAGGGCACCGCATGTCACTGATGATTTCCTGCCATTTCTCCAGATGGCAGACTCAGCTTCACCGCTTCTGCGAGCCACAGTGATCTAGTTCGGGAGTCTGGAGTTCATGTCACTTGGCCACGGCTATGACATGGTCCTGCTCTCGGTCAGAGATCCGAGCGGAGGCCGCAGTGAGCCCCCATGCTCAGGAGGGGCCACACACTGGTCTCGCCACCACGCTTCCGCGTCCAGGAGGAGGCGCAACCATCGCCACCATCGTTGTCAGCCTGCGTCTGGGTTGACGTCTGTTGCGTTCCCTTCCTTCCTGCCAAGCAACGCAGGCCCCCTGGTTGGGGACCTGTCTGACCCATGCCTGGGAGCGGAGAACAAGCCGACAGGGTTCTATAGAGACCCTGACTTCACCTTCATGATGCGTTCATCAGGGGAGCTTGGCGAGATTCCCCTGATGAGCAAAGCCCCATCACTGCCCAATCTGCTGCCGCATGGACTGTTTGGGGTTCACTGCCAGTTTCGATTTGGTCTGGACAACACTGCCAAGACGTACTCCTTCGCAATGTGCTCTAGTATGAGCACGCATGAGGACCGCCCAGGGGTTCTCTTGCGCGCTACGATGGACCTGGTAACGGTCTTACCGACCTCCGAGGACCTTGGCTTTTCGCGAGCGCCTGGCCCAAGGCAGTACACCCTCGACACGATGCAACGTCAGCTGGAGGAGGAGCGGTGCAGGTAGTTCTCCATCTTCTAGTCTGGCAACCCCAACTCCAACTTTGATAGTTGCGACCCCACGTGGGAATGCTTCCACGTCCAGGATGGGGCCATCACGTCAAGCGAAGACACTGTCGACCTGGCCGCTGTTGCGACTGCAGCGGTGGCAGGGGACGGCCGTGTGACCCCAGATCGAGAGGAGCCACTACCAGATCTCGTCGGCCACGTCTTCCCTAGGATGATCAGGCCGCACAGCTTGCGTAGGTTTGAGAGCTGAAGGCCAAGCTTGACGAGGACCATGAGCGCCTATGTCAACTCGAGCAGACCCTCGGGTAGGGCCATGGTCTCCCGCGCAACGCGGGGGCTCAAGGCAGAGCTCGAGAGGTTAACCGGCAGATCATTGAGGATAGGGTGTTGAGCACCCTATCATCAACTACTTCCCCTGAGCCAGCCAGAACATCATCGTGATGACCATGCTTCTTCGTAACATGCCCACGCCGCACAGCAAGCCGAAGGCTCAGCTTCGAGATGCCGAGGTGCAGCCTCAGAACAACCTATCAAGCCCTCCCGCGATTTGAGGGAGGCCTTGGTTCACCAGGTGGTGGCCCCATGAGCAAAGAAGGCGGCCCTCGTCCAAGATCGCATTATCGACAACTGTGACCCTCAAGACACGTGCCACGACATCATTGAGAACTGACGACGCAAGAGCGGGGAAGCGGAGGATCGAGGCTACAACGCTCATCGAGGGGGATGCTATAATAGCGATGAGACCACCAGGCCCCCGAGCCGCCATGCCCTCGAGTCTTCAGCAGGGCGATCTGCAGCACGCCGCTGCCGAGCCCCTTTTGACCCCCCATGAGCATCGTCAAATACAACGGCGAAACCAAGCTGGAGCTCTGGATGGCCAACTTATAGTTAGCCTACCAGCTGGGTGGTGCACGCGACGACCATGCCATCATCCACCAATTCCCCTGTTCCTCTCCAACACCGCTCAAAGGTGGCTTGAGGAGCTCTCCCTGGTTAGATCCGTAACTGGGCCGTCCTGGTTCGAGTCTTTGAGGGAAACTTCAAAGGGACCTACATGCGCCATGGCAACTCCTGAGACCTCTACAAACAACCCAGGGAGTCCCTCTGTGACTTCACCAGATGCTTCTCCAAGCAACGTACCGAGCTCCCGCACATCCCCGACCATGATGTCATCCAAGCATTTATTTCGGGCACCACCTGCAAGGAGTTGGTTTGGGAGCTGGGGCGCAATTGCCCCAAGACCATCGATGAGCTGATGGATTTTGTAGCCAACTACGTAGTCGGTGAGGAGGTGGTCAAGCTTTTTTTGGCAACGAGATGGACAAGGGGAAGGTGCAGGTGCCCGACGGTGAGGGCACAAGCAAGAGCTCCAAGAAGGGCAACAAGAAGAAGAAGAAGACCTAGCAGGGCAAGTGCGAGGCTGCGAAAGATGATCTCATCGCTGTGGTCGAGTGCAAGAAGCCTCGAGGTCCCCCCAAGGGGGCCATCTTCGACAAGATGCTGAAGGAGCCCTGCCCTTACCACAAGGGTGGGGCTAATCATAATCTCGAGGACTGCCACATGCTCAGTAACTACTATGAGAGTTTGGGCACCAAGAAGGATGACCAGAAGAAGGACAAAGGCAGTGACAAGGGCGGCGATAATGAGGATGATAAGTTCCCCCGAGGTCTTTGACTGCTACATGATCTTTGTCGGCCCCTCGACCTAGCTTACGTCTCAACAACGCAAGAGGAAGCATCGAGAGGTCTTCTCCGTCTGAGTCGCGACACCCCAGTACCTTGACTAGTCCGATGCGCCCATCACGTTCGATTATGATGACCATCCAGATCACGTCATCAACCCCAGAGCCTACCCACTCGTTGTCGACCTAATCATCATCAACACCCGCCTCTCCAAGGTGCTCATGGATGGGAGCAGTAGCCTCAACATCATCTACACCGAGACCCTTGACCTCCTGGGAGTAAGAAGTCACAGCTTCAACCTAGCACCAGGGGTTTCCACGGAGTCATACCAGGGAATCAGGCCCTGCCTATTGGACGCATTGGCCTCCCCGTCTACTTTGGCACCGCCTTGAACTTCAGGAAGGAGATCCTCACCTTCGAGGTAGTCAGGTTCCATGGCACGACCACACTATCATCAGTCAACCTGGCCCCAACTACACATATCTCAAGCTCAAGATGCCAGGACCCAAAGGCATCATCACCATTGGCTCCACCTGCAAGAATGCATACGACTGCGACGTCGAGGAGTCCATCAGGCTAGCCTTGACCATCAAGGGCCTCACCACAGAGGCCCCTGTGCCTAAGCGCCACGCAGGTAGCTTCGAGCCCATGGAAGACACCAAGAAGGCACTGATGATCAGTGCCACCCTCGACAGCAAATAGGAAGCAATGCTCGTTGACTTTCTCTGCGCAAACGCCGACATGTTTATGTGGAGTCCCTCGAACATGACATTCATACCAAGGGAAATTGCTGAGCATGGCTTGAAGATCTTAGCCGGGTCCAGACTGATGAAGCAACGCTTACGCCGTTTCAACGAGGAGAAGCACAAGATCATCGGCAAGGAGGTTCACAAGCTTTTGGCGGCTGGGTTCATCAAGGAGGTTCATCATCCTGAGTGGTTAGCTAACCCTGTATTAGTTAAGAAAAAGAATGGAAAAATGAGGATGTATGTCGATTATACTAGTTTGAATAAAGCATGTCCTAAGGTTCCATTTCCTTTACCACGTATTGATCAAATTGTTGATTCGACTACGGGATGTGAGACCCTCTCTTTCCTTGATGTTTATTCCAGTTACCATCAAATCAAGATGAAGGACTCCGACTAGCTCGTGACCTCCTTTATCACCCCTTTTGGCATGTATTCTTACGTTGCCATGCCCTTCAGCCTTTGAAACACCGGGGCAATGTACCAGTGATGCATGCTCCATATTTTTGGTGAACATATAGGGATGACAATCGAGGCCTACATCGATGACATCATAGTCAAATCCAAGAAGGTCTACAACCTCATCGACAACCTCAAAATTGCGTTTGGGTAACTTCGAGCCAAGAATATCAAGCTCAACCCCGAGAAATGTGGCGTGCCTCGAGGCATGCTTTTAGGATACATCGTCTCTCAGTGCGGTATTGAGGCCAACCCCGAGAAAGTCACGGTGATCACCAAGATGGGGCCGATTCAAGACCTGAAGGGTGTACAGAAGATCACAGGTTGCCTCGTGGTCCTTAGTCGCTTCATCTCACGCCTAGGAGAGAAGGCCCAGCCGCTGTACCGACTTCTGAAGAAATCTGAGCACTTCGCATGGACCACCAAGGCCGAGGAGGCCCTCGCTAAATTCAAAAGTATGCTGACATCCCCTCCAATTCTTGTACCTCCTAAACCCATCATGCCACCCGATCCAGCCGAGCCTCTTCATCAGCAGAAGGGCACTCCCTGCCCGTCCAATGGCCGGTTTACTTCATTAGCAAGGTACTCTAAGAGACAAAGGTTTGCTACCCACATATCCAGAAGCTGCTCTATGCCATCATGCTCACGTGTCACAAACTCCAGCATTATTTCCTCAGTCACCCAGTAACTGTGGTTTCATCTTTCTCCCTTGGGGAGATTATCTAAAACCGGGAGGCCACAGGAAGGATCGCTAAGTGGTCAGTCAAGGTCACGGGTGAGACCCTTACTTATGCACCGTGCAAGGCTATCAAGTCTTAGGTATTGGTGGACTTCATCACTGAATGGACCGACACTCAACTTCTGCCAGAATAGATTCAAGCCGAGTTGTGGATAATGTCCTTCGATTGGTTGCTCATGAAGACAGGAGCAGGTGCGGGCTTGCTCTTCATCTCACCCCTCGGAGTCCATATGTGCTACATCATCCGCATCCACTTCACCTCCTCCAACAATGTCATGGAGTATGAGGCCCTCATCAATGGCCTGCGCATCGCACTTGAGCTCAGGGTTCGATGCCTCGATGTTTGAGGTGACTCACAACTCATCATCGACAAGGTAATGAAGACCTCGAGCTACCATGACCCCAAGATGGAAGCCTACTGCAATAAGGTGCATGAGTTGGAGGACAAGTTCCACAGTCTCAAGCTCAATCACATCGCTAGATGGTACAACAAAGCCGCGGATGAGCTCAACAAAATTGTGTCCACTGGAGGTACCGTTCCACCTGACGTCTTCTCGAGGGACCTCTTTCAGCCCTCTGTCAACTTAGGCTCAGGGGCTGACACCAAGCCATCAACACTCGACCCTCCTCCCTCAACCGAGGCCCCCTTGACTGGGGCTGAAGTTATGAAGATCGACGGGCCACCTCCACCATCCAGCCCACCAACAGATTGGCGCGTTCCCCTCCTCAACTGCCTTATTCGAGGGGAGCTCCTAGAAGATTGAATCGAGGCTTGGTGGATAGCTCGATGGGCTAAGTCCTGTGTCATCTACAGCGATGACAAGGAACTCTACCAACGAAGCTCATCAGGGATCCTCCAGCGCTGCATCACCATCGAGGAAGGCAGGAAGCTCCTTGAGGACATACACTCGGGGGCTTGTGGCCATCATGCCGCCCCAAGGACCCTCGTCGGCAATGCCTTCTGGCAAGGCTTCAACCGGCCGACCGCCATCTCCGACGCTATCAACCTCGTTCACTCATGTCAAGGGTGCCAATTCTATGCCAAGCAAACACACCTCTTAGCTCATGCCCTGCAGATGATCCCCATCACTTGGCCATTCATGATTTGGGGGCTACACGCATCTGCTTGTGGCCATTGATAAATTCACCAAGTGGATCGAGGCTTGGCCCATCACCAACATCCGCTCCGAGCAAGCAGTCCTATTCTTCACTGACATCATTCACCACTTTGGGATTCCCAATGTCATCATCACCGACAACAACACACAATTCACCGGCAAGAAGTTCTTGGACTTCTACGACCACAATCACATTCGTGTGAATTGGTCCGTAGTTACTCATCCCCGAACCAATGGCTAGGTCGAGCACGCCAATGGCATGATCCTTCATGGCCTCAACCCAAGAATCTACAACCGGTTGAAGAAGTATGGCAAGATGTGGGTTGCCAAGCTACCCTTGATCCTATGGAGCTTGAGGACAACACCTAGTCGAGCCATGGGGTTCACTGTATTCTTCATGGTCTATGGGTCCGAGGCCGTCCTCCCCACCGACCTCAAGTACGGGTCCCCTCAACTTAAGACCTACAACGAACAGACGAACAAGGAGGCCCTCGCAAACTCCATCAACCAGCTCGAGGAGGCTTAAGATATGGCCCTCCTTCACTCTACAATGTACCAATAGAAGCTTCCACACTACCACGACAAACAAGTGTACAAGAGGGATCTCCAAGTTGGTGATCGTGTCCTCCATCGATGGTAGAGCAACAGGGGGTGCCACAAGCTGACTCCACCGTGGGAAGGCCCATACACTATAGCTGAAGTGCTGAAACCTGAAATCTACAAGCTATCGAACAACAAAGATGAAACCTTGACCATCACTTGAAACATCGAATAGCTACATCGCTTTTATCCCTAAGGGCCTCGAGGCCTTGTACATTTCCCATATATTGTACACTCATCGCATCATGAATGAATAAAAATGCTCACGAATTCAGTATTTTTTTCGTTCATAGCTTCAAGGTAGCCTCGACTCTGCTTCAGCAAAGTCGAGCCTCCCTCGGGGGCTAATAGGAGGGAACCTCTCCCTAGGTTCCTAAAAAACCCGAACAATTTTTTTAAACTCAAAGCCTCTTTCTTCTTCTATGCCTCTAATGCGCTTCGTAACTAAGTATAAAATGCCTCGAATTCCATAAGGCTCAAGGGCCGTCGAGCCAGGGGCTCTCCTACACCTTTGTGCTAAGGTACCTCCACTCACTCCCCCTCAAGGGATACGAGCATGCGTCGAACACTTAGTAAAAAAGCAAAAACTCAGGCAAATAGGAATAAAGACAACTCGAGCATAGAAAACATCCAAAAAGCATCATGATAAGTGCATAAATGTTTTTAGGCCCCCAGGGCCACAACATCACAAAAACTAATCTATTATATGGGCCTCCTTGCCCAGATCTGGCTCACAGGCCTTGGTCCTCGTCGCCACCGTCACCCTCATACTGGCGCCTTCTTCACCCTTGAAAGGAAGGACCTCGGGCTCGAACACCTTTGCCAGCTTCTCACCTAGCTTCTCGGTAGCATCGATCAAGCCCCGACACCTCTCCTCGTTCTACGTGTCCATCTTGGTAAGGTTGGAGATGAAGCTATGGGAGAAAATGTCCATGTCATACGTGAAGCCAGAGTAGACAACTACCATCGCCTGCTTCATGCCGATGTGGAGTGCATCTTGGACGCGATCCCTCATGGTGGGCCCGAGGTAGTACAGCCAGTCGACGAGCGCAGTCCCGTGCACCTCGTCCCTGGCCTCCTCCATGGCTCGACCACCCAAGAGTCACAGAGTCCATTGATCACGGCGTGGAGCCTGTCGGTCAATGCTGCCTCAGCCAAAAGGCCCTCCTATAGTGCCTTGGAAGCAGTATAGATAGAGAGCAGGTCAGCCTTGAGACCTAGAAGGCAGAATGGAAGTCAATCATGGCGCACGAAGACAAGAAATTCAGAGCCAGGGAAGAAGACTCACTGGTGTAGTGGGTGTCAAGGGCTGCGCGTGCATCTACTGCATCGTTGCACTCTTTCTAGGCCTCCTTGAAAGCGCGTACCACCTCCGTCTTCTTGAGCCACAGGTCCTTGATCGTCCTGCCAGCCAGAGCGATGGCCCCCTCCTTCTCCAGGAGGGTCTCCTTTAGCACGGCAACCTCGGTAGCAAGGGCATCGATGCGATGTTTCTCTGCCCCGGCCGAGATGTTGAGGGCATCGTGGGCCTCAGAGACCTGAGCGACATCCATCTCGAGTTCCTTGATGCACTTCGTAGAGTCTTGAAGCTCTCCCTCGAGTGTCTTAAGATGCCCCTTCGAGGAGGAAAGGGCCTCGAAGGCCTTCTGCACTTCCGTGCGGGCTCGGCTGGCGTCCTCCTTGGCTCGAGTGTTGGCCTGGGACGCCTCCCCATGGGCTGCCTTGGCTTCTTCCCTGGCCTTGATTGCCTCCTCCTGGGCCTTGGCCAAGTCCTCCTTGGCCTTCTTGGCCTCTTCCTCGACTAAGGCCACCCCCTCTTGGGCGGATCGGATGCCTCAAGCTGGCGCCAAACCTACTCCTGCCTGCTTTGTGTCGCGTGTAGGAACTCAGACTTTATGTAGGAGCACCTCCTCAGATCCTAGAGGCAGAGAGCAGAGAAGGAAATTAGGCAACAAGTCAAAGGCTATGCATACCAAGCACATTCAAAAGGGTCACATACTGAGAAGGCTCGACCCAAGTCCTCGGTAACGACATCGAGGGCTAGCATGAAGGCAAGCGCCATCCACGCCTGGTACTCCTTGAGCTGCTCCTAGCGCGTCACCTCCACCGGATTATCCATCTTGACCCCAGGGGTTTCAGGCTCCAGCGGGTTCCAGAGCACGAGGGGCTCCTTGCCCCAAGAAGGTGTTGGGAATATGCCCTAGAGGTAATCTTGTAGATGATGATATTTCGATTATATCCATAATTAGTAAACTATTTATGGAATATCCATTAAAGACAACTTGTATTGATTAGCAATTATTAGAATTGTTTTGTGGAACTCTTTACTTGCATGGTTATTCTAAAGTTGTCCCTGGTCGGCGTTCTTGTGAGAACACACTTGAATATTAGACCAGCACATGTATTAGTTGATGGCTATGTTTCACAAGTCATGGACATGGAGATATCAAACTAATAATGTGGGCACATGTGAGACATGTAGGCTGGACTGAACCAACATGACAAAGTCTTTATTCATGTCATGTACGTTATGTCCTTAGACCTAAGATTGTGGTATGTACTCAAGATGTGAAACGGCATACTTAGGGACTATCAAACGTTGCTCCGTAACTGGGTAGTTATAAAGGTGGTCTTCGGGTGGTCGGGAAGCATGCTATGAGACATAGACAATCAAGATGGAATTTGCCCCTCTTTACGCGAGAGAGATATCACTAGATCACTCAAGTGATTAGATCAACAAATGCATGGCCATGCTTGGGTTATGTAACAACCCTAAAAATTCAAACACCAAAAATCACAACCAACAAATTTTTTTCCAAAAGAATCCCATTGTTGGTGAGTGTCATGTAGGAAACCACCCGATAGTTGCACAAGTAGACCCTATTTGTAGTTGAGCATCTACATTTTAATCCAGAGTTTGATTTGCATCTTGTTGATTTTATGTATTGAATAATAAAATCAACAACATCTTTATCCCATGTATATATACAAGTATACTAACCTTGGCTTGGCTACCAACTTGACCATGAGACCTTAGAGGACCCACCAAGCCCTGGTGCCATGACACTAACTCATTTAGCACTAACCCTTTTGCTAACAAGTCATGGCATGGGTTGGAAAGAAATAGAAAAGCAAATAGAAATGGAGAAGGAAAAGAATGGAGCAAGCAGCCCAACCAGCCGCTGTGACCCAGCTCAGCCTACCAGCCAAAGCCGCTCAGCCCAGCAAGGCATCGGCCGCGCTGGCCTGCCTACTCGCCTGCAGCCCTGGTCTAATGGCCTAGCTGGCCAATGGCCTAGCTCGTCTGCACGCGCACCTGGCCTGCCTACCTCGCTCGCTCGCTCGTGGCCCAGCCAGGCCAAGCGGCCCAGCCAGCTCGCCACGCACCCTGCTTGCGCTGCGGCCCGCAAAGCCAGATGGCCCAACAAGGGGCCAGCCTCACGCGTGCGCCTGCGCCTCCGCTCGTTGTCACTAGCCAGTGGCCCCCACCTATTAGCTTCCTCTTCTGTGCATCGGCACGTCCCATCCATCGCACCATTTTTGGCAACGGCGCCTCCGCTATCCGCTTCCTGCCCATGATCGCCCCATAGGCATCCTAGCTGCCTGTCCACCGCACCGCGCTCGGGGTTGCCCTAACCCTAGCTCAGAGCACGCTTGGCCGCCTGATGCACCTCGCCGCATCGCCGCCGTCCACCGTTGCCCATGGCCGCCGCCGCCATGGCTATATAAAGGAGCCTCGTCGGCCGCTAGGGTTTCCCATGCTTGCGCAGTCACCCTAGCTGTGCCTACACTTGTTGCTGCTGAGGAGAAGGAGAGAAGTGAGGAGAGGAAGGAAGCAGGGTAAGAGCCATCCATCGGAGCCAAGCGCGCTGCCCCGCTACTGTCAGCGCGCCGGAGGGGGACGCCAGACTGCCGCACCATCGGCTCGATGCCCTGACTCTACTTCCCCTTCACCAAGCTCTCCACCTCATCACCTGCTTCACCTCCGTCCATGGCCACGCAAGGTGAGTTCACCTCTGCCCACTCCATGGCCGCCGGCCGAGTGCCGCCGTGTTCCCGCTTTCTCCAACCACCTCTCCCTCCATTAACTTCACGAGTAGATCCACCACATCGTAGAACACCGTAGTGACAACATCCTTGGAGCCAGCATGCACCACAGTGAGGGGCGCCATTTTTCTGTCCTCGGTCTTCCTGGACTCTGGCCACCGGAGTGCCGCCGTGGCGTTCACCGCCGTGTGCACCTCCACTGTGCCCCACTCACTACGTTAGCTAGGTCTTGGAGATCCGAGCTTCTCCAATCAGATGTAGAAGAAGAAGATGGTGCCCAGGAAGGAGCCCCGCCGAAGAAATCATTGCCGCTGTCAGAACTCGCCGCCACCGGGTCACCACTATCGTTCGACTCGCTCGGAGCCCCACGGCCAAATTAATGTAGATTGCCATCTTCACCTTGACCTCATAGAACCGTTGCGCGAGTCAAAGCGGCCTCTCAGCCACTGTACCGCCCCACCACCATGACTTTGCCGCCGGTCGCCGCCGAAGCGCGTGCGCCGACGAGCCAAGGGCCCGCGGGCTAGCTTATGCCCCGCAACCACCACCGCCATGCCTCTGTGCAGCCCTAGCCGCTGCTTCGCCTGGCCCACACCGCTCACAGCCGCTGCGCCGCTGCTCACGCCGGCAAGCACCGCACCCGGCCACGGGCGTGAGGTAGAGGATGGGGATTTTCCCTATCTCAGTGGACCACGTCCACCGGACCCACCTGGACCAGCAGAGCCAATCACAAGCTACCACCTGACTGCCCTGTCATTAGTCCACGATGCACCGGGTTCACAGGCCAGTGTGCCATAGACCCGGCCCAGTATCAGCGCACAACGCCACGTGGCAGCACCGTGGAGCCGACATGTGTCTAGACCTACCCAGGCCCTACCCAGGCCCTCCGAGGCCTAGTCAAGGCCCGGTCGGCATTGACCATTGATCGGTCAACGTTGACCAGGTCCCACCTGTCAGTGACCATTGACCCCGGTCCCACCTGTCAGTGACTGAACCGCCAGACCCACGCTGACGTCAGCATGACATCAGCCCCACGCCTCCTCTGCCCGACCTGCAGTGCCACGTGGGCCAATCGGAAGATGCCACATGTCAGCCTCTGGTTAATCCACCCTTTTTCTTTTTCAAAAAATAGATTAAACTTCAAAAATTCATAACTTATTCAGACGAACTCCAAAAAATATGAACCAAGTGTCCAAATTTTCATAAAAATGAGCTCTATGTCATAGGCTTATGTTTGAATGCATTTGGAGTTATTGAATTTCATTTGGTTCTTTGTGATACTCTATAGGAGTCGCTAACGCGGCTATTTACGTCTTGTTTCAAAGGAGGAGTAGTTTGAGGAGGACGACTACGAGTACGAGGAGGAGCTCGGTAATGACTTCGTAGGTGCCACACTCCACCCAACCTCGTAGATCCTACTACGCATGGCATAATATCTAGTTTGCTAGCGCTTCATTTATGAATATCATCTGATGATAGGTGGCATGGTAGAAATGCTTGATGAGCCTTTACCTTGTCGCAACCTTACTCCTGCACACCCGCTGATAGGCTAGACACATGCTTATTTACTTATAATGCTTTACTTCTACTATGCTTATATCTGCGTGATGTGATGCATGGTGGAGAGTATGGTTATATGGTTAAGGCACATGGTGCCACTTTACTCGGGGAGAGTGCTGTGTGTGTCTTGGGTGAGTGGTGAGGGTTGAGTCGATCAGGCAGGATTCTACGACGAGCCTTGTGGGCGAGTCTTGCTGGGAGATGTGTTCTGGGCATTCCCATATGAGGTGCTTGTGGCGAGCACATTGTGAGGTATATGGTGATCCCGGGGGTGAGAGCCTTCCTGGAGCGAGGCCCTGGGTAGGTGGTGCTATTGTAGCACAGACTTCTGTAGTCCCTATGAGAAGATAATCCTGTCTGATCCCCCTAGGACCTGATATCTCTTGAGAACCAGAACCTTGGGACCTACGTGCTCACCGCTCGCCCTTGTATGGGCGGGGGACAGATGTCTGACTAGCTAGGACGGTGCCACTACTACTAGGTTGATAGCAGATAGTGTCAGGAGGTACGGGCATCAGGACCCACACCCTCTTTAGATAACATAGTGACCTCAGGGGCCCAGTACTTTTTCTCATAGTCTCAGTGTGTCGGTGGTACCTATCCGGGATGTCCCAGTACTGAGTGGTAGGGTGGCATCGCACCAGTTAGAAAGCAGCCGGAATTGGCTTAGGCGGGGCACCGCCGATGATGGTGATCTTGTGGTTATGGGAGTACACACTATGTAGAGTTATGAATCTATATAGTCCGCGGCCTCGGTATGGCCTTTTCCTCAACCTACGCTTCTTGGGAGTAGCGAGATGAGTCCTTCTATTCTCCCCCTGGTGTTATCCTTCCGACTGTGAGCTGCTAAGACAGGCTCTGAGAGGGAGTTGGACCTGTCGACTGAGTGCGAGAGGGTGAGATGTGTGTGATGGTGATGGAATGGGTTGGATATGTGGATGAGATGGGTTAAAACTTGATGAATTATATTACATAATAATGATCACTACTTGCATAGGAAACCACAACCATATATTAGGTCACTTTGATTATATCCTTTGCATCCCATCAAATACTACATAGCAAAAGCAAAGCATAGGGTGGTAATGTAGCCAGTACAAATCGTACTGAAACTTATTTGGCAGGTGAGCCCGACTATGACTACGATGAGGAGGAGTAGACGTCTCATTCCTACGCTCAGGCTTCTTTTGGAGATTTTGTTGTACTTTCGCTCACCGCAGCTGTCCCAGAAGCTACTGCTACTCTGATGATTCTGCTAGTGTGGCGATGGACTATTTATGTAATCCTTTCTAATATTACTCTTTTATTCGATGTATAGATTTCTGTATCGACTGTTGCTGGGTAATGTGATGGGTTGAGCTTCAACCTACCATATTGTTCGCCATTCTGTGTATTTTCTCTTTGTGGAAAATTGAGAATGTTTTAGTTGGTATCAGAGCCATCTTGACCCTAGGACAAGACCCATAGGATTAGATGATAGGATTAGGAGAACCTTGATATCTCTTAGTTATACACCGACCACTGCATACGCTTTTATGCATGGCTTATCTCTCTCTGCAACTTTTCTAATTTCATTCTCGTGTCAGCCTACAGATGGACCCCAACTTGCCGCTTGGTCCATTGCCACCGATGGATGTCGTTGAGTATAGACTCGACGGGATGGAGTATTTAGGCTACACTCACATGCTTTGCGAGGTTCTCACCGAGCTTGGTGTTCCCGTGGAGAACGTCGAGTACCTTTGCCGCGGCAAGCCCGCCCTTGGAGGAGGCATCGAGGGCTACAAGGCAGTCCACATCAACGTGCCTACAAGCATGAACCTACCTGGAATTGCCGCCTTCACCGACTTCGCCTTTGACAACAACACCAGCATGTGTGTTCAGACCGTTTTGCGCCAGGCACTTTGTACTGTGCTGTGCAATGGGGCCGACTACCTGAAGAATAGTTGCTTGCGTCTACTTTCTCATGCCCTCGATGTTCAGCAGGGTACTTGGGTGGAGATTGCCTACACCAAGAAGAATATTAGAGTTGATCGTAACCCTTACCACCGCACCTCTGTGATGTACCTGCAGTGCTAGGAAATGTACATTGCCGAGTTGGAGCAAAGGAGACGCCATGACCACAACTACCTGATGGAGGTTGATGAGAGAATCCACAAGTCAGAGAGCAAGGAGGCAGCATGGAAGCAGAAGATTGTGGACCTGGAGTATGAGTTAGCGTACAAGGAGCACACTCACTAGGACCAGATCGCCAGGATAACGAATGAAATGGAGAAGCTTCATCTCCACAATAGCCAACTCAACAGGAAGGTCTGGGAGCTCGAGACTGCCATAGCTGAGAAGAACAAAGACATTGCGAAGAGATTCCAGGAGAAGAGTCAAGATGCCGCCTACAGGGACAAACTTCGCGAGCAGTGCAAGGCTCAATGCGAGAAGTTGCTACAGGAATACACTCTTGCCAGCTACAACCAGGGACACCTGATCAACTACGTCCACAAGATAGCATACCTCATGGACAAGCTCAAACTCACCATGGAGGCTTGGAAAGAGGTCGGATCACAAGAGAGTCAGAGAGTATGAGGAGTTGCAGGTCGAGCTTCCCTTACGAGCCCATAAGAAGGTCAGAGTTAAGACGTTCGAGCTGGGGCAATCTTGCCTCAACTTGAGTGGGTGCCCCACCACTGGACTCAGTGGGCAGTCAGTGTCCACCCCTCAGCTCGAGGAGGCCCGTCGTTACGTCTCTCGCCTTCGAATGACTAATTTGCAGATCCAAGCTTCTGACATCGGTATTCCTCCCACAGCTTACAGTTTGGACCAGTCCCTAGGGATGATTTAGCATAGTGTGGGAACAGGAGATGATGGGCCCTGTGTGGCCGAACGACCAGACTCACCATGTTGTTAAGTAGATTGTCTACCCCTTCCTAGAACTACCTATGTGTAGTACGTTTCTTGCGAGTCTCCTAGCATAGCTGCTAGAGGTATTGCCATGTACCCACTTAATGTAATGGATGATTTGGATTTTATCGCATCTTTATGGATCTTCATGCTTCTCTGTATGAGTGTTGGATAGATTTAATTGCTTTTAAATCATTAAGCTATCTTAATTATTACATCTATAGTGTCAAGATATATCACATGCACATGTGCCCTAATCTGAGGTTTATGTTAAGCAGGATGTCCACTTGTCATACCAGCCACCTGAACAACTGCTCCCCTTCACCTACACCCGCCAGGGGCCATGGACGCGGTCATCGTCAGGGTCATGGTCATAGACGCGTTGGTCACATACCCCTCAACTTTGAGGAGCCACCTCGTGCTACCACTCCATAGCCTGCACACCCACCACCACCGCTGGTTCTTGAGCAGGAACCAGCTATTGGAGGCATGGCTGGAGGACCGCCACTGCCTGTTGCTGAGCCCAATCCTGAGCCTACCACTGGAGGAGATGCAGCTCCGCCACCACCACCCATGACACTTTTGGCGGATGTGATGGCTCAGCAGACCGAGCTTCTTCGAGTCTTAGCTGAGAACATGTTGCACCCCCACCACAGGGAGCCACGCGATGACTTCTACAAGAAACTAGAGTTCTTTCTCAAGCTAAGGCCCCCGATGTTCGATGGCACTAGCATCAACCCCATCGCTGTTGATGATTGGCTGAGGGAGATTGAGAAGAAGCTGGACTTGACCACTTGCACTGACGAGGAGTGTGTTGGCTTGACAACTCAGCAGCTTGTGGGTGCTGGGTGATCTTGGTGGGACAGCCTCTGTGAGACCTACCAGGACCCTACCAACATCTCCTAGGATGTGTTCGTGGAGGAGTTCCACGCGTTCTTCATCCACGAGGGCATGCTGGAGAAGAAGGAGAATGAGTTCCACAACATTTCCATGGGAACTGACAAGGTGCATGAGTACACCACCCGCTTCACTAACTTGCTGCGCTATGCACCTGCCTCAGTGGTGAATTCTGAGAAGGAGAAGATGTACTACTACCGCAAGGGGTTGTCTAGCTGCATCAGACTCTCCCTCTCAGGCACCAAGAGCCACACCCTGCATGACTTGATCAATAGGTGCATGGAGATTGAGAAGGACCACGATGAGGTTTTTGCGGAGAATGAGGCGCTTGGCAAGACCAAGAAGCGACGTGCTGAGGGCACCTCCCATGCACCTGCCCCACGGAGGTCGTGTGGTGAGGCATCTCAGCCTCCCCGCTCTCGCTTCACCCAGGGAGCTGCACACAGTTTGAGCCGGGCAGTGGTACCCACACCAACAACTACCCCTGCCCTACTCAGGACCGCCAAGCGTACGCTCATGCCGCACCAGGAGGTAGCACGTGGAGGGCCACCGTGTCAACCCCCACAGGCGGCGTGACCTACACTTGCTTCGCTTGTGGCCAGCCGGGTCACAAGGCAGCCGAGTACCCGAACAAGGCTGCACCGGCTACACCAGCGCCCGCCAGGAAGAACCAGGGCACCCCATACAAGCAGGTGCCATCTGGAGCACCCCATGGCCGCATCACCCACATCACAGTAGAGGCTACCCAGGTCGCCCCCGACGTGGTGTACATTATGTTTTTAGTGCATGGAGTTAAGGCATCCGTGTTGTTTGATTCAGGAGCTACATGTTCTTATATATCCACCAAGTTTGCACAAGAGCACCATATACCTGTCACTCCAAGAAAAGAAGCCTTATACACCAGTTCACCTTCGGGCAATGTTTGTTGCACCAAAAGATGTAAGGGAGTGAGTATCACAATCGAGGGCCTTACCTTTCTTGCTGATCTTACCTTGCTACCCTTCGAAGGCCTAGATGTCATTCTAGGGATGGATTGGTTAACCCAGAATAAGGGAGTGATATCTTGCTCACCTAGATTTGTGGATATAACCCATCCAAGTGGTCGCCGAATCAAATGTGAGCCAAACAAAGCAACATATATTTCCATGCTGTGTGTCCTTGAAAAGAAGTCACTTGAGGAAGTGCCTGTAGTTCGGGAGTATCCTGATGTCTTTCTTGAAGAGCTCCCAGGGATGCCACCGGATAGGGATGTTGAGTTCATGATCAACCTGTTGCCTAGTACGAGTCCTATTTCCAAGCGACCCTACCGTATGGCAGTTGAGGAGCTTAAGGAGCTAAAAGAAATAGCTTGAGGAGCTATCCGAGAAAGGGTTCATTAGGCCCAGTGCCTCGCCCTGGGGATCTCCTGTTCTATTTGTTAAGAAGAAGATGGTACGCATAGGATGTGCATTGATTACAGGAACCTGAATGTCGTGACCATAAAGAACAAGTACCCCCTGTCAAGGATAGATGACCTTCTAGATCAGCTACGCAATGCCAAGTACTTCTCCAAGATTGACTGTAACAACCCGAAAATTCGAACTACAAAATTTTTCGACAAAACCTCGAGTGATGTGGTGCGACATGTCATCATCTACCCCTTACATATGCATCAACCCTAGCATGTCATGCATGGCATTCATATGTTGCAAGTTAAATAACATCTCATAACAATGCTCTACGTTCGCTTGTTACATTTTAATGTTTCATTTGTTTAATCATCATGTTGCATTAAAAGATTGAGTTGGATTTTTATTTGGTTTATGAGTTGGATAATAAAAATGAAAACATAATATTTATTTTGACAAATAAATATTAAGGGAATAATACCCTAGAAGTATTTGGGCCATGTATGCTCACTATTCTGTGGCACAAAATAAGCACACCGCATATACATAAGTATATATATAAATATATTTGAAAATGAAAAAGAAAAGGAAAAGGAAAAAGAAAAGAAGGAACCGGCCCGAGCAGCCCAACCGGTCGGCCTGCTCGCCGCTCGACCCCTGCTCGCCGCTTGACCCCTGCTCACCGCTCGACCCCTGCTCGCCGTTCGACCCGGCGCTGCGTGGCCCAACCAGGCCGACGGCCCAGCAAGAGCCGCGCGCGTCCGCGCGCCGCACCGAGCCTCCGTTGCCAAGGAGTCGCTGACGATGGGGCCCCGCAGTGGGACCCATGTGTCATCGCGCCCGCTAAGGTCACCCGACCGGCCGTGCGTGCTCGCGTCAGCACTGTTCCCCGGCGTCGCTCCTAAGCAACCTCCCTCGACCGCTCGATCCAGTGTCGCCCCGCATCGACGCGCGCCCGCAAGCCACCTGGACCGACCAGCCCGCGTAAAGTTCCCACGGCCGCAGGCAACATTCTCCGCGCGCGCGCACCTGCGCTGTCGCCACAGTGGAACGCTGCCGCCATAAAGAACTTCGACACCCAGCGTTACCTAGCCCCCTCTCGCTGTTCTCTGGACCCAATTCGAACCCCAGCTGCTGACTTGGACATCCCTTGACCGCTCGATCAAGCAAAGCTGTGATCGGCCGTCCGTCTGCTACCTACCACCGCGTCCACCCTATAAAGCAAGCACCCCTGCACCCTAGGGTTCCCAGATCGCCGCCACCGCTCTGGTGAAGCCCCATTCCACCTTACCAGCCTCGTTTGGAGAAGAGCTGAAGGGGAAGGAAGGAGTCGGGGAAGAAGAAGACGCCACCGCCGGAGCTGAGGAGGGAGACCGTCGACTCGGAGCCGCTGCTGCTGCGTCGAGGGCAGGAAGGAGGAGCAGTACCGCGAGCCGGAGCCGCTTGGACTTGTACCGCACCTCCATCCTCTTCGACCGTCGGTGAGCACCGCCATCGCCGCCCTCTCGAACCCTCCGCCGTGCTGTTGGCCATGGCGCTCCGCCGTGAGCGCGTAGGCCCAGGTCACTATCGACCTCACTGGACACACCCGCACACACACATGAGACTAGCCGAGCCCCTCGGACCACGGCATCGGGAGGATGCCGGAATGGAAGCCGCCCAGTTTATCGCCGCGCGCCAAGCTCCGCCGTGGCGAGATCACCCAGTCGCCTTGCTGTTGAGCCTCGACCTCCGTTGTTTCTGGATCCGCGCTCGCCTTGATGAGACGGACCCCGTGCACACCCTAGCTCTGCGTTTGCCTCACCAGAGCATCGACCCGAACCACCTTGTCGTCGACGTGTCAGTACGTTGCCGCTCCAGAACGCCGTCGTTCATCGTCGTTCCTGCCACCATCGACCACCCTCGAGGAGCAGGAAGAAGCCGGGAAGCTCTGCCATGACGAGCTGCATCGAGTGGGCAAGATGGAGACCGTGGACCCTCTCGGAGTGCCGTTGCCGTGCACCGAGGACCTGTTGAAGCTCCGCCGTGGGAGTTGCTGCCCGCGTGGACTCCGCCGTGTGTTTTGGTCACCGCCGGCACCTCGAGCAGATGTTGCGTGACTCCAACCGTCCATCTACGCCACCAATTGGAGCTGTAGTGACTCGGTGTGAAGTGTACATCGGGCACCGTCGCCATCGAGCCACCGTCTGCCGTCGAGCTCGACACGGAAGTGAAGCTGTCGCCCTGAAGCCCATCGACGTGACCGTCGTGAAGTCCCGAAACCGATGGGCGGGTTAATGGCGCCAGAGATCCTTTGTGGCACCAGGAATCGAGGGTTCTTCCGCCGTCGATCGCCGAGGAGGAACTCCGTGTTCGAGCCGATCTCGTTCGAGACAGATCACGCGCTCGAACCGACCTTCGAGTTCGACCCTTCGACAACCGACCCTCGAGTTTGACACCTCGAGCACCGACCCTCAAGTTCGACCCTTCGACAACCGACCCCCGTCACCCTCGAGCGCTGTCCGACGTAAGGCACGTCGCCGGGACCAAGCCCGCGACTTGATGACCACCTTCGTGTTCGCCTTGGCGACCCGAGGACAATGCACGGGTTAGCGAAGTCCTGGAGCAGCCCCTCGCCGGATGTTTAACCTCGCCATCACCGGCCGAGCACCGCTGTCGAAGCAGAGCAGTTTTCCGTCTTCGAGCATACCCCTCGAGACCGTAACCCCCGAGACCGTGTCCTCGAGACCATACCCCTCGAGAGCATACCCCTCGAGAGCGTACCCCTCGAGACAGTGTCCTCGAGACAGTACCCTCAAGACCTAACCCTCGAGACCGTAACCCCCTCGAGAGCATGCCCCTCGAGATCGTAACCCCCGAGACCGTGTCCTCAAGACCATACCCCTCGAGAGCATACCCCTCGAGAGCGTACCCCTCGAGACAGTGTCCTCGAGACAGTACCCTCGAGACCTAACCCTCAAGACCGTAACCCCCCTCGACAGCATAACCCTCGAGATCGTAACCTTGAGACCGTAACCCCTCGAGACCCTTGCTCTTTTAAGAAAATGGTTAAATCTTTGAAAATTCATATCTAATTCATACGAGCTCAGAAAATTATGATCCACATATCCAAATTTTCTATAAATCGAGCCCTATCTATCTAGGCTATGTTTGAGTGTATTTGGATCTTCTAATTTGCATTCGTTCTTTGTGCTAATCTATAGGGGTCGCTTCCACGACCGTTAAATCTCGTTACAGGCTCGAGCGAGGACAAGCTGGACGACAGTGACTACCAGGAGAAGTCCGACAGCTATGTCAGTGAAGGTGCCACACACCACCCAACCTCGTAAATCCCATTACGCATGACAATTATAGTATGGCTAGTGCTTTAAATTCATGTTGCTATAATGCTATGCCTGTGCTAGGACTGCATGATAGAATATTTATTTGATGAGCCCTACCTTGTTATAAACTATCACCTGCTTACCCGCTGTTATGATAGCCACCTGCTTATCTGCTATACTTATAATTTCTATACTTCACTCGCTTACATTTTGATGCGACGTGATGAACCCGGGGAAGGCCTGGAGGGTGCCAGGCTGGATGTGTGAGTTGATGTTTCAGATGAGCATGTGAGCTGATGATGTTATATCCGGGTTTGGGGTGGAACTTACGGCAGGGAGTAGGGCCAGGGTTGAGTCGATCGAGCCAGGATCTACGACGAGCTTTTGGAGCAAGTCTTGCCAGGGAATGGATCTGGACATTCCCATGAGAGGAGCCTGTGGCGGGCTAACTGAGATATGATGGTGGTCCTTGGGTGTGATCCTCGGAAAGGTGGAGCCCGGGATGAAGGTGCCGTGGTAGCACGTTAAAGATAAACCCTGATGAAGATATCCCGGTTTGGTCAAATCTAGGAACTGTTGCGCTGGTATCCGGACCTAGGAATCTCTTGCTTTCCACTCGCTCTCCATGGGGGAGAGACGGCCGAACCGCTGGATAGGTCGATGCCACTACTGCTAGGCGAGAAGTGATAGGAAGGTATATGCATGGGATGGAGCTAACACCCTACCGAGACGATCATGGCACCCCCTTCGGGAGTGGGTACATGGCATGGCATCCTCTTCGGGAGCGGATACATGCTCTCTTCACAGTTCCAGTGATCCAGTGCTGGATGGTAGAGTGGCATCGCCTATGGCAGTAGGCGCCCGGAATCTGCCTAGGTGCGCGCGTGCATCGATGATGGTTATCTGGTGGATTAGTGAAACCTCTGCAGAGTGTATGGTTGATCGATCGATACATATGCCGAATCTTCGGCTATGGACCTTTCCTATGTTTCACATGCACCGGACTAGTGAGTGGAGTGTTCTACCTTCCTCTGAGTGTGTTTTCCGGCTGTGAGCCAGTTTGAGGGCTGCGGGCCGCTGAGGCAAGCCAAGAGGGAGTTGGCTTGTCGACCAGAGTCTGAGAGGGTGTTGGAGATGAGATGAGATGATGCTACAGATATGGATGGAGATAGATGTAGGGAATGGGTTTGTGTTTAAAACTTGTTTATTATACTTTTGTTTTATATACTTGAACATTGCATAGGAAAACCCAGCCTTTATAGGTTCCTTTTGAGATACCCTTATTTTGCACCCACTTCCACAAAGCAATGCATAGGGTGGGAGTGTGGCCAGTACAAATCGTACTGAAAATTTGGTTTCAGGTTCAAGGAGTGAGTACTCATCTGGGGAGTACAGCGATTGAGGGTTTCGTGCCTACGCTCAAGTTGGAGAGAAGAAGATAGCTTCCGCACCTCAAGCTTTTATTGTTATGCTGCATGAACTCTGATTCCGTCCTGTGGCGATGTAATAAGTTATTGTAACTCCCTCTATTTGCACTCTTTTGTTCGATGTATGGATTATGGATTCAACTGTTATCGGGTAATGTGATTTAAATGGTCATATTACACTCCGACACTGTGGATTTTCCCTTCGCGGGAAATCAAGGTTGTTTCATTGACCTTAGATCAGGCTACCATCAAATGAAGATCAGAGAAGAGGACATTCCCAAGACAGCATTTGTCACCAAATATGGGTAGTATGAGTACATCGTCGTGTCCTTCGGTCTTACGAATGCATCGGCTTATTTTATGAACATGATGAATAAAGTGTTCATGTAGGAGTAGGATAAGTTCATGGAGGTCTTCATTGATGACATTCTTATTTATTCTGCCACCGCTGAGGCACATGAACAACATTTGAAGATAGTGTTGGAGAAGTTGAGAAAGCATCAGCTCTACGCCAAGTTCAGCAAGTGTGAGTTCTAGCTTGAAGAGGTCACTTTCCTAGGCCATTTACTCAATGCTAATGGAGTAGCTATTGATCCATCCAAGATTGAGACAGTGAAGGGATGGGAGCAGCCATAGAATGTGACTGATGTGAAAAGTTTCTTGGGATTGGCTGGTTATTATCGCTGATTCATCAAAAAATTTTCCAAGATAGCTCGCCCCATGACCAATCTCCTGAAGAAGACCAATAAGTTTGAATGGATGCCCCAATGTGAACAGAGTCTCTAGACCCTAAAGGACAAACTCACCACAACACCTATTCTTGCCTTGCCCGATATCGACCAAAACTTTGTGGTCTATTGTGATGCATCTCACCACGGGCTCGGGTGTGTTCTGATGCAGAATGGGAAAGTCATTGCCTATGCTTCCCATCAGCTTAAAGAGCACGAACAGCATTACCCCACCCATGATCTCGAGCTTGCAGCTGTGATGCATACATTGAAGATTTGGAGGCACTACCTGATTAGGAACAAGTGTGAAATCTACACCGATCACAAGAGCCTGAAGTACTTTTAGACCTAGGAAAATCTGAACATGAGACAGCATCGTTGGCTTGAGTTGATTAACGACTATGACATAGAGATCCTATATCACCCTAGGAAGGCCAATGTGGTCGCTGACGCTCTTAGCCGCAAAAGCCATTGTCATGCTCTGTTCACCACCACCTTACCTAAGGAGTTGCAAGAGGGCATTGATGAGTTACAGATGGAGGTGATACAACATGGCCTATTGAATGAGCTTCATGTGCACTACACCCTCATGGATGGGATCCATGAAGCCTAGCACCATTGCCCAGAGATTTGGGAGATACACGAGCTCCTGACACAAGGCAAGTGCCCAGAATTCGATGAAGATGAGCAAGGTACCTATTGGTACAAGGATAGAATTTGTGTGCCTGCAGACCCAGCTATCCGCAATGAGATCCTCTCAGAAGGACATGACTCCAAATATTGTATCCACCCAGGAAGTACTAAGATGTATGCTAATTTGAAGAGGAAATTCTGGCAGAAGAACATGAAGGCAACTATCGCAGGTCATGTTGCTAGATGCAACATTTGTAAACGCATCAAAGCTGAGCACAAGAGACCTGCAGGACTGCTAAAGTCACTTGATATACCTGAATGGAAATGGGATAGCATTTCTATGGACTTCATTGTGGGTTTGCCTCGAACCTCGAAGGGCCATGATGCTATATGGGTGATAGTCGATCATTTAACTAAGGTAGCTCACTTCCTAGCCATTAGGAATGATGCCTGAGTTGGCTAGCTAGCATATTTGTATGTTGAGAACATTCTCAAGTTGCATGGAGCCCCTAAGAGCATAATATCTGATCGTGGCTCACAGTACACGTTCAAGTTCTGGAAGGCCCTGAACAAGTCAATAGGGAGCAAACTAGATTATAGTATCACTTACCACCTTTAGACAGATGGTCAGATAGAGAGAGTGAACCAGATCCTTGAAGATATGCTTCAAGCTTGTGTTCTGAATTATGGAACTGATTGGGAGAAGAGTTTGCCCTTTGCAGAGTTCTCCTACAACAATAATTACCAGGCTAGTCTCAAGATGTCACCGTTTGAGGCTATGTATGGAAGACCATGTAGAACACCTCTGATGTGGTCCGAAGCAGGTGAAAGATCATTCTTTGGCCCTGCCACCATCAAGGAGGCTGAAGAAGGAGTCGCCCAAGTGCGAGAGAATCTGAGGATTGCCCAGAGCCATCAGAAGAGCTATGCCGACAAGAGACGCAGAGACCTCGAGTTTGAAGTCGGGGACTATGTCTATCTCAAGGTCTCCCCACTTCGAGGGACCATCAGATTCCATGTGAAAGGGAAGCTAGCACCAAGGTATGTGGGACCGTACAGAATCTATGCCAGAGTTGGCAAGCTTGCCTACAAAGTAGAGTTGGCCCAACAACTAGCAGGTGTGCACCCAGTATTTCATGTGTCACAGTTGCGCAAGTGTCTGAAGCTACCAGAGCAACCAATACCCACAGAGGCACTTGATATTTAGGACACCTTGGAGTACAGAGAGCACCCCATCTGCATTCTAGACAGAGCCACCAAAGAGACTAGAAACACCAGCACACCAATATTAAAGATTTAGTGGAGCAATCACACAGAACGGGAGACAACTTGGGAGAAGGAATCAGAAATGAGGAGGCTTTACCCCTACTTGTTTCAAGAGTAAGTTGCACTTTTAAATCTCGAGGATGAGATTCTCATAAGGGGGTAGGACTATAACAACCCTAAAAATCCAAACACCAAAAATCACAACCAACAAAAATTTTTCTAAAAGAATCCCATTGTTGGTGAGTGTCATGTAGGAAACCACCCGATAGATGCACAAGTAGCCCCTATTTGTAGTTGAGCATCTATATTTTAATCTAGAGTTTGATTTGCATCTTGTTGATTTTATGTATTGAATAATAAAATCAACAACATCTTTATCACATGTATATATACAAGTATACTAACCTTGGCTTGACTACCAACTTGACCATGAGACCTTAGTGGACCCACCAAGCCCTGGTGCCATGACACTAACTCATTTAGCACTAACCCTTTTGCTAACAAGTCATGGCATGGGTTGGAAAGAAATAGAAAAGCAAATAGAAATGGAGAAGGAAAAGAATGGAGCAAGCAGCCCAACCAGCCGCTGTGGCCCAGCTCAGCCTACCAGCCAAAGCCTCTCGGCCCAGCAAGGCATCAGCTACGCTGGCTTGCCCACTCACCTGCAGCCCTGGCCTGATGGCCTAGCTAGCCAACGGCCCAGCTCGCTTCCACGCGCACCCGGCCTGCCTGCCTCGCTCTCTCGCCCGTGGCCCAGCCAGGCCAAGCGGCCTAGCTAGCTCGCCCGTGCACCCTGCTTGCGCTGCAGCCCGCGAAGCTAAATGGCCCAACAAGGGGCTGGCCTCACGCGTGCGCCTACGCCTCCGCTCGTTGTCGCTGGCCAGTGGCCCCCGCCTATCAGCTTCCTCTTCTGTGCATCGGCACATCCCATCCGTCACGCCATTTTTGGCAACGGTGCCTCCGCCATCCGCTCCCCGCCCGTGATCACCCCACAGGCATCCTGGCTGCCTGTCCATCGCACCATGCTCAGGGTTGCCCTAACCCTAGCTCGGAGCATGCTTGGCCGCTCGATGCACCTCGCCGCATCATCGTCGTCCGCCGTTGCCCATGGCCACCGCCGCCATGGCTATATAAAGGAGCCTCACCGTCTGCTAGGGTTTCTCGTGCTTGCGCAGTCACCCTGGCCGTGCCTACACTCGCTGCTACTGAGGAGAAGGAGAGAAGTGAGGAGAGGAAGGAAGCAAGGTAGGAGCCGTCTGCCGGAGCCAAGCGTGCCAGAGGGGGACGCCAGAGTGCCGCATGATCGGCTCAATGCCCCGACTCTACTTCCCCTTCACCAAGCTCTCCACCTCGTCACCTGCTTCGCCTCCGTCCACGGCCATGCAAGGTGAGTTCACCTCTGCCCGCTCCATGGCCGCCGGCCGAGCACCGCCGCATTCCCGCTCTCTCCAACCACCTCTCCCTCCATTAACTTCATGAGTAGGTCCACCTCATCATAGAATGCCATAGTGACAACATCCTTGGAGCCGGCATGGACCACAGTGAGGGCACGCCGTTTTTCCGTCCTCGGTCTTCCGTGACTCCGGCCGCCGGAGCGCCGCCGTGGCATTCACCATCGTGTGCGCCTCTGCCATGCCCCACTCACTGCGTTAGCTAGGTCTTGGAGATCCCAGCTTCTCCAATCAGATGTAGAAGAAGATGATGGCGCCCGGGAAGGAACCCTTCCAAAAAAATCATCGCCGCCGTCGGAACTCACCACCACCGGGTCACCATTGGCGTCCGCCTCGCTAGGAGCCCCGCGACCAAATTAATGTAGATTGCCATCTTTACCTTGACCTCGTGGAACCATTGTGTGAGTCAGAGCGGCCTCTCAGCCGCTGTAGCGCCCCACCACCATGACTTCGCCGCCGAAGCGCGTGCGCCGATGAGCCAAGCGCCCGCGAGCCAGCTTGTGCCACACAACCACCACCGCCATGCCTCTGTGTAGCCCCAGCCGCTGCTCCGCCTGGCCCACACCGCCCGCAGCCGCTGCGCCCTGCTCACGCCGGCAAGCGCCGTGCCCGGCCGCGTGCGTGAGGTAGAGGATGGGGATTTTCCCCTGTCTCGGTGGACCACGTCCACCGGACCCACGTGGACTAGCCGAGCCAATCACAAGCCGCCACCTAACCGCACTATCATTAGTCCATGATGCACCGGGTTCATAGGCCAGCGTGCCATAGACCCGGCCCAATATCGGCCCATAGTGCCACGTGGCAGCACCGTGGAGCCAACACGTGTTCGGGCCTACCCAAGCCCTACCCAGGGCCTCCGAGGCGCAGTCGGGGCTCGTTTGGCGTTGACAGTTGATCGATCAATGTTGACCGTCAGTGACCGTTGACCCCGGTCCCACCTGTCAGTGACTGAACCGCCGGACCCACACTGACGTCAGCATGACGTCAGCCCTGCGCCACTTCTGCCGGACCTGCAGTGCCACGTGGGCCAATCGAAAGATGCCACGTGTTAGCCTCTAGTTAATCCGCCCTTTTCTTTTTCAGAAAATAGATTAAACTCTACTTCCCCTTCACCAAGCTCTCCACCTCATCACCTGCTATGGCAGAACCTCCTAAATCATATGGCCCACATGCATTATTATTGTCTAAACAGACTCTTAATAACCATGAATGTGTTCCATAAGTCTTAAAAGGTCTGTCGGGTAAATCCCGAATCACCCACGATTCTCCGAGCAGGATAAATCATTACAAAGAGACATTGCAGTATTACAAAAATTTTATACAAATAAAATACCTCAGAGTAAAACAGCGGAAGGATTACAATAGCATAAGTTTACAAACATTTAGTTTCAAACCTTACAAACCATAAGTTTAAATTGTACAAACCATAATAGTAGTGGAGTAGCGATAGATAACTTTATTACAATACCATGCGATAAGTTCATCCCAAGAGCCAAACATTCTACTCGTCTCCACAACGACTGTCATGCAACAGGGTGCAAAGCACTCCTGTCCATGGGACTCACCTGCAACAAGGGTTCAACAAACCCTGAGTACCAAAAGTACTCAATAAGACTGACCCAACGAAAAAGAGGGGTGAAGACTCAGGAAATGCAGGCTAGAGGGCCAAGGTAAGGCTCATAGGAATTTTTGCAGAAAAGCTCGACAGAAAGTAAAGTTGTAAAGCTTTAGCTCAAGATTATCAACCAACTCCATTTATAAACCCTAACCATACTTCAAGTTGTTACTATGATGATGAACACCGATCGAGTTTCCTTCTCTGAGAAGCAACGGTGATTCGAATCCATTTTATATACCCAGCTGGGACCTAGGTCATTGATATATAGGAGACTCTAACTCCTAAACATATCAGATGAACCGATATACCAGGATAACAACCATAGCCATATATCACCATGTGATACACATGAGCACTTTGACCTAGTGTGCCGATATACATGGGAATTTAAACCCACAGAATACCACAATATGACATATGTGGGAACTCTAACCCATAATATATCACTCCATGACATACCTGGGCTCCAACCCTCAGTATATCACTTCATGCATATGGATTTTCTAATTTCTCAATATCACCAATTCACCATTGAATGGGACCTAGGGCATCAACAGACGAAAACACTACAGAGGGACTCCATTCCAATGTAAGTTACCCGTTCGAACTCGATTTATTTACAATCATCATGTTTCCACAGATAAAACCATCCTCATCTTTTTTATTCTTTTACTTTTTGAACACCTAACTAATTAAGCAGGACTAAGCATTACTATGCCTTTTCCATAAAATAGGTAGCAAGGATGATGGAAGTAACATAGGTAATGCAACTGGTAGGATATCACTCAATTCCTAAAACCTTAATGCAGCATTTCATAATTGAAGTGATAAAACTTTATAAAAACAAGGATAGGGTTTAAATATATCCGAGGCTTGCCTTGGTGGTCGGGGTAGACGGTGTCGAGCTCTGGATCAACACCGAACTCCTGAGTCTGCTCTTCCTTGGGATCTGGTGCGACAACGTTAAACTCTCCGTTAACGGAAACTATACGATAAATGATATGGTTCAACATGATGGAATAGTAAACATGATGCTCGATGAATGCATGACCAGATTAAGGACTTGAGTATAATTTTCTTCCATGATAAAGTTGCAAGCCAACAATCTTACTAAGTTCATTAGGGTTAACTATTTCATTAACGAAATTCATTAAGCACATGAATTAATGTTAATTAAGCCCTAATGACATGATTAAGATAAGCACAAACAATTAATTAAAGTGTCAAAGGTCATTAGGGTTAATGACCCAAGGTCATCAATCAATCCCAAAGTCAGCAAATCCTATAATGATTAAGCAAAATTAAAGGGGTTAATTAATTATTTAAAAGCATAAAATAAAGGCATAAAATTAAAGTTGCCTAATTGTGCTCAAAATTTTATTTTGGATAGATCATGGTCTAATTAGATGGCAACACAATCTTTAGAAATAAAAGTCAATTATTTTATTTATTAAAAATAATTGAAGATGCTTTTTTTAATTAAAAGAGCTAATTTTAACTTATGCAAAAATTACTCAAAATTGGTATTTCATATTTTTCCTAGGTAGAGGACATCATAAAGAGCAAACACATAATTGTTTAGAATTTTTGGAGCTTTACATGAATTACTATGATTTTCCAAAGAAAAAGCATTTAAATTATTTTTTGAAAATAGAAAAAAGAAAATGGAACAGTGCTCCCGCGCTGACCACGCCGGCCGACGCCGCTGACCGGCGATTTCTCACCGGCGGCGAGGTCTCCGGCCACGGGGTTGGCACCTACATGATCACCTTGACACGGCGAGCAAACTGAGCTAGCTAACGTGGTGGTGGAGCGACGGCAACACCCACGCCGGCGGTTATGGCGGCACGGCGGAGCTCCGACGCGGCGGCAACGCTCACCAGAGGCTTTTTTGGTGACGGCGAGTGCATGGGCAGGTGCAGGACATCAACGCAAACTCGTTAAGCCAGAAGATGTAGCAATTCCTGGCCCCTAGCTCAAACGGCTACGGGCGCGGCGACGCTGGCAAAGCCATGCCGGCGGCGAGCCATGGCTGCCGGCTACCACGGCGTGATAAAGATGAAATTGAGGGCAAGGATAGACGTAGGAGCTCACTACGGGTCTGGTGCGCACGCTATCGGGCTCGGTGGTGAACGGAGATGAGATACAGATGGCGGCGGTGATGGCGGCGGCGGTGCTCCGATGGCAAAGACTGCGTCACAGTGGTTCCTGTGCACCAATGAACCGACAAAGTTGTATATGAGATGGAGGAGATCATGGAGGTCATGAATATAATGAAGATGGAAGAAAATAACCAGCGGTGGCGGCTGTCGTCGGCGAATGAGTTCGCGGCGGCGCGGTTGCCGTGCGCGAAGAAGACGACGGCGCGCGGGCGACTCGGGCGGGAAGAGTGAGGACGAGCTAGATCAAACTAATCGCAAGGATGTGGTGGAGCTGCTGGCAAAAGCAATTGAGCAGCAGTGGGTCGACGGCAGCGGAAAACGGCAGCGGAGGGAGGTCGTCGGTGATGACGGCGGGGAAGAAAAAGGGAAGACGACGGCTGGCCACACCTTTATATAGGGCACGGTGGTGAGGCACGGATGGGCGACACGACGACGATGAAGCTTCGAGCGTTTGGGGGCGAGCTAGCAGTCGCGACAGGGCAGTATGGCACTGGCGGCCACAGCGACGCTGGTAAACAGAGAGGGAAGAAGATGAAGGTGACGTCATCGCCACTGTAGACCGTGAGGTCACTCGATGAAATTTGCAAATTACTTTAGAATTTACATAAGAACTTGAAAAACTCAAAAAATATCATTTCTATAACTTTTCAAGAGCTACACTTTTCATTTGACAAATGATTTAAAATTCTATATAGTTTGTGAAATATGAATTCAAATTTAAAAGGGGAACAAAACCCTAGAAATAAATATTTGAAATTACTTTTGATTTTTCAATAAAACTTCAAAATATTCAAAACTATGAAATGCTCAACTTGTCAAACCAAACATTTTTCAAATACAAAGTTTTCCCAAATTATGCATAATTTTTGAATTATGATTTTAAAATAAAAAGGGGGTCAAATGCTAGAAAATTGTATTTTCAAATTCATTTGAAATTATTTTTGGAAACTTGAAAAACTTTGAATACCAAACTTGTAGCTCTTGTCAAGATCTACAAACTATGTTTTGAGAGTACCTCCAAATTCTTTATAGATTTTAAAATATTGAAAAGGAGATAAAACAAGATTTTGAAATAAAGGGCTTTTGAAACTGAACTCAAACTTGATTTGGTTTCTAAATTAATTGGTTGGTTATTACTGATCTCAAACATCATCCAAGGACATTTTTAGGTCAAAGACCCAATGACACCCTTGGTTGACCAAATTGACTTTTGAAAAACATTTTATAGCTTTTCAATTTGAATTGCAAGACTTGAGAATAAGCTTTGAAATCCAAATTCAATTCAAATATGGAAATCATTTTTAAGGGTTGGACTTAGATTTATACACTATGCTTGACACTAGTGTAAACACGGTTTACTCCTCAAGTACATAGAATATAAACTAAGTATTTTAGATTACATTCAAAAGTAGGGTTTTATGATTTCATGTGACAAAATATTCCAGAAACACAATCAACTTATGAAATGTAAACTTGTTTTAATTGATGCACATTAAGGTTGACTTAAACATGAATGCTTTGCAATGCATATGATGACATGACATGTTTTCGTTAATATAACACCAGGGGTGTTACAGCCCTTCCCCCTTAAACAAATCTCGTCCCGAGATTTAAAGCCTTGAGTAAAGTAATGGAAAAGGAAATGTATCAAGAAAACACACTTCGATGAAGTTCATAAGAAAAAGGGTTTTTACAACTCACACTGAAGGAGTTACAACTCGTAGAGGGAATTATAACTTAGATGGAAGCATAGAATTCTGGGAAGTTATCCAACAGGTAATCTTCCGATTCTCATGTAGCTTCTTCTTCTGAATGTTGATCCCATTGTATCTTATACCACTTGATTGTTCTGCTTCTAGTGACATAGTCTTTCTGATCTAAAACTCAAATTGGGTACTTAGAGTAAGTCAAGTCAGGTTCAAGTTCAATACTTTCAACATCGACAACCTTATCTGGCACACGGAGACACTTCTTGAGTTGTGATACATGGAATACATTGTGTACAACTGACAATTGTTCAGGTAGTTGCAAACGATATGATACCTTCCCAATTTGTGCCACAATCTAAAATGGTCCAATATAACGAGGTGCTAGCTTGCCTTTGACTCCAAACCGAGTAACTCCCTTCATGGGTGACACCTTTAAATATACATAATCTCCTTTATTGAACCACAATGGTCGACGCCTTTTGTCCGCATAACACTTCTGATGAGACTGGGCTACTTTCAAGTTTTGCTATATTTCCTTAACCTTTTCTTCTGTTTCTTTTACAAGATCAACTCTGAAGAACCTTCTTTCTCTAGGTTCTGACCAGTTCAACGGGTTCTACATCTACGACCATACAATGCTTCAAATGGTGCCATCTTGATACTTTCTTGGTAACTATTATTGTAAGAAAACTCTGCTAAAGGTAAACACTCATCCCATTTTTCTAGAAAATTAAAAACACAAGCCCTTAACATGTCTTCAAGTATCTGATTGACTCTTTCAGTCTGCCCTCCAGTTTGAGGTTGATAGGATGTACTGTGCAAAAGATCAGTACCTAAGGAATCATGCAAGTGTTTCCAAAATTGGGAGACAAACTGCGTGCCTCTATTAGAAACAATGGTCTTTGGTACCCCATGAAGACTTATGATGCGCTCAAAATATAATTGGGCATACTGTATAACTGGATATATTTTTGAACTGGAATAAAATGTGCAGATTTTATGAGGTGATCCACTATAACCCAGATGGAGTCAAAACCTCTGGCTGTCCTGGGTAGACCTACTATAAAATCCATACTGATATCTTCCCACTTCCAAGCTGGAATGGGTAATGGTTGAAGTTCTCCCGCTGACTTCAAATGCACAGCTTTGACTCTCAGACAGGTATCACATTGAGCCACATACTTAGCAATTTCAATCTTCATCTTGGTCCACCAAAATCTCTGTTTTAAATCATGATACATCTTATTACTTCCTGGGTGAATAGAAAATTTTGAGAGATGTGCTTCATTGAGGATCTTTTGACGTAGCTCAGGAACTTTTGGTATAACTAGACAATTCTTATACCATAAGACATCTGCTTCATCAATTGTGAAACAAGAAACCTTTTCTTTTCTAACTTTTTTTTTAATATGCTTAATTCCCTTATTACTTCTCTGAGTAGCAATAATTTGATCTTTGAGGGCTGACTCAATAGTAATATTTGACAAACTTCCTTGTTGTACCATTTCTATTCCCAACTTTTCTATCTCATGACATAAAGAAACATCCAAAGGCCTTACTATCAAGCAATGGCAACGACTCTTTCAGCTAAGAGCATCAGCAACCACATTTGCTTTACCAGGATAGTAATGCAATTCCAAATCATAATCATTGAGTAATTCTAACCATCTCCTTTGCCTCGTATTCAACTCATCTTGAGTAAAAATATATTTCAAACTCTTGTGATCAGTATAGATATAGCATTGATTACCCCATAGGTAATGTCGCCATATCTTTAATGCATGGACAACAACTGCTAACTCTAAATCATGTGTTGGATAATGCTCTTCATGTTTCTTCAACTGTCGAGAAGCATAAGCAATAACTCTCCCTTCTTGCATCAATACACATCCAATACTGAACCAGAAGCATCACAATAAATATCAAATGGCTTCTCAATGTTTGGCTGTGCTAGGATAGGGGCAGTAGTCATTAATTTCTTTAATTTTTGAAATGCCTCTTCACATTCGGATGACCAAACAAACTTAACATCATTCTTCAGCAATTCAGTAATGGGTTTGGATACCTTGGAGAAATCAGGTATGAAATGACGGTAATAACCCGCCATTCCCAGAAAACTACAAACTTGATGCACAGTCTTTGGTGGTTCCCAATCAAGTATATCTTGTACTTTCCTAGGGTCTACAGCAACTCCCTTGTATGATAAAACATGTCCAAGAAATTTCACTTCTTTCAGCCAAAACTCACACTTACTAAACTTAGCATATAATTGATGTTCTCTCAGACGCTGCAGAACAATTCGGAGGTGTTCAGCATGTTCTTCTTCATTCTTGGAGTATATCAAAATATCATCAATGAAGACAACCACAAACTTATCAAGTTCTGGCATAAACACTGAGTTCATCAAATACATGAAATAAGCTGGTGCATTGGTGAGTCCAAAAGACATGAACAAATACTCATATAGACCATATCGAGTGGTAAAGGCAGTCTTTGGAATATCTTCTGGGTGAATCATGATTTGATGATAACTAGATCGAAGATCAATCTTGGAAAACACCTTTGCCTCTGCCAATTGATCAAAAAGCAGATCAATGCGGGGTAGAGGGTACTTATTCTTGATTGTTACCTCATTCAAGGGACGATAATCCACACATAACCTCAAACTTTTATCTTTCTTTTTTACAAAGATTACAGGACATCCCCAAGGTGACAAACTAGGTCGAATAAAACCTTTATCCCATAACTCTTGCAATTGAATCTTGAGCTCGACTAACTCAGGTGTTACCATCCGATAAGATCTTCTAGATATTGGAGCAGTACCAGGCTTCAAATCAATTCTAAATTCTACCTTTCTATCAGGAGGTAAACCAGGTAGATCATCAGGAAACACATCCGAAAACTCATAGACTATTGGTATATCCTAGATTTCTTTCACCGAAGTGGCACATACCTTTTCAATAGTTCTCTTAAGAGTTGGAAGTTGGATAAGAAGTTGAGATTTGCAATTAGGTATGTTCACTCTAACAGTCCTATTCAGAATGTCTATCACAGCACCATGCTATTTCATCCAATTCATACCTAGGATCACATCTATATCTTGATCCTTTAATATTATCATATCAGTGGAAAAAATATACCCACCCAAACTTATAGGCACATCATGTACCATTTCTTTAGTACACATACGCCCCCCAGGTGACTGTATAAAGAATTGTTCTTTTGTTCCCATGGTTGATATTTCATGTGTCTTAACAAATGTACCATTGATGAATGTATGGGATGCACCAGAATCGAAAAGCAGAATTGCAGGATGATCAACAATAGGGAACGTACCCATCATGATAGGTTCTCCTTCTGGAATTTCCCCAACTTGAGTGTAGAACACCTTACCAACCTTCTTCTCACTCTTTCCCTTCTGCACATTTTGATTACTAGCCCTATTCTGAATCTGCGGCTGTTGTGGTGCAAAGGCCCTGGGAACATAAGAATTATACTACCTCGGATGCGGCCAGTATCTTGCAAAACGACTAGACTTCCCACAATTGTAACATGGGTAACTTTGTGGCTGGGAAGTAGGGTTACGAATACCAGGGGCATTCGGCTGTCGTGGATAAGAAAGAGTAGCAGCAGGACGGACAAATGTCTATTGCTAGGCTTGGTATTGTGGTGGACGGTAAGAAGGACGGAAATGGTTTGGGGATGATAGATTATTTTCTGGCATTTTTGATTTCCACCAGAAAATCCCGATGTTATAGTTTTCTTCTTCTTGGCTTCCATGTGTTGATGGTTCTTTTCTTCATAAGATATGGCAATATTTACCATCTCATGGAAGGTAGAATTTGGGTTCCCAGTCATCATCCTCTGAATCTTGCTATTCAGACCCCTAAGGAAACACTCCTTCTTACGGTCAGTACTAACATGGTCAGGAGCATATTGAGACAAGTGATTGAATTTGCCAAAATACTGCATAACTGACATACCACCTTGTCGCAAAGAAAGAAACTCTTCAAGATTTATGACCATAATTCCCTTAGGAATAAAGTGTCCACGAAAACCTTCACGAAATTCAGCCTAAGTAATACGATGACCTTCAAGCTAAGCAGCAGCAAAGTTAACCCACCAGGCTCCTGCAGTGCCTCTCAACTACTGGGCTGCAAACATGGGCTTCTGATATTTGGTGCACTCAATTAGCCCAAACTTCTCTCCATAGTGCAGAGCCAATCATCTGCCTCCATTGGTTCATCTACTCTGGTGAAGATTGGAGGACGTGTGTCTGTAAAATCCACATGTGGTTTCATTCCTACTATTCCGACCATGATTCCCCTGACGTGCATTCTGGTTCTGGTTCTAGGCCATCATAGTGGTTGATTGACCAAGGCTACAACTGCATCAGCCAGGGTTGGTGGAACTGGTGGAGGATTTGGAACATCACCTCCATCATGAGATGTACCGACAGTATCACGGGAACGAGTGTGAGCAGGCATCTGTTTATAAACAAACCATACTTATTCACAAAACTTTATTGGATTTCATAAGCAGATATTACAAACGTGTAACATACTTATGATACATTATTTTTGTTACAACCGTTTGCACTCCGGCAAGACTTCCCATCCCTTCTAGGGTTTAGAAAACAAGAAAAGGATATGTTACAAAACTCACTACTCCCACTCCTTACACATCCTCCGCACTATCATCCACTAGGATTACGTCCTCCTCTTCTTCCTCCTCCTCGGGATACTCTTCCTCTTCAGTCTCTTCCTCTACTATCTCAGGATCTTCTTCTTCTTCCATAAGATCCTCTTCATCTTCATTCTCCACATCCATCTGGTTCTCTTCTTCTTCATCGATGACATCATCATCGATGGACACTATTTCTTCAGGGTCTTCCTCTTCCTCATCGTGACCTATTACAAGACCAAGATCATCTTAGGCTGCCTGTCGTTGATATTCAAGATCCAACAATTGTTTAGCCTTTGATTCTCATCATTAGCTTCATCGGCATATTCCTCCAACTCTTCCATGTAATCCTCAAGTTCTTGAATATGCTCATTTGTTGCGTCTTCTCGTGCCCAAGAATCATTCCTCTGGTGCTTCATATACCTCCGAGATCTCCTCAACTGAGTAATCTCAGCGGCCTCTTCGATCCTATCAGCTTCAGCCCTCTCCAACTTAGCCCTAAGTCTTGCTATTTTAGCCTGCGGATCTAGATTGGGATTATTACTGCTTTCACCAATCTCGTATCTGGGAGCTAGTTGATGTCGAGGTACCCCCTTCGGTGCAGTGGTCTTACGAGGAGTCTGCTTGGTAAGGGCCATCCTGAAGAAAGATAGGTCATAAGAGATAAGGATAGATAGGTAGGACTTTGAAGGTTAGCATGAGAAAGATTGATACTACTTAACCCAAACCACTTTAAAGGGGAAGGTAATTAAATAGATTAATTAAGCATGATGCATGAATGAACTTACGATCTAAGCATAAAAGGTTTTTAAAGCCACACATATACATAAAGGTAACTTTTATAACATAGGGCACTATATTATGCTATTTCACCACCACACTTTTTAAATTAAGAATAGGGTTGATAGAAAGAATCATAGGTAAGAATTAAGCAATTTGGACCCAAAATAGTTAAGTTAAAATTATTTGACTCAAAACTTTTGAAGTTTTCGCAAAGAATACTACAACAACTCTTTTTAATAATGATCCGGCTCTAAGACCAGCTGTGGCAGAACCTCCTAAATTATATGGCCCACATGCATTATTATTGTCTAAACAGACTCCTAATAACCATGAATGTGTTCCATAAGACTTAAAAGGTCAGTCGGGTAAATCCCGAATCATCCATGATTCTCCGAGCAGGATCAATCATTACAAAGAGACATTGCAGTATTACAAAAATTTTATACAAATAAGATACCTTAGAGTAAAACAGCGGAGGGATTACAATAACATAAGTTTAGAAATGTTTAGTTTCAAACCTTACAAACCATAAGTTTAAATTGTACAAACCATAATAGTAGTGGAGTAGCGATAGATAACTTGATTACAATACCAGGCGATAAGCTCTGCCCAAGAGCCAAACATTCTGCTCATCGTCACTGTCCACAATGACTGTCATGCAACAGGCTACAAAGCACTCCTGTCTATGGGACTCACCTACAACAAGGGTTCAACAAACCCTGAGTACCAAAAGTACTCAACAAGACTGACCCGATGAAAAAGAGGGGTGAAGACTCAGGAAATGCAGGCTAGAGGGACAAGGTAAGGCTCGTAGGAATTTTTGCAGAAAAGCACGAAAGAAAGTAAAGTTGTAAAGCTTTAGCTCAAGATTATCAACCAACTCCATTTATAAACCCTAACCATAATTCAAGTTGTTACTACGATGATGAACACCGATCGAGTCTCCTTCTCCGAAAAGCAACGGCGATTCAAATCCATTTTATATACCCAGCTAGGACCTAGGTCATTGATATACAGGAGACTCTAACTTTGAAGCATATCAGATGACCGATATACCAGGATAACAATCGCAGCCATATATCACCACATGATACACGTGAGCACTTTAACCTAGTGTACCGATATACATGGGAATTTAAACCCACAGAATACCACACTATGACATATGTGGGAACTCTGACCCATAATATATCACTCCATGACATACCTGGGCTCCAACCCGTAGTATATCACTTCATGCATATGGATTTTCTAATTTCTCGATATCGCCGATTCACCATCGAACGGGACCTAGGGCATCAACAGACGGAAACACTACAGAGGGACTCCATTCCCAATGTAAGTTACCCGTCCAGACTCGATTTATTTACTATCATCATGTTTCCACAGATAAAACCATCCCCATCTTTTTCATTCTTTTACTTTTTTAACACCTAACTAATTAAGCAAGACTAAGCATTACTACACATTTTCCATAAAACAGGTAGCAAGGATGATGGAAGTAAGGTAGGTAATGCAATTGGTAGGATATCACTCAACTCCTATTAACTTAATGCAACATTTCATAATTGAAGTGATAAAACTTTATAAAAACAAGAATAGGCTTTAAATGTATCCGGGGCTTGCCTTGGTGGTCAGGGTAGACGGTCTCGAGCTCTGGATCAACACCCAACTCCTGAGTCTGCTCTTCCTGGGATCTGGTGAGACAACGTTAAATTCTCCGTTAACGGAAACTATGCGATAAATGATATGCTTCAACATGATGGAATAGTAAACATAATGCTCGATGAATGCATGACCAGATTAAGGACTTGAGTATAACTTTCTTTCATGATAAAGTTGCAAGCCAACAATCTTACTAAGTTCATTAGGGTTAACTATTTCATTAATGAAATTCATTAAGCACATAAATTAATGTTAATTAAGCCCTAATGACATGATTAAGATAAGCATAAAAAATTAATTAAAATGCCAAAGGTCATTAGGGTTAATGACCCAAGGTCATCAATCAATCCCAAAGTCAACAAATCCTATAATGATTAAGCAAAATTAAAGGGGTTAATTAATTATTTAAAAGCATAAAATAAAGGCATAAAATTAAAGTTTCCTAATTGAGCTCAAAATTTTATTTTGGATAGATCATGGTCTAATTAGATGGCAAAACAATTTTTAGAAATAAAAGTTAATTATTTTATTTATTAAAAATCATTGAAGATGCATTTTTTAATTAAAAGAGCTAATTTTAACTTATGCAAAAAGTATCTCAAAATTGGTATTTCATATTTTTCCTAGGAAGAGGACATCATAAAGAGCATACACATAATTTTTTAGAATTTTTGGAGCTTTACATGAATTACTATGATTTTCCAAATAAAAACCATTTAAATTATTTACTGAAAATAGAAAAAAGAAAATGGGAACAGTGCTCCCGCGCTGACGACGCCGGCCGACGCTGCTGACCGGCGATTGGTCGCCGGCGGCGAGGTCTCCAGCCACGGGGTTGGCACCTACACGATCACCTCGACACGGCGAGCAAACTGAGCTAGTTAACGTGGCGGCGGAGCGACGGCGACACCCACGCCGGCGGCTATGGCAGCACGGAGGAGCTCCGACGTGGCGGCAACGCTCACCGAAGGCTTTTTCGGTGACGGTGAGCGCACGGGCAGGTGTAGGATATCAACGCAAACTCATTAAGCCAGAAGATGAAGCTATTCCTGGCCCCTAGCTCAAACGGCTACGCGCACGGCGGCACTGGCAAAGCCATGTCGGCGGCGAGCTACGGCGGGCGGCTACTACGGCGTGATAAAGATGAAGTTGAGGGCGAGGATAGACACAGGAGCTTACCGCGGGTCTGGTGCGCACGCTATCGGGCTCGATGATGAACAGAGACGAGCTACAGACAGCGGCGGTGATGGCGGCGGCGGTGCTCCGTTGGCAAAGACTGCGTCACAGTGGTTCCTGTGCACCAATGGACCGACAAAGTTGCGCATGAGATGGAGGAGATCATGGAGATCATGAATATAAAGAAGATGGAAGAAAATAACTGGCGGTGGTGGCTGTCATCGGTGAACGGGTTCGCGGCAGCACGGTTGCTGTGCGCGAAGAAGACGACGGTGCGCGGGCGACTCAGGCAGGGAGAGCGAGCACGAGCTAGATCAAACTGATTGCAAGGATGTGGCAGAGCTGCTGGCAAAAGCAATTGAGCAGCGGTGGGTCGACAGCGGCAGAAAATGGCTACGGAGGGAGGTCATCGGCGGTGACGACGGGGAAGAAAAAGGGACGACGATGGCCGGCCATGCCTTTATATAGGGCACGGTGGCGAGGCATGGATGGGTGACATGATGATGGTCAAGCTTTGAGCATTTAAGGGTGAGCTGGCAGTCGCAGTAGGGCGGTATGGCACCAGCGGCCACGGCGACGCTGGTGAACAGAGAGGGAAGAAGATGAAGGTGACGTCATCGCCACTGTAGACAGTGAGGTCACTTGGTGAAATTTGCAAATTACTTCAGAAACTACATAAGAACTTGAAAAACTCCAAAAATATCATTTGCATAACTTTTCAAGAGATACACTTTTCATTTAATAAATATTTTCAAATTCTGTATAGTTTTTGAAATATGAATTCAAATTTAAAAGGGGATCAAAACCCTAGAGATAAATATTTGAAATTACTTTTGATTTTTCAATAAAACTTGAAAATATTCAAAACTATGAAATGCTCATCTTGTCAAACCAAACATTTTTCAAATACAAAGTTTTCCCAAATTATGCATAATTTTTCAATTATGGTTTTAAAATAAAAATGGGGTCAAATGCTAAAAAACTGTATTTTCAAATTCATTTGAAATTATTTTTGGAAACATGAAAAACTTTGAATGCCAAACTTGTATCTCTTGTCAAGATATACAAACTATGTTTTGATAGTATCTCCAAATTCTTTATAGATTTTAAAATATAGGAAAGGGGATAAAACAAGATTTTGAAATAAAGGGCTTTTGAAACTGAACTCAAACTTGATTTGGTTTCTAAATTAATTGGTTGGTCATTAGTGATCTCAAACATCATCCAAGGACATTTTTAGGTCAAAGACCCAATGACACCCTTGGTTGACCAAATTGACTTTTGAAAAACATTTTATAGCTTTCCAATTTGAATTTAAATTTGAATTGCAAGACTTGGGAATAAGCTTTGATTTATACACTATGCTTGACACTAGTGTACACATGGTTTACACCTCAAATACATAGAATATAAACTAAGTATTTTAGATTACATTCAAAAGTAGGGTTTTATGATTTTATGTGACAAAACATTCCAGAAACACAATCAACCTATGAAATGTAAACTTGTTTTAATTGATGCACATTAAGGTTGACTTAAACATGAATGCTTTGCAATGCATGTGATGACATGACATGTTTTAGTTAATGTAACACCAGGGGTGTTACACCTGCTTCGCCTTCGTCCATGGCCGCGCAAGGTGAGTTCACCTCTGCCCGCTCCATGGTCGCCGGCCGAGCGCCGCCGCGTTCCTGCTCTCTCCAACCACCTCTCCCTCCATTAACTTCACGAGTAGGTCTGCCGCATCGTAGAACGCCGTAGTGACAACATCCTTGGAGCCGGCTTGGACCACAGTGAGGGCGCACCATTTTGCCACCCTCAGTCTCCCCGGACTCCGGCCGCCAGAGCGCCGCCGTGGCGTTCACCGCCGTGTGCGCCTCCGCCGTGCCCCGCTCACTGCGTTAGCTAGGTCTTGGAGATCCCAGCATCTCCAATCATATGTAGAAGAAGAAGATGGTTCCCGGGAAGGAGCTCACCGCCACCGGGTCGCCGCTACCGTCTGCCTTGCTAGGAGCCCCGTGGCCAAATTAATGTAGATTGCCATCTTCAACTTGACCTCACGGAACCGTTGCGTGAGTCAAAGCGGCCTCTCAGCTGCTGTAGCGCCCCACCGCCGCGACTTCGCCGCCGATCGCCGCCGAAGCGCGTGCGTCGATGAGCCAAGGGCTCGCGAGCCAGCTTGTGCCCCACAACCGCCTCCGCCATGCCTCTGCGCAGCCCTAGCCACTGCTTCGCCGGGCCCGCACCACCCGCAGCCGCCGTGCCCCTGCTCACGCCGGCAAGCATCGCGCCCGGCCGCGCGCGTGAGGTAGAGGATGGGGATTTTCCCCTGTCTCAGTGGACCACGTCCATCGGACCCACGTGGACCAGCCGAGCCAATCACAAGCCACCACCTGACCGCCCTGCCATTAGTCCATGATGCACCGGGTTCACAGGCCAGCGTGCCATAGACACGGCCCAGTATCGGCCCACAGCGCCACGTGGCAGCACTGTGGAGCCGACACGTGTTCGGGCTGGTCGGCCTAACCCGGCCTCGATCCGGCCCTACCCAGGACCTCTGGGGCCCAGTTGGGGCCCGGTCGACGTTGATCGTTGACTGGTAAACGTTGACCATTGACCGGGTCCCACCTGTCAGTGACCGTTGACCCTGATCCCACCTGTCAGTGACTGAACCGCCGGACCCACACTTACGTCAGCAAGATGTCAACCCATCGCCACCTCTGCCGGCCCTGCAGTGCCATGTGGGCCAATCGAAAGACGCCAAGTGTCAACCTTTGGTTAATCCACCCTTTTCTTTTTTAGAAAATAGATTAAACTTCGAAAATTCATAACTTATTCATATGAACTCCAAAAAATATGAACCAAGTGTCCAAATTTTCATAAAAATGAGCTCTACATCATAGGATTATGTTTGAATGCATTTGGAGTTATTAAATTTCATTTGGTTCTTTGTGGTACTCTATAGGAATCGCTAATGTGGCTATTTACGTCTTGTTTCAGAGGAGGAGCAGTTTGAGGAGGACAACTACGAGTCCGAGGAGGAGCTTGGTGCAATATCTAGTTTGCTAGTGCTTCATTTATGAATATCATCTGATGATAGGTTGCATGGTAGAAATGCTTGATGAGCCTTTACCTTGTCGCAACCTTACTCCTGCACACCCGCTGATAGGCTAGACGCATGCTTATTTACTTATGATGCTTTACTTCAACTACGCTTATATCTGCGTGATGTGATGCGTGGTGGATAGTATGGTTATATTGTTAAGGCACATGGTGCCACTTTACTCAGGGAGAGTGCTGCGTGTGTCTTGGGTGAGTGGTGAGGGTTGAGTCAATCGGGCAGGATTCTATGACGAGCCTTTTGGGCGAGTCTTGCTGGGGGATGTGTTCTAGGCATTCTCGTATGAGCTGCTTGTGGCAGGCACACTGTGAGGTATATGGTGATCCCAGGAGTGAGAGCCTTCGTGGAGCGAGGCCCCAGGTAGGAGGTGCTATTGTAACATGGACTGTTGTAGTCCCTATGAGAAGATAATCCTGTCTGATCCTCCTAGGACCTGATATCTCTTAAGAACCTGAACCTTGGGACCTACATGCTCACCGCTCGTCCCTATATGGGCGGGGGACGGATGTCTGACTACCTAGGACAGTGCCACTACTACTAGGTTGATAGCAGATAGTGTCGGGAGGTATGGGCATCAGGACCCACACCCTCCTTAGACAACATAGTGACCTCGGGGGCCTGGTACTATGTCTCACAGTCTCAGTGTGCTGGTGGTACCTATCCGAGATGTCCTAGTACTGAGTGGTAGGGTGGCATCGCACCGGTTAGAAAGCAGCCGGAATCAGCTTAGGCGGGGCACCGCCGATGATGGTGATCTTGTGGTTACGGGAGTACACACTCTGCAGAGTTATGAATCTATATATAGTCCACGGCCTCAGTATGGCCCTTCCCTCGACCTATACTTCTCGGGAGTAGTGAGATGAGTCCTTCTATTCTCCCCCTGGTGTTACCCTTCTGGCTGTGAGCCGCTGAGATAGGCTCCGAGAGGGAGTTGGACCTGTTGACTAATTGCGAGAGGGTGAGATGTGTGTGATGGTGATGGAATGGGTTGGATATGTGGATGAGATGGGTTAAAAATTGATGAATTATATTACATAATAATGATCACTACTTGCATAGGAAACCACAACCATATATTAGGTCACTTTGATTATATCCTTTGCACCCCACCAAATACTACATAGCAAAAGCAAAGCATAGGGTGGGAGATGTGGCCAGTACAAACCGTACTGAAACTTATTTGGCAGGTGAGCCCGACTACGACTACGATGACGAGGAGGAGTAGACATCTCGTTTCTACGCTCAGGCTTCTTTTGGAGATTTTGTTGTACTTCCACCTACCGCGGCTGTCCTAAAAACTGCTGCTACTGTGATGATTTTGCCAGTGTGGCGATGGACTATTTATGTAATCCCTTCTAATTGTACTCTTTTATTCGATGTATGGATTTCTGTATTGAGTGTTGCTGGGTAATGTGATGGGTTGAGCTTCAACCTACCATATTGTTCGCCATTCTATGTATTTTCCCTTTGTGGAAAATTGAGGATGTTTTAGTTTAAGTGTTAACCCATGAGTTGAACCATATATCGAGTGGCAAAGGGAATAACTTGTATGTGGTCATAGTGGTTCATCTGATATGATCTTTGCGTATGCATAGGAGTTGTTACGCCTTGCTAGAGGCCACTGTCAACTATTGGGCGAGTAGGAGTACTTAGCCCATGTCTATGTGTGCGTGAACCCATAGGGTCACACGCTTAAGGGGCTGGAAGCCTAATTCGGGTTGGACCCAAATTAGACAAGGCTTAGGGTTACTAATGGGACTCCAACTCATAAGCTCATTGGGGACGCCTATATAAGCAAGGGATAGGGGCGCGGTCAGGGGATAGACACCTTTGACAGTCGCCATCACCCTCCCCACGCTCGCGCCTTCTGCTCCTCGCGGACCTAGCAGTCCGGAGGCACATCACTTCTTCCCTGCACATGTGGGATTCCACGGAGGTGCTGCATCTAGAGCACTGGGACAAACCACATGAGGGGATTGATGTGATAGAAGACCACACAACTGCACTGCCTGCTGCGATGCGTACGACTACATCGAGTCGTCTTCTACTGCACCTGCGCGTCTAGTGCTAATCCCATAACCTGTAACTAGCAGTAGAGGTTTATGAGATCGAAAAGTTTTGTTTTCTAGCCACTGTAGCAACCTCATAATCCTTCAGTGGTATCAGCTCCATTACTACCTCGTTACAGGTTTGGTTTTCTACATATGGTGATATGCGTGGCTGTAGATGAGTCTCTAACCTTGGTTCGTCATCTTACCATGTTGGTCTTGAAATGATCTACTCTATCGGTCGGAATTCAGCCATCCGAGTTAAGTGATTCATGTAAATCTAGTCATGGCGAGTTAGAGATCAATTAGATTGATCGAATTGAACCCTAGGTCAAGTGCCAAGCGCATATGATGGGCGGCGGTGGTAGATGGAATTTACTGTCGGGCGCCGGTTTGCCGAGAAAAGTGCTGTTCGGTAAAACAGCGGTAACTTTTAAACCGTAACTCAGATTAAGATGAACTCTAAATGAAAATCATAGAGAACAAAATTTTACATTCGGTTCTTTGCCACTTCACCACATTTAGTGAAATTAGAATTGCGAAATAAGGATTGGAAAATAGAGTTTTCTACATTGCAAGATTAGACGTCGGATTCGGATAACTCTGTTTTGCAGGTATTGATGACTGGTATAGCCCTTATGTGTATGTGATGCATGTATGTATTTAATTCATGGCTTGCATATCATGAGGACAATATGGGCAGGAGCCACATACATATTGTCAAAATTAATGTAATGGCATGTGTGCCAATTTATGATGATCTATCCGTGACTATGTAATTTCATTTTACTTGCGCTAGTAGTAGCTAGTCTTGGCAGAATCATCACTGAAGGATGGCATAGTCAAATCATGGAGATGGAGATCACCGTGATGCACAGATTGATGGAGATGGAGATCCCCAAAGGAATAACGGGCTATACCAAGTCATGTCTGTTTTATGTCGTTCTTACTATGTTCTACTTTCACATGCTATTATGTTTTTTCTACATGAGTGCGGGTGTGAAGTAGAACGATCCCTCAGCAATGTTTAAGTTAAATGCTTCCCCAAACCTTGCACTTTCATAAGTCTTGTACAATCGATGGTGGGTCTATAAAATTAGGGTGCCACTGGTTTTCCTCGACTAGGCAGTTCATATCGGATACTTACTGTAAGAAGGTTTGGTTACTTAAACAAGGTCATCCTAACGGTTAGGGACCTTGGAGCATGGGTAGGTTGAGCATAGCATAGAGATGCTGCCCAACAACGAGAGTCATATGTGATATGATTAGCAAAGTTTTGCTTACCGATCTACCATGTCTTCTAGCGGTTATGCTAAAGCTCACTAGTTGACTTGTTAGTTGTGGGTCTCAAATCACTAAGTATCAATTGAAGGTATTGATTTTAGTGGGAGTAGATTTTATTTTGATATAATTTACTCTTTCATGGATATATTGTCTTAGTATTTTGCATTACTTTTGTTGTAGATGGCCGCTCGCAATCAACCATTTTCTTTGCGTACAATTCTTGAGAAAGATAAGTTGAATGGAATAAATTACGCGGATTGGATCCGCAACCTGAGAATTGTTCTTAGGGCTGAGAAAACAGAAGATATTCTAGACACCCCATTACCAGATGAGCCTAAGGAGAGTGCTCCTGCTGCTGAGAAAAACGCTTACAATAAAGCATGTGATGTGGATCTCTAAGTGAGTTGCCTCATGCTTGCTTGTATGAACCTGATCTGCAGATGCAGTTCGACAACAATCATTCAGTGAACGATATGATTGTGGTGCTTAAAGATATGTTCCAAACTCAAGCGCGGACTGAAAGGTTCAATGTCTCTAAGGCGCTTGCAGAAACCAAGCTAGCAGAGGGTGCAGTTGTTGGTCCACATGTAATCAAGATGGTTGGTTACACTCAGAGGTTGGAGAAGCTAGGCTTCCCAATTGGCCAAGAGTTGGCAACAGATTTCATTCTTTCATCTCTTTCACCCAGTTATGGAAACTTCATCTCGAATTACCATATGCATGGGGTGGAGAAGGGCTTGAATGAACTATGTGGCATGCTGAAAACAGCAGAGGCTGACATCAAGAAAGCAGGAGGTGGCCAAGTGTTGGCAGTTCAAAATAGGCCTAACTTTAAGAGAAGGAAGGGCAATTGGAAGAAGAAGGGCAAGGCTAAAGATGAGATCTCTAAGCCAAACCAATCGTCTTCCAAGGATGAACCACCTGCAAAGAATGATGAATGCTTTCATTGTAAGGGGAAAGGTCACTAGAAGAGGAATTGCAAGGTGTACTTGGTGTCCTTAAAGAAGGATGGTGGTAGTAAAGGTACTCCCACGCATACACTTGTTGTTCATGTTATAGACATTTTCCTTGCTAACTCTTATATCAATTCTTGGGTATTTGATACTGGATCAGTTGCTCATATTTGCAATACAATGCAGGGAATGATAAGAAGTAGAAGCATGGAGAAAGGAGAAGTTGATTTCCACATGGGCAATAATGCAAGAGTTGCTACATTGAACATCGGGACGATGCAACTTCCCCTGCCGTCAGGATTTATTTTAGAATTGAATAATTGTTATTTTGTTCCTAGTTTAAGTCAAAACATTGTGTCACCTTCATGTTTGATTAAGGATGGTTATTCATTTGTGAGTAAAGAAAATGGTTGTGCGATCTCAAAGAATGATGTGTTTGTGGCTTTTGTATCCATTGTGAATGGGTTATTTATTTTAAATCTTGATGATGCACCTGTCTGTAATGTTAGTGCTATATGGCCTCGGCTTAATGAGTTAAGTCCTACCTATATGTGGCATTGTTGCTTGGGTCATATAAGTGAGAATCGCATGAAGAGGCTCCATGATGATGGTCTTCTAACTTCATTTGATTTTGAATCATACAAGACATGTGAGGCTTGCATGCTAGGCAAGATGACCAAGGCACCATTCAAAGGAGTTCCTGAGAGGGCATCTGACTTGTTGGAATTTGTACATACTAATGTATGTGGACCAATGAGCATGACAGCTAGAGGCGGATTTCAATACTTCATAACTTTTCCTGATGACTTTAGTAGATATGGATATGTCTACCTAATGAAGCATAAGTCTAAAACATTTGAAAATTTCAAAGAATTTTAGAATGAAGTAGAGAATCAACATGGCAAGAAGATCAAGGCCTTGCGATCTGATTGTGGAGGTGAATATCTAAGTCACGAGTTTAGCAATCATCTTAAGAGTTGTGGAATTGTTCCATAGCTTACGCCACCCAGAACGCCTTAGAGGAACGGCGTGTCTGAGCGATGTAATCGGACCTTGTTGGACATGGTTTGGTCTATGATGAGCCAGTCAGACCTACCTTTACTGTTTTTGGGATACGCTCTAGAAACAGCCGCTTTCACATTGAATAGGGTACCATCTAAGTCCGTAGTTAAGACACCATATGAGATGTGGACTGGTAAGAGTCTCAGCTTGTCTTTTCCAAAAATTTGGGGTTGTGAAGTTTATGTCAAACGACTTATATCAGACTTGGTTGACCCGCCTGATGGGGTTAGACCCATACGGAGCAAATGGATCTTTAAAAAGAAGAAGGACATGGACAGAAATGTTCATGTCTATAAAGTTCAACTTGTCGCAAAAGGTTTTCGGCAAGGAATTGACTACGACGAGACATTCTTGTCGGTAGTGATGCTTAAATCTATTCAGATCATTCTAGCAATTGCTGCATATTTTGATTATGAGATATGGAAGATGGATGTTAAAACAGCCTTTCTAAATGGGTATTTAGAAGAGGACGTGTATATGATACAGCCCGAAGTTTTTGTTGATCCTAATAATGCTGGAAAGATATGTAAGCTTAAGAAATCTATTTATGGGTTAAAGCAAGCATCTCAGAGTTGGAATATTCATTTTCATGAGGTAGTCAAAGGGTTTGGCTTCCGTCAGAATGAAGAACCTTGTGTTTACCAGAAGGTAAGTGGGAGTGCTATTGTGTTTCTGATCTTGTATGTGGATGACATACTATTGATTGGGATCATATTCCTATGTTGCAATCTATAAAGACTTCACTGAATAATAGTTTTTCTATGAAGGATTCAGGTGAAGCAGCATACATCTTGGGAATTAAGATCTATAGAGATAGGTCGAGAAGGCTAATAGGATTAAGCCAAGACACGTACATTGACAAGATGTTGAAATGGTACAACATGGAACAGTCTAAGAAAGGGTTCTTACCTATGTCACATGGTATGCGCTTTAGTGACAAGCAGTGTCCTTCATCAGATGAAGAGCGCAACCGCATGAGTAAGGTTCCATATGCTTCGGCCGTTGGTTCCATCATGTATGCCATGATATGTACTCTCCCAGATGTCTCATATGCTCTAAGTGTTGCGAGCAGGTACCAAGCTAATCTGGGTGAACCTCACTGGACGCTTGTTAAGAACATCCTAAAGTACTTACGAAGGACAAAGGATGTGTTCCTAGTCTATGGAGGTGAGGAGGAGCTAATTGTAAACGGTTACACCAATGCTAGCTTCCAAACCGATGGGGATGATTCACTATCTCAATCAGGTTTTCTGTTCACAATAAATGGTGGTGTAGTTAGCTAGAAAAGTTCCAAGCAGGAGACGGTGTCTGATTCTACAGCAGAAGCCGAGTACATTGTAGCTTCTAGCACTGCAAAGGAAGGTGTTTGGTTGAGGAGGTTCCTCATTGAGCTTGGTGTGTTTTTGAATGCGTCGGGCCCATTGAATTTACATTGTGATAACAATGGGGCGATTGCATAGGCTAAGCTACCTAGGGATCACCAGAAGAACAAACATGTACTCCAAAAGTTTCATCTCATTCGAGAGTTTATGAAACGAGAAGAGATCAAATTGTGTAAAATACATACGGATTTGAATGTAGCAGATCCTTTGACAAAGGCTCTTCCACAGCCTAAGCATGAGGCGCACATGAGGTCTATGGGGATTAGACATCTAAGAGATTAACTCTAGTGCAAGTGGGAGACTGTTGGGAATATGCCCTAGAGCTAATCATGTAGATGATGATATTCCGATTGTATCCATGATTAATAAAGTGTTCATGGAATATCCATTAAAGACAACTTGTATTAATTAGCAATTATGTGAATTGTTTTGTGGAACTCTTTACTTGCATGGTTATTCTAAAGTTGTCTCTGGTCAGCGTTCTTGTGAGAACACACTTGAATATTAGACCAGCACATGTATTAGTTGATGGCTATGTTTCACAAGTCATGGACATGGAGATATCAAACTAATAATGTGGGCATATATGAGACATGTAGGCTAGACTGACCTGACATGAGAAAGTCTTTATTCACATTATGTATGTTATGTCCTTAGACCTAAGATTGTGGTATGTACTCAAGATGTGAAATGGCCTACTTAGAGACTATCAAACGCTGCTCCATAAGTGGATAGTTATAAAGGTGGTCTTCGGGTGGTCGGGAAGCATGCTATGAGACATAGATAATCAAGATGGAATTTGCCCCTCTCTACGCGAGAGAGGTATCACTGGATCACTCAAGTGATTGGATCAACAAATGCATGGCCGTGCTTGGGTTAAGTGTTAACCCATGAGTTGAACCATATATCGAGTGGCAAAGGGAATAACTTGTATGTGGTCATAGTGGTTCGTCTGATATGATCTTTGCGTATGCATAGCAGTTGTCACACCTTGCTAGAGGCCGCTGTCAACTATTGGGCGAGTAGGAGTACTCGACCCATGTCAATGTGTGCGTGAACCCATAGGGTCACACGCTTAAGGGGCTGGAAGCCTAATTTGGGTTAGACACGAATTAGACAAAGCTAAGGGTTACTAATGGGCCTCCAACTCGTGAGCTCATTGGGGATGCCTATATAAGCAAGGAGTAGGGGCGCGATTAGGAGGATAGACGCCTTTGACAGCCGCCGTCGCCCTCCCCATGCTCGCGCCTTCTGCTCGTCGTGGACATATTAGTCCAGAGGCACATCGCTTCTTCCCTGCACATGTGGGATTTCTCGGAGGTGCTGCATCTGGAGCACTTGGATGAACCACGTGAGGGGATTGATGTGACGGATGACCATGCAACTGCACTGCCTGTTGTGACGTGTACGACTACATTGAGTTGTCTTCCGTTGCACCTGCACGTCTAGTGGTAATCCCATAACCTGTAACTAGCAGTAGATCCTGGTTTATGAGGTCGAAAAGTTTTGTTTTCTGGCTACTGTAGCACCCTCATAACCCTTCAGAAGGGAGGGAGCTCTCGATCCTTCCCCGCACCGACGCCGTGATCCAGTTCACCAAGTCGGGCGAGCCACCATGACGAGCCACCTGCTCGGCCAGGGTGGGGAACAGCGGCTCGACCTCTGCTTTAGCCCCCAATGACTCAGCCTCGACGCTCGCCCGCCTAGCCATGGCAAAAGAGCCGGGGTCAGACCAACTGGGGTTGCGAGGGCCACCCGAGCAGCGGTCGCTCCGGTGAGCAGAAGTGCAACCTCCTCCTCCTCTTGCTGATGTAACAGCGACGGGCTCGCCGTGGCCAGTTCCCCGAGCTACTCCTATGGTACGCGCAGGACCACTGACACCTCCTGTGCCATGCTCTGCTGCAGCGGCTGTTGGCTCGAGGCGGTCATGGTGTCCCCCTGCTGCTGTGAGAGGCTCGAGGTTGCCAGCTCCTCCAGTGACTCATTCTGCCACTGAGGCAGTGGGTCTAAGGGCGTCACGTCCTCTGGCTGTTGGTGCCATTGCTGCTACTACTGCTGATGCTGCTGCTGTTGTTGTCCTGCCACTGAGGCAGCGGGTCCAAGGGCGCTGCGTCCTCTGGCTGTTGCTGCCGTTGCTACTGCTGCTGCTATTGTTGCTGTTGCTGCTGTTGTTGTTGTTGCTGCTGCTGTCGCTCCGGCTGGCTAGACGCACTGGTCCACCTCCTGCTGCTGCTCAGGCTAGCTTGAAGCCAATCCCTCTTCCTCCTGCCCCTCCCATAGCTGCTCCTCTTGCTGCTTTTGTAGCTGATCCTCCTTCTCCTGCAGGCTCTCCTGCTCCTGCTTCTACTGCACCTCCAACTCATGCAGTCCCTTCGGCCACGGCTCCCATCCCTCCACAAAAGAACGGGAACCACAGCCTCCTCGTCCTCAAGGACAATTGGGGCATCCTCCAACCCTGGCTCACAGCTATCAAGTGATCCAAGTCACCATCCACCACGGCCACAGAGCCGCTCGAGCCTGCGACGAGAACTGAGCCCATCAGTTTGCCCCAAACAACTGCCGCCTGGGCTTGCAACAACCAAGCCGCCTCCGACATCGACAGGGGTCTCAGGACCGCACCTGCTATTGTGGCCACCATCCTCACGGCCGCATCCGCCTTAAGCCGCTTGGCCGGCGAAGGGCACGCTTCCTCCACCAGGCGCTTGAGCCTGCACAACACGCAAGGGAAGAAACACCGAAGAATTCTATGAATCACAAGGACGGGAAGGAGGACATGGGATGGCAAGACTTACCCTACTGGGATGACGGGCGCCCTTCTAGGCCCCCTCGTGCCACTCAAGGGCCTCGAGGCTCCCCTCTGAGCCACGCCTCTCCCTGATCCGGAGCCGCCTGGGGCCTCGGACGATGTCTTTTTGCCCCCTATTACGCCAAAGCTGCCTGGCCCTGGGTCCGTGTGGCAGAACCTCCTAAATCATATGGCCCACATGCATTATTATTGTCTAAATAGACTCCAAATAACCACGAATGTGTTCCATACGACTTAAAGGTCTATCGGGTAAGTCCCAAATCATCCACGATTCTCCGAGCAAGATCAATCGTTATAAGAGACATTGCAGTATTACAATAGTTTTATACAAATAAGATATATCAGAGTAAAATAGCGGAAGGATTACAATAACATAAGTTTACAAACCATTTAGTTTCAAAGCTTACAAACCATAAGTTAAATATTACAAACCATAGTAGTAGTGGAGTAGTAATAAATAACTTTATTACAATACCAGGCGATAAGCTCTGCCCAAGAGCCAAACATCCTACTCGTCGTCACTTTTCGCAATGACTGTCATGCAGCAGGATGCGAAGCACTCCTACCCATGGGACTCACCTGCAACAAGGGTTTAACAAACCCTGAGTACAAAAGTACTCAACAAGACTGACCCGATGAAAAGAGAGGTGGAGACTCAGAAATGCAGGCTAGAGGGACAAGGTAAGGCTTGCAAGAGATAAGAATTTTTGCAGAAAAGCTTTGACAGAAAGTAAAGTTGTCTAGCTCTAGCTCAAATTACCAACTAACTTCATTCTTGAACCTTAACTATTGTTCAAGTTGTTACTATGATGATGAACACAGATTGAGTCTTCTTCTCCGAGAAGCAACGGTGATTCGAATCCATTTTCATACCCAGCTGGGACTTAGGTCACTGATATACAGGAGACTCTAACTCCTAAGCATATCAGATGAACCGATATACCGAGATAACAACCACAGCCATATATCACCACATGATACGCATGAGCCCTTAGACCCAGTGTACCGATATACATGGGAACTTAACCCACAGTATAACACACTATGACATATGTGGGGACTCTGGCCCACTATATATCACTCCATGACATACCTGGGCTCCAACCCTTTGTATATCACTTCATGCATGTGGATTTTCTAGTTTCTCGAAATCACCAGATCACCATCGACACGGGACCTAGGGCATCAACAGACGGAAACACTACAGAGGGACTCCATTCCCAATGCAAATTACCTGTCTGGACTCAATTTATTAACTATTGTCATGATTCCAACAAGTAAAGCCATCCTCATCTTTTTCATTCTTTTTCTTTTTGAAAACCTACTAATTAACCAGGGCTAAGCATAACTAAGAATTTTCCAAAATCAGGTAACAAGGAATATGGAAATAAGACAAGTAATGCAATTGGTAGTTTATCACTCAACGCCTAGTACTTAATGCAACATAACATAACTGAAGCAATAAAACTTTTATAAAATAAAGGTAGGGTTTAAATGTATCCGAGGCTTGCCTTGGTATTCAGGGTAGACGATCTCGAGCTCTGAATCTACACCAACTCCTGAGTCTGCTCTTCTTTGGGATCTGGTGCGGTAACGTTAAACCCTCCATTAACGGAAATTATACGATAGAATGATATGCGTCAACATGATGTAATAGTAAATATGATGCTCGATGGTTGCATGACCAAATTAAAGACTTGAGTACAACTTTCCTTCACGATAAAGTTGCAAGCCAACAAACTTACTAAGTTCATTAGGGTTAATTATTTCATAAAAGAGTTCATTAAACACATAAAATAACATGGATTAGACCCTAATGACATGATCCAAGTAAGCGCAAATAATTTATTAAAGTGCCAAAGGTCATTAGGGTTAATGACCCAAGGTCATCAATCAATCCCAAAGTCAAACAACCCTATAATGATTAAACTTAATTAAAAGGGATTAATTAATTATTTAAATGTATAAAATAAAGGCATAAAATTAAAGTTGCCTAATTAAGCTCAAAATTTTATTTTCAAAAGCTCTTGGTCTAATTAGATGGCAAAACAAATTTCACAAATAAAAACCAATTATTTTATTTATTAAAAATCATTGAAGGTGTATTTTTCAATTAAAAGGACTAATTTTAACTTATGCAAAATTACACAAATTTGGTACTTCATATTTTTCTATGTAGATGACATCATAAAGAGCATACACAAAACTTTTCAGAAGTTTTGGATGCATAAATAATTTTCTATGAATTTCCAAAGAAAACGGCATTTTCTGGATTTTTTAAAATAAATAAAAGAAAAGGAAAATCCTTTTCCGAGTTGACCACGACGGCAGCGGCAGTTGACCGGCGATTGTTCGCCGGCGGTGAGGCCTCGGGTTCCAAGGCTTGTACCTATGCAACCTACACCGCAAGGGGAACATGTTGGTGGTGCTAATGGGGTGACGGAGCAGCGGCGACAAGCTCGCTGGCGTCCATGGTGGCACGGCGGTGCTCGGGCGCGGCGGCAAAGGCTCACTGGAGTGTCTCCGGTGATGGTGAGGCGAGCATGAGATTCTACGTACTCAGGTGAACGCTGTCGATACCCTGGAAATGGGTACCCCAGACCCCTGGTTTACCAAACTAAAACCCCGCAAAATCAGCATCTTGACCCCTCCGGTAACCTCCCGCGCTAACGTACGAAGGCCCACAGGCTGAGACGTATCGGACTGGCCCGCGAATGAACAACGACGGCCCAAAACCAAAGCCTGCTCGAGAGGCTACCAAACGGACTAGTACTGTACACCCGAGAGGTTACCGAACGGACTAGTACTGTATAACCGAGAGGTTACCGAACGGACTGGTACTGTACACGCGAGAGTACAATTCGAGCAACCCCTCGAGGATGAAACTTCGCCCTCCGAACGAGCCTACCCTCGAGGACGTAACTTCGCCCTGCGAACGAGCCTCCCCTCGAGGACGAAACTTCGCCCGGGCGAATGGGCGGCCCTCGAGGACGGTGCACCCCTCGGCTACCAACTCCCCCGTACGGATCCGAATGCATTTAATGCGATCTATCTACCCCCGCCTAACCGCATGGCCACAGTTACGGTAACAGTTGCAGGCGTGGCGGTCAAATCTGCTTTGACCGCCCATACCCCGGAAACCCGCAAGTCATATTACGCTGTTGCGCCATACCGAGCGCTGTGCCACGACCTGCACCGCCTCGAGACGTATAAACTAACGTGTTTTCTGTGTTTTCCGGGATTCGGTCTTATCCAGTGAGGCTCGACCTCCTCGGCACGACCCCCTCGACTCCGGCCAAGACCCTCGACCATCGCCCCTTGACTTCACCGAGCGAACCCTCGAGCTGACTTCAACAACTCCCGACGCGACGACTGCAGGGCCTCCCATACCGAAGTACATCACTACAGCGGCACCGACATGATCGGCCTCAACGTCGTACGCCATCAACTTCATGCGAACTCGAAATACATGTACACCTGTGCCCCTCCTTCATCTATAAAAGGAGGCGCCAGGGCGTTAGAGAAAGGGACCGGACTCAAACCGAGAGAATCTAGAGCATAGAAACGTTAAGGCTTTAGATCACAGAGCGACACCGTGAGCCTGTGCAAGGTCGAGAGCAAGGCGTCCGAACGCCCAAACTCCACCTCACACTCCTCACACCTGCTTGTATTTTCCCCTGTACTAGCACTTCGGTGCAAGATAACACGAATCATCCTCCCCCCGCTGGACGTAGGGCCTTCTTTGCCCGAACCAGGATAAATCGTTGTGTCCTTCTTGCATCACCCACCGGATTAGGGAGCACGCGAATACAATATTACTCGTTGGTGTTAACCCCTCGAGGGTCAGAACACCGACAGTTGGCGTGCCAGGTAGGGGAGCCGCGTGTCACTAACGATTTCCTGCCATTTTTTCGGATGGGCGATTTTGTTTCACCACTTCTGCACGCTACGGTGATCTGGTTCGGGAGCCTGGAGTTCATGACCCTCGGCCAGGGCTACGACATGACCCTGCTCTCGATCAGTGACCCGAACGGAGGTCGTGGTACGCCCTCACGTTCATGGGGAGCCGCTCGCCAGTCTCATGACCATGCTTCCACATCCAGAAGGAGGCATGGTCGGCGCCGTCATCGCCGTCAACCCAAGTCGAGAAGGGTCCCCGCCGCTTTCTCCACGCCCCTGACCGGAGATGAGAAACCTCTTGTTGAGGGACTATCTGACCCAAGTTTAGAGGCAGAGGGCAAACCGGCAGGATCCCAGCACAACCCTGACTCCACTTTCACCGTGCGCTCGTCGGGGAAGCGCGACGAAACCCCCGCTCAATCGAGCTCGCTTCTGCACGGGCTGTTCGAGCGTCGTCGGTGGTCTTCGTCCGACTTCAACAATCCCATAACGATGATTATGACAGCGAACCACTCCAACACAAGCACATTGGAGGACTGCCCAGGCACCCTTCTTCACACGATGATGGATGTGGGGACTGTCACACCGGCCTCCGAGGGTTTGGCCTTCGCAAGAGCGCCCGGCCCCCGGAGGTACACCGTCGGCACACTCTGACGGCGGCTACAGGAGGAGGCGCGGGGGCAATTCCCTGTTTTCTACTACGGCGACCCTGACTCTGACTCTGATCATTGGGATCCTACTCATGAGTGCCTCCACATTGATGATGGCGTCGACTCTGATCAGGAAACCGTCGATCCAGCGGCCGCGGCGGCTACCGCCGTGGCGAGAGACGCTCCCCCTAGAGCAGAGGACCAACAACCAGACACACCCTGAGAAGCGTGCCCTCATCCTGGCGAGCAGGACGTGCAGCTGGCACAGATTCGGGAGTTGCAGGCGAAGCTCGCTGACGAGCAGGAACGCTTGCGCTTACTCGAGCTAACCCTCGAGCAAGAGCGGCGACCGCCCGGCGGTAGAGCCCGAGCCAGGGCCCGAGAAGTCAACCGACAGATCATCGAGGCAGGAGGCTCCTCGAGGCCATACACTTGGGGGCTTGTGGCCATCATGTAGCACGAAGGACCCTCGTAGGCAATGCCTTTCGACAGGGTTTCTACTGGCTGACCGCCGTCTCTGATGCCACGAACATCGTCCACTCGTGCAAAGGTTGTCAGTTTTACGCCAAGCAGACGCACCTCCCAGCTCACGCCCTACAAATGATCCCCATCACCTGGCCGTTTGTGGTCTGGGGGCTCAATCTTGTGGGGCCTCTCAAAAGGACAACCAAAGGGTACACGCACCTGCTCGTTGCCGTCGATAAGTTTACCAAATGGATCGAGGCCTGGCCCATCAGCAACATCCACTCCGAACGGGCGGTCGAGTTCTTCACCAACATCATCCATCGCTTCGGGGTCCTGAACGTCATCATCACTGACAACGGCACGCAGTTCACCGGCAAGAAGTTCTTGGATTTCTGCGATCGCCATCACATCCGTGTGAATTAGTCCGCGGTTGCACATCCTCGAACTAACGGCCAGGTCGAGCGCGCCAATGGCATGATTTTGCAGGGCCTCAAGCCAAGGATCCTCAAACGCCTCAGCAAGCACAGAAAAAAAATGGGCCGTGTAGTTGCCATCGGTCCTATGGAGCTTAAGGACAACACCTAGTCGAGCCACGGGGTTCACCCCATTCTTCTTGGTCTATGGGTCCGAGGCCGTCCTCCCCACTGACCTCAAGTATGGTTCCCCTCGACTAAAGGTGTACAATGAGCAAACCAATGAAGAAGCCCTCGCAAACGCCATCGACCAGGTCGAGGAGGCTCGAGACATGGCGCTACTTCACTCCGCGAGGTATCAGCAAAAACTTCGATGCTACCACGACAAGCACGTGCGCCCGAGGGACTTCCAAGTTGGAGACCTCATCCTACGTCGACGACAGAGCAACAAAGGACGTCACAAGCTGATGCCGCCATGGGAAGGCCCATACACCGTAGCTGAGGTGCTAAAGCCCGGGACGTACAAGCTCGCTAACGACAAAGGCAAAATCCTCACCAACGCATGGAACATCAAACAGCTACGTCGTTTCTACCCTTAGGGCACCAGCGCCCTTGTACATTCTCGCATGTCATGTACATTTCCGCATGACAAATATAAGGAGTACTTTCGATTATAAGTTCAAACTTGTTATTGTACATGCAAGAGGTAGCCTCGACCCCGTCTCACCAGAGTCGAGCCTCCCTCGGGGCTAACGGGGGGAACCCCCTAAGTTCCTAAAAATACGAATGATTTTTTTCGCACGCCTCCCTTTTCGCTTCCCAACTAAGTTCACAACGCCTCGAACTCCCTAGGGGTCGAGGGCTGTCGAGCCAGAGCTCTCCTACGCCTCCGGGCTATGGTACCTTCACTCGCTCCCCCCTCAAGGGATACGAGCTTGCGTCGAACGCTCAGTCGGAAAGCAAAAGTCAGGCAAGCAAAACTCGAGCACTTCTTCTTTCTCACACCTTGATACGCTTCGCAACTAAGTAGAAAACGCCTCGAACTCCCTAGGGGTCGAGGGCTATCGAGCCGAAGCTCTCCTACGCCTCCGGGCTACGGTACCTCCACTCGCTCCCCCCTCAAGGGATACGAGCTTGTGTCAAAAACTTAGTCAAAAAAGCAAAGTCTAGGTGAGAAGAAAGCAGAAAAGGTTCAAAAGTATAATGACACATCACATTACGATAGATGTAATAATGTTCAAAAAGGGCTTTCGAAGCCACATTGAATATAAGTTACAAAAAACTAATTCATTACATGGGCACCCTCACCCAGTCTTGCCCTACAGGCCTGCCCCGTCGCCGCCCTCCTCGACATGGTACCCTCCATCCGCGGGGGGGAGGACTTCGTCCTCGAATAACTTCGCCAGCTCTCTCCCGGCCTCTCGGCGTCATGAATGAGCCCTCGACATCGCTCCTCATTCTCCGCGTTGGTCTTCGAGATGTCTGGAACAAAGCCTTGGGCCACCACGTTCATGTCAAAGATGAAGCCGGAGGAGACCACTGCAAGCGCCCGCTTCACGCCGGTGTGAAGTGCCTCCTGCACGCGATCGCGAAGGGTGGCGTCGAGGTAGTAGATCCGATCCACGAGCGCGGCACCCGGGATGTCTTCTTCGGCACCCTCGACAGGCCCGACCTCCCAGGAAGCGCAGAGCCCGTCGAGGGCAACCCAGAGCCGACCAAGAAGCGCCCCCTCCGCCGCGAGGCTCTCCTGCAGCGCCTTGGCGGCGCTCTGGGTTGCAAGCAGCTCGGACTCGAGGCCTGAAACACAAAGCAAGAATTAGATAAACCATACGGAAATAACAAAGATCAAAAACCCATTAAGGAACTCACCAGCACAGCGAGTCTCGAGGGCGTTGCGATCCCCCAGCACGGCATCGCGCTCCCCCCGAGCCTCGTCCCGCTCCCGCTGGGCCTCTTTGAAGGCTCGAGTCACCTCCGTCTTCTCGAAGCGGAGGGTCTCGAGGGCGCCACCAGCCAGGATGATGGCCTGCTCCTTGTCCTGGAGGGTGGCCTTCATTGCCTCGAGCTGGGTTTCCAGGCCAGTGGCACGGCTCTTCTCCTCCTGGACCAAGGCAGAGAGGGCGTTGTGCGCCGCAGAGACTTCAGCAAAATTGGCCTCGAGGGAGCGGATGCGTTCCACGGAGCTCTGAGCCTCCGCCACGAGCAACTCGACGCACTCCTGGGCTTGGACGCTCTTGACCCTGGCCTTCTCCGATTCGGCCTTTGCCGCGTCAGCATCCTCCCTCGCACGCTTGAGCTCCCCCTTGAGGTGGGCGGCTTCCCCTCGAGTGGCGTCGGAGTCCTCCTTCGCCCGGGCGGCCTCCTCTTTGGCTTTGATGGCTTCCTCCCTGGTCCGCTTTAGCTCCTCCTCGAGCTCGGCCACCCTGCTCTGCGCAGAGCAACCGGCCTCGAGTTGGCGAAGCACTTCATCCCGGCTGCTGTGCGTTTCATGGAGGAAGTCAGACTTGGAGTAAGAACACCTCCGCGCCTCCTGGGGATAGGAAATCGAGGGTTAAGGCATCCCATACGAAAGAACTTAAAAAACTACATATGACCTAACACAGTGACTCACCACGAGGTTCCGGTCGAGGCCTTCCGCGAGCTCGACGCCCAACTTCAGCAAGTGCCGCAGCCATGACCGGGACCGCTCGGCCTCCTCCCAGCACTTGACCTCCGTCGGGTCGTTCATCTCGATCTTCGGAGCGTTGGAGTCGCCAAGTTCCCGGAGTATGATGCGCTCCTTGCCCCAACATGGAAGGACCATCTTGACCTTGGTTTGTGCCAAGGACTCAATCTCGTCCACCATGTCATGTGGGGCGCCGTAATGCACGGCCAACTCAGACGGGCCGCTGAACTCCGAGACGGTGCCGGCACTCCTCAGCCGGGGGTCGGAAGACGACCTCCTCAGCAGTCCAGACGCCGCCGTCTTACCCGACCGCTTCGTCGACAGTTGTAGAGGCTGGCTCGACGCTGCTTCTGGCGCCTCCGAAGGCAGCAAAGGTGTCGAGGCCGTCGCCTCCCCCAACACCACGACTTGTGGCTCCAGCAAGGCCACCAATGATGCGTCTTCTACCGGGCTCAGTACCGAGGCATCCTCCGGTTGCGCCCCCGGCAGCCGTGGGACCGTCGACGCCTTCGACGCCGCTTCTCCTGCGGCCAGTAACTCATCCAAAGTAATCACGGACACCCATTGTTTGGGCAGTCCGGAAGTCGCTTCCGCCACCGACGACTCGGGCGGTTGCTGCGCCGGCGAGTCCAGCAGCGCCGCGTCCCCCGGTGGCGTCTGCTGCGCCTGCTGATGCTGGGGCTGGCCCCCAGTTTCCTCCTCCTCCCGCCGCTCTGACAGCTCCTTCTCCTCCTCCTGCTGCGGCCGTGGCAGCTCCGCTTCTTGAAGGGCCCCCTGCTCCTGCTCCCTCCGGGCCTCGAGCTCGCGCAGCCCCACCGGCCGGGGCCGCCGCTCTCCCGTTGATGGGGGAAGAGTCGAGGTCTCCTCACCCTCGAGGTCCACAACGGCTACCTCCTCACCCAACCCGTGGCCCTCGGGGGCTCCCGCATCGGGTGCGGGGATTGAAGCCTCCGGACCATCAGGAACGGAAGCTCCCGACGTCGGGGCACCACCCCCTGGTGCCGGGCCGAGCTCGAGGGCCGCAGGCGACGACGTCAGGGAGGCGCTCCCTCCCTCATGCGTCCTCCTTGGCTCGGAGTCGCCACCCGTCATGGGCCCCGAGACGCTCGACCCTGCAGCAAGAGTAGAACCCGTCAGTCTACCGCGCGCCAGAGCACCAAGGGCAGAGGATAACCACTTGGCTTCCCACGGAGCCAAGGGCCTCAACGTCGCACCTATGATCGGGACCGCCATCTTCGCGGCTGCATCCATCTTGAGCCGCTTAGCGGGCGTGAGAGACGCCTCCTCGATCTGGCGCTTGGGCCTAGATGGAAAGCAGAACGGCAAAAAGTTTATTAAAGTGCACAAAGAAGATGCAACGAAAAGAAAACGATTCAACGACACTTACCCGAAGGGTATAGAGGCCTTTCGGGTACCCCTCGAACTGCCCGTAGATTTCGAGACCCCTCCCGAAGCCGAGCTCTTCGTAGGGCTGGGGCTGCTCGGGGCCGTCGGTGGGGTTGCCACGCTTCCCTGCTTCGACGGGGCCTCCTAGGCACGCCTCTGCTCCACCCGCGCCGACGACCGGGACCGGGTCTCCCGGATCAAAGTGGGTGGGCTCCCGCCTCGAGTACGACGCGAGGGGGGTGATCCCGCTCGAGGCGAGGCCTTGGCCCCCCTTTTTCTGCGTCGGCGCTCCAAGGCCGACGCTGCTGGCTGAGGGGCGCGTTGCTCCGCCACCTCCTCCTGCATGAAGGGGCGGTCAGCATGGGAGGAATCCGACAGGATGCGGTCGAGGCGTGTAACAACCCTAGAAATCCGGTTACTGAAAATACGGGCTTTCAAAAATTTTTCTAAAATTTACCAGTGTATGGTGGATGTCATGTAGAAAATCTAGTTGCACAAATAGCACCTGACGATAGCCCGAGCATTGCATTTAAATAACCAGAGTTTGATTCGCCTCTTATTCGATTTTATGTGATGTTAATAAAAATCGAATAACCTTTTAATGCATGTATATATATAGGCCTGCTATCGACCCCCGCGCTGGCCCAGCCCCGCCGCGCGTTCGACCGACGACGCACGCGCGTGTGCGCGCCGGCCTGCCCGAGCTCGAGGCCCAGCTCGACCTACGGCGCTGCTGCCAGTCCGCTCGAGGCCCCGACCGGCCTGCCTCGAGCGTCAGCCCAGTCGCGCTCGACGCGGTGCCGCGCCCCGACGCCCTCTCGCGCGCGCGCTCGCTCACGCGCTGCCGTGGCCCAGTTAACCAGGACGGCCCAACATGGGCCTGTCTCTGCCGCTCGCCGCCCCGTCCCGCTGACGCGTGGGACCGAGCTGTCAGCTCCTTCCTTTTACCACTTCTGTCGACCGCGCGTCGCGTCCGACGCACCATATTTGTGCACCACGCGCCTCCGCCGTCCGCCCGAGTACGGCCGCGTCCCGCGCCGTCCATCTAACCGCCTGCTTGCGCCGCGCTTCACCGAACCCTAACCCTAATCGTGGCCGCGCACAGCCGCCCGATGGGCATCTTCTGCCTCCGCCGTCCATGGCCGGCCACCGTGCCTATTTAAAGAGGAGCACCCTGGCCTCTAGGGTTTCCCCATCGCCCCGCCGTCTTTGTGGAGACCCGCCGCCAGATCAGTCGAGCGAGGGAGAGAGAGAAGAAGGGAGGAGCAGGAAGGAGGCGGAGCTAGAGTGCTGCTGCTGCCGCCGTCCGCGCGCTGAGGAGGACCTGGGAGCGCCGCATAACCACCTCGACGCCCGGCTTCGCTCCCCTGCACCGAGTCGCCACCAAGCCTGCGTCACCTGCCTCGACCGTCGCTACACGAGGAAGCATCCCCGCCCTCGCCCTGCTCGGCCATGGCCACCACCAGTACATCGTCGACGTTCTCGCTCCCCTTACCCCTATTTCCTTCCTTACCGCGACCGATAGCTTCGTCGTAGTCTAGAGCACATTTTTGGCAACCTCTAGGAGTCGGCACGGGCCACAGTTGGAGCCACGCACTTTTGCAGCTCTGGCCTCCCCGGACTCTGGCCGCCGGAGCGTCCGCCGTGGCCGCCGAGCCGCGCACGCCTCGCCGTGCCTCGACTAGCCCCGGTAGCTAGCTCATGGAGATCCCAGCTTCTCCAATCGAAGGGCAAGAAGGAGGATGGAGACCAATGCCCGGCTTCGCCGGTGAATTTAGCCTCGCCGCCGCCGCGCCTCGCTGACCGCCACCGGCTTGAGGGTCGAATTCCCCGAGTTAGAGCACCTAGCCGACCAGCCACGTAGCTCAGCTAATGCTCCAACATTCGTCGAGGGTCCGCCCGACGAGGTCGAGGGTCCGCCCGACGAGTCGAGGGTCCGCCCGACGAGGTCGAGGGTCCACCCGACGAGGTCGAGGGTCCGCCCGACGAGGTCGAGGGTCCGCCCGACGAAGTCGAGGTTCCGACCGACATCCGTCGAGGGTCCGCCCGACAGTCGAGGGTCCGCCCGACGGAGTCGAGGGTTCATCCGATGAGTCGAGGGTCCGACCGACGAGTCGAGGTCCTGGCTCTAATCGAGGTCCTGCCCGAGTCGAGGGCCCGGCTCGAGGCCAGATGGTCAAGTCTCGAGGGGCGCACAGTTCTCGAGGGCTGCCCCTTTCGTGCGAACAAGTCCGTCTTCGAGGGCATGCCCGTTCGCCGGGCGAGGCTTCGTTCTCGAGGCCAGTCCGTTCGCCTGAGCGAAACTCCGTTCTCGAGGGGTCGCCCGGACCGCCCCACCTCGAGTGTACAGTGCCGACCTAACTCGAACCAGATCCAGCCCTGTCCTTTCGAGGCCCAGTCGAGACCTATCAACGTTGACCGTTGACCTGGCCCCACCTGTCAGTGACCAGACAGTGGACCCCACCTGTCAGCCGCTGACTGGTCCCGTCAGTGCTGATGTCAGCATGACGTCAGCACATCCTCAGCTGCACTGTTCCTGCACGCCACGTGGCCCAATCAGGAGCTGCCACGTGTCAGCACCAGGTTAATCTGCCCTTTTTCTTTTTCCAAAAATAGAATAAACTTCGGAAATCCATAACTTCTTCATACGAACTCCGAAAAATATGAACCAAGTGTCCAAATTTTCATAAAAATAAGCTCTATGTCATAGGCTTGTGTATGAGTGCATTTGGAGTTATTGAATTTTATTGCTTCTTTGTGTTGACTCTATAGGAGCCGCTAACGCGGCTATTATGTCTCGTTTCAGAGGAGGATCAGCTTGAGGAGGACGACTACGAGTACGAGGAGGAGCTCGGTGATGACTTCACAGGTGCCACACCCCACCCAACCTCGTAGATCCTATTACGCATGGCATAATATCTAGTTGCTAGTGCTCAATTATGAATATCACCTGATGATAGGTTGCATGATAGAACTGCTTGATGAGCCTTTACCTTGTCGCAACCTTACTCCTGCACACCTGCTGATAGGCTAGACGCTTGCTTATTTTATCTATGATGCTTTACTTCTACTACGCTTATATCTGTGTGATAATGATGCGTGGTGGAGAGCATGGTCATATGGTTAAGGCACGTGGTGCCACTTTACTCGGGGAGAGTGCTGCGTGCGTCTTGGGTGTGTGGTGAGGGTTGAGTCGATCGGACAGGATTCTACGACGAGCCATGTGGGCGAGTCTTGCCGGGGAATGTGTTCTGGGCATTCCCGTGTGAGGTGCTTGTGGCGGGCACATTGTGATGCATAAGGAGATCCCGGGGGTGAGAACCTTCGTGGAGCGAAGCCCCGGGTAGGAGGTGCTGTTGTAGCACGGACTGTTGTAGTCCCAAAAGAGAAGATAATCCTGTCTGATCCCCCTAGGACCTGATATCTCTTGAGGACCGGAACCTTGGGACTTACGTGCTCACCACTCGCTCTTGAATGGGCGGGAGACGGATGTCTGACTAGCTAGGACGGTGCCACTACTACTAGATTGTTAGCAGAAAGTGTCGGGAGGTACGGGCGTGGAGACCCACACCCTCCTTAGACAGCATAGTGACCACGGGGGGCCCGGTACTATGTCTCACAGTCTCAGTGTGCTGGTGGTACCTATCCGGGATGTCCCAGTACTGAGTGGTAGGGTGGCATCGCACCGGTTAGAAAGCAGCCGGAATTAGCTTAGGTGGGGCACCGCCGATGATAGTGATCTTGTGGTTACGGGAGTACACGCTCTGCAGAGTTTATGAATCTATATATAGTCCGTGGGCCACTGGTATGGCTCTTTTCTAAGACCCACGCTTCTCGGGAGTAGTGAGAGGAGTCCTTCTATTTCTCCCCCTGGTGTTACCCTTCCGGCTATGTGCCGCTGAGACAGGCTCCGAGAGGGAGTTGGACCTGTCGACTGAGTGCGAGAGGGTGAGATGTGTGTGATGGTGATGGAATGGGTTTGGATGTGTGGTTGAGATGGATTAAAATTTGATGAATTATATTATATAATATTGGTCACTGTTTGCATAGGAAACTACAGCCACATATTAGGTCGATTTGATTATATCCTTGCATCCCACCAAATACTACATAGCAAAAGCAAAGCATAGGGTGGGAGATGTGGCCAGTACAAACCATACTGAAAATTATTTGGCAGGTGAGCCCGACTACGACTATGACGATGAGGAGGAGTAGACGTCTCGTTCCTACGCTCAGGCTTCTTTTTGGAGATTTTATTGTACTTCCGCCTTTTGCAGCTGTTCCAGAGGCTGCTGCTACTCTGATGATTCTGCCAGTGTGGCGATGAATTATTTATGTAATTCCCCTAATTGTAATCTTTTGTACGATGTATGGATCCTTTATCGACTTCTGCGGGATAATGAGATGGTTTGATGCTTCAAACTATTATATTATCCGCCATTCTGTGTATTTTCCCTTCGTGGAAAATTAAGGATGTTTCAAGGCGCCCCTCCAACCCCTCGACGTCATCACTGTCATCATCATCATCTTCATCTCCATCAGAGGGTGACTCCTCCTCTGGGAGCCCGTCGCGCCTCTGCTCAGCGCGGCGCTTCGCGAGCCTTTCGCGCTCCCGGAGCTTCTTGGCTTTCTTTTTCTCCTCCTCGTCCTTACTCCGCTTCTCTTGCTGGGCGGTGAAACGTCTTACCTGACGATCGGGAGCGTCCTCCCTCAGTGGAGGCCTCGATCTCCGGTAGTCGATTCTCCCCTGCGCAAAGACGTTTAGTCACAGGGACAAGAGAAGGGGGGGCGGAGAACTCGAAGGGCACGAGTCAGGGCACTCACCAGGTCGGGGCAACCCTCCTCCGGCCGCATGGGGAGGCGGTTGACATCTTCCACCCTGAACGAGCCAGCCACCATCCCCTTTACCCGCGCGATGACTTTCGAGGCGGACGGCCTCTCGTCGGACATCCGGACCTCTTGAGAACCTCGGGCGCCGCCGAGGGGAGCATCTCGTCCAACCGCAACGGACGCTCCATCAGAGGCAGCACCCGTCGACTGTGAAAGGCCGAGACCGACCACCCCCGCCGTCAGGCCCGCTTCTCGAAGTTGAGGCACCCCGCTCTGACGATTCGCCTTACTCCGGCCGACACCGGGGAGGCGAACCACTCCCCCTTGTAGAGGTGGAGCCATAGCTCCCAATGTGGCACCATTCCGAGGTAGCCCTCGCAGACGGCCGCGAAGATGGCGGTGTTGGAGATGGCGTTGGGGGAGAAATGGTGGAGCTCGACGCCGTAGAAGTTCGTCAGCCCCCGCATGAACTCGCTTGGGGGCACACCGAACCCATGCCGATGGAACTTGAGGAAGCTCACCACATACCCCTCCGGCGGATTTGGCTCTTCGTGGTCCCTGGGCGGCGCAATCCACTCCGGCCGATTCGAATCAGTGATGGGGCGGAGAAGTCCTTCCCTCACCAGCTAGAGCAGCCTTTGCCATGTCACGGTCGATGGGCGCCAAGGCTCGGCGGGCTGGAGGACGGGGGCCATGGCGGCAATGGCTGCACAGATCTGCTCGGTGGGCGCGGCGGCGGCAACAACAGCACGAATCTCCTCGGCAGACGGTCGACCAGGAAGGTTCCCAATCATGACTTCTCGCTCTAAGATTTAATCCTCACGCGCGCAAGAAAGCAGGATCTCGGCAGAATGGCGAAAGTAGGGGCGAACAACGCCTGTCCCCCTCCGTTTTCATACTCGAGAAGAGCAACGGGCGGAGCCCGGTGGCAGGGAAAAGGTAACTTCCCGCAATTAATGCGTTTGCCTGACCGTTCCCCCCTCGACCCTCGACCGGACGCACGCGTCACACCTCTGACAGAGAGCCGTTGCTCGGGCCCGCCACGATCGCGCCGCTAAGCCCTTCTCCTCAAAAGACGTGCCCAACGGTAAGAAAAAAGAACCGTCACTTGCTAACGGAGTTTTCTACATAAGGTAAAATGGGCTCTGGCCCCACCTCGAAGTCTCGAGGGAGCGAAGGCCGGTCCTCGTGTGAGGGCTTAACGGCCGCCCTTGAGCACCGCAAAAGAACGGGCTCCGACCCCGCCTCGAAGTCTCGAGGGAGAGAAGGCCGGTCCTCGTGTGAGGGCTTAATGGCTGCCCTTGAGCACCGCAAAAGAACGGGCTCCTACCCCGCCTCGAAGTCTCGAGGGAGTGAAGGCCGGTCCTCGTGTGAGGGCTTAACGGCTGCCCTTGAGCACCGCAAAAGAATGGGCTCCGACCCCGCCTTGAAGTGTCGAGGGAGCGAAGGTCGATCCTCGTGTGAGGGCTTAACGGCCGCCCTTGAGCACCGCAAAAGAACGGGCTCCGACCCCACCTCGAAGTCTGGAGGGAGCGAAGGCCGGTCCTCGAGTGATGGCTTAACGGCCGCCCTTGAGCACCGCAGAAGAATGGGCTCCGACCCCACCATGAAGTCTCGAGGGAGCGAAGGCCGGTCCTCGAGTGAGGGCTTAACGGCCGCCCTTGAGCACCGCAGAAGAACAGGCTCTGACCCCGCCTCGAAGTCTCGAGGGAGCGAAGGCCGGTCCTCGTGTGAGGGCTTAACGGCCACCCTTGAGCACCGCAAAAGAACGGGCTCTGACCCTGCCTCGAAGTCTCGAGGGAGCAAAGGCCGGTCCTCGTGTGAGGGCTTAACGGTCGCCCTTGAGCACCGCAAAAGAACGGGCTCTGACCCCACCTTGAAGTCTCGAGGGAGCGAAGGCCGGTCCTCGTGTGAGGGCTTAATGACCGCCCTTGAGCACCACAAAAGAACGGGCTCTGGCCCTGCCTCGAAGCCTCGAGGGAGCGAAGGCCGGTCCTGGAGTGAGGGCTTAACGGCCGCCCTTGAGCACCAGAAAAATGCGGGCTCTGGCCCCGCCTCGATGCCTCGAGGGAGCAAAGGCCGGTCCTCAAGTGAGGGCTTAACGGCCGCCCTTGAGCTCCATAAAAATGCGGGCTCTGGCCCCGCCTCGAAGCCTCGAGGGAACGAAGGCCGGTCCTCGAGTGAGGGCTCAACGGCCACCCTGAGCGTCGAAAGAGAATGGTTACTCGTCGATGGAGATTTCCACAAAAGGAGAAAACAGGCTCTGACCCTACCTCAAAGTCTCAAGGGAGCGAAGGCCGGTCCTCAAGTGAGGGCTTAACGGCCGCCCTTGAGCACCAAAAATCGGGCTCCGACCCTAAGTCTCGAAGGAGCGAAGGCTGGCCCCACGAACAGGGTTCGACAGCCGCCCTCGAGCACCCGAGTCAGGGGAGACCAAGGGGGAGCCAACACGAGGAACGAACTCTCGAGACCCCTTTGGACGCATCCAAGGTGAAACGCTACGGACTTATGGAATCCCCCGAAGGGAGGCATCGAGCCGCCGAGACCTATCGAATGGAATAGGTATCCGTAGGACCATTGCATTTTGCTTTAATGAGACCACCTCCAGGCCTCCTGCCGACCTCTATCGAACGAGGAATGGGCTCTCGCTTGGATTTTTCCGTTAGCAGCTCATTGAGAACTTCACGGTTCGCCCTATCGGGGGTAGTCCGATGCTTCTCGCCTCACATCCGATCGAAAGGACTCGTGAGAAGAATGCCGAGGCCAGCAACGCCCTAGCCGCACGAGGCTCGGGGGCTCACCTGTGCCCGGCGCCCCTCGATGAAAGAGGGTCAAAAATCCCCCAGGGGCTCCCCCCGGTAAAGCGCTACGACTCCAGTTTAGGCCTGTACCTGACTGGACGAGCACCCTTTAACTAAATATAAATAAAGCCCTCACAGGAGTCTTTCGACTCCTACGAGGCCTCGGGGGCTACCCCTGCGGGGGTCGCTCGCGCGCCCCTCACGAAAAAATCCAAATCACGTCCCATTCCTAAATTCCTAACCCCCTCCCCGAGTGTCATCACTCGCGTAGGGGCTCGGGGGCTACTGTCGATACCCTGGAAATGGGTACCCCAGACCCCTGGTTTACCAAACTAAAACCCCGCAAAATCAGCATCTTGACCCCTCTGGTAACCTCCCGCGCTAATGTACGAAGGCCCATAGGCTGAGACATATCGGACTAGCCCGCAAACGAACAACGACGACTCAAAACCAAAGCCTGCTCGAGAGGCTACCAAACGGACTAGTACTGTACACCCGAGAGGTTACCGAACGGACTAGTACTATATAACCGAGAGGTTACCAAACGGACTGGTACTGTACACGCGAGAGTACAATTCAAGCAACCCCTCGAGGACAGAACTTCGCCCTCTGAACGAGCCTACCCTCGAGGACGTAACTTCGCCCTGCGAACAAGCCTCCCCTCGAGGACGGAACTTCGCCCAGGCGAATGGGCGGCCCTCGAGGACGGTGCACCCCTCGGCTACCAACTCCCCCGTACGGATCCGAACGCATTTAATGCGATCTATCTACCCCCGCCTAACCGCATGGCCACAGTTACGGTAACAGTTGCAGGCGTGGCAGTCAAATCTGCTTTTACCGCCCACACCCCGAAAACCCGCAAGTCATATTGCGCTGTTGCGCCATACCGAGCGCTGTGCCACGACCCGCATAGCCTCGAGACGTATAAACTAACTTGTTTTCCATGTTTTCCAGGATTTGGTCTTATCCAGTGAGGCTCGACCTCCTCGGCACGACCCCCTTGACTCCGGCCAAGACCCTCGACCGTCGCCCCTCGACTTCACCGAGCGAACCCTCGAGCTGACTTCAACAACTCCCGACGCGACGACTGCAGAGGCGCCAGGGCGTTAGAGAAAGGGACCGGACTCAAACCGAGAGAATCTAGAGCATAGAAACATTAAGGCTTTAGATCACAGAGCGACACCATGAGCCTGTGCAAGGTCGAGAGCAAGGCGTTCGAACGCCCAAACTCCACCTCACACTCCTCACACCTGCTTGTATTTTCCCCTGTACTAGCACTTCGGTGCAAGATAACACGAATCATCCTCCCCCCGCTGGACGTAGGGCCTTCTTTGCCCGAACCAGGATAAATCGTTGTGTCCTTCTTGCATCACCCACCGGATTAGGGAGCACGCGAATACAATATTACTCGTTGGTGTTAACCCCTCGAGGGTCAGAACACCGACAAATGCGTTAGGCAACAAAATGGGGTCGTTCCTAACCCCTAGCCAATATGGCCACACGTGCGGCGGAGCGGCATGGCCATGCCGGCGGCGAGCTAAGGTGACCGGCAGCCACAACGCGGTAGAGAAGGTATCGAGGGCACAGCAGATGCATGAGCTCACCACGGGCACGGTGCGCACGTTGGTTGGATGGAAGGTGGTCGGAGGCGAGCTGTAGTCGGCGGCGGTGATGGCGGCGGCGGTGCTCCAGTGGCAAGGACAGCGTTCCGATGATCCCTGTGCACCAACGGACTGCCAAAGGTGCGCATAAGGAGCAGTAGAAGACGAAGAACATAATAGGGAGGTTAATGAGAATATATAACCTACCCGGGTGGTGGTGGCCGGTGAAAGAGCTCGTGGCAGCTCGAGTGCCAGTCGCGAGGAAGATGACGCTGCGTGGGCAACACGAGTGGGGAGAGCGAGCACGAGCTAACTCAAACTGATCGCAAGGATGTGGCGGGGCTGCTGGCAAGAGCAATCGAGCAACGGTGGATCAACGGCGACAAATTTTGACAGCGGAGGACGGTCATCGGTGATGGCGGCTTGGGGCAAAAGGAGAAGAAAAGAGACGGCGGCCGACCTATTTATAGGCCAATGGTGACGTATGGACGGACGACACGACGACGGTGAAGTTTTAGGCGTCGGGGGAGAGCTGGCGGCGGGGCAGGCCAGTATGGGCAACGGTGAACGGCGGCGCGGCTTGAAAAGCTGGCCATGGCAGCAGTTCTTAGGTCCCGGCACTGTAGCAGAGGGTGGCACTCGGAAAAATTGGCAAATTACTCCACATTTCACATAAGAACTTGAAAATCTCCAAAAATAAAGTTTGCATAACTTTTCAAGAGCTACACTTTTCATTTAACAAACATTTTGAAATTCTACTTGATTTTTGAAATATGAATTCAAATTCAAAAGATGAATTAAACCCTAGAAATAGATATTTGAAATTACTTTTGATTTTTTAATAAAACTTGAAATTCTTCAAAACTATGAAATGTTTAACTTTTCAAACTAAACATTTTAATATATAAAGTTTTCCCAAATTATGTATAATTTTTGAATTATGGTTTTAAAATCAAAGGGGACAAATTATGTATCATCAATGAAGACTACCACAAACTTATCAAGTTCTGGCATGAACACTGAGTTCATCAAGTACATGAAAGCATCAAAATGGCATCATTTTTTAAGGGTTGGACTTAGATTTATACACTATGCTTGACACTAGTGTAAACACAGTTTATGCCTCAAGTACATAGAATATAAACCAAGTATTTGAGATGACATTCAAAAGCAGAGTTTTATGATTTCATGTGACAAAACATTTTAGAACACAAACAGCCTATGAAATATAAACTTGTTTTAGTTGATGCAAATCAAAGGTGAACAAATCATGAATGCTTTGCAATGCATATGATGACATGGCAGGATTTAGTTATCATAACACCAGAGGTGTTACAGTCCTCACCCCGGGCGTCAAGGATGACGTTGCCTGCCCTCTGGAGGCATCACGATCCTAGGTCCGCTCGCCTTGCATCGAGGACCTGGTGTGGGGAGGCGATGTACCAGACTGACCCTAAGACAAGGCTGGGGGAGTCCCGCCATGCGCATGGTGGGACAATGACCCTCTATGAGTTGAAGGGTCGGCTGGCGTTCTCTCCCGATGCCGCCCCGAAGCCGCCCTCGACGACTGGCGGCAGGCTGCTCCAGGATGTTCTCCTGCATAGAACACACGTCAGCACCGGGGGAGGCGGGCAGATGGGGCGCGAGATGTGCTTCCATCCCTTCTTCATCATCACTATCATCCTCCTCCTCCTCCTCGGTCTCCTCTAAGGGAGATTCCTTAATAGGGAGGTTGTCTCGCTTCTGTTTGGCTGAGCACTTCTCGAGCTCTTGACACTCGAGATTTTTCTCCTTCCTTTTTTCTTCTTTTCATTATCATTCTTCTTCTTTAATTGTTGATCTATGAAGTGTCTCACCCGCCCATCGGGATCATCCTCCTTGGTCAGGGGCGTCGATGCCCTATAGTCAATGGCGCGCTTAACATAAATCCATGATGGCAAGCGTGAAATTCAACTAGAGAAGGAAGAAATTCGAGCGTAACGAGATGGCGTGCTTACTAGCTGAATGTGACTAGCGTCCTGTATCATCGGGATGTAGCCCCACTTCCTCCGGGGTGAAGGCACCGGCGATTGCACCCCTCACCCGCCTCACGACCTCGTCGGGGGGCAGCTCCTCAGATGACATCCGGCTCGCCTCGAGCTGCTCGGGCTGCGCCCCGGGCCCCATCTGATCAAGGAACAGCAGACGCCCCATCCGAGGGAGTACCCTCTGATTATGGAATGCTGAGATGATGATCCCAGCGTTCAGCCCCGATCCCTCAGGGCCCACAGCGCGGTGAGGAGGGGATTCAGCCTCGCCTGAAGCTCCCCCGCCACACCATACGACCAGTTGTACGGGCGCTCCATGAGGACATGCCCGGTGTAGCGCGGTAGCAGCTCCTCATCATTCCGGATTGTCGGTGTTCTGACCCTCGAGGGGTTAACACCAACGAGCAATATTGTATTCGTGTGCTCCCTAATCCGGTGGGTGATGCAAGAAGGACACAATGATTTATCCTGGTTCGGGCAAAGAAGGCCCTACGTCCAGCGGGGGGAGGATGATTCGTGTTATCTTGCACCAAAGTGCTAGTACAGGGGAAGATACAAGTAGGTGTGAGGAGTGTGAGGTGGAGTTTGGGCCTTCGGATGCCTTGCTCTCGACCTTGCACAGGCTCACGGTGTCGCTCTGTGATCTAAATCCTTAATGTTTCTATGCTCGAGATTCTATCGGTTTTTTTTGTCCGGTCCCCTTCTCTAACGCCCTGGCACCTCCTTTTATAGATGAAGGAGGGGCACAGGTGTACATGTATTTTGAGTTCGCATGACGTTGATGACGTACGACATTGAGGCCGATCATGTCGGTGCCGCTGTAGTGATGTACGTCGGTATAGGAGGCCCTGCAGCCGTCGCGTCAGAAGTTGTTGAAGTTCAGCTCGAGGGTTCGCTCGGTGAAGTCGAGGGGCGACGGTCGAGGGTCCTGGCCAGAGTCGAGGGGGTCATGCCGAGGAGGTCGAGCCTCACTGGATAAGACCGAATCTCGAAAAACACGGAAAACACGTTAGTTTATACGTCTCGAGGCGATGCGGGTCGTGGCACAGCGCTCGGTATGGCGCAACAGCGTAATATGACTTGCGAGATTCCGGGGTATGGGCGGTAAAAGCAGATTTGACCATCATGCCTACAACTGTTACCGTAACTGTGGCCATGCAGTTAGGCGGGGGTAGATAGATCGCATTAAATGCGCTCGGATCCATACGGGGGAGTTGATAAAACGAGGGGTGTACTCTCATCGAGGGCTGCCCATTCGCACGAACGAAGTTCCGTCTTCGAGGGCAGGTTCGTTCGGCCGGTGAAGTTACGTCCTCGAGGGTAGGCTCGTTCGGAGGGCGAAGTTCGTCCTCGAGGGGTTGCTCGAATTGTACTCTCGCGTGTACAGTACCAGTCCGTTCGGTAACATCTCGGTTATACAGTACTAGTCCGTTCGGTAACCTCTCGAGCAGGCTTTGGTTTTGGGCCGTCGTTGTTTGTTCGCGGGCCAGTCTGATACGTCTCAGCCTGTGGGCCTTCGTACGTTAGCGCGGGAGGTTACCGGAGGGGTCAAGATGCTGATTTTGCGGGGTTTTAGTTTGGTAAACCAGGGGTCTGGGGTACCCGTTTCCAGGGTATCGACAGTAGCCCCCGAGCCCTTGCGCGAGTGATGACACTCGGGGAGGGGGTCAGGAATTTAGGAATGGGGCGTGATTCGGATTTTTTCGCGGGGAGCGCGCGAGCGACTCCCGCGGGGGTAGCCCCCGAGGCCTCGTAGGAGTCGAAAGACTCCTGTGAGGGCTTTATTTATATTTAGTTAAAGGGTGCTCGTCCAGTCAGGTACAGGCCTGAACTGGAGTCGTAGCGCTTTACCGAGGGGAGCCCCTAGGGGATTTTTGACCCTCTTTCATCGAGGGGCACCAGGCACAGGCGAGCCCCCGAGCATCATGCGGCTAGGGCGTTGCTGGCCTCGGCATTCTTCTCACGAGTCCTTTCGATCGGATGTGAGGCGAGAAGCATCGGACTACCCCCAATAGGGCGAGCCGCGAAGTTCTCAATGAGCTGGTAACGAGAAAATCCAAGCGAGAGCCCGTTCCTCGTTCGATAGAGGTCGGCAGGAGGCCCGGAGGTGGTCTCATTAAAGCAAAACGCAATGGTCCTACGGATACCGATTCCATTCGATAGGTCTCGGCGGCTCGATGCCTCCCTTCGGGGGGATTCCATAAAGTCCGTAGCGTTTCGCCTTGGATGCGTCCAAAGTGGTCTCGAGAGTTCGTTCTCGAGCAGGGCCTCATGTTGGCTCCCCCTTGGTCACCCCTGACTCGGGTGCTTGAGGGCGGCTGTCAAACCCTGTTCATGGGGTCAGCCTTCGCTCCTTCGAGACTTAGGGCCGGAGCCCGATTTTTGGTGCTCAAGGGCAGCCGTTAAGCCCTCACTCGAGGACCGGCCTTCACTCCCTCAAGACTTTGAGGTAGGGTCAGAGCCTGTTTTCTCCTTTCGTGGAAATCTCCGTCGACGAGTAACCATTCTCTTTCGGCGCTCAGGGCGGCCGTTGAGCCCTCACTCGAGGACCGGCCTTCGCTCCCTCGAGGCTTCGAGGCGGGGCCAGAGCCCGCATTTTTCTAGTGCTCAAGGGCGGCCGTTAAGCCCTCACTTGAGGACCGGCCTTCGCTCCCTCGAGGCTTTGAGGCGGGGCCAGAGCCCGCATTTTTCTGGTGCTCAAGGGCGGCCGTTAAGCCCTCACACGAGGACCGGCCTTCACTCCCTCGAGACTTCGAGGTGGGGTCGGAGCCCGTTCTTTTGCGGTGCTCGAGGGTGACCATTAAGCCCTCACACGAGGACCGGCCTTCGCTCCCTCGAGGCTTCGAGGCGGGGTCGGAGCCCATTCTTTTGCGGTGCTCAAGGGTGGCCGTTAAGCCCTCACACGAGGACCGGCCTTCGCTCCCTCGAGACTTCGAGGCGGGGCCAGAGCCCATTTTACCTTATGTAGAAAACTCCGTTAGCGAGTGACGGTTCTCTTTTCTTATCGTTAGGCACGCCTTTTGAGGAGAAGGGCTTAGCGGCACGATCGTGGTGGGCCCAGCAATGACTCTCTGTCAGAGGTGTGACGCGTGTGTCCGGTCGAGGGTCGAGGGGGGAACGGTCAGGCAAACGCATTAATTGCGGGAAGTTACCTTTTCCCTGCCGCCGGGCTCCGCCCATTGCTCTTCTCGAGTATAAAAACAGAGGGGGACAGGCGCTGTTTGCCCCTACTTTCGCCATTCTGCCGAGCTCCTGCTTTCCTGCGCGCGTGAGGATAAAAACTTAGAGCGAGAAGTCGCGATTGGGAACCTTCCTGGTCGACCGTCTGCCGAGGAGATTCGTGCTGTTGTTGCCGCCGCCGCGCCACCGAGTAAATCTGTGCCGCCGCTGCCGCCATGGCCCCCGTCCTCCAGCCCGCCGAGCCCTGGCGCCCGTCGACCGTGACGCGGCAAAGGCTGACCGAGCTGGTGAGAGAAGGACTTCTCCGCCCCGTCACCGATTCGAATCGGCCGGAGTGGATTGCGCCGCCCAGGGACCACGAAGAGCCAAATCCGTCGGAGGGATACGTGGTGAGCTTCCTCAAGTTCCATCGGCATGGGTTCGGTGTGCCCCCGAGCGAGTTCATGCGGGGGCTGACGAACTTCTACGGCATTGAGCTCCACCATTTCTCCCCCAATGCCATCTCCAACGCTGCCATCTTCACGGCTGTCTGCGAGGGCTACCTTGGAATGGCGCCACATTGGGAGCTATGGCTCCACCTCTACAAGGGGGAGTGGTTCGCCTCCCCGGTGTCGGCCGGAGTAAGAAGAATCATCAGAGCGGGGTGCCTCAACTTTGCGTTGAAGACTAGGAGGTCGGAGGAGCCATGCGAGTACATCCCCACTGGGTTGATGTCCAACCACTCCCGGTGGGACGAGCAGTGGTTCTTTCTTCGCAACGACGGTGGTTGCCTCCCGCCGTACACCGGGCGGCTTATCGTCAAGCGTCCATACAATTGGCCGTTTGGTGTCATGGGAGACCTTCAGCGTCGACTTCATCCCCTCGTCGTCGCAACGAGGACCCTTTGAGAAGCGGGCCTGGGAGCGCGAAAGGCTCGCAAAGTGCCGCGTTGAGCAGAGGCGCGACGGGCTCCCGGAGGAGGAGTCTCCCTCTGATGGAGATGAAGATGATGATGATGACAGTGATGACGTCGAGGGGGTGGAGGGGTGCCTCGACCGCATCCTGTCGGATTCCTCCCATGCTGACCGCCCCTTCGTGCAGGAGGAGGTGGTGGAGCAGTGCGCCCCTCAGCCGGCGACGTTGGCCTCGGAGCGCCGACGTGAAAAAAGGGGGGCCGAGGCCTCGCCTCGAGGGGGATCACCCCCCTCGTGTCGTACTCGAGGCAGGAGCCCACCCACTTCGATCCGGGAGACCCGGTCCCGGTCGTCGACGCGCGCGGAGCAGAGGCGTGCCCAGGAGGCCCCGTCGAAGCAGGGAAGCGCGGCGACCCCACCGACGGCCCCGAGCAGCCCTAGCCCTGCGAAGAGCTCAACTTCGGGAGGGTCTCAAAATCTGCGGGCAGTTCGAGGGGTACCCGATAGGCCTCTATACCCTTCGGGTAAGTGTCGTTGAATCGTTTTCTTTTCGTTGCGTCTTCTTTGTGCGCTTTAATAAACTTTTTGCGGTTCTGCTTCCCATTCAGGGCCAAGCGCCAGATCGAGGAGGCGTCTCTCGTGCTGGCTAAGCGGCTCAAGATGGATGCAGCCACGAAGATGGAGGCCCTGGCTACAGGTGCGTCGTCGAGGCCCTTGGCCCCGTGGGAAGCCAAGTGGTTGTCCTCAGCCCTTGGTGCTATGGCGCGCGGTAGGCTGACGGGTTCCACTCCTGCTGCAGGGTCGAGCGTCCCGGGGGCCGCGGCGGGTGGCGACTCCGAGCCGAGGAGGACGCATGAGGGAGGGAGCGCCTCCCTGACGTCATCGCCTATGGCCCTCGAGCTCGGCCCGGCACCAGGGGGTGGTGCCCCGACGTCGGGAGCTTCCGTTCCTGGCGGTCCGGAGGCTTCGATCCCCGCACCCAAGGCGGGAGCCCCCGAGGGCCACGGGCTGGGTGAGGAGGTAGCCATTGTGGACCTCGAGGGTGAGGAGACCTTGACCTTTCCCCCCTCGATGGGAGAGCGGCGGCCCTGGCCGGCGGGGCTGCGCGAGCTCAAGGCCCGGAGGGAGCAGGAGCAGGGGGCCCTGCAAGATGCGGAGCTGCCACGGCCGCAGCAGGAGGAGGAGAAGGAGCCGTCGAAGCGGCGGGAGGAGGAGGAAACTGGTGGCCAGCCCCAGCATCAGCAGGCGCAACAGACGCCATCGGGGAACGCGGCGCTGCTGGACCCACCGGCGCAGCAACCGCCCGAGACGTCGGAGGCGGAAGCGACTTCCGGACTGCCCAAACAATGGGTGTCCGTGATTACTTTGGACGAGTTGCTGGTCGTAGGAGAAGCAGCGTAGAAGGCGTCGATGGTCCCGCGGCTGCCGGGGGCGCAACCGGAGGTTACCTCAATACCGAGCCAGGCGGAAGACGCATCGTTGGTGGTCTTGCCGGCGCCACAAGTCGTGGTGTTGGGGGAGGCGACAGCCTCGTCACCTTCGCTGCCTTCGAAGGCGCCAGAAGCAGTGTTGGGTCAGGCGCCGCAACCGTCGACGGAGCAGCCGGAGGAGACGACGGCTTCTGGCGTGCTGAGGAGGTCGACGTTCGACCCCGGGCTAAGGAGTGCCCGCGCCGCGTCAGAGTTCCGCATCCCGGGGGAGTTGGCCGTGGGCTATGGCGTTCTGGGCGATGTGGTGGAGGAGATCGAGTCCTTGGCGTGAGCCAAGGTCAAGATGGTCCTTCCGCATTGGGGCAAGGAGCGCATCGTGCTCCGGGAACTTGGCGACTCCAGCGCTCCGGGGATCGAGATGAACGACCCGGCGGAGGTCGAGTGCTGGGAGGAGGCCGAGCGGTCCCGGGCGTGGCTGCGGCACTTGCTGAAACTGGGCATCGAGCTCACCGAAGGCCTTGAACGGAACCTCACGGTGAGTCGCTGTGTTAGGCCATATGTAGTTTTTTAAGTTCTTTCATATGGGATGCCTTAACCCTCGATTTCCTGTCCCCAGGAGGCGCGGAGGCAGTCCTACTCCAAGTCAGACTTCCTCCACGAAACGCACAACAGCCGGGAGGAAGTGCTTCGCCAACTCGAGGCCGGTCGCTCTGCGCAGAGCAGGGTGGCCGAGCTCGAGGAGGAGCTGAAGCGGACCAGGGAGGAAGCCACCAAAGCCAAAGAGGAGGCCGCCCGGGCGAAGGAGGACTCCGACGCTGCTCGAGGGGAAGCCGCCCACCTCAAGGAGGAGCTCAAGCGTGCGAGGGAGGAGGTTGACGCGGCAAAGGCCGAATCGGAGAAGGCCAGGGGCGAGAGCGTCCGAGCCCGGGAGCGCGTCGAGCTACTCGTGGCGGAGGCTCAGAGCTTCGTGGAACGCGTCCGTTCCCTCAAGGCCAACTTTGCTGAAGTCTCTGCGGTGCACAACGCCCTCTCCGCCTTGATCCAGGAGGAGAAGGGCCGTGCCGCCGGCCTGGAAACCCAGCTCGGGGCAATGAAGGCCACCCTCCAGGACAAGGAGCAGGCCATCATCTTGGCTGGTGGCGCCCTCGAGACCCTCCGCTTCGAGAAGACGGAGGTGACCCGAGCCTTCAAAGAGGCCCAGCGGGAGCGGGACGAGGCTCGGGGGGAGCGCGACGCCGTGCTGGGGGATCGCAACACCCTTGAGACTCGCTGTGCTGGTGAGTTCCTTAAAGGGTTTTTGATCTTTGTTCTTTTCGTATGGTTTATCTAATTCTTGCTTTGTGTTTCAGGCCTCGAGTCCGAGCTGTTGCAACCCAGACCGCCGCCAAGGCGCTGCAGGAGAGCCTCGCGGCGGAGGAGGCGCTTCTTGGTCGGCTCTGGGTTGCCCTCGACGGGCTCTGCGCCTCCTGGGAGGTCGGGCCCATCGAGGGTGCCAAAGAAGACATCCCGGCTGCCGCGCTCGTGGACCGGATCTACTACCTCGACGCCACCCTTCGTGATCGCGTGCGGGATGCGCTTCACACCGGCGTGAAGCGAGCGCTTGCAATGGTCTCCTCCGGCTTCATATTTGACATGAACGTGGTGGCCCAAGGCTTTGTTCCAGACATCTCGAAGACCGACGCGGAGAACGAAGAGCGATGCCGAGGGCTCATTCATGATGCCGAGAGGCCAGGGGGAGCATTGGCAAAGCTGTTTGAGGACGAAGTCCTCCCCCCTGCGGATGGAGGGTACCACGTCGAGGAGGGCGGTGACGGGGCAGGCCTGTAGGGCAAGACTGGGCGAGGGTGCCCATGTAATGAATTAGTTTTTTGTAACTTATATTCAATGTGGCTTCGAAAGCCCTTTTTGAACATTAATACATCTATCGTAATGTGATGTGTCAATTTACTTTCGAACCTTTTCTGCTTTCTTCTCACCTAGACTTTGCTTTTTTGACTAAGTTTTTGACGCAAGCTCGTATCTCTCGAGGGGGGAGCGAGTGGAGGTACCGTAGCCCGGAGGCATAGGAGAGCTTCGGCTCGACAACCCTCGACCCCTAGGGAGTTCGAGGCGTTTTCTACTTAGTCACGAAGCGTATCGAGGTGTGAGAAAGAAGAAGTGCTCGAGTTTTGCTTGCCTGACTTTTTCTTTTCGACTGAGCATTCGACGCAAGCTCGTATCCCTCGAGGGGGGAGCGAGTGGAGGTACCATAGCCCGGAGGCGTAGGAGAGCTCTGGCTTGTCAGCCCTCGACCCCTAGGGAATTCGAGGCGTTGTCAACTTAGTTGGGAAGCGAAAAGGGAGGCGTGCGAAAAAAATCGTTCGTACTTTTAGGAACTTAGGGGGTTCCCCCCCGTTAGCCCCGAGGGAGGCTCGACTCTGGTGAGACAGGGTCGAGGCTACCTCTTGCATGTACAATAACAAGTTTGAACTTATAATCGAAAGTACTCCTTATATTTGTCATGCGGAAATGTATAAGTCATGCGAGAATGTACAAGGGCACTGGTGCCCTAAGGGTAGAAACGATGTAGCTGTTCGATATTCCATGCGTTGGTGAGGATTTTTCCTTTGTCGTTAGCGAGCTTGTACGTCTCGGGCTTTAGCACCTCAGCTATGACGTATGGGCCTTCCCATGGTGGCGTCAGCTTGTGACGTCCTTTGTTGCTCTGTCGTCGACGTAGGACGAGGTCTCCAACTTGGAAGTCCCTCGAGCGCACGTGCTTGTCGTGGTAGCGTCAAAGTTTTTGCTGATACCTCGTGGAGTGAAGTAGCGCCATGTCTCGAGCCTCCTCGATTTGGTCGACGGTGTTTGTGAGGGCTTCTTCGTTGGTTTGCTCGTTGTACGCCTTTAGTCGAGGGGGACCATACTCGAGGTCAGTGGGGAGGACGGCCTCGGACCCATAGACCAAGAAGAATGGGGTGAACCCCGTGGCTCGACTAGGTGTTGTCCTTAAGCTCCATAGGACCGATGGCAACTCCGCGGCCCATTTTTTTCCGTGCTTGCCGAGGCGTTTGAGGATCCTTGGCTTGAGGCCCTGCAAAATCATGCCATTGGCGTGCTCGACCTGGCCGTTAGTTTGAGGATGTGCAACCGCGGACCAATTCACACGGATGTGATGGCGATCGCAAAAATCCAAGAACTTCTTGCTGGTGAACTGCGTGCCGTTGTCAGTGATGATGACGTTTGGGACCCTGAAGCGATGGATGATGTCGGTGAAGAACTCGACCGCCCGTTCGGAGCGAATGTTGCTGATGGGCCAGGCCTCGATCCATTTGGTAAACTTATCGATGGCAACGAGCAGGTGCGTGTACCCTTTGGTTGTCCTTTTGAGAGGCCCCACAAGATCGAGCCCCCAGACCGCAAATGGCCAGGTGATGGGGATCATTTGTAGGGCGTGAGCTGGGAGGTGCGTCTGCTTGGCGTAGAATTGACACCCTTTGCACGAGCGGACGATGTTCGTGGCGTCAAAAACGGCGGTCGGCCAGTAGAAACCCTGTCGAAAAGCATTGCCTACGAGGGTCCTTGGTGCTGCGTGGTGGCCGCAGGCTCCCAAGTGTATGTCCTCGAGGAACCGCCTGCCTTCCTCGATGGTAATGCAGCGCTGAAGAACGCCTGAGGGGCTTCGCCTATAGAGTTCCTTGCCGTCACCGTAGATGACGTAGGACTTGGCCCGTCGCGCGATCCGTCAAGCTTTGGTCCGGTCCTCCGGAAGTTCTCCCCGAATGAGGCAGTTGAGTAAAGGGGCTCGCCAATCCGGTGGCGGGTTCGACGGAGGAGATGTCTCCTAGATCTCCATAACCTGGGCCCCGGTCGAGGAGGCCCCGATCGAGGTCATGGGGTGTAGCTTCGAGGGCGTAGTGGAAGCCCCCGAGCCCAAATCGACGGAGGGCTCGAAGAGGTCCCTCGAGAACACGTCCGGAGGGACTGTACCTCGAGTCGATGCGATTTTCGCGAGCTCATCCGCGGCTTCGTTGTATCGTCGAGCGATATGACTAAGCTCGAGGCTATGGAATTTGTCTTCCAACTTGCGCACTTCGTTGCAGTATGCTTCCATCTTGGCGTCGTGGCAGCTCGAGGCCTTCATCACTTGGTCGATGATTAGCTGCGAGTCACCTCGAACGTCAAGGCGTCGGACCCCGAGTTCAAGGGCGATTCATAATCTGGCGACAAGTGCTTCGTACTCCGCGACGTTGTTAGAAGCGGCAAAGTGGATGCGAATGACGTAGCGCATGTGGACTCTGAGGGGTGAAATGAAGAGCAAGCCTGCGCCTGCTCCTGTCTTCATGAGCGACCCGTCGAAGTACATCGTCCACAGCTCGGCTTGAATTTGGACTGGTGGCAACTGAGTGTCGGTCCACTCGGCGATGAAATCCGCCAGCACTTGAGACTTGATGGCCTTCCGTGGTGCGTAGGTGATGGTCTCGCCCATTAGCTCGACCGACCACTTGGCAATCCTTCCAGCAGCCTCCCGGTTATGGATGATCTCCCCCAAGGGGAACGAGGATACCACAGTAACCGGGTGGCTGAGGAAGTAGTGTTGGAGCTTACAACGCGTAAGGATGATGGCGTAGAGCAGCTTCTGCACCTATGGGTAGCGGACTTTCGTTTCTGAAAGCACTTCGCTGATGAAATAAACTGGCCGTTGGACTGGCAAGGCGCGTCCTTCCTCTTGCCTCTCCACCACTATGGCCGCGCTGACCACCTGGGTGGTTGCGACGACATAGAGGAGGAGGGGCTCAGGCGGTTCAGTCGACGTTGCTGGTCGAGGAGGGACGAGGATCGGAGTGGATGTCAGCTTGGCTTTGAGTTCATCGAGGGCTCCCTCGGCCTCCGCGGTCCATGTGAATCGCTCGGATTTTTTCAAGAGATGGTACAGAGGCATGGCCTTCTCCCCTAAACGTGAGATGAAGCGGCTGAGGGCCGCGAGACAACCCGTGACCCTCTGCACGCCCTTGAGATCCTGAATCGGCCCCATTCGTGTGATGGCCGCCACCTTCTCGGGGTTGGCCTCGATCCCGTGCTGGGAGACGATGTATCCGAGGAGCATGCCCCGAGGCACTCCGAAGACACATTTCTCGGGGTTGAGTTTTATGTTTTTGGCTCGAAGGCACCCGAACGCGATTTTGAGGTCTCGGATGAGGTTGTCCGCTCTTTTGGACTTGACCACGATGTCATCGACATAGGCTTCGACCGTGTCGCCTATGTGCTCACCGAAGACGTGTAGCATGCACCGCTGATACGTTGTCCCGGCGTTTCGGAGGCCAAAGGGCATGGTCACGTAGCAGTACATGCCAAAAGGTGTGATGAAGGAAGTCGCGAGCTGGTCGGACTCCTTCATCTTAATTTGGTGGTAGCCGGAATAAGCATCGAGGAACGAAAGGGTTTCACACCCTGCGGTAGAGTCGACAATTTGATCAATGCGTGGTAAAGGAAACGGAACTTTGGGACATGCTTTGTTTAAACTAGTATAGTCAATACACATCCGCATCTTTCCATTCTTTTTCTTAACTAGCACGGGATTAGCTAAACATTCAGGGTGATGAACTTCCTTGATGAATCCAGCCGCCAAAAGCTTGTGTACCTCCTCGCCGATGATCCTGCGCTTCTCCTCGTCGAAGCGGCGCAGGCGTTGCTTCACCGGTCTGGACCCGGCCCGGATTTCCAAGGCGTGCTCGGCGACTTCCCTCGGTATGCCCGGCATATCCGAAGGACTCCACGCAAACATATCGGCGTTCGCGTGGAGAAAGTCGACGAGCACGGCTTCCTATTTGTCCTCGAGGTCGGCGCTGATCGTTAGCACCTTCTCGCATGGGCAGCTCGGGTCGAGGGGGACTTTCTTGGTGTCTTGTGCTGGCTCGAAGTTGCCAGCGTGTCGCTTGGGATCTAGCATCTCATCGGCGAGGTGCTCGAGGGTCACAGCTATCATGGCATTTTGCTCGACGGCCTCTCCATACTTGACGCATTCGACATCGCAGTTGTACGCGTGCTCGTAGGAGGAGGCGACAGTGATGACGCCTTTGGGTCCTGGCATCTTGAGCTTGAGGTAGGTGTAGTTCGGGATCGCCATGAACTGCGCGTAGCTCGGTCGGTCGATGATGGCATGATACATTCCGTGAAACCCGACCACCTCGAAGGTGAGGGTCTCTTTCCTGAAGTTAGCAGGGGTGCCAAAACAGACAGGAAGTTCGATACGGCCGACGGGGAAAGCCTTCTTCCCTGGCACGACGCCATGGAATCCCCCGGCACTGGGTCGGAGTTGGTGCCTCCTGACTCCCAGGAGGTCGAGGGTCTCGAGGTAGATGACGTTTAGGCTGCTGCCGCCATCCATGAGGACCTTCGAGAGGTGGGTGTTGATGATGATCGGGTCGACAACGAGCGGATAGGCCCCGGGTTGGGGACTCGATCCGGATGGTCATCGCGGTCGAACATGATGGGCGCATCAGACCAGTCGAGGTAGTGAGGCGTCGCGACACGAGCGGAGAAGACCTCTCGACGCTCCCGCTTGTGCTGTCGGGGCATGAGCTGGGTCGAGGGAGCCCCGTAGATCATGTAGCAGTCATAGACTTCGGGGAATTTTCCGTCTTCCCTGTTGTCTCCCTCACCGCCGCCTTGGTCTTTCTTGTCGTCACCTTTCTTCATGCCCACTTGCTCGAAGTGCCTTTGAAGCATGCGGCAGTCCTTAAGCTTGTGCCTTGCCCCGTCCTTGTGATAAGGACAGGGCTCCTCGAGCATTTTGTCGAAGATGGCGCCCTCAGGGGGCGCGGGGGGACCTCAAGGTCTTTTGCGTTCGGTTGCAGCGACGAGATCATCTTCTGCAGCCTCACGCTTGCCTTGTTGATTTTTCTTCTTCTTGTTATTTCTCTTCGACCCTTTGCTCGAGCCTCCGGTGTTGTCGTCTACCGGCGTTTTTCCCTTGTCCTTCACGTTGCTGAAGAAGGCGCCGACGGCCTCTTCACCAGCCGCGTAGTTGGCGACCACATCCATGAGCTCATCGACGGTGTCGGGGCGGTTACGCCCTAACTCGCGAACTAGGTCCTTGCAAGTTGTACCCGCAACAAACGCTAGAACGACGTCGAGATCGGAGATGTGGGGCAGCTCGGTGCGGAGTTTGGAAAATCGTCGAGCAAAGTCACGGAGAGACTCCCCTGGCTTCTGCTTGTAGTTGCGTAGTTCCCAGGAGTTCCCGGGACGCACGTAGGTACCTTTGAAATTCCCCTCGAAGATACGGACAAGGTCGGTCCAGCTGCGAATCTGGTCAGGGGGAAGCTCCTCGGACCACCTGCGCACGGTGTCGGACAGGAACAGGGGTAGGTGACGTATGATGGCGTGATCGTCACGCGCCTCACCCGCCTGGCAAGCCAACCGGAAGTCGGCTAGCCAGAGCTCTGGATTGGTTTCGCCGTTGTATTTGACGAGGCTCGTGGGGGGTCGAAACTTGTCGGGCAGCTGGGTGCAGCGGATCCTCCTGCTAAAGACCCGGGGGCCCGGTGGCTCTGGGGCCTGTTGGTCTTCTTCGCTGTCGTAACGCCCTCCACGATGGGCGCTGTACCCTTGATCCTCGGCATCCCCGTGCTTGCGTCTGCGGTTCTCGACGATGTCGAGGCGCGCATCGCGGGGAGCATGGTCATCGTTGATAGGTTCTCGGGCCGGGTTCTTCTTCTGTCGGGGGGCCGCCCCCTGATCGACCGAGCCCTTCCTCTCGGGCCGGGAGGGCTCGACCTGAGGCTCAGAGGCAGCCCCTCGACACCTCGAGGCTGAGCTCTCGGCTTGTTGGATAGCAGCAACTTGGAGGAGATCCTCGACCTCGCGTTGTATCCGCCGAGCTTGCAAGTTGGATGGCGCGGGCATATTGCAAAGGAGCATAGCTGCTGCAATAACGTTCTGGCTTGCTCGGGGATAACGGTGGGCGGGTTGCTCGGGTGCTCCTTCCTCGATGATCTGCCGGTTGACTTCTCGGGCCCTGGCTCGGGCTCTATCGCCGAGCGGTCGCCGCTCTTGCTCGAGGGTCAGCTCGAGTAAGTGCAAGCATTCCTGCTCGTCGGCGAGCTTCGCCTGCAACCCCCGAATCTGTGCCAGCTATGCATCCTATTTGCCAGGATAGGGGCACGCTTCTCGAGGTGCGTTTGGTTGTTGGTCCTCTGCTCTGGGGGAGCGTCTCTCGCCACGGCGGTAGCCGCCGCGGCCGCTGGATCGACGGTTTCCTGATCGGAGTCGATGCCACCATTGATGTGGAGGCACTCACGGGTAGGATCCCAATGATTAGAGTCAGAGTCAGGGTCGCCGCAATAGAAGACGGGGAATTGCCCCCGTGCCTCCTCCTGCAGCCGCCGTCGGAGTGTGCCGACGGTGTACCTCCGGGGGCCGGGCGCTCTTGCGAAGGCCAAACCCTCGGAGCCCGGTGTGACAGTCCCCACGTCCGTCATCACGCGGAGAAGGGTGCCTGGGCAGTCCCCCAATGCGCTCGTGTTGGAGTGGGTCGCTGTCGCAATCATCGTTGTGGGATTGTTGAAGTCGGACGAAGGCCACCGACGACGCTCGAACAGCCCGTGCGGAAGCGAGCTCGATCGAGCGGGGGTTTCGTCGCGCTTCCCTGACAAGCGCACGGTGAAAGTGGAGTCAGGGTTGTGCTAGGATCCTGCCGGTTTGCCCTCTGCCTCTAAACTCGGGTCAGATACTCCCTCAACAAGAGGTTTCTCATCTCCGGTTAGGGGCGTGGAGAAAGCGGCGGGGACCCTTCTCGACTTGGGTTGACGGTGATGACGGCGCCGACTGTGCCTCCTTCTAGATGTAGAAGCATGGTCATGAGACTGGCGAGTGACTCCCCATGAACGTGGGGGCGTACCGTGACCTCCGTTCGGGTCACTGATCGAGAGCAAGGTCATGTCGTAGCCCTGGCCGAGGGTCATGAATTCCAGGCTCCCGAACCAGATCACCGTAGCGTGTGGAAGTGGTGAAACGAAATCACCCATCCGAAAAAATGGTGGGAAATCATTAGTGACATGCGCCTCCCCTACCTGGCGCACCAACTGTCGGTGTTCTGACCCTCGAGGGGTTAACACCAATGAGCAATATTGTATTCGTGTGCTCCCTAATCCGGTGGGTGATGCAAGAAGGACACAATGATTTATCCTGGTTCGGGCAAAGAAGGCCCTACGTCCAGCGGGGGGAGGATGATTCGTGTTATCTTGCACCGAAGTGCTAGTACAGGGGAAGATACAAGCAGGTGTGAGGAGTGTGAGGTGGAGTTTGGGCCTTTGGATGCCTTGCTCTCGACCTTGCACAGGCTCACGGTGTCGCTCTGTGATCTAAAGCCTTAATGTTTCTATGCTCTAGATTCTATCAGTTTTTTTTGTCCGGTCCCCTTCTCTAACGCCCTGGCGCCTCCTTTTATAGATGAAGGAGGGGCACAGGTGTACATGTATTTTGAGTTCACATGACGTTGATCACGTACGACATTGAGGCCGATCATGTCGGTGCCGCTGTAGTGATGTACGTCGGTATGGGAGGCCCTGCAGCCGTCGCGTCGGAAGTTGTTGAAGTTCAGCTCGAGGGTTCGCTTGGTGAAGTCGAGGGGCGACGGTCGAGGGTCCTGGCCGAAGTCAAGGGGGTCGTGCCGAGGAGGTCGAGCCTCGCTGGATAAGACCGAATGCCGGAAAACACGGAAAACACGTTAGTTTATACGTCTCGAGGTGATGCGGGTCGTGGCACAGCGCTCGGTATGGCGCAACAGCGTAATATGACTTGCGGGATTCTGGGGTATGGGCGGTAAAAGTAGATTTGACCATCACGCCTGCAACTGTTACCGTAACTGTGGCCATGCGGTTAGGCGGGGGTAGATAGATCACATTAAATGCGCTCGGATCCGTACGGGGGAGTTGATAAAACGAGGGGTGTACTCTCATCGAGGGCTGCCCATTCGCACGAACGAAGTTCCGTCTTCGAGGGCAGGCTCATTCGGCGGGCGAAGTTACATCCTCGAGGGTAGGCTCGTTCAGAGGGCGACGTTCATCCTCGAGGGGTTGCTCGAATTATACTCTCGCGTGTACAGTACCAGTCCGTTCGGTAACCTCTCGGTTATACAGTACTAGTCCGTTCGGTAGCCTCTCGAGCAGGCTTTGGCTTTGGGCCGTCGTTGTTCGTTCGCGGGCCAGTCCGATACGTCTCAGCCTGTGAGCCTTCGTACGTTAGCGCAGGAGGTTACCGGAGGGGTCAAGATGCTGATTTTGCGGGGTTTTAGTTTGGTAAACCAGGGGTCTGGGGTACCCGTTTCCAGGGTATCGACACGGATGTAGAACCACCCGGTGTGCCACCTGCCGTGGCTGGAAATCAGCCTCGTTGGGATGAACAACTCCTTCTACTTCAGCACCAGGTTGCAGCTCTAGGTGCGGACAAAGCTCCTCACCCCCGGTGACTCCGGCTTGGTGAAGTGCTCCCCCTTGAAGAGATGGAGCCACAACTCCCAATGTGGCTACATCCCCATGTACCCCTTGCAGACGGCGACGAAGATCGTCGTGTTGGAGATGGCGTTGGGGGAGAGATCCTGCAGCTCAACTCCGTAATGGTGGAGCAGTGCCTGCATGATCTAGCTCAGAGGAGATCCGAGCCCCATCTGATGGAACTTAATGAAGCTCACCACGTATCCCGCCGATAGGTTTGGCTCCCGGTGCCCCCTCGGCGGCACCATCCACTCCGAATGGGCAGGCGAAACGACGGGGCGGAGGAGCCACTCATCCACCAGCTCCTCCAGCTCCTGTTTTGACACATCCAATGGGCGCTATTCCTCCACAGGAAGGAGCTGCATGCCATGGCAATGGTGTGGATCTACTCGGTGGAAGGACGGGAAGGAAGATTCCCAATCTTTCTCCCTCTCTCTCTTTCCCTTGCGCTAATGAGCAGGGTAATTTTTCTCTTGACGGCGGCGGCGAGGAAGACAAGAAGGCAAAATGGGGAACGGGCGGATACCACCTCCCCGAATTTATAGCCAAGGCGAAGCGCAATGGGTGGATCCGGACGAAGGGGTAAGCGAACCATCCACATTTAATGTGTTCACCTAACCTCTCCCTCGATCCCTAGAATAGGTACACGCGTCGTCCGCACGATCTCTAGCCATTACCCGGGTCCACCACGATCGCACCGTTTCGACTTTTGCCTAAAAAGACACGCCCAACGGACGGAAGAAGTTATCCATAGAGTTCCTTCTACGGGAAGTAAAATGGACCCTCGAGACCCTCGAGACCCCCTCGGACATATCCAAGGCAAAACAAAAGGACCACATTGGAATCCCCTCAGTGGGAGGCATCGAGCTGCCGAGTTCCATTGAATGAAATCGGTATCCAGGTGACTGCATGTTGCTGCAATGAGAATGCCTCAGGGCCACCAGTCAACCCCCACTGAATAGGGCACGAGCTCTCACTTGGATCCCCCGTTATTAGCTCATAGAGGATGTCGAGACTCGCCCATCGAGGGTAGTACGACACTTCTCACCTCACATCCGATCGAAAGGACTCATGAGATGGACGCCCGAGGCTAGCAATGCCCTAGCCGCATGAGGCTTGGGGGCTCGACTACGCCTGGCATGTAACACTCTGGTGTTAAGCAAGCATAATCATTTGCATTCTTAAGCATAAGCATCATTATGCATAGCATTAATGAAAAGAGTGATTGTCATTTCATGTATCATGCTTGTTTATTCAAATTATGCTTGCCTTTCACATGAAGTGCATATGTGGTATGAGTGTTTGGTGTTGGATGACCTCTAGGGTAACCTGGACATGTTTAGGACACCAAATGAACCTAGGTTTATGTTCATGGTTTTGGTTAATTAAGCTTTGTTGTCATGGTTGACCAAGGTGGACCATTAGAGTAGTTTTGTTTGACTGAATTGGAAGTGGTAGCTAGAGTGCTTGCATGTGTGTGTGCCCTAAATGAAGTTTGTAGAGAATTTTATAAGGAACAAAAGTTGTTTTTACCACTTTTCATGAAAATGCTTGGAAGGTGTTCAAAAATGTTGAAAAAGGGCAAAAATGGGGGCTGATTTTCTATTTTGGGGATTTTTTAAAAGGTATTTTATTTGGATTTTTGTAATTCAAAATCTAGGCAGAATCTGGTAAAACTCCTTTAAGATGAAATGTTCTACTCTTCAAAAGCTACATTTCATCTATTTTGAGTTTTTGCTAATTCGGCTTAGTTTGAAAGTTATTAAGCAGCAAAGTTTGTTCTGAGTTTATGGAAATAGCTTTTCGGTGACGGTTGGGTCCTGGCCGTCAGGGAAATCCCGACCAGAAAAACGCCGTGGCCGCCCGTGGCAGCATGCGACGGCCGCGTGGCGCTCGGGGTCTGCCGAAGCCGGGCTGTTTTGGCCGCGTGGGGCGTCGTCCGAAGCCGCCCGCTCCTTCATCCTCTCAGCTCCCTCGCTCTCTCTCCCTCGGCCCTCTCATTTTCTTCCTCTGTCCGCCGCCGCGTCGCCCGAGCCCGCCTCGCCGCCGTTCCGAAATTCGTCGCCGCCGGCCGTGCATTCACTCGATTGACCCCGCAACCGAGTGCGCCCGAGCCCGCTCCATCTTCCTCCGCCCTCGCCTCGGCCCCTCGCGTCGAGGTATACCCGAATCGCTTCATTTTCTTCCCCGGCCGCCATTGCCGCACCTCGGCCTCGCCGTGGTCCCGTCACTCTGGCCATCCTCCCTCGCCATTAGGGTGCTCATCCGACGTGTCGTGGTAGATAGCTGCTAGGACGATGCTCAAAGGCCTCGATTAGGGTTTCGAGCGGCCGAATTTCGCCGAGCCGCCGCGCGGAGTGTCGCCGCCCCGCCGCGCGTGCGTGGCCGAGCCGCCGTAGTCGAGCTCCCGCTACTCTGAGTAGCCAGTGAGATGCGCTAGGGTCCCCTCGAGCCAAAGCCGTGGTTAATGCGGTCGGTCGAGCCCCCTATCGCCGGGATTAGGGTTCGCCGGAGTCGGGGTGAGTCGCCGTTGCGCCGCGTCCGTGCTCCGACCGCCCTGAGCCGCTCCCTCCCATCTTGAGTACCCTCGATAGATGCGCGCTGCTCTCCTCTCTCTTCTCCGCCGGTTGGTGACGCCGGAGCGCCGCCAGGATGGCCGGCCGAGCGCCGCCGCCGTCGAGGACCTTCGGGTTAGAATGAGGAAAAAGCTAGGGTTCTCGGTGTAAATCTGCCAGACACAGCGATTTACTTAATAGGGCCTGGTTAGTTTCTGAAAATGTCAGGGTCCCCGGTGTAAAGTGGTTTTCCTTTTTTCTTTTTCAGAATAGATTTCAGATTTGATTTAAAGCTTTGAAAATTCATAACTTGCTCATTTTTCATCCAAATGAGTTGGTTCAACTTGCAGTATTTTTCTTATGAGATGATCTATGCATGAAAAATATGAAATGTGGAATTTGTGAAACTTTTCTGTATAGCTTTATTTATCTCTATTAATTGTATTTATCTTAGGAAATGCATAACTAATTCTCTGTTGCTCAGAAAAATGTGAGACCAAGTTTGTTGGTTTTCTTATGTCATGCTCTATCTGTGAAAAATGTTGTTGGGCTATGTCATATGTAAATTTTTCTATGTCTAGTTATGGTGCCTATTTTCATGTGAGGATAAATAATTCATAATAAATAATGTATAAGGAATTTGTGCATGAAACTTTTTGGAGAGTGTTTTTATGTCAATCTAGAGCTAATTATGTTCTGAGATCTGTTGTTTGATATACTTTTATGTACAAAGTATTTTATGCCCTGGAATTGTGCTGCCTTGTCATTTTTGTGCAGGATAAAGTACTTACTGTTTTGACTTGAAATTTTTATGGTAATCTTTGTTTGGTATGATTAAGCTTTTGTAATTTTTACAGAATTTTCTGAGTAGTCTAAAGTCATGTTGTAGTTATACCCTGATTTCTTTCGTTTATAATTAATGCTTTAGAGTTATCATTTCATGTGTGTAAAAATGCTTTTTATGCTATTCATGAGATGTATGATCTTCTGTTGGTTGTGGTTCAGTAGAGTGTAGTGTGCAAAATAATGGTTGTTTATAATTCCTTATAGTGTGCGAGTAAATTGTAATGCGAGGCCTATTTGGAGATTTATCGGTAGAAGAGAATGCAGATGACATGTGCTTATCATACATGTTTTCAAATACCATATCATTCATCTTAGTTGAGTATTCATTTACCATCACCATCAGCATTGTATTATATGTATGCACGGTATTCATACGCACTATGCATCATACAGGATCGTCAGAGCTCGCGACGGTAGTTCCCGGAGCACCAGGAGAGGAAGACCAACAAGAAGCTTTGGTGCGGGAAGCAGCAGCAGAAGAGGATCCCGAAGCTGATCTTCCGGAGTGTCCCGACCATCAGCCAAGTGCTTTTCTGAGAGGCAAGCCCCGGAGCATTCTCCCTGTGGTTTGCAAAATATCTAACTTGAGTCCTTTACTTGTTTGTTGCATTAAGTTATAGGCGTTGTTTTATACCGTTGCTGCATTACTTATATTCCTTGCCACTGTTTATACTTCAACCCTGTTAGGTTCAGGTACGATTATATGCTTAGCCCTGCTTAACTAGATCGGTAGAAGTCGGGTGATTTCCTGTCATCCGCGAGTTATAGGTGGTAACTCGGATGGTTGAATACATTGTTATCTTGGATAACCATGTGGAGATAATAAATCGAGACCGGGCGGGATTGGAGTTGAGAATGAACTGGAGGTTCAATGTGGTTTATCCCGTCTGTGTCGAACTAGGACCCCGTCCGTTGTACGTCCTCAAGTCATATTGAATTTATGCCTCACATTTAGCTGGAAGGATAAGTCGTTCCGACCGCGAAGCCTAATTTTGATTTGGGCCGGGAGTCGACCTGCTGTACGCATCGCATTGGTGAAGATGGGGGACCACGGGTTACGCGGTTGTAAGGCCTGAATATAGCATGGTGCGCCCTGCTGGCAGCCGGACGGTGCCCGGATGTGATGGTACCTGTTGATCTCGCGTTTTTCCTGAATTGGATGTCGGTGACCTGTAGCTCACCGTGGCTGGTGAGTGTGGTTTGTGTGAGGAGTACCCGCCAGCTGGTTTGCAATCGATTATAATCGCCATCGTTCCTGGACAGTGAACACTTGACTTGAGCAGCGGCATCGTAGTAAGAACTTGAACAAGAGGTGAGATGGTTGAGCTGTTGAGACTAAAAGATACTCAACCGGAAATGGTTACTTGCTGTTGAATAATTATTACCATGCTTGTTTAGTACAGGTGCTAATGTAGCATGATAAGGATAATCAGATTAAAATACATTGCTAGAAGGTTCTTATTAATTGTTTCTTAATGCAAGCTTTTCCGCAAATTTTAAATGAGTCAGCTATCCTACTTATACAGCCTTGCATACTCCTTGGAGTCTTTTATTTTAGTTTATGACGGGTAAGTCTAGCTGAGTACATCCTCGTACTCAGGGTTTTATTTCCCATGTTTTTGCAGATGGTGAGATGCTTTACGGTTATTGTCAGAACTGTTTCTATCCCGCCTTGGGCGATGACTAGACCTTGGGCATGGTCACTCTTCTCTACTTGATGCTTTTGCTGGATGTGAACCAAGGACCTGGCACTGTATTTGAACTAAATGCGTGTGTGGCTTTAAACTAATTTGCTTCCGCTTTTATTTGAACTTGAACTTGGTTTGTAATAACTCTATTTCGTACTCCGATGATGTTTTAAAACTATGTGCGAACTGTGTACTTGTGAATGGAACCGCTAAACTATTACGATCTTGGTCGTGTCGAAAAAGTTTGAAATCCTTCGAGATTTCACGGACTACCGGGTTTATTAGGTCTCAATCATATGATTTGCTGAATTAATGGCGGATTATGTGCTTGTGCTCTAATAAATTGGTCGGTTCTGTTACATGGCACCCCTTGATGAAAGAGGATCAAACGCACCCGGGGGCTCGATGACTCGAAATACCCCTCGATTAGGCACTACAACTCTAGTTTATGTTAACCTAACCTTTCAGGAGCGCCTGCTACGCCTAGCTAGATGGGCACCCTTTGACAAAGGACAAATAAAGCCCTCAGAGGAGTCTTCCTACTCCTCCTAGGACTCGAGGGCTACCCCCGAAGGGTACGCTCGCACGCACCCTTCAGAAAACCACGAATGACACCTCGGTCTCGACTCATGAACCCCCGCATGACTGCCATCACTCACGTGGGGGCTCGGGGGCTACTGTCCCAAATAAGGGGTACCCTTAACCCTCGACAAAGCAATTCAATACCGGCATAAACAACTAAATCTGCCATCATTATTCCTTGGCCCAAGGTACATAAGATATCAGGTCCAAGAATCGAACTATGCCGGGCCAGCCCACGAATGGGTCTCGATGGCCCAGGCTGCCGTACTCTCGACAGGACCCTCTCAACTCGAGGCAGTCTACTCGAGGAGACGACCACCCCCTCGAGTGACGGAACTCTCCCGGGCGAACGAACGACCGTCAAGTGCCACGCGCCCCCTTGACCCACCTACTTCCTGTACGACGCTCAGAGCATTAAATGCATTTTACATGCCCCCGCCTAAGCTCATGGCTACAGCCGCGGTAACTGGCCAGTACGCTGGTCAAATCCTCCTTTTACCACCCATACCCCAGAAACCAGCGGATTGTACCGCGCTGTATTGCCATGCCACACACTGTGACCCGTTCGGTACTCCTTCGAGACACATTTGTCAACGCATATCCCATATTTCTCGGGCTTGGTCTTATCCACTCAGGTCTCAACTTCCCTCAACCACCCCATTGAGGAAGTACTCCACACCACCGGCCAGCGCCCCAACAACTCCCTGACGAGATGGCTCTAGGAGTGCGCACGCCTACGCATGCGCACCAGTCTTTCACCAACCATCAACAATGTCATCACACATGTGGGAAGGATGGCCATCACCTCCAAGCATGTCGCTACAGGACAGGTCACACCTGGCGCACGTCTCTACAGCAACCACGACATGATCGGCATCATCTCCATGACGTCAGCAACTACGATAGCCCTAGGATTCATGTACCCATGTGCCTCTCCTTCACCTATAAAAGGGGACGCCGGGGTCTATTCTAAAGGACAACAACAGCACATCCATAGCCTAGGACTCCCAGAGCCCGAAATTCTCAATTCCAAGCTCTACTCACTCACTCGCTTGTATTCACCCTTGTACAAGCACTTCGGTGCAAGATAATACAAACTCCCCCCCCCCCGCGCTGGACGTAGGGCCTTCTATTGCCCGAACTAGGATAAACCTCATGTCTTCTTCTTGCATCACCATCCAGATTAGGGAGCACATAATACAAATTTACTCATTGGCTCTCGCCCCCCAGGTTAAAACACCGACAAAAATCATCTCAGTCAGCAAACAACTTGCACAATCATTGGAGACAAGGACAAACAATTATATTTTTTATCTCACTGATCAAGAGGATATTAGGATCATAACAAGGTACAAATAGATACAAGATCTGATAAATCTAAAGAAGAAAGCAAAGGAAATCATTTTGATATGATTATAAAGAATCCAGTGGAATTTGAGGTTAACAAAACTACACCGAGGTTCGATGCAATCAAGCAGGAAGCAACCGGACAGCGTATTCGCCAAAGAGAACTCGCAACCAAGATTACTCAAATGGGCAGTCATAGAGGCACCAAATTCATCAGGACAGCAGCAAGATACCGCTTTGCCATCGCAGAAGAACCTAATATCCCCTCTCAACACATGCAGATCTGCGCCAAAACACCAAAGTGATACAACAGCGAACAAGTCAATTGTGGAAATGCAATGACTTGTTGAGGTAGTCAGCCAACCACACACTAATCAACTCTACAAAGAGAAAGAAGATGATCGAGGAGAGGACCTAGAAGTTCATGTTCGACAGCGATAACTATCAACCTGGAAGAAACTAGGGTTTCATGGATGGCAGAGACAACAAGAAGAACACAGAGATTAGGGATTCTTTGCGCGTACGGATGGCAAAGGTTCAAGCGTATGAGAGAAGGAAAAGCGGCGAAGTATTTTTAAGAATTGAGTGATCTAAGTTCACTAAGATAGACCATAGAACAAGCCCAGGGGCTCATCAAGCTCACTCACCAGCAACTCCATAACTATAGAGGAAGAAAGTAACAGCTCAAGAAGACCGCAAGTGATTGAAAAAGAAGGGGCATCAAGAAGGAAGAAATAGCTCAAAGAGCCTACAAGTGAATGAAGAAGACAAGAGCACTAAGAAGCCATATTTATAGACCAGAACGGGTGTACGAAGACCAAGTCTACGAAAGAAAATAGCAACAAAAGCAGGGACAGCCATGTGAAGAGGACAGAGCTTTGAAGTGACCATACAAGCACACAGAGCCTCTGCATGGCCGACAAGAGGACATGCATGCACACTGAAGCCATCAAAAGTGCCTACAGACTTACAGGCAGACAGTAAAAGTCACCACAAGATAAAGAAGGCATATTCGGAAGCATATCTCAAGAAAAGTACAAAAGCATTGAAGCCACTCAACAATCAATGCTACATCAGCAAAAGAACTTCAGAATCCTTCCCCGAGTTCTTTCATACTAAAAGAACCTAGGAAAGGCTCGGGGGCTGTAGGAGTACCCTCCACCGAAAACACATTTCAATTATTTATTAAGACCCTCCAGTTCTTTATTCCAAAAAATAAGAGACTCGGGGCTACACTCACAAATTTGCACTCCTGTCGGGCACCTAGATAAGGGGTTATCATAAACTCTGACCTAGGAGAAATAATCCCTAAACGGTTAAACCCAAATTGCTAAAAAAACCTGCAATCAACCTGGAGAGAAGGACCTATCGGCGTACATCATGCTATGCTGGGCCAGGCCACGAGTGACACCGGCTGAGTTGAATCCGGCTCCTGCTCGACTGGGGGCCTCGAATGACAGACGTCTGCCCGTGCGGATGACCTCCCATCGAGTGACGGAGCACAGCGCGGGCAGATGACCCCCCATTGAGTGTTGTGCCTCCTCGGTCCACCTACTTTCTGTACAGGAGTCAGAGCATTTAATGCAGCTTACCAACTCCTGCCAACCCCTGTGGCTACAGTGGTGGTCATGATGAACAAGTACAGGGGTCAAATCTGCCTTTCACTGCCCATCCCCGGGAAAGCGCCATTTCGTACAAACCACTGTTTCACCGTACTAGACAATGTTCCCCATCGGGCACCCCCTCGAAGCACAGAAGTCAGCATCTATACCATATTTCCTGCGACTCGTCCTTATCCACTTGGCCTCGGCTCACTCGACCACCCCTCGACTCGGCTTCTTGGCGGTCTTAGACAGTGATCCAACCTCTCCCGTGCGTCATCTACAACAGGTCATATGTCTATCAGGAAGCTCATGTCTTTCACCGCATCACTGAGGCATGCCAGCGTCCTCATCAGGACTAGTCAATCACTGACATTGCCGCGACCACTCAAGAGGGAGAATCCCATCATGAAGCTCATGGCTACAGAGCTCGGCATCGCCTCGTTCCATACCTCTACAGTGACCATGACATGATCAGTATCACCCCATGACATCATTGCTTACGATAGCCCTGCCCAGGGCAGCACCATTAGGGTTTCTTGTACACCCATGCCCCTCCTTAGCCTATAAAAGGGGGCACTGGGCTAGTTGAAGGGGGGTGAACTCACTCGGAATTGCAGAGTCACACCACACTCATAGCAAGGCATAGGACTAGCGCTTCTAGACTTAGGCCTTGTTTTCCACCTCTTTTCATACACGCCCGCTTGTATCTCGCCTGTACAAGCACTTTGATGTAGGATAATACAACATCTCCTCCCCCGCTGGACGTAGGACCTTCTTTGCCCGAACCAGGATAAATCCTTGTGTTCTTCTTGCACCACCATCTAAATTAGGGAGCACACAGCACGTAGTTACTTGTTGGTGCTAGGCCCCCAAGGGTCAAGACACCGACAACTCCGCAAAGAAGCAAGAGACGACAACTAGATGACGAAGGCTACAATAGACCCTCCACCTTTTTGTGCCAATAAGCAAGAGGCTCGGGGGCTACACTCAGTGAGTGCAAAATTACACTCCCTAAAATGAGCAAGGTGGTGGCAATAGCAAGAAGGAAGAGCATCCCAAGATTTCACCACAAAAGAACTTGGCTTCCGAGTTCCTAATCCTGGAACGCTCGAGGGCTTGTCGATGGGGGACACCGGAGGTTCCCCAAGAAGATAGAATACGAACTAGCACTACTCAAGATAGAACTATAAAGGCAAGTACAAGAGAGGGGATTTGGATTGTTATACCGTTGATGTAGAGGTGATGAACCAATCAATAACAATCACAAACACAAAGATGAATTCGCGAAAAACCAATTGACATGATGATTTTTTACCGAGGTTCACTTCCTTCTCGGCAAGCTAGTCCTCGTTGTGGTGATACACCCACTTGGATACAAGCTTGCTAAATGGCATCACATAGCCAACCCCACAGCCTCAGGTGTGGCACTATCAACACAAGATGGGGATCCACCAAGTCACAAGCAATCCACTAGGGTATCTAATTGCGATCTCCCACGGGAAAGGCTCAAGAACCCCTCACAATCAACTAGTGTGGCCTCAAATAATCACCAACTCGAGCTGAACCACTGTCACTACTCCAAGTAGTCTAGGGTGATGGGAATCAGCCAAAGTAAAAAGAAATCTGCAGCAATCACGAAGAACAGGTGCTTCTAGATGCAAACACTAGGAAAATGCACTTGAATCTCACTCTCTCTCTTTTGAATCAAGCAACAAAGCAAAGAGAGGAGTGGAGGGAGTCTCTTACTACTGGGCCGAGTGCACCATGCCACCATGGTCTAGGCCCACTCAGCAACCAACCAAAGATGGTTGGTGCAAGGCACCAAAGTCGGGCGCACGGCCAGGGTAAGAAGTTCCCAGGAGCATCGTCTTCCTCATGGAGGAGTGCCAGAGTTGTCGGCTTCCTCCGCGCTTGTACCTTGATGGGCGTCTTACTACTTGGAGTAAGAAGTTCATGTTTATCCTTTGCAATTAAGTTCTTAAGTAAGTTACCTTTGCTCACTGCTTACTTGCGGGATCGTCGTTGCCCTTGTGGCGAGTGCTCTAGCAGAAGGGCCCTCCTAGTCAGGCAACCCTTGAATTCCCACTAGAGTAAGTAGAGGTTAGCTTAGACGTGTGTCTAGGCTAACATCTACCGTCATTTGCCTCGTTCATGTACAGTTGAGGTGGTAGGCGGCGGGAGTCCCATGAGTCCTTTGTAATCCCCCACATCCATGTTCGACGTAGAGCCGTAGATTGGAGGTACCTGGCAGACCAGGTATAAGCCAGTGCCCGAAGTGAGTCAGTAGTGGCATTGTTAGCTTCGTTAGGATCTATCCTTAGAAAACCTCACTACCTAAGCTTCTCTTCGTCTCGCCCCTCTGGGACAACTATCTAAGAGACCTTTTTTACAGACCGTTCCATGTGGAAAATATGATACCCTGAATACTTTTGGGTGAAGTGCTACAACGGTATTCCATCTGCTTGCGGATTTTGCTGCTTTCGCTAAGAATTACCAACAAGTATTTCTGGTGCCGTTGCCGGGGAACGGTTGTGGTAATTGTCTTTGAACCCAGTTCATCCCGTGTATCATGTCTTTTCTTTTATTTTATTTTATAAAACAAAATCTTTTTTCAATGGAGCAAAATTCTATCCAGAATCTTGCCACTCGAAAGGGCGAGTACTTAGAGCCACCAAAATCTTCAAAGCCAATCACAACTTCTAGCTATGAACTCCGCCCTGGTTTTATAGCCATGGTTCAGGAACAAACCTTCTTGGGTTTCAAAGAAGAAAACCCATACGACCATTTACAGGAGTTTGAGCAGCTCTGTAGATGCCTAACTATTTTGGGCATGTCAAATGAAACGTTGCGGTGGAAGTTGTTTCCCTTCTTTCTTGATGAGAGGGCAAAATAGTGGTACGCCCACAACATAGGGAAGGTAAACAGGGATTGGGCAAAATTGAGGAATAGGTTTTGTCGGCGTTAGGAACCCGGGGGCGTCCTAAGCCAACGAGTAAACATATGTGTGTGTAACCCGTCCGGATGGTGATGCAAGAAGAACACAGCAGTTTATCCTGGTTCGGGCAAAGAAGGCCCTACGTCTAGCGGGGGGAGAAGATTTGTATTATCTTGCACCTAAGTGCTTGTACAGGGGCGAATACAAGCGAAGGAGAGAATTCGAGGGGGTCAAGTACAGAGCGAAAGAGTTATTCGGAGTCTAGGAGTCTGCCTAGGCGTGTGTTCGGTTGTTCGTGGGATCGTTGTCTGGAGTCGGTTCTCTTTTTGGGGTCTCCAGGCGTCCCCTTTTATAGGCCAAGGGGAGGCACAGGGGTACAGATGTCCTGGTTTGATGATGCGGTGGTGACGTCGCGGGTCGTGGTGGTCAACTTGAGGCCTCTGTAGAGACGTGCGCTGAGCATGGCTTGTCCTATAGCAGCGTGGCTCGGAGTTGATTGGCGTCCTTTGGAGACGTGGTTGCTGACCGGCGAAAGACGCGATCCCTTGTAGAGGACGTGTGAGTTCCTGTTGGGGTCGCATCGGGAGTTGTTGGTGCATCCTTTAAAGTCGATGCAGGTTGACCGGAGGGCGTCGATGCATACTCGAGGCCTAGTCGAGGGGTAGCCTCGAGCGTAGTGGTTGAGCGGATAAGATTGAATTTAGGGAATCCGATGTCGGTTGTTTGTCGCATAGCGCGTCGAGGGGGGCCTCGAGCTGCCTAATAGCACTGAGTACGGCGTAATAGTGCCATGCAGACCGATGCACGTCCTCAGTATGGGCAGTAACGCGGGATTCGACCGCTGTACGGACCACTGTGCGGACACTATAGCCATACGATTTGACGAGGTTAGGTAGTTTTGTATTAAATGTGCTATCGAACGCACCTAGAGTTGGTGGATCGAGGGGGGCTCGACCCTTGTCGTATCGAGGCGTCCGTCCCGCCGAGGCCTCGACACTTGACACGGGGTCCCCCTCGAGTGATCATCGGCTGGTGACGTCAGTGATTTGTCGAGGGTTGCGGCAGAAGCTAGGTACTCTGTTGTGGGCCGGCCCAGTGTGTATTTGCCGGTGGGCCCCAGTGGGTTGTACGGTCTGGTCTTGCACGTGTTTTTTCGAGGGGCCCACGAGATTAATCTGAGGGTAAACTCGGGGTTCAACCGAAAACAAGGAAGGTTTAAGTTACCCCTTTTCTCGGTAACCGACAGTAGCCCCCGAGGCTTCGTGTAAGTGTTGATACTTACACGGAGGCTCAGTTGAATGGACTCAGAGTGTTGGTCGTATTCCAAAGGGTGCGCGCGAGCGCACCCTTCGGGTGTAGCCCCCGAGGCCTCGGGTGAGTAGAATACTCGCCCGAGGTCTTTTATTTTTCGTTTGGTCGATGCGTGCTCGAATGATCGAGCCCCCGGGCGGTTGGGTCCTCTTTCGTCGAGGCCACCCGGTTGCGAGTCCGCTCCTTAGCTTCTTTCATCAAAGCCAGTCAGGTGCGAGCTTGACTTTTTTGTTCGACCCTCACGAACCCTTTCGATCGGGTAGAGGGGGGAGAAGCGTTGTGCTACCCATGCTCGGGCGAGCATCAACATCTCAGGTGAGCTACTATTGGGAAATTCAAGTAAGAGCTCATACCCCATTCGATAGGGGTCGACTAGTGGCCCTGAGGCGCTCTTATTCGAGCAAAATAGTGGGTCCCGTAGATGCCAAACCCTTTCGATCGGGTCCGGTGGCTCGATGCCTCCCCTCGAGGGGATTCTGTCGTGGTCCCTTAGTTTTGCCTTGAATATGTCCGAGGGGGCCTCGAGAATTTGTTCTCGAGCAAGGGACTCGCATCGGCCCCCCTCGGTCACCCCTAACTCCGGTACTCGAGGGCGGCTGTCGAACCCTTTTCGAGGGCCAGCCTTCGCTCCCTGGAGGTTTCAAGGGCCTGGGCCCGTATCCCGTATCGTGGGAAGATCCGTCTGTGGATAACTCCTCCTGTCCATCATGCGTGCCTTTTTACGCAGAAGCCAGAGCGGCGCGATAGTGGGTGATTCCTATACTTGAAGCACATTTCGAGGAGGACAACTATCAGTTCTCATTTTTCAAGAAAAGATTCGAAGCGGCGCGGCCGTAATATCACGGGAGTCGGAACGGCGCGGTTGTGGTGGAGCCGGCACAACGCCTGATTCGCGGATGCTTGACGTGTGTCCATGGTCGATGGCAGTCGAGGGGGTGAATGCGAAACGGCCCTATCCATGACGCACTAGAATCAAGAGGAGAGTGCTTTGGGTTCATTTAATGCGGGGACTTACTGGTCGGGCAAACGGCCGTCCGTCGGTCTTCTGCCCCTATAAAAGGGGGCACTCCGCGCACCGTTGCTCTTCTCTTGCTTTCCTGCCATTTTCGCATTCGCCTTCCTTGTGCTCATTTGCCTTCCTTGCGCTCGCCTCCCTGCGCTTTCCTTCCTCGCGCTCACCTCCCTGCGGAGATAGGAAATCTTCCGGGTCGTCCGTCCACAGAAGAGCTCCGTGCTCTTGCCATGGCGCCGCCGGAGATTCTTCAGCCCGCGGCGTGGCTCCCCTCGAATGTGACAAGGAAGGAGCTGGAGGGGTTGGTGGCGGAGGGGCTTCTTCGCCCCATCACCAACAGGGCCGAGCCCGAATGGCTCATTCCGCCGAAGGGGGCCCACGAGCCGAACCCACCGGAGGGCTACGTGGTCAGCTTCGTCAAGTTCCACCGACTAGGCTTTGGTGCCCCGCCGAGCTGGTTCATGTGCGCCCTCACTCACTACTATGGGATTGAGCTTTAGCATCTCTCCCCCAACGCGATCTCCTACGCCGCCATCTTCACCACAGTCTGCGAGGGTTACCTCGGGGTGGAGGCGCACTAGGAGCTCTGGCTCCATCTTTTTCGGGCGGAGTACTTCTCCAAGAGCGCGTCACCGGGGGTGAGGAGGCTGGTGCGGGCTGGGTGCTGCAACTTCGCCATGAGGAAGGCCGACGACTTCATCCCTATCGGCCTGACTTCGAGCCACGGCGCCTGGCCTTTGAAGTGGTTCTACATCAGGAACGACGAGGGGCTGCTACCTCAGTACACAGGGCGCGTCATCGAGTCGCGTCTCCACAACTGGGGCACCCCAGCACGGGACCATCAAGGGAGGCTCGAAGACCTCCTTGATGCCCTGGCGACCCTTCGAGGGCAGGGGTTAACTGCCGGGGTCGTTGCCTCGGCCTTCCACCATCGACGGGTGCTCCCCCTGATGCGGCGCTCGCTTCGCATGAGCCAAATGTTCGCTGGAGTGGAGCTCGGGGGGAGCCGGATGGTTGCCGAGGCTATTACGCCGGAGAGCGTCGCCAAGAGGGTTCGAGGCACAGTGTCAGGCCCCTTCACGGCGCAGGATGTCAACCGTCTTTCGATGCATCCGGATCCCGGTTGCCCCTAACTGGTGAGTGTATTACTTTGTCGAGCCCTTCTTTTTGTTTCTTTTCACCTTACATTTTTGGGCTTTGCGTGTAGGGGGAGCTCGACTACGAGTTGTCGCTGCCCCCCGTTAGGGAAGATTTCGGGGCTCGTCCGATGGGGCTTCTCGGCGCCTCGTCGGCAAAGAAGACGAAGGAGGAGGAGAGCAAGAAGAGACGGATGTATAGCCTCAATCTCTCTGCGGGCGAGGGGCGCTCGGCTAAGCAGAGACGAGAGGTGGGGCCCGTCGGGAGGTCCACCTCTGAGGAATCGGCGGAGGGGTGGAGCGGAGAAGAGGAGCACCTCTCGACCCCGAGGGTTGCAGCTGGTACCCCTTCAACGCATGGCGCCGCTGGTCCTGAGGGGCCCACGGAGGGGCCCCGTGAAAGTCACCTGGCCCTTGGGGCCGGGCCGGTGGCGCTGGCCTTGGCCGCATCGGCGGCGGCCTCGGCTCGTGATGCTGTGGGGCCTCAGAGCGTGACGCCACCGGCAATGACTTCAAGCCTGTGACCGTTGATGGGGGCCTCACGAACCCCGGGAAGGTTCCCGGTGGGGTAAGCCCTTTACCCTGGAGCAGCTTCATATTTCGTGTCTCGATTCCTCGCATCTAATTTTTCTTTTCTTACAGACTGAAGCGCGAGCGGGCACTGGCGGGGCCTGCCCCAGCCAAGCACCTTCGGACAGAGGCTGCGACAGAGGCGATGGCGGTCGCGGTGGCTCCAGTTACGGGCCCGGTCCCTTCGGCGACGAGCGCCGTGTTGACTCCTCCGTCGATTTCAAACATGGGGGTCGTCGCTTGGGTCAAGGCCGCTTGCGGCATTGGCCCGGGGAGCTGATTCGGTTATCGGTGAAGCGGTCACCGAGCCTGCGGTGGCTACGGCGTTGAGCCTCGAGCCGGGATGGCCGTCGAGGCGCCGAGAAGCAGCGTGCCGGAGAGCCCCTCGGATGACTCGCGGCTGGTGTTTTTGAAGGCGACGCCAATCGTCCTCGAGGCCGAGGAGGGCGAGGCCTCCGTCGATGGAGGGAAGGAGAGAGACGCCGCGCCCCCCCTGTCACCACCGAGGTCAGTGGTCGTTGAGTCCGGGGGTGCTGAAGCGGCCCCGTCAGGCGAGGCGCCCGTGGGTGATTCGGTCGAGGTGGCGAGCGTCGCCGTGTCTGCCCCGGCGGACCTTTTTGTCGAGTAGGAGGAGCCGCAGGCCGGTTTGCTAGCTATCATGCCATGGGAGGGTCAGTCTCTCCCCCCGCGGTTCTCGAGCAATGACCTGCGACAGGCGCGGCCGTCGACGCGGAGGGTGCCGAAGTAGAGGAGGCGCGGCGACGCTCCGAGGCGGAGACTTTGGGATGGGGCTCGGAGCCTATCCGCGTCCATGACCCCTCGAGTCACGACGCTCCCTCGTGGGAGGTGGATGACCCCGCGAAGCTCGAGTGCTGGAGGGCCGTCGAGAAGGAGCGTTCTTGCCTTCAGAGCTCGCTGAAGGCAATGTTTGGTCTCGTCAGCAACAACCTTCACCAGCGCCTCAGGGTAAGCGCCCTTCTTCGAAGTTATGGAACTCGGGGTGTGTTTTCTTTGTCGATAATGTCCTTTGTTCTTCTTTCTCTTAGGATCCGAGAAAGCGCTCGAACATCAAGTCCTATCTTATCCACGGCGCCAAGGATAAGTGGAACCAGATCCCCGAGCTAGAAGCAGCGCTCGAGGCTGCCCGGGTCGAGGCCGCGAGGGCGAAGGAGGAGGCCGCTGCCGCTCGGAGTGAGCTTGAGAAGGCAAAGTCCAAGACCGCCTCGGCCCGAGAAGTGGCCGCCCGAGCCAAGGAGGCCGAGGCCAAGGCAGAGGAGGAAGCAAGGAGGGCTCTTGGGCAGGCGAGGTCCGAGGCCAGCGATGAGCTGGCAAGGGTTGGCGCGGCCCTCGAAGCAGTGCGAAAGGAGCTCGAGGTCTCGGTCTCCGAAAACGCTAGGCTTTCCGAAGCCTGGCAAGAGCAAAGGCGGAATGCCGTTTCGGCAGGCGAGGCCCTCGAAAAGCTCAAGGAGGAGAACACGTCGATGGTCTGCGCTGGTGAGGTGTTTGCGAATGAGTATCTCATTCTGCAAGACACGCACACGAAGCTCGAGACCCACGTCGTCGGTGAGTCTTCCTTCTTCTCTCGAAGAGTTTTCTGCCTTGGTCTTCTTCCTTAAGCGTTACTGACTCCGTTTGTTTATTTTTAGCCTTGGAGGAGGAGCTGGATCGGGCTCATCGCGACCTCGGCCTGCTTCAGAAGTCGTACACAGCCGAGGTGAAGCTGACTGGCAAGCTCAGCGGTATGCTCGATATGGTCTGTGATAGCCTTGGTGTCCCTCGTCCTAAATGGCCGCGGATGACGTCCATGGGGCCCCTCTCCTTAACCGGCTGTTTGAGCTCGGCCGCGTGGTTAAGGAGAAGGTGTGGGGCGCCCTTCATGTCGGCGTGAAGCGGGCGATGGTAGTCCTCGGCTCCGGCTACATTTATGACATGGAGGTCATGTCCCACGGCTTCGTCAACGACCCTTCGAAGACCGACGAGGAGAATGAGGCCGTCTTCATGGGGTTGGTCGAGGCCGTCGAGGAACCTGGCGGTCGTCTTGTGAGCCTCTTCGAGCGTGAGGTGCTTCCGCCTCCTGAGGATGATGGCCTATGAGCCAAGCCTGGGCAAAGAGGCCTTTGTAAGAAATTTTGTAATCTTTTGTTCTCGAGGTCATGAAGCCTCATGCCAATATACATTTATATTCGTACGTATATGTCTAAGTGTGCTCTAAGTCTTTTTTGTCTCTACTGCCTGATCGGGTCTCTACTTTTATCGATTTCATCATACGATCGTGCCCTCCGAAGGGGGAGTGAGTGGAGGTACCGTAGCCCTGGGGCGTTGGTAGTCTCTTGACTCGACATCCCTTGACCTTTCGGACCTTCTCATGTCGTCTTTGACTTACTATCAACCCATGTCGAGGCTTATCGAGGCATAGTGGACCTCGAGACTTAGAGAGTGTATGATTTTTAAGTCTTTTTCTTTCTTGCATTCCTTATAATGTTTCTTACTTAGTGAATTCGACGCATGTTCGTGCCCCCTATCGGGGGGCGAGTGGAGGTACCGTAGCCCTGGGGCGTAGGTGGTCTCCTAGCTCGACGGCCCTCGACGCTTGGGACTTTCGCATGGCGTTTTCTTTGAGTTTTGAAAAATCAAGTTTTTTGTGGACTCTGGGGGGTTCCCCCCCTTTATAGCCCCCGAGGGAGGTTCGACTCTGAGGGAGCAGGGTCAAGGCTACCTCTTACATGTATAAGGAAATAAAGCTTGCGATCGAAAGCATTCCGTTATGCGAAAATGTAAGAAGAAGGCATCGACTTAGGGATAGAAACGACGTAGCTGGTCGATGTTCCATGCGTTGTTGAAGATTTTGCCTTTGTCATTGGCGAGCTTGTAGGTTCCGAGCTTCAACACCTCTGCTACGATGAAGGGGCCTTCCCATGGTGGAGTTAACTTGTGCCGGCCCTTGTTGCTTTGTCGCTGTCGTAGGACGAGGTCGCCCACTCGAAGGTCCCTTTTGCGCACATGCTTGTCGTGGTAGCGTCGAAGCTTCTGCATGTATCTTGCGGAGTTGAGGAGGGCCATGTTTCGAGCTTCTTCGAGTTGGTTGACGGCGTTTAAGAGGGCTTCTTTGTTGCTTTGCTCGTTGTATGCCTTTAGTCAAGGGGAACCATACTTGAGGTCAGTGGGGAGAACGGCCTCGGACCCATAGACCAAGAAGAATGGGGTGAACCCCGTGGCTCGACTAGGTGTTGTCCTTAAGCTCCATAGGACCGAGGGCAGCTCGATGGCCCACTTCTTGCCATGCTTGTTAAGGCGGTTGAAGATTCTCGGCTTGAGTCCCTGCAAAATCATGCCATTGGTGCGCTCGACCTGGCCATTAGTTCGAGGATGAGCAACCACGGACCAGTTCACGCGGATGTGATGACGATCGCAGAAATCCAAAAACTTCTTGCCAGTGAACTATGTGCCGTTGTCAGTGATGATGACGTGGGACCCTGAAGCGATAAATGATGTCGGTGAAGAAATCGACCGCCCGCTCGGAGCGGATATTGCCGATAGGCCGGGCCTCGATCCACTTGGTAAACTTGTCGATGGCAACGAGTAGTTGGGTGAAGCCTCCAGTTGTCCTTTTGAGGGGACCAACGAGGTCGAGCCCCCATACGGCGAACGGCCATGTGAGGGGGATCATCTGCAAAGCATGCGCAGGGAGGTGCGTCTGCTTGGCATAGAACTGGCAACCCTCACATGAGCGGATGAGGCTGGTGGCGTCAGAGACAGCGGTCGGCCAGTAAAAGCCTTGTTGGAAAGCATTCCCGATGAGGGTCCTAGGCGCAGCATGATGACCGCAAGCCCCCGAGTGTAGGTCGTTGAGTAACCTTTTGCCTTCCTCGACGGTGATGCAACACTGCAAAACTCCGGTCGGGCTCCGTCGATAGAGCTCCTTGTCTGGACCGAAGAGGACATAGGTTTTGGCCCTTCACGCAATGCGTCGAGCCTCGTTCCGGTCATCTGGCAGCTCCCCTTGAGTAAGGTATTCGAGGAAGGGCTTACGCCAATCGGCTTCGTTGCTTGCTCGAGGGGATGATACCTCGAGGTCCATGACCTCGGCCCCGGTTGAGAGGGCCAGGGTTGGTTGAGGCTCGACCCCCTTGGACGGATGTTCATGTTCACCCGCGAAGTCAACTAATGGCTTGTAGAGATCTTTTACGAAGACGTCGGGTGGCACGGTGCCTCGGGTTGACGCGATCTTTGCGAGCTCGTCGGCGGCCTCGTTGTACCGTCGAGCAATGTGTGTTAATTCAAGGCCGTAGAATTTGTCTTCCAATTTGCGGACCTCTTGATAGTATGCTTCCATTTTAGGTTCGCGGCAGCTCGATGCCTTCATGACTTGATCGATGACTAACTGCGAGTCGCCCCGAGCTTGAAGGCGTCGAACCCCGAGCTCGATAGCGATGCGTAGTCCGGTCACGAGGGCCTCGTACTCCGCAACGTTGTTCGAGGCTGCAAAGTGGAGTCGAATTGCATAACGCATATGAACCCCGAGGGGCGAGATGAAGAGCAGGCCCACGCCTGCTCCCGTTTTCATCATCGACCCATCAAAGTACATGGTCCATAGTTTGGCCTGGATCTGTACGGGCGGTAGTTGAGCGTCGGTCCATTCGACCATGAAATCCGCCAGCACCTGTGACTTGATGGCCTTTTGTGGTATGAAAGTGAGGGCCTCGCCCATGAGCTCGACTGCCCACTTAGCGATTCTCCCTATGACCTCCCGATTCTGGATTATCTCCCCGAGGGGGAAGGACGAGACCACGATTATCGGGTGGCTTTGGAAGTAATGTTGGAGTTTGCGCCGCGTAAGAACTAGACCGTACAACAGTTTCTGAATCTGAGGGTAGCGGGCCTTAGTCTCCGAGAGCACTTCACTAACAAAGTAGACTGGCCTTTGAACGGGCAGGGTGTGCCCTTCTTCTGCCCTCTCGACCACTATGGCCGCACTGACCACATGGGTGGTTGCGGCGACATAGAGGAGGAGGGACTCAGTCGGATGAGGAGGTACCAGGATCGGGGGCGAGGCTAGCATAGACTTGAGCTTTGAGAGGGCTTCCTCGGCTTCGAGGGTCCATTCAAAGTGCTCCGATTTCTTTAAAAGGCGGTAGAGGGGCAACGCCTTCTCCCCGAGACGGGAGATGAAGCGGCTCAGGGCTGCCAGGCATCCTGTGACCCTCTGAACGCCTTTGAGGTCTCGAATGGGCCCCATCTTGATGATCGCCGAGATTTTCTTCGGGTTGGCCTCGATGCCACGCTGAGAGACTATGTACCCTAAGAGCATGCCTCGGGGGACGCCAAAGACGCACTTCTCGGGGTTCAGCTTGATGCTCTTCGCCCGAAGGCATTTGAACGCGGCATCGAGGTCAGGGACAAGATCCTTGACTTTTTTAGTCTTGACCACGATGTCGTCGACATAGGCCTTGACCGTCGAGCCGATGTGTTCTCCGAAAACATGGAGCATGCACCGCTGGTACGTTGCCCCGGCGTTTCGAAGGCCGAAGGGCATAGTAATATAGCAGTACATGCCGAAGGGGGTGATGAAGGAAGTCGCGAGCTGATCGGACTCCTTCATTCGGATCTGATGGTAGCCAGAATAGGCGTCAAGAAAGGAGAGGGTCTCACATCTCGCCGTCGAGTCAACGATTTGATCGATGCGTGGCAAGGGAAATGGGACTTTGGGACATGCTGTATTCAAGCCGGTGTAATCTACACACATCCTATATTTCCCATTTTTCTTTTTCACTATTACAGGGTTAGCTAACCACTTGGGATGGTGAACCTCCTTGATAAATTCGGCCACCAAGAGCTTGTTGACTTCTTCCCTAATGATCCTGCGCTTCTCCTCGTCAAAGCGGCGCAGGCGTTGCTTCACCGGCTTAGACCCGGGGCGGATCTCCAAGGCGTGCTCGGCGACTTCCCTTGGTATGCCCGGCATATCCGAGGGACTCCACGCAAACATGTCGGTGTTCACGTGGAGAAAGTCGACGAGCACTGCTTCCTATTTGGCATCGAGGGAGGTGCTGATGAGCAGTGCCTTCCTCTCAGAGCAACTCGAGTGGAGGGGGATCTTCTTCATGTCCTCGACAGGCTCGAAGCTGCCGGCATGTCGCTTGGGTTTGGGGATCTCGTCGGCGAGGGCCTCGAGAGTGGCTGCAAGCATCACCGTCTCCTCGAGGGCTTCCGCGTGTTCGACGCACTCGACGTCGCAGTCGTATGCGTGCTCGAAGGAGGGTCCGACGGTGATGATGCCGTTGGGGCCCGGCATCTTGAGCTTGAGATAAGTGTAGTTGGGAACTGCCATGAACTTGGCATAGCCCGGTCGCCCAATGATCGCATGGTATGTGCCTCGGAACGGGACTACCTCGAAGTTTGCGGGAGTACCGAAATACACCGGCAAGTCGATGCACCCGATGGGAATAGCCTTTTTGCCTGGCACGACGCCGTGGAAGCCGCCAGTGCTAAGTTTCAGCTTTTCCCTTGGGATTCTGAGGAGGTCGAGGGTCTCGGAGTAGATGATGTTGAGGCTGCTGCCTCTGTCCATCAAGACTTTGGAGAAGCGGGTGTTGACGATGATAGGGTCGACAACAAGCGGGTAGAGCCCCGGGTTCGGGATGTGGCTCGGGTGGTCATCACGGTCGAACGTGATAGCCATCTCAGACTAGTCCAAGAATCGAGGGGTGGTGACTTGAGTGGAGAATACCTCCCAACGCTCCCTCTTACGCTGTCGAGGGGTGAGCCGGGTGGTAGGTCCCCCGTAGATCATGTAGCAGTCGTGCACCTCGAGGAACCCATCAACCTTGTCATCATTCTTGTCGTTGGGCTCTTTCTTTTCCTCTTCCTTCCATCGAACCGTACCCCCGAAATGCCTTTTGAGCATCCGGCAGTTTTCAAGGGTGTGATTGGGCTAGCCCTTCTGATATGGGCACGGTTTCTTGAGCATCTCGTTGAAGAGGCCCTTTTCGGGAGGGCCCCGAGGCTTCTTGCGCTCGACAGCCGCCACGAGGTCGTCGTCGGGGGTGTCTTCGCGCTTGCCTTGCGGGTTCTTCTTCTTCTTCTTGCCCCCTTTCTTGCCGCCCTAGTTCGAACCCTCGGGGTTGGCCGCCTTGGCCTGCGTCTAGCCTTTGCCACTGTTGAAGAAGGCACCAACGGCCTCTTCTCTAGCGGCAAAGTTGGCCACGATGTCCATCAATTCGTCGGCGGTCTTTGGGGGAGTATGCCCGAGCTCCCGGACCAGTTCCTTGCAGGTGGTCCCGGCAATAAAAGCCAGGATCACCTCTTCGTCGGTGACGTCGGGAAGCTCGGTGCGCTGCTTGGAGAAACGTCAAGTGAAGTCGCGGAGAGATTCCCCGGGCTTCTGTCTGTAGCCTTGGAGTTCCCACCTGTTGCCCGAACACACATAGGTTCCCTTGAAGTTCCCCTCGAAAACCTTGACCAGGTCGGACCAGTCACAGATTTGGTTAGGGGAAGCTCCTCGAGCCACCGTCGTGCGGTGTCGGAAAGAAAGAGTGGGAGTTGTCGAATGATGGCACTGTCATCGCGGGCCCCACCAAGCTGGCATGCCAGTTTGAAGTCGGTAAGCCAGAGCTCAAGCTTTGTCTCACCGTCGTATTTGACGAGACTTGTCGGGGGTCTGAAGGGGCTAGGCAGCAGCGTGCTGCGAATCGCACGGCTGAAGACTCGAGGTCCCGGAGGATTTGGGGATCGACGTCGGTCCTCATCACTGTCGTAGCATCCTCCCCAATGAGCGCTGTAGCCTCGTGCCTCGGCATCACCGCACTTGTGTCTGCGGTGTCCGTTGATGTCGTGACGCGCATCGTGGGGCTCGCAGTTGTCACGAACGCGATCGTGATCCGGGACCACCCCCTTCGAGCGGGGGGGAGTCTACCGGCTGGGTCAAGGCCTGCCTCTCATGCCGCGAGGGTTCGTGGTATTGCCCTGAGGCCACACCTCGATGCCTCGAGGCAGAAATTTTGGCCTACTGAATGGCGGCCACCTCGAGAAGGCCCTTGATCTCCTGTTGGACTCATTGGGCTTCAGGATTCGAGGGGGTCGGCATGTTGCTGAGAAGCATGGTTGCTGCGACAACATTCTGGCTGGCTCGATTGAATGCGGGATGTGCGACCGTATCTGCACCCACAATCTGCCACTACACTTGCCGCGCTCGAGCCCGAGCTCCTTCGCCTGGGGGGTTGCGATTGTCTTGCTCGAGGGTACGCTCGAGCTGGCGCAGTCGCTCGTTGTCTTCATCGAGCTTGGCTCAAAGCTCCCGAACCTGCACGAGCTGGACGACGCGAGCGCCCTACGAATCGTACGGGTCATTGGTCACGGCAGGGGGCCCTTCCTCCTGTCCCGCCAGGAGGGGCCCAACTGTTCGGCCAGTGGTGTGGACGTCTCTGCGGGATCGGCGTCGTCGTCGCCCGACGCGGCGACTATGTCGACGTGGAAACACTCTCGCGTGGGATCATAGTAGCTAGGGTCGTAGTCGGAGTCGGAGTAGAGCAGGCAAGGCATGATGGTCCGCCCAAATTGTTCCACTTCCAGCCACCTTCGAAGCGCGTGAGGGCAGGCGCCGCGTGGGCGAGGGTTAGTCAGGCGTTCGGGGGCCAGTACCGGTTCCACCCGACACGCTACTGCGCTTGGGGGGTCCGGTCCGTTCCCTGTCCGCTCCGAAACCCGAGCGCACGATAGTGGAGTATGCCGAAGCGGCATTGTCGAGCCCAAATGGCAGTGCCGGTCGGGCGACAAACTGCTCATGGGGCAAGAGAGCCGTAGATGTGAGGGGAGCGTTCGCCTGGGGAGAAGCGTTCAACCCTGGCGAGCGCTGCCCCACGTCGGGCCTTACGCGTAGTCGTGGGAGCCTCCGGGCCAGAGAGCTCAAGTCATCCATCGAAGACGAAGAGGATGTGACGACCGTGGTCGCCCGGCGGCGCCGCCCGCCCTACGACCCACGTCTCCTTCTTGATTGGGAAGCGTGGTGGTGAGGACGACGTGGGGCTCCTCACAGAGTCCCTGAAGCGCCCCCGCTCGGGTGCCCGATTGAGAGCAGGACCATGTCAAGGCTCGTGCCGAGCGACATGAACTCCAGACTTCCAAACCAGATCACCGAGCCAAAAGGGAGCTATGATACGAGGTCCGCCATCCGGACGAAGCGGTTTGACACACAGGCCCCTACCTGGTGCGCCAACTGTCGGCGTTAGGAACCCGGGGGCGTCCTAAGCCAACGAGTAAACGTATGTGTGTGTAACCCGTCCGGATGGTGATGCAAGAAGAACACAGCGGTTTATCCTGGTTCGGGCAAAGAAGGCCCTACGTCCAGCGGGGGGAGAAGATTTGTATTATCTTGCACCTAAGTGCTTGTACAGGGGCGAATACAAGTGAAGGAGAGAATTCGAGGGGGGGTCGAGTACAGAGCGAAAGAGTTATTCAGAGTCTAGGAGTCTGCCTAGGCGTGTGTTCGGTTGTTTGTGGGATCGTTGTCTGGAGTCGGTTCTCTTTTTGGGGTCTCCTGGTGTCCCCTTTTATAGGCCAAGGGGAGGCGCAGGGGTACAGATGTCCTGGTTCGATGACGCGGTGGTGACGTCACGGGTCGTGGTGGTCAACTCGAGGCCTCTGTAGAGACGTGCGCTGAGCATGGCTTGTCCTGTAGCAGCGTGGCTCGGAGTTGACTGGCGTCCTTTGGAGACGTGGTTGCTGACCGGCGAAAGACGCGATCCCTTGTAGAGGACGTGCGAGTTCCTATTGGGGTCGCATCGGGAGTTGTTGGCGCATCCTTCGAAGTCGATGCGGGTTGACCGGAGGGCGTCGATGCGTACTCGAGGCCTAGTCAAGGGTAGCCTCGAGCGTAGTGGTTGAGCGGATAAGATTGAATTTAGGGAATCCGATGTTCGAGGGGGCCTCGAGCTGCCTAACAGCACTGAGTATGGCGTAATAGTGCCGTGCAGACCGATGCACGTCCTCAGTATGGGCAGTAAAGCGGGATTCGACCACTGTACGGACCACTGTGCGGACACTATAGACATACGATTTGACGAGGTTAGGTAGTTTTGTATTAAATGTGCTATCGAACGCACCTGGAGTTGGTGGATCGAGGGGGCTCGACCCTTGTCGTATCGAGGCGTCCGACCCGCCGGGGCCTCGACACTTGACACGGGGTCCCCGTCGAGTGATCATCGACTGGTGACGTCAGTGATTTGTCGAGGGTTGCGGCAGAAGCTAGATACTCTGTTGTGGGCCGGCCCAGTGTGTATTTGCCGGTGGGCCCCAGTGGGTCGAGGATGTACGATCTGGTCTTGCACGTGTTTTTTTGAGGGGCCCGCGAGATTAATCTGAGGGTAAACTCGGGGTTCAACCGAAAACAAGGAAGGTTTAAGTTACCCCTTTTCTCGGTAACCGACAGGTTTTGTTTCCTTGCCTCAAGAGAATCTCAACTTCCAACAAAATGAGAAGGAAACAATAGGTGTAGCCTAGGACAGATTTTTAGTCCTATCACGTTCTGGCCCAGACTTGTCTTTACCCACCCATGTGCTGTTATAGCATTTCTGGTTAGGTCTTAGCAAGGAATCTGCCCTACAGCTCGACATTGCCGCCAGAGGTTCTTTTTCACATAAATCTGAAGCAAAAGCAGAGGCTCTCTTAGATCATATTCTAGAGAATGCTCCTTCATTAGAACCCCTTCATGTAGAGCCTGAGTTGAGCCATGAGGAAGTCTCTTCGACTAAGGCCAAACCATCACCTCCCATCCAGAGACCCTCACCCGAACCAGAAACTCCAAAGGAATGTTTTTAACCTTTGGAATTTCCCTTCTTTGAGGATGAGTTTCATGAGGATTTTGGTAACACCTCGAAGTACCCATGCCAAAAGAGACCACCAATCCCTGTCACTCCTTGTGATCTGCTAGACAAAGAATTCCTTAGGGATTCCATCATGGAGTTGACTTCTATCATGAGCAGGGAATGGATAGAAGAGGTGGAGCTTTCTTCTGAAGAAATTCAGATTCATGCCCCATCTCTAACCATTCAATTAAAATTCATGATGATTTGGTGGATGTGCTTTACAATCCAACTGTTGGAGCAAACATCATGTCCGCATCTTTTGTTTCTGCCTATTTTGGCAAAGAGACCCTTGCTCCAACAAACAAATCTCTTAGAATTGGCCCACATTCTAGTTTGGAAGGATGTGGAATTCTGCATAGTACAACTGTACATCGTCATTATGTTGTTCTGGAGCTTGACTTCCATATCTCTGGCGATTTGGATTTCAACATCATGATCGGGCATACCCTAGAAAAACTTTCTTTGACCCACCAAAAACAGGGGATTTGGACACAAAGTTGGGGAAGGAAATTTTTCCCATCCAAGTCACCTGAGTTAAAAACTCAATGGCAGAACCTTTTCCATGTCCTAACTTGCCCGCGGAAGTCAAGTCGGTTACACCCTTTGATCCACCTGAGTCATCCTTAGAAAAAGATGTCGAATTCTTCATAGAAGAAGAGGACAACTTAGGAGAGACCATAGAACTTCCCAAAGAGGAAGTGCCGACATGACCTCTAGTTGAGCTTAAGCCTCTACCCGCTGGCTTACGATATGCTTTCTTGAATGGCGACACACAAACTCCTGTTATCATTAGTGATAAGGTTAACGATGAGGAGACGTACAAACTCATCACCATCCTAGAGAAGCATAGGTCTGTCTTTGGGTATTCCCTGGAAGATCTCAAGGGGATAGTTTGTGCCCATCACATTACAACTGATCCTTTGAGTACACCAACTCGCGAGCCTTAGCAAAGGCTCAAGAATGCGATGCGGGAAGTCGTGAAGAAGGAAGTCTTCAAACTTCTTCATGTCAGGATTATTTATCCCGTGCCATATAGCGACTAGGTTAGTCCTGTCCATATGGTTCCCAAGAAAGGAGGAATGACGGTCGTTGAAAATAATAGAAATGAGTTAATCCCGCAACGAACCGTCACAGGGTGGAGAATGTGCATAGATTATAGAAAACTCAACTCGGCCACAAAGAAAGATCACTTTCCACTGCCTTTCATTGATGAGATGTTAGAGTGGTTGGTGAAACATTCTTTCTTCTGTTTCCTTGATGGGTACTCGGGATATCACCAAATTCTCATCCACCCCAATGATCAAAGCAAGACGACCTTTACATGCACGTGTAATGCACCCGCTTCATTCCAACGGTGCATGACGTCTATTTTCTCAGACATGATTGAAGAGATCATGGACGATTTCTTAGTCTATGGAAAACTTTTGATCACTTTCTTGAGAATTTAGATAAAATCTTGTAGCAATGCCAAGAGAAGGACCTGGTACTTAATTGGGAAAAGTGCCATTTCATGGTTCGTGAGGGCATCGTCCTTGGGCACCTTGTGTCCGAAAGGGGGATTGAGGTAGACAAAGCCAAGATTGAGGTTATTGAGCAACTACCACCCCTGTGAACGTGAAAGGAATCCAAAGCTTCCTAGGTCATGCGGGGTTCTATTGACACTTCATCAAAGATTTTTCACAAATCTCTAGACCCCTCATGAACCTATTAGCTAAGGATGTGTCTTTCAAGTTCACGGATGAGTGTTTAGATTCCTTCCACACTATGAAGAAAGCACTCATCTCTGCGCCAATCCTCCAACCTCTGGATTGGTCGTTACCCTTTGAGATCACGTGTAATGCTAGTGACTGTACTGTTGGGGTGGCCCTTGGCCAAACCAAGCACAAGAATCACCACACGATCTCTTACGCTAGCAAAATGTTAACAGGAGCTCAGCTTAACTACTTTACATTAGAAAAGGAGCTCTTGGCTATCGTTTTTGCTTTTGTGAAGTTTAGATCTTACTTAGTGGGAGCAAAAGTTGTTGTTTACACCAATCATGCTGCACTTAAGTTCTTGCTCACTAAGAAAGATGCTAAACCTAGATTAATAAGATGGTTTCTTCTACTCCAGTAATTTGACCTTAAAATAAAAGATAGAAATGAAATAGAATATATTGCTACAAATCCTTTGTCATGTATGCAAGTCGCTAACCTACAGGAATTACCAAAGAACAACTTCCTACACGACGACATGCTGCTAAAGGTGACAGATATCAACCCGTAACCCGTGGTATGCGAACATCATGAATTTTATGGTTGTAGGATATGTACCACCAGGGAAAGATAGAAAGAAGCTCCAAGTTGAGAGTAGACGTCACCTTTGGGATGACCTGTACCTATACAAGGTCTGTTCTGATGGACTGCTGAGGAGGTGCGTACCAGCGGCAGAAGGGATGCAAATCATAGAAAAATGCCATGCAACACCATACGGAGGCCACTATGGAGTATTTCGCACACAAGCCAAAATCTAGCAGTGTGGGTTCTTCGGGCTGACGATGTATGAAGACACAAAAGAGTTCATCAAAAGGTGTCACAAATGTCAATTGCAAGGCAGCATCACTACTCGTAATGCAATGCCCCTACACTACAACCTTCAAATTGAGATATTTGACGTATGGGGCATTGACTTCATGGGACCACTCCCAAAGTCCCATGATAGCGAGTACATCCTGGTGGCCGTTGATTATGTATCCAAATGGGTGGAGGCCTTACCATGCAAAGCTGCTGACGCCAAGCATGCAAAAAGGATGTTTCATGAAGTGGTCTTCCCTCGCTTTGGAACACCTAAAATGGTCATAAGTGATGGAGGGTCTCATTTCATTGATAAGACCTTCCGCAACTTCTTGAAAGAGCTTGGAGCAAGGCACAACATAGCAACACCATATCATCCTCAAACAAGCGGTCAGGTAGAAACTTCAAATAAGCAAATCAAGAATATCCTGCCGAAAATGGTCAATGAGATGGGGAAGGGTTGGAAGGATAAGCTACTTGATGCACAATGGGCATACCGAATAGCTTACAAAACCCCCATCGACATGTCACCATACCAGCTCGTCTATGGGAAGAGTTGCCACCTGTCAGTCGAGCTAGAACATAAAGCTTACTGGGCAATAAAGAGATGGAACATGGACAAAAAATTAGCTGGCAGAAACCAACAAAGGCAAATTTCTGAGTTAGAAGAATGGAGGCAGAAGGCTTATCACAGTGCCAAGCTTTAAAAAGAAAGAACCAAAAGATGGCATGATCACTGAATCAAGAAAAAGGAGTTCAAGGAAGGAGACAAAGTACTTCTATTCAACTCCAAAGTCAAGCTATTCGGTGAAGGAAAACTTCATAGCAAATGGAAAAGACTATATATCGTCGTCAGCACATCATCACATGGCGCCATCACAATCGAAGACGGTGAACGTAATGCTTTCAAAGTAAACGATCAATGTTTAAAAGTTTTCTTTGAGCCTTCATACAACAGTAAAGAAAAAATAGATGTAATAAAATTGATTGACTTTAACATGTATCCTCGCTCTAAATAATTACATCACAAGTTGAATAAAATAATATATCATATTGTTAGAATAACTACACTTGTTTTTGTATTGTTTTCCTTCTGCAAAATAAAAATAACAGGTTCAAAAACAAGTGTGGGGGCCTCCCCTCACAAACCTTCAAGAAAAGATGCGCAATCATTCATCATGATCAACTTTAGTTTGTGCACTTTTACTCACTTCTTAGTTATCTAGTAGTTTTCAAATGAAATGATGTCAAACTAAAAATGTGGCGCTCTAATCCTGTTCTCCCAATTGTTTAAAATCTGCATACTTTTTATTCCTTGCCAACATTCCTATGACTTATGATCAACTTGTTAATAGGGACCCCATTTTACTCTAAGTAATTGTATGATGTGATATGGTAGGATGATATGAAACTTGCCTTCTCTTGGGATATACTTGGGATTTGTTTTACAAAAATAAAATGCAATAGCATGCTCCTCAATGATAAAGAATTTCCTACCAAAGCCATATATATTGCTTCTTGATATGAACTCTACATATAGCTGCTTACTTTGTGTTGAGTTTTGTCAAGCTCTGTGATCTATGTCGAGAGAAGTTTCATGCTCCCAAGATCAAGATTCACATGCACCCACCAAATAAAATGCCAACTCTTATCCTGAGAGTTGCACCCAACATGCACCCTTTTCGTCCACCAAAAATATGCCAACTCTTACCCTGAGAGTTGTGTGCCTTTTCCACTCATTTAGAAAATTTACTCCTCGCATTACCATCTTGATGTCTCTCCATCCAAAAATTCTCCATATGCCAAGGGGCATGAGAGAAAAAAAGAAAAAAGGAGAAATGAAAAAAAGTCCATGCCAAGGGGCATAAAGAGACAGATGCAATAAACAATGGAAAAGCCAAAAAAATCTATGTATACTTCCTTTCATATCCCATACTCCTCCATATCATCCATCCAATAAAGAGAGTCATGATGCATGGAGTACAAAAATACTTAGAGATAGGAACCATCTTTCACATTCCACACACTTGCACTTCTCGATCTAGGAGACAACATATGCAAGGTAAGTATGCAACACTCATCCATACCCAAAACTCTAGATATAGCCTATAGAGGTAGGATGATCAAGAAGGCAATGCCTTGGTGAGGAACCACACACAAATAGGAGTGATTTGAGCATATCATTTGAGGAGCATAGCTATCTTTTATTTACCAAAATCAAATAAAAACCAAAGTTTTTTAGCAGGAGTAGAGTAAGATGACTTGATTCTAAGTTGTTCCATTATTTAATTACCCAAGAGAATTTGGTAGACACTTTGAATGCTCACAGGTTCAGGTGAAGCTTGGAATAATCTATATGCGGGTTAACATTTTGGAGAATAAACCACCTTAGTCCTTCACAACTTTACTCGAGGACGAGCAAAGGACTAAGTGTGGGGGAGTTCTTGGCGGTCCTTAACGGCTATTTTACACCGGTAACTTGAGACCAAAAATGGGCAAGATAAATATTTACATGCACATATGCATTTTCTATTAACCCAATTCCACTTGTACTTGGAGAATTATTATTTTGTAGAAACATACAAGAAGTACAAGAAATTCCATTCAGAAATGCGCTTTCTAGGAAGTGTAAAATCAAGGGATTGGGGAAAGACCCACTTCGAGACCAAACTGGGCCGAGTGCACCACGCCACCATGGTCCAGGCCCACTCAGCAACCAACCGACCAAAGATGGTCGATGGAAGGTGCCGAAGTCGGGCGCGCGACCAGGGTGGGGCGCACGCCCCTGCTAGGTGGCCGTTTGGGCTCATCCTTGGCAAGGCAGTTCATGCTTTCCTTGTGGAGGTTAGGCAGTGCTGCACTCATACAAGGAAGGTGGGAAACTGACGTTGTGAGGTCAGTTTGGTACCTTCCAAGTGGGGAGGAGCATTTTGCATAGAGGCCCCTCCTCTCCACCTATAAAAGGAGGCTCTCACCCCTCTCAATAATAGACACCAATTTTCATTTAGCAAACACAAGAGAGGAGAGAGTAGAGCAAGCCTCATTTCAACTAGCTTCTAGCTAGAATAGTATAGGAAGTGAGTGAGGGCAAGGAAGCGGAACATTCTTCAGAAGTTCTCAGGAGCATCGTCTTCCTCATGGAGGAGTGCCAGAGTTGTCGGCTCCCTCCGCGTTTGTACCTCGACGGGCGTCTTACTACTTGGAGTACGTGTTTATCCTTTGCAATTAAGTTCTTAAGTAAGTTACCTTTGCTCACTACTTACTTGTGGGATCACCGTCGTCCTTGTGGTGAGTGCTCTAGTGGAAGGGCCCTCCTAGTCAGGCAACCCTTGAATTCCAGCTAGAGTAAGTAGGTGGTGTCTAGGCTAACGTCTACCATCGTTTACCTTGTTCATGTACTGTTGAGGTGGTAGGCTACGGAGAGTGACCTTATCCCGTCCGTCCTTTGTAATCCCCCACATCCGTGTTCGGTGTAGAGCCATAGACCAGAGGTACCTGGCAGACCAGGTATAAGCCAGTGCCCGAAGTGAGTCAGTAGTGGCATTGTTACCCTCCTTAGGATCTATCCTTAGAAAACCTCACTACCTAAGCTGCTCTTCATCTCACCCCTCTGGGACAACTATCTAATAGACCTTTTTACACACCATTCCTCATGGAAAATACAATACTTTGAATACTTCCGGGTGAAGTGCTACAACAGTATTCCATGCACTTGCAGACTTTGCTACTTTCGCTAAGAATTACCAAAAAGCATTTCTCTCCACCTTGCGCACTGTTAAGTTTCTCTCCACCTTGCGCTAAAACAGATATATCTCTTAGCTCCGAACTCCGTTTTTGATGTTCTTGGACTCATTGGAAAGCTTACTCAGAGGACTACACAACACACATATCCTCTTGATCCAAATCATAAAGGATCAAAACAGTTTTCTAATCCAATAGCCATCAACTCTCTTTTCCAAATTTAACCATATTTCCTTGTGTGCTAAAGACCAAGTGTATACATCTCAAGTGTATGTGTGTTAGCATTTTCCAAACCATTCAAGGAATTTTGGTTAGTGCTCTAAATCCTAATGCATATGCTCAATGTTAGATCCTAGAGGCACTTGTGTGTCAAGATAACCATGACTTCCCCTTTTTATAGTACAGCTATCTATCCTAAATGTGATCACACTCGCTAAGTGTCTCGATCACCAAACCAGGAATGCCCTATCAAGTTATACCTTTGCCTTGATCTCCATCAGGTCCTCTTGATTCCTCAGAGGTTGATCATGGCACCAAATACACCATGTAGATCACCATGATCATGTGGTCATCTTCATGCCACCTAGCTCCCTCATCATGTGTTGCTAATATATTTTACATACACTTAGTGAAATCATTAGCAGCATGGTGTGACATCAATTAGCCAAAACCAAACAAGAGTTTTCAATCTTCCTCTTTTTGGTAACTGATGACAACCTTCGCAAAGATATGGAAATTAAATTCAATTGATGAAATTGAATTACTTGTCCAATGCATTTTGTTCATGAAGCAAAAATTGGACAACCATTTTAATTTTAGTTTTGGTAGAATAGCTCCCACTACATATGTGCTTTCACATGTTTGGTTCAATTCATCACATATGTATAGATAAGAATTATGGGAGAGTTATTTCTCTTAAAATGATTCTAAGGTTTATAGAGTAGACCTTTGAAGTGTGATACCAATCGGAGTGCGATAATAAACCATCCTTAGCACCATTGTAGCTAGACATAGATCAAAACCCAAGATACCTTGTGAGATCAACATTACAATCATGATATTTTGATACCTTGTGAGATCAACATTACAATCATGATATCTTGATTTGAATGATAAAACACTATGACTAGTTACCACCTATGCATACTAATACTTCATATCATCATTCAAGTTCTATACTAGCATACACCAACCAAGCATGAATATTGAATTTAAATCTTGCAATGCAACATTTCATCCTGTTAATGCAATGCAACAAATAGTCCATAAGCTTGCTTTCCCTATTTGTGTGCTCAAATTTTAGTTGATCCCCTTCTAATGCCATATCTTACCTTTGTGACTTACTTCTCCCCCTTTATCAACAATCACCAAGAATGGTGCAAATTTTTAGAGAGAATTAAGTCAATCATCATATGGAGAGGACCCAAGTTATGGTTCAATCTAGATCTCGGTTTGAACCAAGGGCAAGCTTCTTCACACCTCATATAGTATAAGGGTTATCTTGACCATGTTGAATTACACAACTTGAGCTCATTTTCTAGATTCTACACTAGGATTACAAGCTCATAAACATGTCATATACTACCACTAGATTAAATCAATCATAGAAGCAAAAGTGGTACCATACATCCATCGAATTCATTTGATTTTTGTGAATGATCCTATAGATGCACATATGTCTAGATGATCTAAACAAGTCCTAGACAAGTATGAATGTCATGCCAAATAATTTTTCCTGTGCTTCGTCAAAGGAGAGGCATGTAAAATATGTGGGGTTGCATCAACTCATGTTTGAAAAATCAAGTATGTTCAATTCATTCCTCAACTTGCACAATCTCTTCTCATCAAGTGGCTTGGTGAATATGTCAGCTAGTTGATCTTCGATGCCAATGCTTTCAATGCTTATTATATCACCCTTTTGTTGATGATATCTTATGAAGTGGTGCCTCACATCAATGTGCTTTGTTCTTGAATATTGAACCAGATTGTTGGTCATTTTGATAGCACTCTCATTGTCACAAAATAAAGGCACTTACTTGAACTTGACTCCAAAGTCATTCAAGGTGGCTTTCATTCAAATTAGTTGTGCACAACAATTCCTCGCACTAATGTATTCGGCTTCGGCGATGGAAATTGCCACACTATTTTTCTTATTTAAAGACCATGACACTAGAGACCTCCCCAACAATTGACATGTGCCACTTGTGCTCTTTCTATCAATCTTGCAACTGGCATAGTCAGAGTCCGAATATCCAATCATTCCAAAGCTAGACCCCTTGGGATACCATAAGCCAACATCTTATGTGCCCTTGAGATACCTGAATATTCTTTTAGCCGTCGTCAAGTGACTCTCTCTAGGTGACGCTTGATATCTTGCACACATGCACACACTAAACATCATATCGGTCCTAGAAGCGGTGACATAGAGCAAGCTTAAAATCATTGACCAATAGAGCTTTTGATCAACCATGTTGCCACTATCATCAAGATCCAATCCACCATTGGTGCCCATAGGTGTGCTAATTGGTTTGGCATCTTGTAACTAAAACTTCTTAATCATGTCTTTGATGCACTTGCCATTACTAATGAATGTGTCATTCTTCATTTTCTTGATTTGTAGTCTAAGGAAGTAACTAAGCTCTCCAAGCAATGACATCTCAAACTCACTTGCCATCATTTCACCAAACTCTTTGGAAAAATCTTGATTTGTTAATCCATTGATGATATTATCCACATAGATTTGCAATATGAACAAGTCCTTGCCAATCCTCTTGGTGAAAAGAGTGGTGTCAACCTTTGGCATCTTGAATCCCTTTGAGAGGAGATAATCTCTCAATCTCTCATACCATGCTCTTGGTGCTTCCTTCAATCCATACAATGCCTTCCTAAGCTTGTACACATGGTTGGGCTTTTTTTCATCTTCAAAATTGGGAGGTTGCTCAACATAGACCAAGTCATTGATGTACCCATTGAGAAATGCACTCTTCACATCCATTTGATATAGCTTGATGTTGTGGGCACAAGCATAGGCTAATAAGATTTGAATTGTCTCTAATCTTGCCACCAGTGCATAAGTTTCTCCAAAGTCAAGACCCTTAACTTGAGTGTATCCTTGTGCAACCAATCTTGCTTTATTTCTAACAACTAAGCCATCTTGATCTTGCTTGTTCTTGAAGACCCACTTGGTGCCAATCACATTGTGGCTCTTTGGCCTTTCAACAAGCTCCCAAACCTTGTTTCTTGTGAAGTTGTTTAGCTCTTCATCATAGCATTAACCCAATCGGCATCCTTCAATGCTTCTTGTATCTTGGTTGGCTCCATGAATGACACAAATGAGTAGTGCTCACACATTGTTCCAAATATCGATCTTGTTTTGCACACCTCTTGAAATGTCACCAATGATATGATCTAGAGGGTGATCTCTTGCAACATTTGTGGGTTGAAGCACTTGGAGTTTCTTGCTTGAGAGAGCTTGTCCTTGATCTTGAGCTTCATCTTGAGTGCCACTAGTACTTGCTTGATTTGCATCAATGTGAACATCTTGACTATTCATGTGAATTTCATCATCATGATCAACTTGCCTAGGCTAAATGTCACCAATGTCTATGTTTCTCATTGCATTGTTCAATTGATCTACACCCACATCATCATGATTTTGAGCTTCACTTTGAGATCCTTGGGTTTCATCAAATTCAACATCATGAACTTCCTCCAAGGTGCAATTTGCCAAATTCTAATCTCTATATGACTTGCTAGTGGTGGAATATCCAAGTAGGAACCCTTCATCACATTTCTTGTCAAAATTTCCAAGTCTAGTGCTTTTCCTTAGAATGTAACATTTGCATCTAAACACTCTAAAGTATGAGATATTGGGCTTCCTTCCATTCAATAGATCATATGGTGTCTTCTCATGCTTTTCATAGCAATAGAGTCAGTTGCTAGAATAGAAAGCCGTGTTGATTGCATCACTCCAAAACCTTTGGCTAACATTGTATTCACTAAGCATTGTTCTTTCCATATTAATCAAGGTTCTATTCTTCCTCTCAACTACACCATTGGATTAGGGAGTGTAGGTTGGTGAGAATTGATGTCCAATTCCAAGCTCGTCACACAACTCTTTAATTTTTATGTTCTTGAAGTCACTCCCATTGTCACTCCTAATCTTATTGATGGTGGTCTCAAACTCGTTTTGAACTCTCTTGACAAATGATTTGAATATGTCAAAGACTTCACTCTTGTCATAGAGAAAGAACACTCAAGTGTATCTAGTGTAGTCATCAACAATCACAAAACTATACTTGTTGCCACCAATGCTTGTGTATGTTGTTGGCCCAAACAAGTCCATGTGTAATAGCTCAAATGGCTTTGATATGCTCATCTCACTCTTACTAGGATGTGGCCTTCCATGTTGCTTACCGGCTTGACATGCACCACATGGTCTATCCTTCTCAAATGTGACATCTTTCAATCCTCTAACCAAGTCACGCCTCACTAGTTTATTCAATTGCTTCATTCCAACATGACCAAGCCTTCTATTCCATAACCGTCCCATGGTAGATTTGCTGAGCAAGCAAGATGTGAGTTGAGTTTCACTAGCATTGAAATCCACCAAGTACAAGCTACCATGTCGAAATCCCTTGAAAACCAAACTTGAATTTTCTTCATTTATGACTTCAACATCATTCTTGACAAATATGCACTTGTAACCAAGATCACATAAGTGAGACACCGACATGAGATTGAAATCCAAGCCCTCAACTAGCAACTCATCGGAGATACTCTTATCATTAGATATAGAAATTTTACCAAGCCCCTTGACCATGCCTTTCTTGTTGTTGCCAAATGTGATAGAGTCAAATCCACCATTGTCACTTGTATCAATTGACTTGAACATACAAGAATCCTCGATCATGTGTTGAGTGCACCCACTATCATGCACCCAATGCCACCTTCTAGCTTTGTAATTGACCTACGAGACAAGATTAATCTCTTTTAGGTACCCAAACTTGCTTGGGTCCTCCAAGGTTAGTAACCAAGCTCTTTAGTACCTAAATGGCTTTCTTCCTTGAGCCCATCTATGATGCACCAATGAACTTAGCTTTTACACCATTAGCACCCTTGGTAAGAACATAAGATGAATCAAGCTTAATAGAGGATACATTGGATTGCTTGTTCATACACTTTTGCTCGACATGACCAACTTGCTTGCACCTTTCGCAATAGCAACCATTGTTCTTCACAAAACTAGTCTTGTGAGGAGCAAAAGCAGCCTTGCCTTTCTTAGGGGTATAGCCCAATCTCTCTTTGTAGAGAGAAGCCCTTTGGCTACCCAAGCACATAAGCAAGCGGTCCTCACCACCATAAGCCTTAGCTAAGGTGTGATTGAGCTTTCTTACCTCCTTCTTGAGAGTCTCATTCTCAACCATTAGTGTGGAAGCACAAGTGAATCCATCACAACTAGATGAGCTTGGAGTGGAAGTGCTACAAGAAGAGTTAGATGGAGCAACAACAATAGGCTTATAGAAAGATTCATCAAAGATATCACATGATATGCCTATGTTGCAACTTTTAGCCTTTCCAACTTGAGGTGGCATGCTATCAAGTTGTTTACTAAGAGAGGTATGAGACTTCTCAAGCTTAGCATGAGCCTTTTGAGATTCTCTTGGTCTTCCTTTATACTCTCATGAGATGCCTCAAGATCCTCAAATTTGTCCTTAAGGTATTACTTATCCTTAAGAGCATCCTTGCATTCCTTCCTAGTCTTTTTATGTTCATTTTTACAATCCTCAAGCATGATGTATAGTTCCTTTTTAGTTGGACTACTATCATCATCAATATCACTATCATGATCACTCACATCATCGAATTGTACCTTAGCGGCCTTAGCCATGAAGCATGTCGATGGAGTGTCAAAGAGAGAAATATTCTCTTGGATTGCAAGACTAGCATGCCCCTTCTTCTTTCTTCTCTTGTCATTCTCATCTTCACTTGAGGATGCATCACTCTCCCAAGTAGCAACATGAGACTCATTCTTTTTGAGAAGCTTCTTTCTTCTTCTTTTTCTTCTTGACCTCTTTCTCCATAGCATCTTCATCACCACTATCATGGGGACACTTGCCAACAAGATGATCCTTGCTATGACATCTAAAGCACTTCATGGTGTGCTCAGTCTTCTTGGATGAGGATGATGATGAAGACTTCTTGTTTCCCTTCTAACGAGTTCTCTTCCTCAAGAGTTTCTAACCTTGATAAATAGAGCACTCAACTCATCACAATCTCCATCATCCTCATTGCTAGAGCTAGCTTCTTATTCACTTAAAGAATCTTGCTTCTTCTTGCCCTTGCTCTTGCTCTTGGAGGATGAAGCCTTGAAAGCCAAACTCTTCTTATTGTCATCATCCTTCTTCTCATTTTCCTTCTTCATCTTGTTTACCAACTCTTTCTTCTCATGATTCTCTCTAAACTCATCATCGGTCATGATCTCTTGAAGGACTTGATTGGGAGTTAGTTTGTCCTTCATTGTAGTCTTGTTCATGATAGTGATCAATGTGTCTAATCTCTTGGGTAAGCATCTCAAGAATTTTGTTGAGAATTGACTATCCTTGACTTCTTCATCAAGTGCCTTGAGCTCATTGACAATCATTTGTAGCCTACGAAACATCTCTAGCACACTCTCATCATCCTTCATATTGAAGCTAGAGAACCTCTCTTGAAGCATGTATGCTCTTGCGGTCTTCATACGCTCTATGCCCTCATATGCTTCCTCAAGCTTTGCCCAAATGTCATGAGCCATCAAGCTCAAAAGCCTTGTCATCAAGTGCCTCATGGAAGGAGCAAACCACAATATCATTGCATTGAACCTTTCTTGCTTCAACGGGTGTGGGTGCATCCACATTGGCAACCTCAAACTTTGTCTCAGTTACACTAAACATCTCAGTATTGATTGACATGAGATGAGCCTTCATCTTTAGCTTCCATTTTGCATAATCATTTCTATCAAAGGGTGGTGCTCTCTTGGTGTTATTGATGTGCAAACTCAATGTAGCCATTTCTTCATCGTAGGTTCTTAAGCCTTTCACAAACGGTTCCCCAGCTCTGATAACACATGTAAGGTCCTAATGGCTAGAGGGGGGAGGGTGAATAGCCTACAAAAATTTCTTACAAAGCACTAAGACAAAGGATTAGTACTTAAGATGGCAAAGCTCACTAGCACTAGCACAACTAACCTATGCAAGCCACCTAAACAATTCTAGCAAGAAGCTATGATCTCTATGCACAACAACAAACCTAGGTTGCTTACTTACTCCTAGTGAACAAGGCAACTAACGCTAATTACCACTAGAGAGTTAAACTAGCAACTAGCACTATTGATGAACCAATCAATAACAATCACAAACACAAAGATGAATCCTCAAAAAACCAATTGACACAATGATTTTTTACCGAGGTTCACTTGCTTCCTGGCAAGCTAGTCCTCGTTTTGGCGATACACCCACTTGGAGATGTGCTCGCTAAATGGCGTCACCTAGCCAACCCCATAGCCTTGGGTGCGGCACTATCAACACAAGATGGGGATCCTACAAGCCACGAGCAATCCACTAGAGTAGCCAATTACGATCTCCCACGGGGAAGGCTCAAGAACCCCTCACAATCAACCGGTGTGGCCTCGAACAATCATCAACTCAAGCTCAACCACCGCCACTACTCCAACCCGTCTAGGGTGATGGGAATCACCCAAGAGTAACAAAAATCTACAACAGTCATGAAGAATAAGTGCCTCTAGATGCAAACACTAAGCAAATGCACTTGAATCTCACTCTCTCTCTCTTTTGAATCAAGAAACAAAGCAAGGAGAGGAGTGAAGAGAGTCTCTTTAGCTCAAAGTATGCTCTAGGATGTTAGAATGAGCAAGAGAGAACTCCCATGGCTGACCAAGAGGGTATTTATAGCCCCAACACAAAATCCAACCGTTATGTTTGAAACCAGCCAAAGTCGACACCTCCGGACGCGTCCGCAAGTAAGTGCCGGATGCACAGCTCTCGCATCCACACCATTCATCCATCGCGCCGGAAGTTCAAAAATGATGCTCCGGATGTGTCCACCGGTCACCTTTGGATGCTCACCAAACAATGTTCAGCGTTCGGACGTGACCAGTGCTCCGGCCCAGCGTCCGACGCTTGGGGCATGACGCGGTGCTCTCTGAGTTGCGTCCAGGGCTCTCGGATGCATCCAGAGCTCTGCGTCCGCACCATTGAAAAACTTGGTCACCATGCAGTTGTGAACGCCCTCGACGAAATGAACTATCTAGACATGTCCATAGCTCCCAAAGCCAGCATCCGGAGCTCCACTTGAAGTTCAGCCTCCACTGAGTCACGTCCGAAGCTCTCAGGATGTGTTCACACCTCTGTGTCCGCACTGTTGAAGTTTCTGTCCACCTTGCACTAAAATAGGCATATATCTTAGCTCCGAACTCTATTTTTGATGTTCTTAGACTCATTGAAAAGCTTACTCAGAGGACTACACAACCCACATATCCTCTTGATCCAAATCATAAAGGATCAAAGAATTTTTCCAATCCAAGAGCCATCAATCTCTCTTTTCCAAATTTAACCGTATTGCCTTGTGTGCTAAACACCAAGTGTATACATCTCAAGTGTACATGTGTTAGCATTTTCTAAACCATTTTCAAGGCATTTTGGTTAGTGCACTAGATCCTAATGCTTATACTCAATGTTAGATCATCCTAGAGGCACTTGTGCATCAAGATAACCGTGACTTCCCCTCTTGATAGTACAGCTATCTATCCTAAATGTGATCACACTCGCTAAGTGTCTCGATCACCAAACCCGAAATGCCCTATCAAGTTATACCTTTGCCTTGATCTCCATGGGCTCTTCTTGATTCCTCGGAGCTTGATCATGACACCATGTACACCATGCCGATCACCATGATCATGTGGTCATCTTCATGCCACCTAGCTCCCTCATCATGTGTTGCTAACATATTCTACATACACTTTGTGAAATCATTAGCAACATGTTGTATCATTAATTAGCCAAAACAAAAAAAAGAGCTTTTAGTATGCCCATCAAAACAGAGTGGAGCAAGCTAGCATAACGATTTATTGCTCAAAAGAGCTAGCGCGGCAATCTCAGGCATAATTTAGTCTTACTACCACCAACTTTCTTCCATATTGAGGCGATCTAACACGCATGCCATATAGGTCTTAGATGATGCCACTATCAAAGGCCTATGCACATGCGTTGCAACAACCAATAGGTATATGTTGGGACAATTTCTAGATAATAAGTTCAACCATGTATCATGTAATTTGTGCAATGTGTGTATATGCACCTAAATAAAAAGTAGTATTGGCAATGACTAAACTATTTTTTGTCACTTTACATTGACAGAAAGGTTTGCAAGCCACTGCTTGCATGTAAGTGTATGATCTATGGAGAAGACAATGTGATTTAGAGTGGACCCTTTAACTAGGCATCTAGTAGCTATTCCTCCGTTGCATAAAATCAATAGGAAATGAAAAATTGTTTCTAAAACTGGAATGCAACAGAAAGCCTCTTATTAGAGAAATTCAAAGTATGAGCCTGCGCCGTCTGTGCGGCCTCTAAGCATGGCCACAATAGCCTGGTCTCTTAGACCTGATATGATTCTTATGGTTCAGATCATCGTGTTCCTATTTTTGTCTTGCGCTTTCTTTTCTGTAACACCCCTGAGTCCAAATGGCTCAGATCCAGTCTGCACACTGAGCAACCACATCTACTACCAACCCACTTAAGCTTTTGTCCTTGCTTTGCTTAGAAGGATTAACCCGGGGATGATGGGATTGACTCTAAAAGCCTTATATGTTGATCTATCCCACCCTAAATAATCAAGGTGGCACTAAACCCTTCCACAATATCTCATTAACGCACACATGGGCCACTACGGGGCAAATGGGTCGGGTGTGACATACACCCTCCCCAAAGAACTCGACGTCCTCGTCGAGCCCAACATACCCACAACCTGGCAAATGATAACCAGGAACGTTCCCCTCTTACCACACGTGACCGTGCGCCCTGTGCCCGCATATGTGCCATGCCATGCACTCCGCAGAGCCTACACGCGCAATGAACCCCATGTCCAGCCCCTAGCACACACGCCCATGGCCGCGAAGGTTGGCTCTGATACCATTTGTAACGCCATGAGTCCAAACGGCTCAGATCCACTCTTGTTTCGCTTAAAAGGATTAACCCGGGGATGGTGAGATAGACTCTAGAGCCTTATGTGTTTGTCTATCCCACTCTAAACAATCAAGGAGTGACTAAACCCTTCACAATATCTCATTAACACACATATGGACCACTACGGGCCAAATGGGTCAGGTGTGGCATTTTCTCACATGCTACTACACAGTTGAAACCTTGCTGCCATCCTATACAAGCATTGATACATCGCTTTCATGAGGAGACTATGTTACTATGCTTCTGCAAGATATGTGGCATGTTGTACCAAAAACACTATGCGCGCGACATGGATGCACCTGCATAACTCATGCATCTTTTTCTTTTGGAAAAGGTCTACTTAACCCCTCAATCTATCAAGAGTGGTCTACTTCACCCCCAAAACTTTGAAACAGTCTATTTTTTCCCTTGAACTTTCAAAAATCGGTCAAATTAGCCCTAGGCGGTTTCGGACGGTGGTTTTGCTATTTTATTTATTTTCACTGAATATTTTAAAAATTATAGTAAATCATAGAAAAAATTATAAAATAGGAAATCTAATTTTGTTAAACTCCATATGAGTAGATCTGCACAGTGAACATATATATATTTTACACAGTGAACATATATATGTTTTAGTACAAAGTTTTTGCTATATCTTTATAATAAACAAATCTAATTTTTTCCAGCAAATATTTTATACTAAAGCATATCATATTATATTTTCATTGTGTAGATATACTCGTGTGGAGTCCAACGAAATTAGGTTTCCATTTTATGATTTTTCTATGATTTACTATGATTTTTTAAAATTTAGTACAAGTAAACAAAAAATAAACCACTATTACTGTAGCAAATCATTGCCAAAACTGCCTGAGGGTAACTTAACTGGTTTTAGAATGTGGGTGTGTGTGGGGGGGGGCGTTGGTTGAAGTAGTCCACTTTTAATAGGTTGAGGGGTTAAATAGACTTTTCCCTTTTCTTTTTATCTTCTTCTCTGAAGCGCATCGATGGTCGGATACATGACAGGCTTCCTATCCTCTGAGGCAGCATGCTACATTTTCATACCTTCTCGCAGGCACTGATTGAATAACCTCTCTTTTTGCTAATTATGCATGTCTATTTCCCTTTTATCAAATAACTCCATATCGTTTCTCAAACAATTTCATGTCCTTTCTTGATGTAGCTTGTGTATTATATCATTGATAAAAAGGAACTTTGGATATCCCTCCATACATTGTACATGTTTTTTAAAATTTTTTACCATTAAACGAAGTTTGTTCCATGATGTGCAATAAATTGATCGTATCCAAAACATGATAGGAGTGGCGAATGGTCATAGGCTCATAGCATCGATGCATCGATATTGCGTGAAAGCAGAAAATTGCAGCATTGCAGCATGAACGGTCAGTATCATGAACAAGGCAATGCGTTGCTATCGATCCTGGCATGCATACACTTCCACGAAGAAGACAAAAGGACATCAGATGGCATGAAGGCATGAAATGTCACCATCGTATTAGCGCATCATCTGTACTTTATTGCTATTTTATTACTTATTTCATGTGTCATTAACGCCAATTAGTATCTTTGATATTTTGAAACGTTGATTTCTTTGTTATTCCCAGACCAGTGCATGCGTTGATTTTGATTACTACATCCTTCTTACAAGTTTAGTACATGGATTTGAATTTTCCAATGTTCGCAATAGATTAAATTAACCATATGCATTATGTGTGTCCATGTGAACATAGGAACGTAATGTCACGAGCAGGTACGGCTGTCAATTTTTAACACACTCGATCGGTACCTACTGCAATTATCAAAGTATATATGCGTAATGAACAAGTCCAGCATACGAGCTAGCATTTCTCACGCTTATAAACTGCAATTATCAAAGTATATATCCTGATGCTCTCTTGGCTTGTTCGTATATACTAGAAACTACGCGCGGCGTTGCCGCTCAAGGGCCTGTTTTGGCCAGCCTATTTGTTTGAAGTCTATATTTGCAGTCAGAAAATGTGTGCATGTGTTACCAGGAAATATATGCATAATGATATCTCCCTTTTACTCCTATTTAAACCTCTTTATTTTGAAGCCTGGTCTTTGTAGCTGTGAGGTAGTAAGCATGTAGTTGCTAATGCTAGGTGATGGTATTGGTGAGGACTGACTTTGTAAGAAAAACTGCAGTAGAAACCATTTCTGAAAGAACATATTAGTCCATTAATGAAAGGTCATGTGACCATGGATGCCATAAAACAGGGCTCATGTATTTGAAGCTGAGGCATGGGAAACACGGGGGGGGGGGGGGTGTGGCGCGGGGTGGGATGATATCGATTGTATTGTTGTGTTCTAAGTGAATTGCCCAGGCTTTAGCCAGCATACGGGATCTTCTAGGGCAGAACAATATAGAAGATACATGGTACAAACTAACTTGGGTTGTATCAGCAGTAGCGATAAAACAGAGTGGAGACATGAACATTGTGTAGCGTTTGTACATGTGTATTTGAAGCAATAATTCTTAAATTAGTTTCATACGCTGAAAACCAAAGACGTACACAGGCATGATGAAACTGATACTGAGGCACGGAATATGTGGGCAGAACATATACTTTGGTATACACAGAATTTCTTTTTGCATTATATGTGTTGAGCAGTACTGCCAACGTAGACAATTATTTTTAAAGAACAATCGAGCAAAGACAGTTACAATGAGGGAATCAATTTCAGCACAAATACAGTGCCTAGTGAACATGGAAGCATTTGTACAAGTCTAAAATGATGGGAATGCTTGGATGTTCCACACCTGAGCATGACCTACAAAACAATGGGAGGATTTTGTGGAAAACACAGAGTAGAGCAGGATCAAAGATCTTTGTTATCAGAAGTAATGGGAGGATCGAATGCCCCCCCAAATATGGATATTGTCATCTGCAGGAATACTGTAGTATATTATCATTAAAAAAAGCATATCGGCAATAGACGCCGACGTAGTATCTAATTTTGCGGTGTGAACAAAACCACGGCGGAAGACATTTATACGTCACTAAAGAATTTGGTGTGTCTAAAACAGCAAAAAAAAATATACTCAGATCGAAAAAGTATGCACACATAACTAAATGAGAATGATGCTTAGGAATTTGTGTACATCATTTAGATTATTCTCACTTGGAGTGGACAAAAAGTACGTGATATCAGTTCAGAGAGGACTTTGCATTTGCACATCTTTAGAAAATAACCCAAAAGGTAAAGTGCAACTTCAACTGGTTTCCCAAAATAGTCGAGACTCAAGATCTAATTTTGGAATTGCATTGGTAGATCATAAACAAAAAAAAAGTATGGAAAATTGGTATATGTGTTGAAAGGGATCGGTTACGATAATATATTCAGGTAATAACCAAGGCATGTTTCAATGCTTGTTGAACCAGGAAAGTTTGGGGAAGTTTATAAGTTACTCCCTCCATGTTTCAATGCAGAAAAGTCGCCACCATCATTTCAATATGCAGAATAAGAAGTGTCAGATTCTCATACAGCATGTGTAACAACCCTAAAAATCCAAACACCAAAAATCACAACCAACAAAATTTTTTCTAAAGTATCCAATGTTTGGTGAGTGTCATGTAGGAAAACATCCAATAGTTGTACAAGTAGCACTAATATTAGTTGGAGCATTTTTATTTTAAGCACAAGAGTATGATTTGCCTCTTATTTGATTTTATGTATTGTCTAATAAAATCAAATAACCTCTTTACATAAATATATAAATATGTATATGTATGTGTATACTAAGCATGGACTTGATGACCAACCTACCCATGGGACCTTAGGAGGACCACTAGGTGTATGCCTTGATCACTAGCGTCTTTTACTAACATGATAATGGCATAATTAGGATTAGTAGGCTTTTGAAGAAATAGAAAAGAGGAAGGGGAAAGGGAGAAAATATAAAGAGCAAATGGCCCAACCAGCCAACGCAGCCCAGCCCAGCTACAGCCGCTGGCCTGCCTCCCTCGCACGCCGCGGCCCAACTCGGCCTGGCCGGCCTGCCCCGCTCATGGCCCAGCAAGCCGCAGTCGGCCCAGCTCGTCAACCGCCCGCCGGCCTGCTCCCGCCCGTGCTGCCACGGCCCAAGTGGCCAAGCGGCCTAGCAAGGCGTCCGAGCCCGCGCCTGCCCCCGTAGTGTCGCTGCCTCCTGGGCCCCACCTGCCATAAGCCATCTCTCCCACCGTTCGCACGCGTACAGCCCCGTCGGATGCCGTCCGTACGCCCGCTCGCCCCCAGGGTTGCCCTAACCCTAAGCTTGGGCGCACCACGGCCGCCCGATGGGCCTCGCCCCATCCGTGTCGTCCGTCCGCCATGGCACCGCCGCGCCGGCTATAAAAGGGGAAGCCTGGCACTGCTAGGGTTTCCTTGTGCCCGCAGCCGCCTTGGCAATGCGCCGCAGCCACTCGCACGTCGTCTAAGCAGGAGAAGGAGAGGTGGGAGAGGAAGGAGGAGGGGAAAGAGCTGCCACTGCCAGAGCCAGAGCCGCGTGTCGCCATCAACGTTTGTGCGCCAGAGGAGGAGGACCCGTGACCGTGCTGCTTCCCCTACACTGCACCGCCGTCTTGCTTCCTCTCCCCCGAGCCTTGCTGCGAGCCTGCCAACGCCAGAGCAGCACCGTGTAGGTGAGCTCACCTATGCCCGCACCATGGCCACCGCCAGAGCAACGCCATTGTTCCCACTCTCCTCTACACCTTTTTCTCCTTTAACTCCACTAAAGCGCTCGCCTAGTCCTAGAACGCATTCATGGAAACTCCTCGGAGCCCAGAAATGGCCATAGTGGGGCCACGCAACTTTGCAGCCCTGGCTGCCGCGAGCTCATGGCCGCCGGAGTGCCCCCGTGGTGATCCTTCGCCGCGCGCGATCGCCGTGCCTCCATTAGGTGCGCCTTAGATTCTTTGAGCTCTGAGCTGCTCAAAACGATAGGAGATGGAGAAGATGGAGCTTCACAATGCACCAATTTGGAGCTCCACCGCTCACTGTGGGCAACCGTCGTCGTCGTCGCCGTCGGTCGCTTGAGTAGCCTCGATTCGATTAGGCTCCGTGTCACGCTCGCCACGACCTTGTGTATCCCTTGCACTAGCTAACAACGCATCTCGCACACCGTACCGCCTGCTGCTGCAAGCTAGCTTGAACCCCACGACTGCATTTGCCTCTGTCCTGTGAGTCCGTAGCGCACGCCGGGCCCCTACCACGTGTCCCCAGCACAGCACAACCACAGCCAACCGCTGTCTGCCATCGCAGACGCGTCCACCGCCGACGATGACCACCAGGCTGGGGGCCTCCCTTTCTCAAATTGGAGCTCATGCCTTTCCCGGCTCAGCCTCGTGGTACCCTTGTGCATGAGAGAGCCACCCCCGACATGCTGCAGCCTCCTACCGTCGCAGCTCCGCTGTCCGCCGCAGCTGTGATGCACGTGCCAGCGAGCTCATGAGCCGTGAGCCCGCTGCGACCTCGCAGCCGCTCTCGCCACGCCCTAGCATCGCCTTGGCCGCTATTTCGCCTAACCCCGGCCAGCCATGGCCGCAGTGCCGCCGTGCACGGCCTTTGGCATGGTGAAGGAGATTGGGAAAATCCCCTGCCCATGTGGGCCGAGTACACCAGGCCCACATGGCCACCGTGGACCAACTGTGGCATGTCATGTGAGCCATCTATCTTTGGTGCACCAAGGACCATGACCACGCGATCAAAGACGTAGACCAGCCCATTAGGAGCCCAGATCCGCCACGTGGACACCCGCATGACTGCCACGTGTCCGAGCCGAGCCGGCCTAGATCTGGCCCTGTACAGGCCCGTCGGAAACCAGAGTGGGCCCGGTCGGGTAGACCGTTGATCGGTCAAAGCTGACCGTTGACCCAGGACCCACTTGTAAGCCACCAATTGACCTGGCCCCACGCGTCAGTGCTGTTGTCAGCATGACATAAGCAAGACGTCAGCCCTGATCCCAAGTACTGGACCCGCAGCGCCATGTGGACCAATAGGAAGCTACCACGTGTCAGCTATAGATTTAACTGCTCCTTTTCCTTTTTTAGAATATGATTAAATATTGTAAAATTCATAACTTTCTCATACGGACCCCCAAAAAATATGAACGAAGTGTCCAAATTTTTATAAAAATGAGCTCTACATCATAGGCTTATGTATGATTGCATTTGGAGTTATTGGATTTCATTTGGTTCTTTGTGATTGATCTATAGGGGTCGCTTCCGCGACCATTATGTTTTGATTTTAGATTCCGCGAAGGAGTTACCCGAGGAGGACTAGGAGCACACCAAGGACTTGAGGGAGGACTTTAGTGATAGCTATTCAGGTGCCACACCCCACCCAACCTCGTAGAATATTATAACGCATGGCATAATATCTAGTTTGCTAGTGCTTCATTTATGGATATCATCTGATGATAGGTTGCATGATAGAATTGCTTGATGAGCCTTTACCTTGTCGCAACCTTACTCCTGCACACCCGCTGATAGGCTAGACACATGCTTATTTACTTATGATGCTTTACTTCTACTACACTTATATCTACGATGTGATGCGTGGTGGAGAGTATGGTATGGTATATGGTTAAGGAACGTGGTGCCACTTTACTTGGGGAGAGTGTTGCGTGTGTCTTGGGTGTGTTGTGTGGGTTGAGTTGATCGGACAGGATTCTACGATGAGCCTTGGGGCAAGTCTTGCCGGGGATGTGTTCTGGGCATCCCCGTGAGAGGTGCTTGTGGCGGGCACAGTGTGAGGTATATGGTGATCCCGGGGGTGAGAGCCTTCATGGAGCGAAGCCCTGGGTAGGAGGTGCTGTTTTAGCATGGACTGTTTTAGTCCCTATAAGAAGATAATCCTGTCTGATCCCCTAGGACCTGATATCTCTTGAGAACCAGAACCTTGGGACCTACGTGCTCACCGCTCGCCCCTAAATGGGTAGGGGACGGATGTCTGACTAACTAGTGCGGTGCCACTACTACTAGGTTCTTAGTAGATAGTGTTGGGAGGTACGGGCGTTTGGGACCCACACCCTTCTTAAGGCCGCATAGTTGCCTTGGTGGCCCAGGTAACTATGCCTCACAGTCTCAGTGTGCCGGTGGTATTTATCCGGGATGTCCCAGTACTGAGTGGTAGGGTGGCATCGCACCGGTTAGAAAGCAGTCGAAATCAGCCTAGGCAGAGTGCACTGCCGATAATGGTGATCTTGTGGTTACGGGAGTACACGCTCTGCAGAGTTTTGAACCTATATATAGTCTGTGGCCTCGGTATGGCTCTTCCCTCCACCTACGCTTCTTGGGAGTAGTGAGATGAATCCTTCTATTCTCCCCCTGGTGTTACCCTTCTAGCTGTGAGCCGTTGAGACAGGCTCCGAGAGGGAGTTCGACTGTCAACTGAGTGCGAGAGTGTGAGATGTGTGTGATGGTGATGGGATGGGATGGATATGTGGATGAGATGGGTTAAAACTTGATGAACTATATTTATATAATATTGGTCACTACTTGCATAGGAAACCACAACCATATATTAGGCCTCTTTGATTATATATCCTTTGCATCCACCAAATACTACATAGCAAAAGCAAAGCATAGGGTGGGAGATGTGGCCAGTATAAAATGTATTGAAAATTTGGATTCAGGTTTGGATGATGGCTAGTCGATGCCCCTAAAGGACAAAAGGATTACATGGTCTCATGCCTACGCTCAAGATGGTGCAAGATGATGCTTCCGCAATATCCCGTCTACTTCCATAGTTGTTCTGGATGCTAGATACTCTGATGATTCCGCCATGTGTCGATGTAAAAAATTATGTAAACCCCTCTATTGTAATCTTTTATTTGATGTTTGGCTTTGTAATCAACTGATGTCAGATAATTGATGATTTGACCTCCTAGGCTATCATTATATCCTTCATTCTGTGTATTTTCCCTTTGTAGAAAATTGAGGATGTTTCAGTTGGTACCAGAGCCATACTTGACCCTAGGATGAGAGCCATAGGATTGGACAATAGAATAGGAAGATCTTAAACTACTTTCAGTTATATACCGACCTTGTGTAGCGCTTTTATGCTTGGCTCACTTCCTCTCTCACTTACCTTCTAATTTTCTTTCTCGGTTTTGAATGCAGATGGCAACCTTTGCAGAGGTCCCCTTCGACAGAGATAAGTAGTAAGACTATGCTCAAATCTTGCGTGGGACACTCTAGCTACTTGGCGTCCCCAAGCAGAACTACAGCAAGAACGAACCCAACAGATCAGAAGAATGCTATGCGGTGAGTATTTGGATTACCGGGTGCGAGGAGGTGCCCGCATTGAAGACCTTCGCAGTCCACGAGGTGGAACGTACCATCACCTATGCCACACAGCTTGCAGCACACGCCGCCCTTCGAGTAGTGATGAGAGACACATACAAGCTGCTTTGGATAGGACCACTTCACTTGTTGCCTCGAGCTCTTGACCCTTCCAAGGACAACAAGGAACATTGGGCCGAGGCCATGAGCATTTGGGCTAAGGAGAATGATGTTGCACTCAAGAGTATGGGAAGACACGTACTCATACCGGATAAGATTATCATGCTATTGGAGGGTGATAAGTGCTACTACAAGCATCAGGTCTCTGAGTTAGAGAAGAAGGTGAGGGCTCAAGAGGAAGAATTTGCCAAGATGAAGAAGTCAAGCTGGTCCAACACGGCACACCTAGCTAAATACATGAAAGCTGGTGTGTATCTGCATGACATCGTGAGGACAATGCGAGAGAAGTGGAAGCAGTCTAATGCACGCCGTATCCGACAGTACTGGAAGGTGCAGATCAGCTACCTGCCCACCGCCACAAGGTGCCTCGCGTCGAGAAGTTCAAAATAGGGTCCACTAGTCTCAACATGGATGTCTGCCCCGTACCTTCGGCAGAACCTACTCTAGAGTGGGAGGAAGCCTGGAAGCATGTGCGGAGGATGTTCAGGACCAACACACAGCTCTAGGAGATGGCTACTAGTTCCTTCCCCCTCGTGCCACCAGTTCGACTCTCGAGCAGTAATCCACAGCTGACGCGAAGTAACCCAGCTAAAGATAGCCCCATAACGGCTAAGAAGACATGACTCACTTCTGAAGTAGAGTAGATTGTCCCCCTTTTGAAGCCTACCTACGCGTAGTGCAGAAATTCCCGCGAGTCTCTTAGTGTAGCTGCGAGAGACATCGCCGTGTAGCCAACTTGATGTAATGGATGCTCGAATTTTAATCGTGTCTTATGGATTTTCATTGCTTCTTTGAATGAGTGTTGGATAGATAAAAATGTTTTAAATTAATTAAATCAGTTTAAATTACTTAGCTAAGTTGATAATAACTCATATCACTTGCACCTGTTCCTAAGTCTGGTGATCTTGAAGCAGGATGTCTGCCCGCCGTTCAGCACATCTGAGCCACCACGCACCACTCCCAGGGCCTGCCATGGGCCATGGATGCGGTGGTAGTCATAGCAACATGGGACACAGGACCCCCATTGGATTCGACCCAGAGAAGGAAGAACATCGGATCGTCACTCTGCCACCCGTCAAGACCCATGTTGAGGAGAGTTTTCCACCACCCCCAACACCTTTGGCTAGGGTGTTGGCTTAGCAGACTCACCTTCTAGGAACCTTGTGTGAGGAGTTCCAGTAGAAGTTGGCTAGTGCACTCCTATTGGACCTTCCTACCTTCGATGGCGCCAACAGTGACCCTATCATCACCATGGATTGGCTATATGACATGACAGAGTGGCTGAAATCAACTAGCTACACGAAGGAGGATCAGGTCAAGATCATAGCCCACCACTTCGAGGGTAACACTCAAGCATGGTGGATTGGATTCAACATAGCTCACCAAGACCCCGCCAACATCTCATGGGAAGAGTTCACCAAAGCCTTTTATGAGCGCCATGTTTTAGCAGAGGTGGAGGAGACTCTAGCAGAAGAGCTCTGTAGTATCAAGCAAGGAGCAAGCACAATTGATGAGTATGCCACCTGCTTCCTTCACCTGATGCCATATGTGCACCCTGCACATGTGGCCACCGAGGAGGACAAGCTGTATTACTTCATTCAGGGATTGGAAGTTCCCCACCGCATTGCTATCGCAAGAAGGACTTGCCACGCCCTTGAAGAGGCCATCAACGAGGTCATGAAGTTAGAGAAGATCCATCCTAAGATAGCCACACTCGTTTGTATGAAGCATCACCTTGAAGGATCATCTCACAACCCGGTCCAGCAATGACCACGCACACATGATCTCCCTACAAGCAGCTCCTTCCCCTGAGACCAATGTGCCTTTCACCTGCTACGGATGTGGCCAGCCTAGCCATAGAGTTTTAGGATGCCCAAGCAACAAAGTTGCCACGCCCGCACCTACAAGTGGTAGACCCGTCATTTGTTTTGGATGTGGTCAACCAGGTCAAAAAGTCATCAACTGCCTAGGGATTGATAGTGCTTCACCAGCTATGATACCTTTCAAGAGGATTCAGGGTTCAGCAAAGAAGGTTCGCAATGATGCACACACTGCCCACACACAGTTCTGCTAAAGACATCCCCAACAACAAAGATCAGGGTACAAGAGGCACCACAACCCTCGATGGAGTAACCTATCACAGATGCTGCCAAAAGGGTCATAATGCTGTGTTTTGCCCTCAAAAGAATGCTACCTCGGGTACTATGAATCATAGTGCTCGAAGAGCCACCCGCTAGCGCCTCACCAAGCAAGCTGTTAAGGATAACCCCGACATAAAACAAGGTATGTGCTTATAATTGGAGCTAACGCTTCAATTTTATTTTAAATCTGGTATTGCATCTTTTTATGCACTTACTACCAAGTCTGCATGAGATTTAAACCTGCACAACTAAGATATGAGGATTTCCTCAGTTCTAGTCCCTTTTGATGCCTCCACCCATGGAGAAGTAGGATATAAGGATCGCTACTCTAGGATACCCTAGTAGCTAAGCTCATCCGACTACCCTAGAATGCATGAGAAATACTTTATTGTTTGGAAATGATCTTTGCAAGCAAACACATGGATCAATGCAAGCTCGATTAGGTGAATGAAACCCTCTACGCCAAAAGAGGAATAAGGAAACAAGGTGTCATGCCACCAAGAACAAGTACCCCCACCAAGGATAAAGACCAGCTAGATCGGCTGCATAATGCTAAGTACTTCGCCAAGTTTGACCTTAGATCAGGATACCTTCACATGAGGCAACAAAGAAGACAATACCAGATGTGTGCAGCATCTAAGGATAATATTGGAGAAGATACAGAAGCATCAGCCCTACGCCAAGTTTAGCAAGTTTGAGTCTGGCCTGAATAGGTGAACTCTCCTAGGCCATGTACTCAATGCTATCAGAATAAGTTGTTGACCTATCCAACATGAAGACAATGAAAAAGAGAGAGCAACCGCAAAATGTGATCGCTATGAAGGGTTTCGTGTAAATGGTCAGTAATTACCACCAGTTCATCAAAAAACTTCCTCAAGACAGCTCGCCCCAGGATCAACCTTCCAAAGAAGCCAAAGAACAAACAAATCTTCCCGACCCTGAAGAGGATATATGAGCTCATGAGACAACGCAAGTGCTCGGGGTTAAGTAAGGATAAGCAAAGTACTTTTTGGCTCAGGGACAGAGTCTATGTGCTTTTGACCCTGTCATGCACAATGAGACCCCATCAGAAGGGCATGACCTCAAGTGTTGCACCTACCCTGGAAGCACCAAGGAGTATGCGGTCTTGAAAAGGGAAAATCCTGGTGGAAGGATATGAAAGCAAAAAATGCAAGATATGCTACAAGTAGTAGCATATACAAACATGTCAAGGTGGAGCACAAGAGCTCTGAACCACCTGAGGTGTCTGAATGGAATCATGATAGCATGCCTATGGACTTCATTGTGGTTTGGCCTCGAACCCCGAAGGACCTACTATATGAGCGATGATCAATCACCTAACCCAGAGTAGGTCACCCTTTTTGGCAATAAGGAGTGACACAACAGTTGGACCGCTGGCAGATTTGTATGTTAGAGCATTCTTAAGTTGCATGGAGCCCTAGAAGTATAGCATCTGATCATGGACCTTAGTATACGTCCAAGTTTGGAAAAGCCCTGGGAGATGCTGTAGGAACTCAACTAGACTACCGCATCACGCACCATCCTCAGATCAATGGACAGACAAAAAAGGGTAAATCTGATCCTTGGAGATAGGCTTTGAGCTTGTGTTTTCAAATATGAACAACCTGGAAAAAGAGTTTGGTCCATGCTGAATTTTCATACAATAATAGATACCAAGTCAGTCTTCAAGAAGCACCACTCAAGGCCTCGGATGGAAGATCGTATAGAACCCATCCCTTAATCATGGATAAGAGGCAGAAGGAAAAAGATCAACATTTGGACCTGCCACCATCGGCAAGACCAAAGGAGGAATCGCCCAAGTGCGAAAGGATCTAAGGCGCTCACAGAAACCGTTGGAAGATTTGTCCTAACAATGGATGGAAAGACCTTGAGTTGAAGACAGGAGCTAACCCCAGGATAAGAGGAACCAAACCAGATTGGTAGGCAAGTCCGCCCATAGGATAGAGTTGCCTGGGCGACTCGCAGATGTACACCCAATGTCTCCATTTGTCATAGCAATGCAATCGTCTGAGGCAGCAAAAGCAACCAACATCCCCCAGAGGCACTTATGTTCAAAACACCATGGAATACCGAGAGGACCTGGCCCTCGTTTTTGGACAGAACCACCGAGGAGACCAGAAGCACCGACATACCAATGCGCAAAGCTCAGCATGCAATCACTCCAAAAGAGAAGCAGCATTGGAGAAGAAGTCAGAACTAAAGGAAGCTCTACCCCTACCCATTGGAAGAGGAGGTTACACCTTTAATCTCAAGGACGATATTCTCATAAGGGGGTAGGACTGTAACAAACCTAAAAATCCAAACACCAAAAATCACAACCAATAAAAATTTTTCTAAAGTATCCAATGTTTGGTGAGTGTCATGTAGGAAAACATCTAATAGTTGCACAAGTAGCACCAATGTTAGTTGGAGCATTTGCATTTTAAGCACAAGAGTATGATTTGCCTCTTATTTGATTTTATGTGTTGTCTAATAAAATCAAATAACCTCTTTACATAAATATATAAATATGTATATGTATGTGTATATTAACCATGGACTTGGTGACCAACCAACCCATCAGACCCTAGGAGGACCACTAGGAGTATGTCTTGATCACTAACATCTTTTACTAACATGATCATGGCATAATTAGGATTAGTAGACTTTTGAAGAAATAGAAAAGAGGAAGGGGAAAGGGAGAAAATAGAAAGAGCAAATGGCCCAACCAGCCAGCGCAGCCTAGCCCAGCTGTAGCCGCCGGCCTGCCTCCCCTGCACGCCGTGGCCCAGCTCAGCCTGACTAGCCTGCCCCGCTCATGGCCTGGCAAGCCGCAACCGGCCCAGCTCGTCAATCGCCCATCGGCCTGCACTGGCCCGCGCTGCCACGGCCCAAGTGGCCAAGCGGCCCAGCAAGGCGTCCAAGCCCGCGCCTTCCCTATAGTGTCGCTGCCTCCCAGGCCCCACCTATCATAAGCCAGCTCCTTCCACTTCTGGCCGCCCGATGTCCCAACCTTGATTCCAGAAAAGCCATGGCCGCTCTCCCACCGTTCGCGCACGTACGGCCGTGTCGGATGCCGTCCGTCCACCTGCTCGCCCCCAGAGTTGCCCTAACCCTAAGCTCGGGTGCACCATGGCCGCCCGATGGGCCTCGCCCCATCCGTGCTATCCATCCACCATGGCGCCGCCGCGCTGGCTATAAAAGGAGAAACCCAGCATTGCTTGGGTTTCCCTGTGCCCGCAGATTCCTTGGCAACACGCTGCCGCCACTCGCACGCCATCTAAGCAGGAGAAGGAGAGGTGGTAGAGGAAGGAGGCAGGGAAAGAGTTGTCGCTACGGAGCCGAAGCCGTGCGCCACCGTCAATGTTCGTGCGCCAGAGGAGGACCCGTGACCGTGCTGCTTCCCCTGCACTGCACCGCTGTCTTGCTTCCTCTCCCCCGAGCCGTGCCGCGAGCCTACCAACGCCGGAGCACCGCCACGTAGTGAGCTCTCCTATGCCCGTACCATGGCCGCTGCCAGAGCAATGTCGCCGTTCCCGCTCTCCTCTACACCTTTTTCTCCTTTAACTCCACCAAAGCGCTCGCCTAGTCCTACAACGCATTCATGGCAACTCCTCGGAGCCTAGCAATGGCCACAGTGGGACCATGCAACTTTGCAGCCCTAGCTGCAGTGAGCTCATGGCTGTCGGAGCACCGCCATGGTGATTCTTCACCATGCACACCCATCGTGCCTTCGTTAGATGCACCTTAGATTCTTTGAGCTCCGAGCTGCTCAAAACGATAGGAGATGGAGAAGATGGAGCTTCACAGCGCGCCAATTTGGAGCTCCGCCACTCGTCGTCGACTGCCGTCGTTCACTTGAGTAGCCTCGATTCGATTAGGCACCGTGTCATGCTTGCCTCAACCTCGTGTATCCCTTGCACTAGCTAACAATGCATCTCGCACACCGTAGCGCCCTGCTGCCGCAGCCTCGAAGCCGGCCGCCGCCGGAGCATGTATTCCAGTGCGCCAAAGGCCGCAAGCCAGCTTGAACCCTGCAACTATGTTCACCCCTGTCCCGCGAGTCTGTACCGCACGCCAGGCCCCTACCGCGTGTCCCCAGCACCGCGCAACCGCAGCTGAGCCGCTGTCTGCCACCACAGATGTGTCCGCCACTGCCGATAATGACCACCAGGCTGGGGGCCTTCCTTTCTTAAATTGGAGCTCATGCCTCGCCCGGCTCAGCCTCGTGGTGCCCTTGCGCGCGCTAGAGCCACCGCCGACGCGCTGTAGCCGCCTGCCATCACGGCTCCACCGTCCGCCGTTGCTGTGATGCGTGCACCAGCGAGCTCATGTGCCGCGAGCCTGCCGTGACCCCGTAGCCACTCTCGCCATGCCCTAGCGCCGCCTTGGCCACTGTTTCGCCTAGCCTCGGCCAGCCGTGGCCGCAGCGCCGCCCGCCGCTGGCATGCGCCGCCGTGCACGGCCGCTGGCGTGGTGAAGGAGATAGGGATAATCCCCTGCCCGTGTGGGCCGAGTCCATCAGGCCCATATGGCCACCGTGGACCAACCGTGGCATGCCACGTGAGCCCTCTGCCTTTGGTGCACAATGGACCATGACCACGCGGTCAAAGACGTAGACTAGCCCATTAGGAGCCTAGATCCGCCACGTGGACACCCGCTTGGCTGCCACGTGTCCGGACAGCCTAGATCTGGCCCTATACAGGCCCACCGGAACCCAGAGTGGGCTCGGTCGGGTTGACCGTTGATCGGTCAACATTGACTGTTGACTCAAGACCCACCTGTAAGCCACCAATTGACCTGGCCCCACGCGTCAGTGCTGACATCAGCATGACATCAGCAAGATGTCAGCTCTAATCCCTAGTACTGGACCCGTAGTGCCACGTGGACCAATAGGAAACTACCACGTGTGAGCTGTAGATTTAACATCTCCTTTGTCTTTTTTAGAATATGATTAAATCTTGTAAAATTCACAAGTTCCTCATACGGACCCCGAAAAATATGAACCAAGTGTTCAAATTTTCATAAAAATGAGCTCTACGTTATAGGCTTATGTATGGTGCATTTGGAGTAATTGGATTTCATTTGGTTTTTTGTGATTGATCTATAGGGGTCGCTTTCATGACCATTATGTTTCGATTTCAGATTCCGCGAAGGAGTTACCCGAGGAGGAGGACTAGGAGCGCGCCAAGGACTTAAGGGAGGACTTGAGTGATAGCTATTCAGGTGCCACACCCCATCCAACCTCGTAGAATCCTGTTACACATGGCATAATATCTAGTTTGCTAGTGCTTTATTTATGGATATCATCTGATGATAGGTTGCATGATAGAATTGCTTGATGAGCCTTTACCTTGTCACAACCTTACTCCTGCACACCCGCTGATAGGCTAGACACATGCTTATTTACTTATGATGCTTTACTTCTACTACGCTTATATCTGCGATGTGATGCGTGGTGGAGAGTATGGTATGGTATATGGTTAAGGCATGTGGTGCCACTTTACTTGGGGAGAGTGTTGCATGTGTCTTGGGTGTGTGGTGAGGGTTGAGTTGATCAGACAGGATTCTACGATGAGCCTTGGGGCAAGTCTTGCCGGGGATGTGTTCTGGGCATCCCCATGAGAGGTGCTTGTGGCGGGCACAGTGTGAGGTATATGGTGATCCTGGAGGTGAGAGCCTTCGTGGAGCGAAGCCCCGGATAGGAGGTGCTATTTTAGCAGAGAATGTTTTAGTCCCTATGAGAAGATAATCATATCTGATCCCCCTAGGACCTGATATCTCTTGAGATCTGAAACCTTGGGCCCTACGTGCTCACCGCTCGCCCCTGAATGGGCGAGGGACAGATGTCTGACTAACTAGGACGGTGCCACTACTACTAGGTTGTTAGCAGATAGTGTCGGGAGGTACGGGTGTTTGGGACCCACACCCTCCTTAAAGCCGCATAGTTACCTTGGTGGCCCGGGTAACTACACCTCATAGTCTCAGTGTGCCGGTGGTATTTATCCGGGATGTCCGAGTATTGAATGGTAGGGTGGCATCGCACCCGTTAGAAAGCTGCCGGAATCAGCCTAGGCGGAGCGCACCGCCGATGATGGTGATCTTATGGTTACGAGAGTACACGCTCTGCAGAGTTTTAAATCTATATATAGTCCGCGGCCTCAGTTTGGCCCTTCCCTCGACCTACGCTTCTCGAGAGTAGTGAGATGAGTCCTTCTATTCTCCCCCTGGTGTTACCCTTCCGGCTGTGAGCCGCTGAGACAGGCTCCGAGAGGGAGTTGGACCTATCGACTGAGTGCGAGAGTGTGAGATGTGTGTGATGGTGATGGGATGGGATGGATATGTGGATGAGATGGATTAAAACTTGATAAACTATATTTATATAATATTGGTCACTACTTGCATAAGAAACCACAACCATATATTAGGCCTCTTTGATTATATATCCTTTGCATCCACCAAATGCTACATAGCAAAAGCTAAGCATAGGGCGGGAGATGTGGCTAGTACAAAACGTACTGAAAATTTGGATTCAGGTTTGGATGATGGCTAGTCGACGCCCCTAAAGGACGAAAGGATTAGATGGTCTCGTGCCTACACTCAAGATGGTTCAAGACGATGCTTTCGTGATATGTCGTCTACTTCCTTAGCTGTTCTAGATGCTAGATACTCTGATGATTCCGCCATGTGGCGATATAATAAATTATGTAAACCCCTCTATTGTAATCTTTTATATTCGATGTATGGCTTTGTAATCAACTGATACAGAAAATTGAGGATGTTTCAACATGAGTTGTGTAATAATGTGATTTGGCTCAAAGCTTAAAAGACAGAAGTGTAGAATCATTGGAATGAACCGATAGCAGTGAATAAATTAAGCAAGAAGCTATCAAAGCTTGTGTCTTCTATCCCGAGGAGAAAGCAAAATCGTGAAATAGGACAGGATGAATTGTTGATGGATCTTTAAAATTCTATGAAATAAAAATGAACAACACATATAATAGGGTGATGATATGGCCATTTCATCAAACACATGGCATGCAAACTCATAGGAGGCCATCAGATCAAGCATGGAAGGACAAAAGCCAATATAGAACCACTTTTTATGATGATTTACATCACCTGCTCGAGTGGGAGGAGATTGACGCCACCTCCTCTTCATCCCAGCCAGCAGGCACCACAGCACAAGCACCGAGATGTGTCATCTTCTCCAATGTTGTACGGGCATACTGTGCATGTAGGGAGGTAGAGGCAATGCCGCAATAGAGATGGGGCTAGAGAAAGCTCACGCGAGTAGCGCAGCACCTCGCCTCTGGCAGCGACTTGCCCGTGCCGCCTCGCTGGTGGTCCGCACCGCGCCGAGTGTGACAGCGAGCGGCCGTTCGTGGCACGGTGCCCCGCCTTGCAGCAACCCATTCGGGAAGTTTCACACCAGCAGCCGTAGAGGTGAGTTGTCGCGGCCGCTGGGCCCCTACCCGCGCCGGGATGGCTGGAGCTGCCACGGCCGCGCCGCCGGCCGCGCTGGGGTCGCAGGGGCCTCTTGGTCCCTCGCTCGTGCCGGGATGGCCGAGATCGGAGCGGCCGGGTCCGCCGCTCCCGCACCCCACTGTGCCGGGGTTGCCTGGGCCATCACCCATGGCGAGATGGCCGGCAAGGCAGTGCGAGGCGCGCCATGCGGCGTGCGGTGCGGGATTCTCCCGCGAGTGGGTTCGCGAGGACATCGGATGGTGCACGTAGCTTGTTGGCTTGATCGGATAGTTCGTGGCTTAGCGGGCGACGTGGCCCTATCCGTTAGCCCGCTTCTGGTGTAGAAATCATATATAGAAGATTGAGTGGAGTGTATGGCCATCCACGTAGACACTAGGAGCCCGTAGCTATATTTGATAAAATTAGCAAATAACAGCTAGCACTCATTATATTGCCTGGTTTGAATATTCCTGTACCATTGTTTGTTATTAGTTAACCATAGTGGGAAACACCAATTATTGTCTATTGAGATACTTTTCAAGTACCACATGTATATGGTCCCCATGGTTTGATATGTCATATCAAGCAGATCATCACCAGCAGCGAAGCGCGGGCACAGTGGCTAGTCCCTTATAATATGTGGCTGATTCATCATCATACGTTCGAGGGGCCTGTCGGTTTATATACTATAACAAGCTGAAAATGCAATCTGTATAAGGATAGTCGTACACTGTGGGTAGCTAGCTAGGTTTATATATACTGTTTTCACTTTAGTTTATTCCTAAATATCAATTGTACTCTAGCAACCAGCATCTTAATAGCATTAAAATAACAGATCTGATAATGTAATGCTGCTACTTGCAAGCAGAGGAGAGAGCTGTTCAAAGATTACGTAATCAATTTAATTGGTTATTTCTTAGTATACCTTCTCTTGGTAGGTATTTTTTCTAGAAGGTCAATGTCGGGGCACTCATTCTTAATATTAATAAAAGATATGCTCGGGCACAGGCATCTCTTTAGACGATGGTCATGTCATGCCGGGCACGCACAAGTCGTGGTCTATTTATATGCCATGCCGCGCCGCGCTTGGGCGTCAAACATACATACAGATACCGCCCGCACGCGCCAAGAAGACAGAAGCTTACCTACCGCCTTTTACCAGCCAGCATCCTCCACAGCAAGCAACTAACTAATACATCATTGATCAAGACAAAACTACGCGATCGGATAGTAGTAGCAGTTGACCATGATGGGAGACGACGACAGGAGGGCCCGGGCCGAAGCTAGCGCTGCCGGAGATAGGGACGCCGGGTAAGGAGGAGGACGGGAGGAAAGTGCAGCAAGCAGCCGTGAGAATTCGAATTCGAATCCGAAGCCGGCGGCGGTGGGGACCGTGCCTCTGTACCGGCTCTTCGCGTTCGCGGACCGGACAGACGCTCTGCTGATGGTCGTGGGCGCAGTCGCCGCGGTGGCCAATGGGATGGCGGAGCCGATCATGACCTTCCTCTTCGGCGACGTCATCGACGCCTTCGGCTCCAGCGACTCCTCCGACGTCGTCCACAGGGTCGCCAAGGTACGGACGTTCGTGTGTTTGTTTGTTCCTGCTGCGCGCGTTTCAATTTTGTGATGAAAAAACAACTACACAACAGTACGTACTACGTACTTTTATTAATGAAGTTGCCGATGACGTACGAATAAGATGAAAAGATCCATGTTATTAATGAAGTTGCCGATGACGTACGAATAAAATAAAAAGATCCATGTTACTGTTATTGTGGCCTTTTGCATGCGGGAAATGCTCCGGTGGTCCTTTTTCTCCTCTTGCACCAATCTCAAGGCACCTGGGTAATCTCGACCTACACCAAGCGCATGTTAAAACAGTAGACCGCCTACACAGTGTTGAACTTAAACTCTTACCGCGGTGGGCCGGCCCAACGTTACCAGCTGATGGCAATGAGGTCATTGCCCTAATTTTTTTATTAAAATCCTCAACAGCGACTAGTACACGGTCATTTTCATTGGAGTCCCTGAGTAACTCTATAATTGAGTGGGATTGGGTTTGGATATGGATCAGGTGCGGTTGAGTCCGATCCAAACATAATTAATATTTAATGAATTACCTAGGTGCCTCGAGATTCGTGCAATAGGAGAAAAGAGGACCACCGGAGCATTTCCCTTTGCATGAACATAAAAGAGAGATCTGTTGGGAGTTAGGGACGTCGGACTCATTTCCTAGGTCCGAAATAAATTTTATGCTTCAAATCTCGAAAGTGAGGTAGGGTGCCGCAGGCACCTCTCGAGTGTGGCCATGTGGTTGGGCATGCAGGCAAGTCAAGCTACTCGCTGCAGGCGGCCTAGGCATGGAAGGAGGACGATCTCCGGCGAAGGAAAACCCACATCGCTACTCGCTAAGCATGTTTCGCGTGGGACCATGTTTTAAATATTTTTTTAGAGTGACTTTTTGCTTCTAATATTTTTTTTGACAACTAGGGAAACTCAAAGGTTCTAGGTTTAAGATGATCTTACTAAGAACTCCTTACAAATGATTGTAAATGATGCATGGACTCAAATATGAAACAAAATTGTACTGGTCACCTAGAAAATTGTATGTAATGGTTTTGGGTTAATTAGTGCTTGTTTTATTTGGGCACTGTTTACCTAAACGGTCATTTACCCCGTTTACACAATGTGTGAACACTACAAGGTGGCACATTGTTTTGTTTAATAGATTATTTACCCCGTTTAATGGACTGTTTAGCCCGAAAAAGGCTAAATGGTAGGTGATCGACTGTTTAAACGTTTAGGAAACATTGTATTAGGGTAACTAGCTTTGTTCTTTTTCTTTCTTTGAACAATAATGCCTCGTTTCCTATTTCCAGGTGATAATGAACTTCGTTTATCTTGCCGTTGGAGCAGGGCTTGCTTCAGCACTTCGTAAGTGGAGTATTTCCTATCCAAAATTTGTCATAGCCATTACTGGGCAGAAATCTTCTTTTGGTTTCAAAATTTGCCAACTGCAGGAAATGATACTTATACAGGAAATTTGTTTTCCTGAATCTCTTTTCATCAGTAATGGATATTACTAGAAACCAATCTATGTCAATTTAGTAACTTGATATTTTCCTAGAGGTGTCATTTTGGACAATTACTGGAGAAAGACAAGCAGCACGAATCAGAGCCTTGTATTTCAAGGCAATTCTAAGACAGGATATTGCATTCTTTGACATGGAAATGAGCACTGGGCAAGTGGTTGAGAGGATGGCAGGGGATACCTTCCTAATTCAAGATGCCATTGGAGAAAAGGTACGCTGCTTTGAGACTGCAGGAAGAGAAAGACTAATATCTAAACTACATCTTCTCCGATGTACATATTTACGCTTCAACAAGTCGTCGCAGTCCCTCTTCTCAATAAAATACATGCAACGTATGTTCTCATTCCATTTTTTTGATATCCACGGCCAATATTGTCGAACGTGTACAAAAAAAAGGATTATGTTTTAGTGCATTTTTTTATGCTATTGATTTCCATAAGCAACATGGACTTACAAAAAGAAGTGTGTAGAAAAGCAAGTCAACGGAGAAGCCAAATCCTAATGTTACACAATGTTGGTAACATGAACTTGCTATCAAATATTGCATAGTTTTGTACCTTAATATTCTTGAAGAAGAGAAATATAAGTACTCGGTGTTTTTATGAGCTTCTAATAAACCATAAGAACTGTTCCCTTCTTAACTTTTTGGGAGTGTTTATGCACATATTTTCTTTAGGTTGGGAAGTCCATACAACTTCTTTCTACTTTTGTTGGTGGCTTTATTATTGCATTTGTGAGAGGATGGCTAGCCCTTGTTATGCTCTCAAGCATTCCTCCAATTGCCATTGCTTGTGCAATTTTTGGAAAGATGATGACAAGCCTCTCCAACCGCATGCAAGAGAAATATGGTGATGCTGGGAATGTTGTCGAACAAATGCTTGGAGCAATTAGAACTGTTAGTGCAACTAGGCACTTCTTTGTGGTTATTCGCGCTTGCCTCCTTTACTTGTAATAAGGTATAGTATTGTGATGTTCTGGTAATCTAGCTGATCTAGCTACTTATGCTTTGAAGGTCGTGTCATTCAATGGTGAGAAGCAAGCTATAAGAACATACAACAAGTTCATAAGAAAAGCATATGAATTTGCTCGACAAGAAGGTGCTGTAACTGGACTTGGATTGTGTTCTATAATGGCAATCTTATTTTGCAGTTATGGATTGGCCGTTTGGTATGGATCTAGACTGATAGTTGAGCGAGGATACAACGGTGGCATAGTTATTTCTGTCATAATGGCTATCATGATTGGTGCAATGTAAGTATCATAACCTAAGTGATCATGATCACTGAAGATTCTTAAATGACCAATAACATTCATGATAAATGAGCAAATGCTTCTACGTGGATGGGCCTCACACCCTCATGTGCTTTTAGTGGGTCTTTCCATAGTTTTTTTTCCTTTTTTTACAAAGTAATCAGATTTGCTAATAACTTTAGTTTACATATGTCGATTATACAGGTCCTTAGGTGACGCAACACCATCCTTAAGAGCTTTTGCTGAAGGCCAAGGAGCAGCATATAGAATGTTCAAAACAATTGAACGGAAACCAGATATTGATATATATGATACCACGGGTGTCATATTGGAGGACGTAAAGGGTGATGTTGAACTGAAGGATGTGTACTTCAGTTATCCTACCAGGTCAGAACATTTAGTATTTGATGGGTTCTCATTGCGAGTACCAAATGGCACTACTATGGCCCTAGTTGGGGAGAGTGGCAGTGGGAAGTCGACTGTGATCAGTTTGGTGGAGAGATTCTATGACCCACAGGCCGGACAAGTTTTGATCGATGGAGTTGACATTAGAAGAATGAACCTTGGCTGGATAAGAGGAAAAATTGGTCTCGTCAGCCAAGAACCAGTATTATTCTCAACTACAATCAGGGAAAACATTGCCTATGGTATGGAAAATTCAACGCTAGAGGAGATCAAGAGAGCAACTGAGCTTTCAAACGCTGCTCAATTCATTGATAAGTTACCAAATGTACATATAAACTAATTCTCTTATAATATTAATGGTTGCTAACTTTTTGCCACTCATATGATTAATCAGTATATATTGTGAACATTACAGGGTCTTGACACATTGGTTGGAGAACATGGAAGTCAACTGTCTGGAGGACAGAAGCAAAGAATAGCAATTGCTAGAGCAATCCTGAAGAACCCTAGGATCTTACTACTTGATGAAGCAACCAGCGCACTGGATACAGAATCTGAGAGGGTAGTTCAAGAAGCTTTGAATAGGGTAATGTTAGAAAGGACTACAATTATCGTTGCTCATCGCCTAAGCACAGTGAAGAATGCTGATGTGATATCTGTCCTGCAATATGGGAAGATGGTTGAACAAGGTATAATAAGTGAAATTTGGAGACTAATAAAAATCCTAGAAATAGATGTGTTTTCCTTTAATCTCTAGAAAAAAAAATGTTCCCATGTTGCCCCCATGTGCTGTCCTATAAAATTGTAGGTCGCAAAGTACAATGTTTATACCAAATGAAACTATAAATAGACATAAGTTACATCCACATTTTTAATCTTGCACGCATAGTTTCTTTTAGATAAATAGAAAAATCATCTAAAGAACCAATTGAAGATGTCTGTCACTAATTGACAGAGAGCACACTGTAATAGCCATAATATACCCCGATGGCCATCCTAATAATTGATAGTTCTTTTGTATGGCAATAAAATATTCATTCTTTTTTACTCAGCATGGCATTTGAGCTGCATGGTTAGGCAGATAATTTTGCTTGTGTGAATTCTGTGCAGGCTCACATGTAGAACTGATGAAAATACCTGAAGGTGCTTACTCTCAGCTGATACATCTACAAGAGACACGTCAAAGGGCAGAATTTCCATGTGTTGACCCTGATATTGTAGTAACAAATGGTTCTGGTTCTAGGTCTATTAATACCAAACCAAGAAGCCAAAGTATCTCCAGGAGATCCACTAGTAAAGGATCTTCCTCTTTTGGGCACAGTGGTAGGCAGTCCTTCCCTGCTGCACTTAGCGTACCGGATCCTATGGAACTTAATGAGACTACCGACAAAATGACTAGAGCTCCGAAGAAAGCTCCAATTGGTAGACTCTTCAGTCTGAACAAACCAGAATCTCTTGTTCTGGCACTTGGTTCTATAGCTGCTGCAATGAATGGAGTAATTTTTCTAATATATTGCATATTAATTTCAACCACGATAAAGGTGTTTTATGAGCCACCGGCAGACCTACTAAAGGACTCTAGGTTCTGGGCAAGCATGCTTGTTGTGTTGGGTGCTTGTACATTTGTTCTTATTCCAATACAATTCTTCCTATTTGGATTAGCTGGTGGGAAGCTTGTGGAGCGCGTGCGATCACTTACATTCCAATGTATAATGCGACAAGAGATCAGCTGGTTTGATAAACCTGAACATTCAAGGTGTGTTCAATTCATTATGCTTCAAAATAACCTGTTTTGTTGTTGTCCTAACAAACATTCCAGATCTTTTTCATATATAACATTGAAATCAGTGTCATGGTTGCTGCTCTTACTTAAAGTATCAAATTAAAATATTTCAATATATATTTTTGTGTTCAACCAGTGATGCAGAAATCTTATAAAACATCTTCGTAGTTATTTTTTCTGAACAGTAGGAAAACCATTAATTATGTCAACCGGACCATAGAAGACAATATTACTATGGTGTCAAATATTTTTCTCAGACATCATTCATTTTTATTATGCATGTTTCAGTACTAAGAAAATTATAAATGACCAAATGCCTTTTATGAACAACTTATAAGCTAGTTAGCACTAGAACTTACATCATCATTCATACCATAAATTTCTTTTTATTTTACTTCAGTGGAACAATTGGTACAAGGCTATCAACTGATGCTATGAATGTTAGGCGACTTGTTGGGGACAATTTAGCAATTAATGTTCAGACTGTATCCACTGTCATATCAGGCTTCACAATAGCAGTAGTTGCAAACTGGAAGCTGGCATTGATTATCACAGTGGTGGTTCCTTTTGTGGGTTTCCAAGGCTATGCTCAAATAAAGTTCCTTAAAGGTCTCAACACAAATGCAAAGGTACATGCTATGGATTAGTCACAAATGTTGCTCCTACAAGCATTTATCGGCAAAAGATTTTAATGTCTAATTGTTTGGTGGGATGCAGTTGAAGTATGAAGAAGCAAGTCAAGTAGCTACTGATGCAGTTGGCGGCATCAGAACTATAGCATCGTTTTCTGCTGAGAAGAAAGTGATGCACGCCTATGAGAAGAAATGTGAATCCCCATAAAACAAGGAATAAGGGAAGGTGTTGTTGGTGGCTTGGGGTTTGGCTTCTCATTCCTTATCGTCTACTTCGCATATGCTCTGTGCTTCTATGTTGGTGCCAAGTTTGTTCAGAAAGGAACGGCAACATTTTCTGAAGTGTTTAGGGTGAGATCATTTCTTTTATTGTGCATTTTTATTGTGCATATAATTTATGGTCTCACATGTTGTGGTTAACTAGTCCAGTGCCTTTCAGGTCTTCTTTGTATTAGTTTTAGCAACTACTGTAATATCACGAACAAGTGCAGTTGCCGTGGACAGCACCAAGGCTAATGATGCAGCTGCATCTGTCTTTGAAATTCTTGACCGAGAATCTAAGATCGACTATAGCTGTGAGGAGGGTATCACCATCACAAGTGTGAGCGGTGAGATTCATTTCCAGAATGTGAGCTTCAAGTATCCATCACGACCAAATGTTCAAATCTTCAAGGATCTATCATTGAGCATTCCTTCTGGAATTCAATTAGAACAAAAGAGTAATATACTCAATTTTTATCTGAACTAATTTTGTTGTGACATTATCACTTGCAGGCTGTTGCACTAGTTGGGGAGAGTGGAACTGGCAAGTCCACAGTGATTGCACTACTTGAAAGGTTCTATGATCCAGACTCCGGTAAGATCCTCTTTGATGATGTGGAACTTCAAGCCCTCAAAGTTAGCTGGCTGCAACAACAAGTTGGACTAGTTTCTCAAGAGCCGGTACTATTCAATGACACCATTCGCTCCAACATAGCTTATGGGAAGCAAGGGGAGGCATCTGATAAGAGATTGTTGCTGCTGCTGAAGCAGCCAACGCACATCAGTTCATATCTGCTTTGCCTGACGGGTACAACACCATTTTCGGCGAAAGAGGAATCCAACTGTCAGGTGGGCAGAAGCAGCGTGTCGCCATCGCAAGGGCCATCATCAAAGATCCCAAGGTGCTCCTGCTGGATGAGGCAACAAGTGCACTAGATGCAGAGTCAGAGCGAGTGGTGCAAGAGGCACTAGACCAAGTGATGGTTGGTAGAACGACTGTGGTGGTAGCACATCGCTTGTCAACAATCAGAGGTGCAGACATCATTGTTGTTCTCAAGAATAGGGCAGTAGCCGAGAAAGGCAGGCATGAAGAGTTGATGTGGATAAAGGATGGAACCTATGCTTCGCTTGTTGAGCTAAGCTCTAACTCTTCATGATGTAGTGAAAAGTTGAGATCACTCAAAATAGATAATCCTCACTTGGAATGGGTGGGATGTCAAAGTGAACGGATCGGGTAAAATAGGATGCATTCCTTTAGCATGTATGTGTAAATCTCACAAATAGCTATAATTAAGAGCAGTATCAGTAAATAATGCTTAATAAATAACGTACGTATTAAAAGATAAATATATCCTTAGGTAGCTATTAACGGAACGACACTCCGATCTTCAGGTGTAGACTCCACTCCACTGGATCTAAACTGACTGGTTGATAACAAGCCTAACACTCCTCCTGAGGTGTGGGGAGAATAGCAAGAGTGAGTCCATGTCGAACTCCGCAAGTATAGCAGTAAGGCAGTACCCATCAACTCATGATCAATGTAACATAAATAATATAAAGCATAAAACGGTAAACCATGAACATGTTAGCAAACAAAAGTCATCATCTTAATATAAAGATTCCAAGGCCACTCGTGTCCTTGAGTAAGGCTAGTATACCAGTTTAATAAACTCTGCACAGAGGTGTACACTTTCACTGTGAGCCGTGATTTATCCTTTCGCCCGAAGTGATCAGCCTCTTAGCCCACTACCAAGGAAGACCGGCAGGGTTCACTATGAAGCCTTTCAAAGGTTTATCTAACATGTTAGGGCCACTAAGGTTTCTGTGCCTACGAATGTAGTATCCCCCTTCTAGATGGCATACAACCACAGCCTATACACATATAGACAGGGGTCCAACTACACCCAATCCGGACACACCCCTCTTGCGCCAAGTGGTAACCACTAACAAACTAGAAAAGGTCCTCATACTAAGCTAAAACAATAGCCATGTAGCCCTCACAGTTGTACTGTAAATCCCAGAGGTTCTCTTACAGATAAATCATCAAGTTGCTAAAAAATCATTTTTATCGTTTATTACTTAAACATTAATTAAGTCACAAGATCATGGCCACAGAAATAAAACCCAAACTATATTTGCCTTAAACTCAGATCCTTCTTCTTTAGTCTAACCTTCAAAGAACTCTTTCAAGATCACCACGTATGACTTACAGACTGGACGAGATCATAAGGCACCACACAAGCATCTAATAGACATGCATAGCAAACATGATAGATCAGAACAATACATCAATCAATGAAAAATGTTTAAAAATCAATCTATGCATTTGCTACAGTGAAAGAGAAACGTTTATGGAAGAATTTGCTTTGAAAAGAAAGCTATGTGCATAATTTATTTTAGTCATATAAAAATTATTTAAAGAATATGAAACAGAAATATATGAACAGTGTTAAATCAATTTGTATACTGAATTAGCAAACCAACATAACTAAATATATTTTATTTGTAAAGAAAACTTAACCGCAGACTAATTACTTATATTTTAGCAAAGGACTGTGCATACCGGACGTAAGATTTAAAGGGCTTCAGAATTAACCAGACCAAATAAGAAACAATTTGATGAATTTACTTCTACAAAATTAAACGTTGAGTTACTATATGCAAGGATGATGCAGGTGTAACATCAGCAAAGTAATTAACGTATTAAATAACGTGGCATACTATTATCATTGGATTGGAAGATGCAGCTTTTGTGCACACGAGAGAGAGAACAACGTACCTATTAACAAACATGACGACGTATGGAACTATGAGCAAGGCAGGGAGCAACATGGAGTTCCAGTAGACGTGCTCACCATAAATATATCCATCAGCCAGCAAAGAACGGCTCCGACGTCGTGCTCGATTTGAACACGATGATATGCTTCACGTACAAGGACTCCTAGTGCACGAAACTGCTTCAGGACGACGTCGTGATGTTCCTGGAAAGCAGCTGTAGGTAGATGGCACGACGCCTGACGTTGCGATATGGTAGGGCCAGTGACGTTAACATGCTCTTTGCGGCGCGGCGGCTAGGGGCTTTCCTTGACGTGAAGCTCGTCAGTAGTTCGACGGTGATGAGGCAGCAGATGGCGGCGCAGAGCAGGCTAGGGCTAAGGCGGTGGATGATGAAGAACTCGGCTAGGAAGCTTTTGTCAAGATCGTGCAGGTGGCACAAGCAAGGCGATGGCGGCGGCTGATGCTGAGCTAGGGCTCGGAGAGATGCGATGGAACAGTCTTGGTATTTATAGACAAGTATGGATTGTGTTAAAGTCCTTGACGTGCAGCGACGGGATGACTAACTGGGCCATAGTCCATCGTGGCCAGGCAGCCTAACTGGGCTCGGCCTCCTGCAGAGAAGGCGTAGATGAGGAGAAGAAGGAATGCCTATTCTTTTTATTTTATTCCTAGGCCTTTTCAGATACTGTCAAAATAAAGTTGAATTCTTTTTTTAATTTCTATCGAAACCACTCAACCAAAATAAATAAAATGCAACGGCGTGTATGCTCAAACATGTTGCTACTCCCTTTGATGACTTTTAATTTAATAAAAATATTATTTTCCTATGTTTTCATGGGCACAAAATACATAAATAAATTAGTTTTACTTTATTTTCAAAAGTGTAAAATTTGGGGGTGTTATAATTCTACCCCTTAAGATGAATCTCGTTCCGAGATTCGGAAGATGATAAAAGAGATAGATGTATTTCTATTTGCTTCTCATTTTCCCATAGGACATCCCTCTTTGCTCCCATTGGACATTGCACACTTTAAGTACTCTTTCGTTAAGAGTCGTTGGGAGGCTTCGAAGACCATGGCTGGCTAATCTGCACAAATGTTATTGTCTCTTGTATTGAGCTCCAACAAACTTGTTTGTTTCTCTACATCCAAATTTGTAAACTCATAATCCACTTTACTATCCTCAGTGTTCACACCTTCCAGAAGGTCATCATCCTCTGGTGAGGATAAATACCAACATACTTAATTGTTTCTCCTGATGATGTTCTCAAAAGCACTGAGTGTTGGGCATAATTGATCACTCCGTTACAAGCAGTCAACCAACCATTTCCAAGGATAACATCTATTTCCAGTAACTCCAAAACAATAAGGTTTACCATGAACTTCGCCCCCATTATGTCAATACTAACTTTTGGGCATATCTAGTCTGCCTTCTTTTCTCCTTGCGGGAAGTTAACTATTATGGGTTTTCTTATCGGAAGCATAGTTATCTTATGATCTTCTACATATTTCTAGATATGAACGAATGTGAAGCCCTGCGGTCAAACAAAACCATAGCAGTGTCTAAACTTACACCAATGAAACCATAAACGACTTTCTTAGCTCCATGAATAGTAATCATATCCAATTGTTCAACCTTCCTCGAATATATTTTTGCTAAGATTTATTTCTTTGCACCTCCTTGTTATGGGCATTTCGTTCTAGTTCCTATTGTGGTTGATCCTAGCTGAGGTTACTCTCAGTAAGCTTCTCTATACAATCATTCTCATATTGCTCCATCTCACCAGAACCGTAATCTTCTTCACTGGTAGGAATATTATTCTTCATCCAGGTGATAGTAGGCGGTGGCAGCCATGGCTCTTGAGAGCTAAAATGTTGTTGTTCATCATTGGTTTGTTGAAACTAGTATTGATCCTGATCTATACTACCAGGTAGATCCATAGAGTGTGACTGATATTCTGGTTGTTCAGCAAAACCGAGACAAGTGTTGCTACCTATAGATTGATGTTGCATCTTCCTTTTCTTCCTATCATGCTTCTGCGCATATTGTCAAGCACAATAGCGTAGTTCACCAATGCTTGGAAATTGGGGTAAGAATTGCCTGCCAATTGTAGCCAGATCATAATAAATACCCTTGAGAAAAAGACATTGCTTATCAGCATCCTCCCTCACCTCATTGGGAGCATAACAAGACAATTGGACAAATTTGTCATGATATTAACTAGCAGTCATAGAGCCCATCGTGAGAGACCTAAACTCCTCTTGCTTAACTTCTACTGAGCCATCTAGAATGTGATGTGCTTTGAAGTCCTTCACAAAATCTTGCCAGGTGATCGCAGGAGCATTATTGGGGCGTGCAGAGTGATAAGATTCCCACCAAGTTTGAGCTGCACCATGACGTTGTCCAGAAGCATAAAGCAACTTTGACGGCCATCACACTAAGCTATGTCAAGATGTCATTCCACTGCTCTAAGCCAGTCATCTGCTTCTAGTGGATCACTTGCATGAGAAAATGTCGGTGGTTGTCCCATAAATTCACCATGATTGCTAATAGGTGGTGCTTGATGCTGGTTGTTCACCACATGTTGTAGGAGAGTCTGCAACAGTTGAGTCTGTGTTGTCAAGGCTTGCTCGATAGCTGAAGGATTTGTTGTTGGTAGTGGATTAGAATTCTGGTCATTCCTTTTGGCATTACGTGAAGTGCCTCTCCTGGTAGTAACCATCTGTTCCCAGCACAGATGCATTCGAGTTTATCCATTCAGATCTTCAAATATATATTCATGAGTCGACAAGGTAGGACCGATAAGCAAGAGAGACAAGAGAAAACCCAACACATGAGATAACCAAATTCTTCATTCTTGGCTACCCCCCTTAAGAAAAGATCAACTAAGGGCACAAAAGGGTAGCTTGCATCTTCTTTTGAGGGAGTTATTTATCATCATGAAGTCCTTTGATATCCAACATGAAGATCACTTTATAAATGTGAGAATATAATCTGAAAATTTCTAGGTGAGTTGCAACAACAGCAGTTCACTAAAATAATCATAACTTGAGGTCCAGATATCAAATAGAGATGTTTAGCACATGGTTGGAAAGCTTAAGAAATTCTCTACAACTTTATTTCAGCTCCTATTACCAGGTTCTGAAAATAAATATGTCGAAAACAACAGACAACAGAAACTGCTCGGATCTCCTAGACAACACAGAAGCATCAGTTTGTGATAGCCATAGTCCCCATCCCAGAATAGATATGGTCATGATTCTTGAGGCATTGGAAAGGTACAGAAGTCTAGTAGTTCCAAGAAAAAATTCATGAACATTCCACTGACCGATATTGAGATATAACAGAAAAATTGCAGAAGGCTCCAGATTTTAGACAACGCAGATGCTTCATCTTGTGATTTTCATAACTCCCCAACCGGAACTGCTTTGATGGTGATTCTTGTGCTCAGAGAAAGATGCTAAAGTCTTCTATTATCCAGAATTTTCTCATAATTTGTGGGTTGATTGAGAACAGAGGTAGAAGCCAAAGAAGACATATTGCTTCGAGAAGACAAGACAAGGGAAAACAGGAGAAAACAAAACCCAACAATTTATCCATTACTCCATACACCTTACGCTTATAAACTAAATGAAATTATGAACAAAGCCCACAATGTCGTTGCACTCATCATAAAAATCCAAATCACACATTATCATAAGACAAGCATGCATCACACCAATGTCACTACACGTATATTTGTATAGCAATGGCGGGCATCCTAAGGAGTACATGGATCATAGATGATGAAAAGGCCAACGTGAATTTGAACAAGGTGAGAGTAAACCAACAAAAACAATAAATCAAGGCCATAAGAAATATTAGCTCAAAGGGAGCTATCAAGGAAGAGATAACATGACAAGGATGAGAAATAGTCAATTCAATGAGCCAAGGAGGTGTAAAAATAGTTTTATAGCAAAATAAGTTTTGCAAATCAACCAGTACTAACTAGGCTTGTGTCCTGTAGTCAGCATTGAGCTAATAGCAATTGTAATACCCGGTTTTAAGAACAAAACCAGATACACACTATACGTGAGTCTCTGAAGACAAATCTCATAAATAGTTACAATTAAGGGCAATATCAGTAAACAATGCTCCAAAGAACTCTTTCAGGATCACCACGTATAACTCACAGACTGGACGAGAACATAAGGCACCACACAAGCATCCAATAGACATGCATAGCAAACATGGTAGATCAGAATAATACACCAATCAATGAAAAATGTTTGAAAATCAATCTACGCATTTGCTACAGTGAAAGAGAACGAAGGATTTGCTTTGAAAAGAAAGCTATGTGCATAACTTATTTTAGTCATATAAAATTATTTAAAGAATATGGGAGAGAAATTTGTATACTGAATTAGCAAACCAACATAACTAATTATATTTTATTTGTAAAGAAAACTTAACCGCAGCCAAATTACTTATATTTTAGCAAAGGACTGTGCATACCGGACGTGAGATTTAAAGGGCTTCAGAATTAACCAGACCAAAGAAACAATTTGATGAATTTACTTCTACAAAATTAAACGTTGAGTTACTATATGCAAGGATGATGCAGGTGTGACATCAGCAAAGTAATTAACGTATTAAATAATGTGGCATACTATTATCATTGGATTGGAAGATGCAGCTTTTGTGCACACGAGAGAGAGAACAACGTACCTATTAACAAACATGACGACGTATGGAACTATGAGCAAGGCAGGGAGCAACATGGAGTTCTAGTAGACGTGCTCACCATCAATATATCCATCAGCCAGCAAAGAACGGCTCCGACGTCATGCTCGATTTGAACACGATGATATGCTTCACGTTCATGGACTCCCAAGTGCACGAAACTGCTTCAGGACGACGTCGTGATGTTCCTGGCAAGCAGCTGTAGGTAGATGGCACGACGCCTGACGTTGCGATATGGTAGGGCCAGTGACGTTAACATGCTCTTCGCGGGGCGGCGGCTAGGGGCTTTCCTTGACGTGAAGCTCGTCAGTAGTTCGACGGCGATGAGGCAGCAGACGGCGGCGCAGAGCAGGCTAGGGCTAAGGCGGTGGATGATGAAGAACTCGGCTAGGAAGCTTTTGTCAAGATCGTGCAGGTGGCACAAGCAAGGCGACGGCGGCTGCTGATGCTGAGCTAGGGCTCGGAGAGATGCGATGGAACAGTCTTGGTGTTTATAGACAAGTATGGATTGTGTTAAAGTCCTTGCCGTGCAAGGCTTACAGACTAGGGAACTTCAGGTTGCAGCGACGGGATTTGCTTGGACCATAGTCCATCGTGGCCAGGCAGCCTAACTGGGCTTGGCCTCCTGCAGAGAAGGCGTAGATGAGGAGAAGAAGGAATGCCTATTCTCTTTATTTTATTCCTAGGCCTTTTCAGATACTGTCAAAATAAATTTGAATTCTTTTTTAATTTCTATCGAAACCACTCAACCAAATAAATAAAATGCAACGGCGTGTATGCTCAAACATGTTGCTACTCCCTTTGATGAATTTTAATTTAATAAAATATTATTTTTCTATGTTTTCATGGGCATAAAATACACAATAAATTAGTTTTACTCTATTTTTAAAAGTGCAAAATTTGGGGTGTTACAGATTAACTAGTCCAGTGCCTTTCAGGTCTTCTTTGTATTAGTTTTAGCAACTACTGTAATATCACGAACAAGTGCAGATGCCGCGGACAGCACCAAGGCTAATGATGCTGCTGCATCTGTCTTTGAAATTCTTGACCGGGAATCTAAGATCGACTATAGCTGTGAGGAGGGTATCACCATCACAAGTGTGAGTGGTGAGATTCATTTCTAGAATGTGAGCTTCAAGTATCCATCACGACCAAATGTTCAAATCTTCAAGGATTTATCATTGAGCATTCCTTCTGGAAAGGTCAAATTCAATAAGAACAAAATAGTAATATACTCAATTTTTATCTGAACTAGTTTTGTTGTGACATTATCACTTGCAGGCTGTTGCACTAGTTGGGGAGAGTGGAACTGGCAAGTCCACGGCCAGGGGCGAAGCCATGTTGAACTGCACGGGCACCAGGGTGAGAAAAAACTTACCACTAGATAGTTAAAATTTCATCGTCTAATTGCTATCAACTTTTGTTTGTATCCATCGTAGTGCACCACCATGAATTTACAATTGGCTTCGCCACTATCTACAGTGATTTCACTACTTGAAAGGTTCTATGATCCAGACTCCGGTAAGATCCTCTTTGATGATGTGGAACTTCAAGCCCTCAAAGTTAGCTGGCTTCGACAGCAAGTTGGACTAGTTTCTCAAGAGCCCGTACTATTCAATGACACCATTCGCTCTAACATAGCTTATGGGAAGGAAGGGGAGGCATCTGAAGAAGAGATTGTTGCTGCTGCTGAAGCAGCCAATGCACATCAGTTCATATCTGCTTTGCCTGACGGGTACAACACCATTGTCGGCGAAAGAGGAATCCAACTGTCAGGTGGGCAGAAGCAGCGTGTCGCCATCGCAAGGGCCATCATCAAAGATCCCAAGGTGCTCCTTCTGGATGAGGCAACAAGTGCACTAGATGCAGAGTCAGAGCGAGTGGTGCAAGAGGCACTGGACCAAGTGATGGTTGGTAGAACGACTGTGGTGGTAGCACATCGCTTGTCAACAATCAGAGGTGTAGACATCATTGTTGTTCTCAAGAACGGGGCAGTAGCCGAGAAAGGCAGGCATGAAGAGTTGATGAGGATAAAGGATGGAACCTATGCTTCGCTTGTTGAGCTAAGCTCTAGCTCTTCATGATCTAGTGAAAAGTTGGGCATCACTCAAAATAGATAATCCTCACTTGGAATGGGTGGGATGTCAAAGTGAATGGATCGGTAAAATAGGATGCATTCCTTTAGCATGTATATGCAAACTCAGTTAACACAGGCTCTCCGTATGTTGCTTGATGAGATGAAAGCGGTGACTGAAAGCCATCTTTAGGTTTCGTTGATGTATGTAATTTTTTGTAACTCAAGTTCTTTTAATAAATTCCAGTAGGGGGTCAAACCCCTCCTGTTTCATCAAAAAAACATATGTTCATTCTTATTGGGAAAGTACACATGTCATGGGCCATAACTGATCCACTTTAGGCCTTGTTTCACTACACTAGTACTCAACTCAATCCACACAGATTAAGGTGGATACAAGAACAAACAATCTCTTATAGAGTGGGGCCTTGTTTGGATGTTGTCGAATTCGCGCATCAATTCACATGTATTTGAACGAATGGGGTCGAACTCAAATCCACCTCAATACATGTGAATCTGACTTTTGAATCATGTTTCACGGACAAGATCATCTAATTGGAAAAGGTATAGTTAGAGTAATTCCCAAAATTGATCTCATTCATGTTTTGAATTTTAGTTAGACCAAGCGGTTTCAATTCATTGCCACTTTAAGGTATCTTAATGGTCTTAATATATTTTATCACTATGGACAAAGTTCTAGAATACTTGAACACCTTTCTTTTACACCAAGATCACCCTCATAGCATTCATACTTTTGGAGATATGGTTTTCTAAGAAGACTGTTTTATAGTGGTGAGAATCTGGATAGTTTCAGATCTATGCAATTTCTTGCTCTCTTAGTGGATGCATTTGAACTTGTGATATAATGAAAGTTGTAGCATTTTTCTCATTGTGAGAACACTTTTTTTTTGATGAATATATCTTCAGTTATGGATTTTATAAGATCGATGTTCTATTTTGGTCATGAGAAAACTTCAGTTAAGTTAAGAGGATGCTTAGGATATTTTGGAGATCTTATATGACAAATCTTTATATACCAAAGCTGCTGATAATCAAGTGTTCTATCATATAGTAGATTTTCAAAATTTTTGAATGTATGGCTATTTGCCTATGATAAAGATAAGGGACAGTGTTGTTGTCATAATTGGTAGAAAATCAATAGATGCTTAAATGGCGGGTTTGGGACCTTCTAGTGTGTTATTTGTTGTTTGTACTTGTTGTTGTGTTGATGTTGGTACTAAGGTTGGCGTTATGATCACGTTATGTGTCTCTGGAGATCGTCGATAAGGCAAGTAAAACTTTTACGTTGTTGTCCACATGCTTTGGCTTGAAATATCTCATGCTAGTCATATAATTTCAAAATTTATTTGCTTTACTTTGAAGTATGTTATTTTATATCTTGTGGTATTACTTTTGAGTTATGAATAGTATATTGTGCCTATATTATAATATTTGCGTTTGCACCATTGCCATTGATATGTATTTAAAGAAATTGTAGCCGAATTGATGCACACCTTTTTTTTTGCGAATCGAAGAGCTTTATTGAATATTAAGTAATATCCTTACGAGAGAGGGACATGACCCATTCTTAAAAACAAGCAAAAAAAAAACACTGACAATCACTAGTCCTAATAGCAAATTGTGCCAACTCATGCTCCACATTATTTTGATCCTTACTTATTTTAACCGTCTCTAGCTTACACAACTGACCACCCAGAGCACGTATCTCCTCGACGACCTGCCACAGAATTGAACGATCACCGCCTCCAGCATGGAGTTTTGTAATCACCGTTTGACAATCTGACTCAAGGATCATCGGGACGTCCGGCCACCTGAGTGCCATATTAATCCCCTCCAAGCATCCTCAGCGTCCCTGCAAAGTTTGAGGACCCCTTCCCATCCTCAGCATCCCTCAGCGTCCTCGGCGTTAGTTTGAGGACCCCTTGTTTCTTTCTGCTTCAGCATCCTCAGCGTCCCTGCAGTGTGAAATAGTACGCCAAGCTGTTAGTTTGAGGACCCCTTCCCAATCTCTAATTACCACTTCCACGGCAGCATCTCCTGACGAGGGATTAAAAGCGGCATCAACATTTATCTTGAAAGTACCCAGCAGCGGTAGCTTCCAGCGTAACTTGCCCCTTGTTTCTTTCTGCTTCTGAATATGTCATGACCTGACGAATGGGCTTACAATAGCTAGGGAGTGGGTCATGGTCTTGGGCCTACGTGCCTTTCATTGTGTTGGGCTTGGCCCATGTACGAAGCCATATATATATATATATATCTCTTTGGCTGCTCTGTAGACAGACATTCAATAATGAATCAAACAATTATCTCATACCTGTATCGTGTTCCTCCTTCCTCCTGTGCTTGAGACGGCGCCGCCGTGCTCCCCGCCGTGCGCGTTCGCTGGCAAAATCCTCCACTACCTCACCGCCGAGCGTGTTCGCCGGCCTTATCAGTCGCATCCTTACCAGGATCGTGACATCTGGTATGAGAGCCAGTCGAATCCTCACCGTTCCGCTGTCCATCCTTCTCCTCCACTGCAACTTTTCCCCAATTCCACAACGATCTGCTAGTTGGTGTCTATAGCCCAACCCGGATTGACGCTGTCCCCCGCCGCCGAGGAGAAGCTAGATCAGCTGCTGCAGATGATGAAGGAGATGAACGCGATGCTGGCGACATTGTCGTCCGCACCCTCGTCTTCGCCCACTTCACCGGCGTCCTCGACTCCGACCGCTGCGACGGCAGTTACGACGCCACCATCCGCCCCCGCACGGACTGCAGCGACTACACTCACCACCACCAACACCATGCTCGATTCCACCGACGCGCCGGCCGAACCCACGACGGCATTGACCCCCATGGTGGACAACGACGACCGCGACGTCAGCGAGATCCACGTCCCGCTCTCGGAGCTCCTCTCCAGCGCTTCCGATGACCTCATCCCGGACGAGGTCACCCAGGCTCCACCGCTCGACAACGACCTGGTGAAGCCGCACCGGGCCATGGCCACTTGCCTCCACCTCGTGTGCCCCGACGGCTTTCCGAAGGAGCTGCGCCGGTTCGTCTCCGAATTGGGGATCACCTTCGTCGGGTCGTACTCCGCTCACGAGAACCACATCCAGGAGCAGCACGTCAAGATGGTGGTGCCCTTAGGGGAGGATGGAGTTTCCAGCACCTTGCCCTACAGGTGTTTGATGAATTGCCTCACCATCATACAGCGATGTTTCTCATCCCCATTCAAGTGCAGAAGGGATGGACTGTTGTGCTGGGAGTGCAGGCCGTGGCCTCCACCTTCAAAACTCTGGTGGGTGAGCTGTGAGCATGAGCTGCGTCCTCTACCCTGGCCATCGTTCGACATGGTTGAGAGGTTTGCAGTCACGTCTCCCTCTGTCTGCCTTTGGAAACCCCCATGGTATGTCAATCGTGAGCTTACTGAATTTGTAGAGTTGTGGAAATGCTTGATGAGAACAGTGAGAATAGTTGTTCCTGTACTGCTGGGTATGTGCTTGCTTAATTCTGAGGTGATGACTGCATCGATGCTTAGCATGCTGGAATTAGTTCATGGAAGCTGTACTGACAGTGGTGTTTCTAGTGTGCATATTCTAGTTCATCCCATTATAGCTTATCAACCATGGTGCCCAGATCCAATAGTGATAGACTGGAAATCTGAAGCTTCCAAGACGTATCTGAAAATCTGCCGCAGCACCGACATGCTGATACCTGGGAGCAGCATCACTACCATCTCAACTATGCGGCCATCCTCAGCTGGAGCGGTTGGCAGGTTTCAGTATGCACACCAGGTGTTCAAGGTGATATCCACAAGCTCCTATTCTTTCTCAGTTAATGATAGCAAGTTCTATAACTCAGTGATGTTGTGGCCACCTCCTCTGTATCACCGACGGTGTTACTCTGCTCCCTGTGTGTTTGACCGTGGCAACAGCAGCAAGGGCGAATTCATGTCTATTGTCACTCCACATGGGACACTACAACAAGCAGGTATATCAATTTCCTTGTTGGGAGTTCATTCATTAGCCTTGCCGATTGAATTGAAACCATGGCCAGATTGGCACAGACCTCTGGACAGTCTCATAGTGGCACTCATATGTCCACATTTAAGCATAATGATATGGGTTCAATTTAGTTTCTCATTGCATAAATTCCTACTGTGGCCACTCCACTGTGAGTCAAGGTGGAAATATTGTGCAGATTGTCTTCAGTTACTTGAAAGTGCAGGGCAAGTTGATTCTATTGAAATAGAGGCCATTGGGTTGAATCAGTTGCATATTGCTATTCCACTCTGGGAGGTGTATTGTCTGTTATTCACCTACTACCATCAGCTAGTGGAGTGGAAGCCCCTGTGGATACCTCTGAAAGACATAAACTCTTTGCTCACAAACACCTGCCTGTTGTGCTTACAGTCAGGGCAATTCTTTGGTAATGGTCAACTTGATGTGCTATTGAGGCAGCCATTGCCATCACCTCTATTGTCTGACCTGATGCGTTCTGATGGTCTGCTCAAATCAATACCATGGCCATCTTTCAGTGAACCTACAGTGGCTGTGCATTTGCAAAATTCATCAACATTATTGCTTGCTATTTCCTTAACAACTGTACAAATATTATCAGTGTGGCAAGAAGTGAGTAGTAGGACTCTGGACTCCATATATCTAGTGCTGACCTTGTGCTCCCACACTAGCGGAGGTATGCTGCTACTCAGTTTCCCTTTCAATCAGTATGCTTATCTATTGCTACATTCTAGACATTGGTGCTTCAGTCAGTTACGGAAGAAGACACCATGGCCATGTCAAGATCACATACAGGCTAGTTGTAGTGAAAGTGTGGTCCAACTGTTCTTGCGGCCATTGCCTGTGCATGTCGTTTCAGTTACCATAAAACATTTGTTGCTTTCAGTTCTGAGATGGCAACAAAAGTGTGATGGTCTTATAAAATGGAACAATTACTTTCTCTGGTATCTCATTATTATTTGGAGCACACCTAATGAGAGGAGGGCTGCTAACTATATGAGGCATGAGAGCTGCTACTACTATGTGGTTTGGGGTGGCCCTGTTATTTTGATTTTTGCATCAGCATCAGGACATTTACTTGGGGATGAAACATTACTGCTCGATATTTGGCTTGTGCACAAGTGGCACCATTCACACAATTCTGCAGATGCATCTTTTCCCAAGCACCTGATTGGTCTCAATGCTATTTTGCTCTTCAGTGGCCGTGGCAATTACCACCTGTATGCTTCTGAGCTTTGTTCCATACTGATGCAGTCATATCACAGCTGGTTATCCTTGAGTGAAAGAAAATATGTGGAAGGTAACTCAGTGATGCTACAATTCTTAATGGCTACCTGCATGACACTATCACCTGTGAATTACAACAACCACAGCAACAATGGAAGTGTCTTCCATCGGTGGCTGATATTTGTGCCAGTTGTTGTGCTTCTTCGACTCTCATGTTGCAAACCACGTTCCAGTGCAGGGAAGCTACTGCTTATTTGGGCTGAACCATATTTTATCCCAATAGGTTCCAGTATGAAAGTACTCTACCTATGCACTACTACTCAACACCACGGACTACTCTATTCTGGAAGGCCAGCACTACTTCCATTTATCTCATCAAGTTTGCTTGCCTGGTGTGATAATGAAGAGTTGGAGCATGACAAGATTATTTTGCTGGATTCTCAAGTGGCAAATTTTGTGGGCCTGCACCTACATTTGCTGGTTTTTGGTTTGACTGATTTTCATGCCAATGAAGCAGACCAATCTTATTTTTGTGGAGCATCGGAAGCTATCTATAGTGAGTGGTATACTTCTCCATTTATTCTGCCAACAGCTCCTGTCACTCAACTTCAAGCATTTTCAAATCAAAACTCAAAAACAATGGAAGTCATGTACAATACACTGATTGATTCTAGTATGCTGGCACTTCAATTCTACACGTTGATGATTGAAGATCCTTGAAGGCTTGGTTGCCGAATGGAGCAACAATATGAAGACCTCTGAGGAGCATATTTGTTTATTACATGGTGATTGGAGAACCACAGCTTGAGGGCAAGCTGTTGCTTAAGCAGGGGGGAATGTACCTGACTAATGGGCTTACAATAGTTAGGGAGTGGGTCATGGTCTTGGGCCTGCGTGCCTTTCATTGTGTTGGGCTTGGCCCATGTATGAAGCCATATATATCTTTGGCTGCTCTGTAGACAGACATCAATGATGAATCAAACAATTATCTCCTACCTCTATCGTGTTCCTCCTTCCTCCTGTGCTTGAGACGGCGCCGCCGTGCTCCCCACCGTGCGCGTTCGCCGGCAAAATCCTCCACTACCTCACCGCCGAGCGTGTTCGCCGGCCTTATCAGTCGCATCCTTACCAGGATCGTGACAGAATATTACATACAGAGGTCACCTGACTACGTTTTCCTTTCAGGTCCACAGGCACACCCTGTTGCCGGATAACAAGCAGTGAATCCATATAACGGGTAAGGAAAGTGACTGAGCTTGCAATAACAGGTTTAGCATTCTCGTGTATCATCTTATTCCGAATGCTCCATGTGTGCCAAAACAGCATGAAAAGGTTAGCCAAAATCTCCGAGGAATTATGATAAATCAGCATGAACATCCAGTTAGGTCCATTCTTGGCTAGCTCCCATTCTGACGCCAAGGACCAGTGGGCTCTCATGGTTTGCCGAAGAGTTAAAGCATGGGGGGCAAAGCACCAGTGCATGATATATATCTTCAGCTTGCTGACCACACAATTGGCACACATCCTACTCAAGAATTGATGCACACCTTGAATGACAATGTGGTTGCAACCCCCCACTCCCTCTCCTTGAGACGTATGGGTAAAAGTCAAATCATATGCATTGTATTGCACTTTAGAAGTATATTTATATTACTGTGAATCAATTGATGTCTCTATTATTATGATATTTAAACTTGATAATGAAATGAATTATGATTTCAATCACTTGGTTGAAGTAATTAGTCTTGTTAAGGTTTTCCATAAACCTCTCACGCTTGTTCTCCATCTCAGGTACATGAGCTTCAAGGATGCTTGGCGGGATGGGAGTAGCTGCAGGTGTGCACACTTGTTGGCATAAAAGTTCAAACAAACACATTTGGTACAACACATTAGTTATTTGTTGGAGGTTTTTTTGCATATTGCATTAAACAACTTCGTTGCTTGTATTTTCATCCTAGATAACTTAATTTATTGTTCAACTTAGATGACGTTTGTTGCTTCTGTGTTCTCTGATGATGTGTTCTTGTACACTATAGTGTGATAATACTCTAGAAAGAAATTTATGTTATTATTTTTTCTAGGGTGTTGTAATGTGTTGGTTTTTTTAGCGTTGGATACTTGGTCCTTGGTGGTGATTGATTGGTGCGAAGAGCAACACAATAGCAGGGAGACACGATTTAGCTTGTTTCGAGGCCCTTGGAAACCGAATAACATCACAATATTTTTCATAGACAGAGCATATCAATGCAAGACTAACCCAACAGTAATTATATTTTTCTCACATTCCTAGAATTCCTTATGCAATTTACAAGTTTATGAGGCATTTCATGATTTAAATAAACATGCATATAAAAATATCTTAAAACTAACATGCAATAATTTTAACAGATACTACACATCAAGAAAAAATCAACAAAACTTGAAGCACCTCATTTGGATCATTATTCAATGAGATATGAATTTTACAATATTTATCAGTACTTCTCGAAAGAGTAAAGTCATGGATGACACAATCAAACAAGTTTGAGGACCTGAACGGCTGATTGATGAGTTTAGGGACCGGGATGACATAGCCAAACAAGTTTAGGGACTAGTGATGAACTTTACTCTTCTAGAAATCATATACAAAACAAGCACTTTGTATTAAGAACGCTGAACTTTCTACGAATCAACCCAACCTAGATCTATAAACTGCATCTCTCTAGCGTATTTGCAAAATGAACACGGCAGAGATTTATATTTACAAATGGGTCCTCCTTCTTCCTCTCAACACAGAAGCAGGGGACGGCCTCGGGCTGGCTGATTTTCTGCCAAAGGAGGAGGGCCGATGGCGATGGAGCAGTGGTGGAGCACGCTTGGGTCCGCGCAGTAGGTCCAGCAGTGTACATGTATTATTGCGATTTCGCCGAGATAGCGAGATGACAAAATACAATATGGTTATGCAAGAGTTTCCATGATTACAAGGTAGATCACCAACTGGATCCTTCTGGTGGAAGGATGTCACGAAACTTTTCCTCAAGTTTCAGAGTATAGCTGTTTGCAATCCAAGCAAAGGAAAGTCAGTGTTGCTCTGGTCAGACATTTGGGTTGATGAGCCACCGAAAGAAAAATCCCCCCAGCTCTTCTCCTTCACCGGGAAGCCCAAGTGCTCTATAAGATTCTTCATCAATCAGCAAATGGAAAGAGTTTTCTGCCCTACTCTATCTCTACAGGCCAATAGTCAACTTCATGAGCTGCAGGAACTCATGGAGCTTAGAACTAGGGATGAAAACATTCTAGACACATGGAGATATATTTCTTTAAATAGGGTTGTCGAGTCTTCTTAGATACAGAGTCAGTAGCTAGCAAATCCTATTATATAGATAGCCGGTGCAGTTAGTAGCTAACAAATCCTATTACTCCTCTTTAAACGGGGCGGCACCAGCGCGGCCTCACCATGGACACGTCGCCGGAATTACTGTGCGCCACCGGATCCACGAATCAGTGGCTCTCTGCGCCGCCGTACGCCGTGGCACCCTGCCATACTGGCCAGGCCGGCTCGGCGCCCCCGTGCTGGTGGCCGCGTTGTTTCTAGCCGCGGAGGCTGTACAGTGGGCCTGGGTGCTCTGTGGCCCGCATGGCCGTCGATGGCTAGGGTCGCGGGTGTGAGGTCGCCGTCGCCACCATACGCCTCGCCTCGCCGAATATATACCGGCTCCAACCTGAAACCCTAGCCTGCTTGTGCGTCTCCTCCCTCCCCTCCTCTCTGGATGCGGCGGCGCGCGCGCCCAGGCGAGGCCGCCCTTGCGTGGTGGCGCGGCGGCACGGCGCCCAGGCGAGTACGCCCCAGCGCAGCGGCGAGCATGCCCGGCTCTCCAGCTCCCTCAGGCGTCGGTGCGAGGCGAGGGCGGCGACACCGCGCTCAAGCGAGGCCTCCCCCAGCGCGGCGGTCGGCAGAGCGGGTGGGACCTAGGGGCGTCCCAGCACGTGGGGATCCTGTGCGAGCAGACGCAGGTGAAGGTGGCCTCCCCCCTTGCTCATCTATTTCACTCGCCGATGCCGATGCCCCGCGTCATTTTGTGCTTTTTACCGTTTTTGATGGGTTGATCCGGTGCCTCCATGGCGCGAGGAGTCTCTCCGTGGGTGGCGGCGCGAGCAGCGGCACGAGGCGCCTCGGCGTGGGTGGCCCCAAGCGCGGCGACCTGGTACCCCTGGCTCGGGCATCAGGCGCGTGCGATTGGCGCCGGCGAGAGTGCCCCCTCGGCGGAGCTGGCGGCCATCCGACGGCTGGCCACAGTGACCAGTTGCTTCTTAAGGTTTTGTTGAGGTAGTAGAAAATTCTCTCCTCCCCTTTCGTTCTGCCAGCTTGCAGGTGCACATCCGCCGTCGTCCCTCACTCCTGCTATTCTTCCTCGCAATGTTGTTCCTGCGGTTTATGGCTGGTGTCTTCTGGTGTTCGGTTATCGTGCAGCTCTGCTCCATCGCATTGGAATTTTTGGGTGTGTGGCGGGCGTTGTGCGAACACCCCGCCCTTCTGGGGTGTTTTAATTGAGGGGTGGAGGGTGTTGGTCTGCTCTGGGGACGTGTGCTGTGGCCGAATGGTCCAGGTCGTGCTGTGAGAGCTCGACGCCATTCAGGGGTGCTTTGGTTGAGGGGTGGAGCGCATTATAGGTGTTCGTTGAAATGGCTGCACGATCCGGCTTGTGCAGGAGAGCTCGCCGCCGTTCTACAGCGCTTTGGTGGATCTGCTCTTGCACATGTGTTGGGTCTTACAGCGCTTTGGTATGATTGGGACTAATTGTTTGTGTGTTTCTTGTGAATGCGTCTTACAGGTGGAATGCAGTCAGAGGAACCTTTGTTCTGATGCTGTCGTGGTTGCTTAGGTATGGCCTTCTCGCATTTCAGAGTTTCAGACTGATATATTTGTCGTTTTCTTGTTAGAACGTATTGGTGTAGTTTCTTCTGTTTTAGTTTATATGCAGATATTTGTCTACTGTCGTTCCATGTTCTGAAGGTGCGATTCAGAGGAAGGAGGATTATTTTGCTGGCTACTGCGAGAGATTGGTCGGTGGTGGTGGTATTGCTAGGAGAGATGCGGGAGAGTACCTTGGCAATGGCATTGAGCCACCGGCCCAGCGGCCACCAACGACGAGATCGGGTGGTGTTGTTGTTGTCGTATTTTGGATGCATAATTTTTTGGATGTGATTGCTGCGAATTGTGCTTTGGTTATGACATTGCATAATTTCTGCAGAGGATTGTTGTGAATCTGACTTCTTCAAGCTGCGGTTCAGCGGAGGCCGGATTCTTGTGCTTAGAAAATTGAAGAATGCACTGCCTCTCAGGTTAGATATCTGGATCTGAGCTAGCCTCAGCTTCTGTACACACAATACATTAGAAGTGCTGATGATATCAGCCTTTACTGTGCTTCATTAGTTTCATTATTTTGATCTGTATATATGCTGCTTCTGAATTAATTTCGATTTGCATAGCCAGGTTAGATTAGTATTGATGTTATGCTAATATCAGTAGATCTTTGCTTCCATTGATAGTCGCCTCCTACAGAATAGCATTGTGCTTGTGCCTTTAGGCTAACTTTCATCAGCTTTTCTGCTTTCCAGAAACAAGGAACTACAGTGGAAAGGAATAACAGTGCCTTCCCAATGAAGAACACAGAGCCCGACATGGTATGGAACTGAACCTAGATAGGATATGTTTATTGCTCTTCTACGAAACAACTATTGGATGGAGACATTCATAGTTTATTTCCTGCAATGCTACTGTTGCTTATTTTCTTATGCCACACTATTGTTGTTAAGCTAATATACTTATCTCTGCCACTTCCTAGAATTTCCTATTTGAACATGATGCAATGCATTTCTATTAAAATTTACATCAATATATATATATATATATATGTATGTATGTATGTATGTATGTATGTATGTATGTATGTATGTATGTATATGTATATAGTGATTCATTCGCTCATCCTTGGTTCTATCTTACCTGCTTAGGTCTGTAGTTTACTGGTCGCTATGTTTGGGAAATCAGATGGGTTTCATCTCCAGAAGAGGCTTTGTAAATCGTAGGTCTGAATAGTATGGAATCTTCTTCCCTGATTTAGATTTGTGATAGCAAGTACTTTGTTCTAAAAAAAATAGCAAGTACCTTTTGAGTTAATGGGTGCGGAGAATTTATTCTGATAATTTGATTTGTGTGACCTACATTTCCATTGCCAGGTTGCCTGTCCTAACGTGCAGCAAACAGAGACAAGCTATTTGTACACATTGTTCTTTTAGGTACATTGTTCTTTCACGACATACTGTTGCATTTGAGTTTACAAGAGTGTTTTTATTTGTGGTGCCAATGAGAACAAGCCAATTGTTCTAGAGTTAAGAATATAGCAGGGCAAAAGTATATGCTCATGTCTTCATGCGATCTTTTATCTGCAGCATTTCAATGCTTCCAAAGTAGATTTTTATTTGTGCCAAATAAATGCATCGGTGGATATTGCCGCCTATTGCACTCCTGCAGTTTTACTCATGCCTGATGTCATAAACTGTGTACAATAAGAGATTTGCTTTTGGATATCTTGAGATACCATGCTTTTTTGCATTTTCAACCGTTTCTTGATAAATATTTTTTTTCTTATGTCGCTTTTATGTTTTCCTTGCATGTTTTCACCAGTTTCTGTGTTTTACTTCTCTTTTGGAGGGTTTGTGACTTCATTGCTCTTTTAGATTGGGATAGCAAGAAGCTCATTGGAAAATCTACAGGTCTTTCTTCAGATCAAGGTTGTTTGCTTGGGCATGCTGCACTATTGGTGGGATGCTTTTCTGAATATTACTTTTCGAGTACCTCTTAGTTTTTGATGTCTATACATGGACGCATTAGATGACAACAACAACAACATAGTCTTTTGTTCCAAGCAAGTTGGGGTAGGCTAGAGATAAAACCCAAAAGAGGCATGGAAACAAAGAACACATAAAAGGTACAAGAAAATATCTCTTTTTTTTCCAGCTTCATGTGGAGCGGCAGCAAGAAGTTTGTGGAGCAATGCATCAACCATGCTTCTGCATCTGCATATCATTGGTGTCTGACGTCAGGTACTCAGGTTCCTACCCGGACTCCCCAGGGCCGGGGGCGAGATGATGTGGCGGTCTTCGGTGGGGGGCATCAAGTGAAGCACCACCTGTTGCAGTTCGACCTAGAGAAGATGATCTGCTGTGCTGATAGCATTCTTTCTTAGTTCATCTATAAACCCAAGGATGAACAAGCTAGGATCAGCGCTATAAAATTAATGCTATCTTATTTGCAAGATTCATAAAAAATATGTGTGATGCCAATCTGGTTGGCCAAAATTCGGGTGCAGGTGTTGCGCTCATGCTGTAAGACATTGGGTCCATATGTGGCTTCTAAGGAACTTTTTGGCTTTTAGATTTAATCTCCTGACACTATCAAAACAGCCTTTGCACTAATTAATTAGTAGGTGTCTATTATAAACAGCCTTTGCACTATTTATTTAGGTGTCTATTATTCTATCTTTTTTCCTTTCTTCATGCATGGAATGACTGGGGTTGTTTTAGGACTCGCAGGCTATTTTGATAGCCTTCTTACGAATTAAAGAGATGATATTTCCAAACGGGAAGACCCATTTCCATTATAATAACAGAAATACACTTCGGGACTGAAAAATTGAATTCTATCTTCTTTGATTTCATAAAGAAATTTTCTGTATAGTTCGTGAAATTATTTTGAGCACAATGTATGAAGTGCTTATCTGTACCTGGCTTTATCACTAAGCTTATTATGCAAGATCATCTCTGGTGCCATCGTGCGCGCAGGGGCGCGCCCTAAACGTACCCGGTAGTATGACACTGAATGCGTCTGTGACCATCAGAAGTAGCCGCAAGAGGCTACGAGAATACTGAAATTAGTCTTGTCCTCTCTAGTATAAAAGGGTTTCCGCTCACCCAGGTGCTTCTCCAGTGAAGTCGTTTTTATGCAGTGTAGTTTAGTACGGCTTTTTCAAAAACCAGAACCGGAAACAAAACAACCACATCATAAAAGAGATTTTAGCATCCGTCGTCAATGCAGCCATACATAATCATCATTAATACTACTGATAAAAGAAACGTTACATAGCATTTTGCCAAGCTATACAACACATGTCGATTTAGCAACTTTGACCTTCACTTTACGACGTCCTACTCAAACAAACTAACTGTCTACCGTGGGCTCCACCTCCAAATGGTCTCTTGTCCAAGCATTGTGATTTTATTTAGGTCAGATTGCTTGCTTGCATTATTCCGTAGCTTAAATTAGACCTTATACAATACAACATAAAACTAGGCCAATGTATGCATGTATGTAAATATGTACTTTGTATGTACGGATTATGTAATGTCCTGATGGAAGTGTTTGCTAGGCTTGGCTAGAATTTTAGTAATAGAATTACTTTTAAGTGCTAGTTTTCAGTCTTTTGTTTTCTTTGTGTTGCAAAATTTTGTTTTTGAGATGCTCTGGACCGTTTCGTCCAGTTTTGTAATAGCAAATAACTATATGTATTGTTCAGTGCAGAAACTAGAATATTAATTGATATATTCTCTTCTTAAAAAAGGGTAAAGTATATTTTTCAACCTTCAACTCGCACTGAAGTTTGTTTTTTAACCTTTAACTACAAAACCGGGTAACATAGACAAATTTGGTCCTCGGCTGATTTCAAAAGCGGTTTTCTATTTTCAAAAGGTGCTGAAACTTTATAATATTTATTTGAGCATCTTAATGTTCTCAAATAAAAGAACTCAAAGCTAAACGGTTGTAGATCTTATTGATAGCTATAACTTCAGAATAAAAAGTATCTTCATTTGACTCCATACTAAAAACATATTGATTTTCTAATGGGGGAAAGGCTACTACACAATTATTATGATGCTGAAATTTTATATTATTTTTAAGCATCGTCAAATGAAAAAAAAATAGAAACTATAAAATTTAGATCTCATCGGGATCTACAATTTTAATATAGAAATCATCTTCGTGTGACGTCTTATTGAATTGAAGAGTCAAATGTTGGGTCTTCTCACACCATTTGTAGCGAGGAGTGGTCGATAAGACCCAACTTTCGAAGAATATAATTCTTCAATATTATGCCGAATGAAGATGATTTTTATATGAAAATTGTCAAATGAAGATACTTTATATATCAAAATTGTAGCTTTCATAGAAATCTATAACTTTGTAGTTTTAAGTTTTTTATTTAAGAACATGAAAATGGTCAAAAAAGTAATATAAGATTTTGGTGCCTCTCGAAAATAGAAAACTTCTTTTGAAACCAATCAAAGATCAAATTTGTATAGTTTTGACCGTTAAAGGGTGTTTATTATCAGGTTTTATAGTAACGAAGGTTGAAAATTGATCTTCACTATATGTTGATGTTGAAAAATGTAGGTTTCCTAAAAAAATATGTTGGTACTTGACGGTTACTTGGAAAAGCTATGGACGATAGGCGTGGTCATTGATCTAACCGGACTCGGACGTGAATCAGATCGCGAACCACGTCGGACTCGGAAGCCGACCCGACTCGTGACTCCAAGGCCGCCGCGCCCACATAAAAACCGAAATCACCCGATCACACCGTACACGCTTGGTTGACGCTTACTGCTGCTTCAGTCACTGACGGTCCGGGCCCGCTCCGCCGTGCGTCCGCAGTTACGCAGGCAGGCAACCGACGACGTCCTACTCGCCGCACACAACACGCACGAACGCCATCTCTCTCGAAGCTTCCTCTTCCTCCGGCCGCCACCGACCCGAACCCACCCCGGACGAGGCGTCTCCCTCCCACCATAAATTCCTCCCCGCGCCTCCCGCCGCCGAGGATCGCCGAGAGGAACTGTGTAGAAATCGAAACTCGTCTTAGATCGGATCGGAGGACTCGAGGAATTGCAGGCAGGGAAACGATTTGAGGATGGATTTCGAGCTGCGGCAGGCGCGGGAGAAGCTGGAGCGCGAGCAGCGGGAGCGGATGCAGCGCGCCAAGGCCAAGGCCGAGCGCGAGCGCCGGGCCAAGGCCGAGGCGGCGCGTCGCCGGGAAGCGCTCGAGGCCTCCCACCGCGAGCGACGACTCGACGCCGCACGCGCCCAGGAAGAGGTAACCACCTCCACTCGCTGTAACCTGTTGCTAGCGACATGAGCCCTTAGTATTCGTTTTGCTTGAAAATTTCTCTCTCCTGTTCGGTTGATAAACTGTTTGATAGGTTGCTCCCCAATTCGATCGCGATAATCCTCTCAATTTAAGAGTACAAGAAACATTTTCCAGAAACCTGATTGGGCCTCAGGGCAATTTTCCATTTTGTTAGTTAATTTCGGTTTCTAGCCACTTGGATAACAATACCGCAAATCCAATACTAGTCTTTTTTGGATTCTCGTTTACTGACTTGCACGGTTCATTTTCACCTAGTACTTGTTGCAGATAATAGATTCTTGATTTTGATTATGTTTGGAGGGCTGCAGTTTTTGTCCTCTGTTCTGCAGTTGCTCATCTAATCGTCTTTTGTACTACTTCTTATGACATAGGCTGACCAGAAAATGGAAGAGGTGATGCAGCTGGGGAAGGGGGTTTCATTCTCGCACATGTTTGAGGCGCTTAGATATGATGGCCCTGGAGATAAGATCAAGCTACCACCATCTTCGTTTAAGGAGTTGTCTGATGAAGGAGCTCTCGATAAAGGTCCCATGTACTTCAGGTTGTCCAAGGTTAGGGACACAGTCCCAGGTGCTGCTATGGAAGAAGATGCCGAGGCGACCTGTTGTGGTGTTCTTGAATTCACTGCAAGGGAAGGCTCTGCTGAACTCCCGCTGCATGTTTGGAACAACCTGTTTCGGAGCGACACCCCAGAGGTCCCTCTGATTGAAGTCAAATATATCAGTCTGCCCAAAGGAACATATGCAAAGTTGAAGCCAGAAGGAGCTGGGTTTTCGGATCTCCCTAACCATAGAGCAGTCCTTGAAACAGCACTCCGCAATCATGCAACGCTATCTGAAAATGATACCATTGTGGTGAACTATGGGCAACTGCAGTACAAGTTAAAGGTTCTTGAACTGAAGCCTGCATCAAGTGTATCTGTCCTAGAGACAGATGTTGAAGTTGACATTGAGGGATCAGATTCGGTTTTGGACAACGAAGAGGACCAACACGTGCTTGTGCCTCTTGTGATTGGAAACATAGAATCCAGTGTTGTGGAAGAAGGAAAGTTCAGGTACTACAAATTTTCAATTGAAGAAAATGTGAGTGAGAAAGTAGCTTCTGGGCGTGCAAATATTGAGGTTAAAATAGATACGGATGCGAGCGGTGGCGACACTGATATCTATGTTTCAAGACATCCTTTAGTATTCCCAACTCAGCACCGACATGAGTGGTCTTCCCATGAAATGGGATCGAAGGTTCTTATACTCAAACCACGGGATGCTACATTGGTCAGTGGTGTTTACAGTATTGGAGTTTTCGGTTTCAAAGGGACTTCCAAGTACCAGCTTTCTGTAGCTATCAAGGATGTTAACAGCCAAAGAATTGGTGAATATGCTAGTGCCTCGGGAAGTGTTGATGTTGATTCAGTGCTGTGTAAGAACTGTAAGCGCCATATAGCGAGCCGGTCTGCTCATCTTCATGAGGCATACTGCATGAGACACAATGTCGCCTGCCCACATGATGGATGTGGAGTTGTTCTCCGGAAGGAAGAAGCAGCAGATCATGTGCACTGCAACAAGTGTGGACGAGCTTACCAGCAGAGAGAAATGGAGAAGCATATGAAAGTCTTCCATGAACCGTTGCAATGCCCCTGTGGGGTAGTCCTGGAGAAGGAAGATATGGTATGTCTTCCCTTCTCTCTTGTAGTTTGGGCACGCTGCCGGGACTCAGTTTCTAATTCTTTCTTTTAAGTAAGACTAAATCCTATTGTTTAATTTTCAGGTTCAGCACCAATCCTCAACCTGCCCCTTGCGGTTGATTGTGTGCCGCTTCTGTGGTGACACAGTTCATGCTGGTGGAGAGCCTGCTGATGTTCGTGACCGGCTGCGAAACATGTCTGAGCATGAGAGTATTTGCGGATCCAGGACAGCACCATGTGACTCCTGTGGACGGTCGGTTATGCTGAAGGAGATGGACATCCATCTTACTGCTGTGCACCAGAAGAGCTGATCACCTACTGGCACTGGGCTGATCTGAGCCCATTTGTCAACAGGGAAGCTGTGAAGCTTAATTTGTGGCAAATTCCAGCGCTCCTGGATTGAAAATCACCCCTTGGGACTGGGAACTCAATGTGATTTGTCATTTGTGTAATGTCCGTATTTTTTAAATCTATGTATACATTATTTATAAACTGTCCTACTAAACTATATAATCTATTGGTATTCAAATTGTATTGATCTAATTTTTAGGTATTCAAATCAACAATAATGGATACACATTGATTTTTGATAATCGAATCAATTACCCTAAAGTTTAAATAATCTACAATACAGTAAACTCTGTTGAATTTTAATTTAAAACTAGGCAAAATGCCTGTGCGTTGTCACGGGAGTACAATATATTCAAATCACACGCGTGTAAGTTTGACATTTATTCAACATGCATTATTCGTTATCGTTTATCTTGAACCAAACTAACATGTAACGCTCTACTCGAACTTGTATAGTCATAGGACACTTCGAGATTTATCCAAAATAAAAATTTACTTAAGCCCTCAATCTATTGGTAGTTGTCTACTTCACTCCTCTCATCTATAAATCCATGTATTCTGGCTCATTAAACTATTGAAACCATCTAAATAACCCATAAGACGGTTTTAAAATTGATTTTACTATTGTGACATATTAAACTATACGCCCTAACATCTATAAAATAACCTTTAAAGCATCCAGTAATATTTAAAATGCTCCAATGCATATATGCTCCTTTGGACATATTATCCAACTATATACTGACCTAAGAACCCATGTTTGCACGCAAATCCATTGGTTTTCTCCCTCTCCATACTCTTTCAAGGCTTGCGCCACTTGCCTAATAAGACCACACCATCTCTTGCTCCGCCTCACAACAAAATCATGACAGATGCATGCATAATGTAATTAAATTAATGTGAATACGATTTCAACATGCCTTTAGAGGACTAATCTTCAAAACGCATGGACCACATTCGTTCTACTCTTGACAATCCTCCAAAGCAAACATAGCAAGCAAAAGAATCATACACACCATTTATAAGAAAGTTTTTATAATGAGAACAGTAATGTAGATAGCGCATTACGTACTCTTTGACAAGAACAAAGCATATATGCGTTACATTAATGATACAGGGCCCTATTGCAGAACATGATATTATTAATTGGAATTATTTTGATAAGGGAACAAGGAAGTTGTGTGTGAAGATGCCAGCTTCAATCCTACACCCGCCAAGCAGTGCCATCCAGACTTCAGGATCAGGTCGACATGGCATGCCCAACAACACGATCAATGCTTAGTCGCTCGCATTCATGTCAATCATCCTGTGGCCTTCGTCGACGAGAGACCCAATCATGCTGTGGCCTTCGTCGACGACGAGAGACCCGAACCTGCACGCCGGCAGGACGCCCATGAAGATGAAATGTTTGGGCCGGAACCCCTTTTTCCTCATGACACCAAACAGCTTGTGTGTCCTCGCTCGTCGATCTATGCACGGCGAGGGCTCTGATCATAATGTTCCATGAGAAGACATCTTTATTGTTTTTATTGTTTATTTGCAAAAAATGGAAGAAAAAAGAGAGGAAAAAAATAGTTTCTATCTAATCTAGCGGTGAGAAAAAGAAGGAAACAAAAAGAGGAACCGGTTAAGGACCTTGGGTAGGGGAAAAAAAAAAGATGGTTCCATGATGTGCGAGACAAAGCCACTTTTTTATAGGAGTTATAACTAGGCTATAGAAGTCAAAAAAAAAAACTCAGGACAATTACATCACTACAGTTGTTTCAAACTCTAATTGCACGTTTGTCATTAGAGCATCTCCAACTGTTTGCATTTAACTCGCTATTCTTAAAAATTTAGCAAAATCAAGAAAATCCACTCTCCAACAGTTTGCCAATTCAACTTACTATTTTTATCAACTTGCCAAATCTCGTAGCCGCGCACGCATCTATACGCGTGCGTATCGGCCTTGCCATCCGAGCCCATGCGTCTCTGCTTCCTTCCCACGCGCGTGTGGACAACTCGGCGGCTTCTTCCAGCGCCAAAGCCCCACGGCGGCACGGCCTCCGTCGTCGTCGGTGATCTCATCCCGTTCTGATCCCGTTCTCATCCGATCAGATCCCGATTAGATCGCGCATGGCCCTCGGCGTCCTCCCGTTCTATCCCGTGAAGTCGCGTAGACAAGATGAAGAGAAGGGTATAGACGCAAATAGAAACTTTTTATCATGTTCACTTTGTTAAAGTTTTATTTAATTTTGCATGTTGGTTCTTGTATTTCAAAACCTAAGCTACCATTTGCCCATGTTTTTGAACTCTGTGAGCTGCTGATAAATCATGGAAAAAAAATGTTTGAAAACAAAGAAAAAGTACTATCCTACCCCTTGTCCAAAATTGTTAGAATTTAATTGCTCTTTACTGTAACCTCCTAGCTACCCGTGTAATCTCCTAGCTAGTTGTACCGGCTGCTGGCTGGCTTGGCCCTTTCACACTAGGCTGGCCCCTTGGGCCATCCTCCTCTAATCTCTATATTAATGTAATCCCCTATGTAATCTCACATCGAAGGAATCTAAGCCTGTTTGGCTTATACCATGGTATCAGACTAAAACCGATTCATTTGCTCTCTCCCATGCTGCGCGCACCTCGCGCCGCGTTTGTTTCCCCGGCCGCCGCACGCACTCTGCGCACGCCCATGGCCGCCTCCGGCTCCTCCACCATGGCTACCGCGGCCAAGCTCCGCGACGAAGCCCTCTCTGTTGCCAAGAGGCTGGAGGACGAGGCCTCCTCTTTGTGCATCACCAACACGGAGCGCAGCCAGTGGCTCGTGGAGGAAGCTGCCCTCCTCAAGTCTGCCACTGCCGCCACTGACGCTCCAAGGTCACGGCCCTCCAAGATCGCCTCCGCACGAGCACCCGGACGATGATGATGCCCTTGAGGATGATGACGTCCGCTCTGCTTCCTGTGAAGCTGCAGCCATCGCCCACCTCACAATCAAGCTGCTACCGTCCAGAACATCAAGAACTTAATTCTAATAGTTCTTGATCTTCAATCCTCCAACTACTTCAAGTGGCGCGGCTACGTCCTCCTCATCTCGGTTGCTTCGCCTTGAAGGATCACATCCTCAACATCGACTCCCGCCCTACGATCTGGCATGGTCGCGCATATACTGTGTCGTCTTCTCTTAGCTCTTCAACACCATCTCCGCCGACCTCCTAGATGTCATCCACGAGAACAATGGCCTCACCACACGGGCAGCATGGCTTAGGATCGAACAACAATTCCCTCAACAATCGAGAGTCCCGCGCCATGCTCCTCGACGCCGAGTTTCGCACTCTTTGCCAAGGTGCCCTCTCCATCGAAGACTACTGCCGCAAGATGAAGAGCATGGCAGATGCCCTTGCCAACCTCGGCGAGCCCATCCAGGACCGAACTCTGGCGCTGAACCTCCTACGGGGTCTCAATGAACGTTTCCAGTTCATGTCCCAGCTCATCACCCGCCAGAGGCTGTTCCCGTCCTTCGCTGATGTCTGTGCTGACCTCCGTTTGGCCGACCTCAACATAGGGATGCCTTCTGCCTCTCCTTCGGCTCTCGTCGTCGCGCGGTCCAACAAACTGCCTACTCCGCCATCACCTACGCCTATGCCTCCACGCCCCCATCAGACTGCTGTCGGGCAACCTTCTGGTGGCAACCGCGGCAGACGACGTCGCGGCAGGCGTGGCTCTGGCAGCTCCCAAGGTGGTGCGTAAGGCAATGCCCCCGGTGCAGCACCAGTCACACCATAGTGGTCATCTTTTCTCAACCCATGGACTGGCTCACTTCACATGTGGCCAAGGTGCCAGCACTCATGGCCTACCTCCACGCGCAGTCCAGCCTGCACCACCGCAGCAGCCTCTGGTGGCTGGCGTGCCACCGGTTCACTCCACCGACGATTCTGGGACCTCCTGCTTGGTTGCCGAAGCCCGAGGGTCTCACCAGCGCCTTCAACACCGTCACTCTCGCCCCACCACCGAGTTCCTTGGATTGGGTGATCGACTTGGGTGCCTCCTCCCACATCGTCGCCAACCCTAGTACGGTCACCACATCGCCATCCTCTTCCTTTCCTTCCTCCATTGTCGTAGGCAATGATGACACCCTTCCTGTGTCATTGGCATCGGTTATTCTGCCCTTCATGCACCCTTTCGCCTCGACAATGTCCTTGTAGCCCCTGACATCATCAAAAATCTCCTTTCTGTTAGAAAATTCACTACTGACAATTTTCTTTCTATCGACTTTGACCCTCTTGGTGTTTCTGTGAAGGATCTCTATACCCGAAATGCCCTCCTCAGCTGTAACAGCACGGGGTCTCTCTAGACCTCCAGCTACCTTTATCCACCATCGGCTCCTGTGTCCTTATCGCTACTCCTTCCCCAACTACCTGGCATAGGCACCTTGGTCACCCCAGCAAGGCCACTCTTCAGAACCTCGCTCAGTCCTCCTCGATTGTCTGGAGCAAACTTGAAGATGACTCCCTCTACCATGCCTGCCAACTTGGGCACCATATCTATCTTCCTTTTACTACCTCCCTGTCTAGTGCAGCTAAGAATTTTGATTTAATTCATTTTGACATGTGGACATCTCCTGTTGTTAATGTCTCTGGTTTCAAGTATTATTTGGTTATTCTTGATGATTGCTCCCATTTTCTCTAGACTTTTCCTCTTTTTCCTAAGTCCGATGCATTCCCAACAATTTCTAATTTCTTCGCTCATGTGTCTACCCAATTCGGCTGCACCATTAAAGCAGTCCAATGTGACAACGGTCGTGAGTTTGACAACTCCGCCTCTTGTGCTTTCTTTCTTGCTCATGGTACCACCCTATGCATGTCATGCCCCTATACCTTATAGCAAAATGGGAAAGTCGGGTGCATGATCCGCACCATCAACAACGTCACGCAAACCCTTCTCTTCCAGGCATCCATGCCCCCTACTACTAGGCTGATGCTCTAGCCACTGCCACCTATCTCATCAATCCCTTCCTACCGAAACACTACACATGAGCACCTCTTTCTTCTCTCTCCATGGCACCCACCCTTTCCATCATGATCTTCGCATGTTTGGGTGCACTTGTTATCCCAACCTTTCTGCCACCAGTCCTCATAAGCTTGCCCCCCGCTCCACTCTCTGAGCCTTTCTTGGTTACTCACCGGATCACAAGGGCTATCGGTGCCTCAACCTCACTACCAACCACGTCATCATTTCCGGCCACATTGTCTTTGATGAGACAACGTTTCCTTTCTCCCACAACCGGCCATCCCCACCCCCACAGGAACTCGATTTTCTAACTGACGATGACACTCTACTAGTGTCCCCATTTCCTATAGGTACACCTGGAGTTATTGGCCCCTTGGCACCACCTCTGCCACCGTGTGCTCCCTCCCAGCTCGTGTCTCTGGTACCATCGCTGGCATGCGTGGGAACATTGGCGTCCAGGGCTCCTCCTTCCGGTTTCCAGTACCGGGCCTAGGCACGTCGGCACCCCATACTCCTCCAGGCTTCCCCGCATCTCCGGCGTCGCCTACTACATCTCCGGTGCCCCCGGCATCCTCCACTCAGGCACCACCGACCGTGTCTAGGGCCCCCCGACGTCCTTTGTATAGGCACCCCGTGCACCAGCCTTTCTGGCTCCACCCGTCATCCACGTCCATAGCAGGCATGCCCCAGCTCCTGCCCCGCCACCGAGAGCCTGGCAAGGGCCCTCTTCGACGCTGCAGCATGGTCCCCTCTCCACCTCACTGTTGATAGTCCTTAACTACCCATTTTATACTGTCAACAATGCCTAATTTGGTCATATACGTGACATAAACTATAGTCATAGAGTTTATTTCTAATCACTTCCACAAGTGGTCATAACTATGTGAGTGTAGGTACAAGATGGATATAAACATGGTAAAAGGACTTCATCAAATGGTCATTTTTACTACACCATATCGTAGAGCTCATCGAGATACATGAAATAAAGTTTTGGTTCATCCAATTTGGAGTGCGGATGAAAAAGTTATGGCTTCTAGAAGATCGCAGGCCGCACTGTCCCCACATGGGGGCGAGCGCCCCCAACATGTGGCCAATTGCAACAAAACTTGGTCCATGGCCTCTAAACTCATGGATAACCCCTGGGTAGGCTCTATTCTTGCCACAGGACCACAAGAAGGCCCGGTAGCCCTCACCCCACGGTGCCCGATGGGCTCGAGGAGCAGTCCGGAGTAAAATGGGCGTAACGGGCTCATCCGAACTCCATTTTGGGCGATCCACCCGGCTACACGAAGCTAACAAGAAGGTCTACGCAATTGGCCCAAGTGCCAGGGCGCCCGCCTGCAACTCCGCGGTGCCCGCCCCCGGAATCGACTTCTCCCGTAGTGCAATCGCCTTGGAGGAGCAATCCATCACTGTTGGATGAGAGAGCGGTGGGATGGAGGGCGCTCACCCTCATGCCCAGGGCGCCCACCCCCGTGGACGGGGCTCCCGCCCCCAAATTGACTGAGGCAAGGTTGGTTGGCTTCCCTGTTGGCGTTTCTTAGCATCATTACTAGAATTGCAAAGTCCATGGTAATGTTACCAGAAATGCCTATAGGTATTCTGCAACGTTTATAGAACAAGGTCGTAACTGAAGTGTCCCTTCACATGCATCGAATCTTGATGACCAACACATCCATGGAATGGTGGCAGTCAATCTTGCTTTTCACCTCTTCACCTCCTACGCCCGTACCTCAAACGATCACCACTTAACCCCTATAAAATGGAAACACCAAACCCATGATGTGGAGGAAGTCATCATCATCATCAGAGTACAAAATCCTTGCACCCACACTATTTCCAATGTTAGATTGAAGATGTGAAAGAGAGGAAAAGGAAAACCTCGTCGGTCCACCATGTGAGCGCAGTCGTCGCTTCTCTTCCCCATCTGTGTCTTCCGTGCAATAGCACAAGGCCTTTCGTCTGCCCCTCTCAGTACCAGGCCGCTACTGAATCTTCGTTCTCCTCCATTCATGGCTTGGAGCATGCCAGATCCAATCATCGATGGCCCGGGAGGTGGTGGCAAGTCAAGGTTTCTGGGTTCTGGCTTCAGAACGGCAACATAGGTGCATGCAGGTAAAGACCACATTGTTGTAGCCTTGCAGGGCGTGCAGCGTGTTGTGTCAATGTTGAAGAGTAGGGGAATAGAGAAGGGGTTGTTTTGTACAATAAAAATTCCAGTAGGTGGAATGGCATGTCAAGTACTAAAATCACGCTCCAGTGTCGAGATGATGCTATTGGATTCCTCTACCTGTGGTGTTTCATGGTATTTTTATTACAGTATAAGTTGTGCAATTTGAATTCGCTCTCCCTCCTTCCATTATGAACTGCTCCAGGCCCAGGCAGTGGAATCCATTATTCATACAAACAAATGGAGAATCAAAAGCTGCTGTATTTGGGTGTGTTTCATCGGTTCTACCTTCCATGTGCCGATTCAGTTTAGCCAATATGTAGCACACTAATATATAGACGATTTTTATCTTTCCCTTTTTTTCCAACAACAAAATTTTATATGTTTTTTCCAAACTATGATCCATTATTTATCCAAATTTATCCCCCGAATCTTATGATAATATACTACTCTGATGTTATTTTGGTGTCATCAATTCTCTGGTGACTAGTGCTCAATACAAATAGCACAATATAATTCCTGCAGCAACGCGCGGGGTATCATCTAGTTTATGCAATGAGCAGCATGTTACCAGTTCACTGTTTTTTGTATAATGCCCTTTGTGCCTCATGGTGAACTAGAATTAAGAACTGGATTATTCATCATCAAGACTAGATATTGCACATGTTCGGTACCATAATTGCAGAAACAAAAGTCTGCAATTCACTACTTATGAATGTGCAATAAAAAAATTCAAGTATAAGAGCCACAGATAGGTGGGAGCCACAATTAAAATACATAACCTCAACTTTTCCTTGATTTGGGCCACCTCCAAATCAAAAAGCTTGGTGACCTAGACAATGATTTACTTGTTAACAATCCATCTTCAATTCTTAGTGACAATATACATTAAGTATGACCAGGTTGCTTACCTTGCTGCTGTGCATTCCACAAAGTGAACACAATTGTCCAGCAAAAAACAGCAAAGGCTTCATGGATTACCGCTGCTGCTATCTGAAAACCAACGAAGGCCTCTCTCCAACAAGAAACATAAAAAAGGTCCCCCATGGATAATATTTCAAAGTGTTTGGTGGTGACATAGAAGGAATATTCTAGCTGTATGAAAACCACAACTAAAGTTTCAAAACAAGCAATAAATTATCCAAAGATGTTACTGCATGTTACACAATTGTCCAAGCTTTGATGTGTACGGTTGAGCGGCTAGGAACCAAGTGAAACAGCATACACATTCTAAATCAAATTAAGGACTGTGAAGAAAAAATATACCTTTAGACAGTGGCGGATCCAGGATGGCATCAAGGAGGGGGCTAATCCATAAAAATGCTGATCGATAACGAAGATTTTGTGCTAATTTGGGGCTGTTGCTACAGGGATTTAGTGGAGAATTGAGGCTCAAGGGGGCTGCAGCCCCCCAGGCCCCCTGGATCCGCCACTGCCTCTAGATGCGCAGCAGCATTGTACTTTATTGAAGACAACGGTAGACTCCATGACAATATGACATAGTTGGCACCAATCTCACCAATGGGATCTAATCAGGGTTCCTATAGAATTGAAGCAATTCAAACATCAGCTCACAAGCTCAAAGCCAAGCCCTGAACACATAAACTCAATACATGTACGGAATAAGAACTAGAGGGAACATGAGATTATCTAATGCCAAAGACAGTGACCGGCTTGTCACCAAAGAGAAAGGTCTTGCAGTCATTTGAGGGTGATGTCACACTATGCTTCCAATAAAATGGTGCTTGAGCCTGAACATATGGCAGATGAAAAAATGACATGAAACTACCATCCAATACCATAGCTAAGAACAGACGGACTGGTGTAGCACTAGCATACATGCAAACACAAGGAATTTCCAGTTAGTGAGATCATTATTATATCACCAGGTTGAGCTCCCACATACTCATTCTCATATTTTCTCAACCTCTCACTCTCGCAATTGCTAAGTTTTCTCACTTCCAACAAGGGGTGTGTTCTCATATTTTGATTCATACTAACCCACTCCCAAGGCCGCACACCCAAGGGCTTGCTAGTTTGTGTTGTTTTGCCATGAACAGTGTCGGGAGAGCAATTGCAACTTTCCGGAGAAGAAGCTCAGGACTCTCCAGTCAAACTCCGAGCAACTACACCGAGCATGAAGAAGAAGATGAATCCATGCATGATGTGCAAGAATAGGAAGAAGAAGTTCCAATGGAGGTTCCCCAAGAAGCACTAATGGAGGAAGAAGATATCCCGGCACACTATGACTACGAGGGGGATTACGAGACTCAAGTGTACAACATGGTGAGAGGATGCAACTTCATACACACGCCGGTCTACGATCCCGCTCTACTTCAAGAGACAGGTATGGATGTCGAGTTTGATTTGGTTTTCACTGCTGTTGGTAGGTCGTCCATCAATCCGGTCTGGGAAGAAGGTTCACGCCGACTAACAATTCAATTCCTCTATTCTGTGAAACAATTTGATGATGGATTCTTTGAAGAAGAAAATTACATATCTTGGAAACAATTGAGCGAATGTTTGGGATTTCATAAGAAACGTTCTATTGAATTGAGTAAAAATGTGCTTAAAATTATAAACGCCATAAATTCTGGTGGAAATTTCTGGAGAAATTGTCAATAATAAATTTGTGCCTCTTAATTTGCAAATTCAACGTCCAACTTTGAGATTTATGCATAGATGGATTGCCATGACTTTGTTTGGTAATCCTATTCGAAAAGTTAGAGAAGTTGAACTACAGTTGCTTTATTCCATTGTTCATAAAATTAAAATTGCACTATTAAAGAAATGATAACATTCTGGCAAAAATGGATTAAAAAGGATATTGCAATTGTTTTTACCTCTCTTATCACTCGTATTGCTAGAAAATGTGGTACATTTGAGGATGAAAATCATCAAGTTTTATATTTGACTACTCTCGCAATATTGTTAACGAGATATACTTGGTGCAAGGTCCCACTTTAAAATATGAAAAGAACAAAAATTTGTTTATGAGTTGTGTGCAAGAGAGATTCCGCTCCCTAACTCGGAACTCTACTTCTATGATTCATCGCCGCTGAACTTTCCTCCTGAGACACAAGAGGAAGCTCGTGTTAGTGTTTCATCTGGTGTGGGGGTCACTTCCTCTACCATTGCTTGGTGCTGCCGGGGAGAGGAGGCGAGGGTTTCCCCACAGGAAGGAGTGTGGAACTACAGGGACTTGACCGTGAAACACAGGGACGACCGACGACGTGTACGAAAATTGAGTGACTGGTATTGAGTTGGAACAATTGTTCTCTTTTCTTACACTATATCGCCCCCTTGGTATTTATAGAATATACCAGGGGACGCACATGCTGCCCCTAGCCTTTTCTCCATGCGCCGCCGCGCCGACCAGGTAGGGCTGACATCACCGTTCCCTGCTTGGGGTGACACCTCCGCGCCTAGGCGCTCGGTGAAAGTTCGTGTGGCTGCATTGCACCATCTCTACGTGCGGAATTGACAGGGAGAAAGTGGGTACACGTCGTCGGGATAACATCACTGTATGCGAGCCGTCAGGGCCTCGACCTTGGCGGGGGTTTGCCTAACGGCGGTGGTCCGACACGTCTCGATGGCGCCTTGCATGTCAGAGTTCTGCAGGCCGCCATGTGTGAGGCCCACGGGGCTAGTTGGGGGTCCCTTGCGAGGGTTCCTCCCCCCAACGGCAGCCCCTCGATGGTTTGGTCCGTCGCGCCGGGCCAGAGCAGCGCTCGAACTTGAGGGGAGGGTATAGCGTGGTGTACCCTTGACGGCGACGTCCAAGCTGCTCATGGGCCATGCACGGGTGGGCTGTACAGTGTTGAGTGAGGGATTGGGTCTGCACAGAACACGGTAAGTCACTGGATTTGGTCTAGCGATTTGCGTCGTCACTGGATTTGGTCTAGGGATTTACGTTGCGGGTGTCGAGCTAGGTTCTCGTGGCCGCGCCTATAAATAGTCATGGTAGGCGAGTGGGCGGATTACTGCCTTTGCTTCCACACCTTACCTACTTGCTGCTGCTTCCTTTGGCGAGCGAAGGTTTCTTGCTTGGTCGGTTGGTTGCTGTGGGCGAAGGTTGGGTACTGCTAACGACTCAGTGGTGACCGTTGTCAATGTCGGAGATGGCGCGAACCAAGAGCACTGCCTGCCATGTGGATGCCCCTGCTCGTGAGACCCTCGCTATTGTGGGGCTTTATGCGGGGAAATTGGTCACTCGGGAGTTCCCCTCGTCAGTGTTGGCGGTCCTTATTGCAAATCTAAACCGCAAATATTTTATCAAAATACGACCATAAAACATAGAAATATGGCCTTATAACTAATATTTCCATGAGTTTTGGTGTTTATATATATTGTAGGGACTCTCTCGCCCTTTTCAATGTCAAGTCGACTTCTTTTTTTTTATTTTTTTAGCAACAAGTCAGCTTTTATTTTTTAGTCATTGGTGCCGCCGGCTATAGCCAGCGCAAACGTCGCTCGCAGAAGGGCTCCACTGCTATATATGGGCAACGGGCCGGCACGGCCCGATAGGCTTCGGGCCGAGAAGGCACACGGACACTATTGGCCATGGCTACGGGCCGAGAAGGCACACGGACACTATTGGCCGTGCCTACCAGGCAGGCGGGCCTGACCTTCGGCCTAGGCACGACCCTATGGGCCGAATTTCGTGTCGTGCCGGCCCGACAAGCCCGGCCAATATAGCAGGTCGTGCCGGCCCATGGCCTACTGCGCGAGAAAGGACGAAGGTGAAGCTCGAGGCCACGGCCGGCGCGATGCCGCCGCCGCAGCCGGGGTGGAGCTCGAGGTCGGGGCGGCCGCATCCCGGCGCTACGCCCATGCAGCGGCCGCTAGGTGGAGCTCGAGGAGTCGAGGTCGGGCTGGGCGGCTGGCCGGCTAGCAGGGTGGCGGCGCTCGCTCTACAGCCAGCCGTCGTGGGCGTTTGAGGAAAGGAGGGAGCGCGACGCTCATCGGAGCCGGAGCTTGAGGGGATGGCACCATGGCGGGATGCGGGAACTTGCGATGGAAGTGGAGGAGAGGGCGATGCGGCGTGCAGCGCTGCGCGCCTGGGCGAGGCCGCGAGGGAAGTGGCCGGGCCATCGTTTCTTGGATTGGGAGAGTGGGGAGTGGGGAATTAGGGTTCGGGGAGAGTGTAAATGTGATATATATGTGAATATGGTGATGGGTTGGGCCAATTTTGAGCAGGGGGATATCAATCTGATAGGCTAGCATATGTATATTTGGTGGTGGGCCAGACCAATTTTGAGGAAGGATTTAAATCTGACGGGCCAGCACCGGGCCGAGTCTATTTTATATGCCGTGCGGTGCCGGCTCACGTGCCTGGGATGCGGCCCAGTCACGGCCTGTTCTGCAGGCCGGCCAACTCGGGCCCGTTGGTCATCGGGCCGTGCCATGTTTGGGCCGAGCCAAATTTGCGGGCCTCGTGCAGGGCCGACAGGCCGGGACTACATGCCAAACTTTATCCACTGCTAGAGCGGATGGAGAGTCGGAGCCCTTTTCTATAACGGTAGACAGAGCCGCAAAACATTGATTGTTGCGGCTTCTCTTGACAGACTCAATGCAAATATGTTGGCGTCCTTCTTTTGCGTGCTCCTCACTCGGCTACGCAGGAGGACCCAACTTTTTACTATTTGGTCTTTTTTTTTTGAAAAAATTACATTTAACCCCATGATGGCCATAAACTCATCTTTGGACCCTGCAGCTCGGCACCATGACTCGTGGCACCAAGGTAACACGTCTTGGCGCCGAGGTGCTGGCCATGCAATTAACAAGAGAAATTGTTTGACAAATGTTTTTCAAAATGGCTTCTGCCAGAGGACCTTGAGTCATAGCGGGTTTCAGATGAGCTAGAGCCCTGCCAAATAGGTTCTAAGAATCTGACCTGGACAAAATTAGAGCTCATTTGATACAGGGTTGATTATTCTTCACGAACATGCCACCCTCCTCCCGCAGGGCAACAGAATCCCCATCCCAACCCCCCCCCCCCGGCCTCCCCTTTCATTTCGGTGTTTCATAGGCCACTTGTAACACTTCATTCCTATAAGTTGTTGTGTTCAATTGTCGACTTGTGCGGCTTCTAGTTCTACTAGGAGATGCCGCGGGAGCTTCAAAACTTTCAATGCAATAAAAGCACGAAGAAAATGGTGGATCAAGAGCTTCAAAAATTTTCCAAACAATATGAGTAGAATGAACATAAGAAAAACAACGCTCAGCTTCACAAAATATTATTCTGAGCCACATTCAAATAAACAATCATCAATTTTTAGTAACATCGTCAAAACAACCACAATTACAGTAAGCATCATATTTCATAGATAATTGATTTTGCAACCAGCTATAGCTAAATATATACCACAACAAAATTTACAGCTTGACATTCCTCGGAGCCTAGTCTCTGAAATGGAACAAAGCTAAAATGTAGAATCACAACGTTAGAATAGAATTCACGCAAAAAAAAAGTACTGAATAGAATCAGATAAAGAAATTAGCATATAAAGACAGAAACCTATATAGATGTGTCTTTTTAATTTGACCTATCTGCGATCATTTTTATTGAACGTGGTAATTTAGCTACCAAATGGTTTTTTTTAATGTGTTAGTCTAAAGCACGTAGCACATATGAAACTCCGACAATAGCATGGGCGATCATTACCTGCAGCCGAGATCTGTAATAAAGGAGGACACCTGACAATAGCATGGCCAGTTTGGTTTCTAAGCCATAATCTATGCATATCATTGCTTATCGTGCACATATCATCATTGAGAAAGTGTTTGGCCTTATTATTTTTTGTTTTGACAGTAAGGTTGGCACATGTCGCTCAGTTGTTTTTCAAAGTCCAAATAGGATCAAGAAATTATCCTTGAATAATCCAAGAAGATCACTAACATTGCTAATCAGTCTCGGTTTAATGTTTAGGACAAATATATAGTAGAAAAGAACCAAATACATGAAGAGAGAGGGTTTACCTTAAGAGGAGTAAATTATCTGACGGGAGAAATTAGTGAAGTACTAGTGGAAAACGCGCGCCACTGCGCGCGGAATTAGCAGGTAAATGCTCAGCCAAAAGATGCCTGTTTAGTTCTGGTATGGTAATAGGATTACGGAGAGCAAACAAATACAATTATTTTGCATACAGAGCGGCTACGCTACATTCTACAATTGCTTAGTAGTTGGTGACAAGGAACCGGCCCAGAAGCAGTACACTCAGGTCCTGCATCTGTTGATAGCGGGGTGGTTGACACAAGCTGTCCAGTGTTTGGGCTCACGGTCAGAGACTCAGAGAGGTCTGTGACAGAACCGACCAATTTATTAGAGCACAAGCATATAATTCGTCATTAATTCAGCAAATCATATGATTGAGACCTAATAAACCCGGTAGTCCGTGAAATCTCGAAGGATTTCAAACTTTTCCGGCACGACCAAGATCGTAATAGTTTAGCATACTCATTCACAAGAACCACGTTTAAAACATCATCGGAGTACGAAATAGAGTTATTATAAACCAGTTTAAAGACTCAAAGTAGCGGAAGCGATTTAAGTTCAAATACCACACACACACATTTGAAATACAGTGCCAGGTCCTTAGTCCACATCCAGCAAAAGCATCAAGTCGAGAAAAGTGACCATGCCCAAGGTCTAAGCATCTCTCAAAGCGGGATAGAAACAGTTCTGACAATAGCCATAAAGCATCTCACCATCTGCAAAAACATGAGAAATAAAACCCTGAGTACGAGGATGTACTCAGCTAGACTTACCCGTCATAAACTAAAATAAGTGACTCCAAGGAGTATGCAAGGCTGTATAAGTAGGATAGCTGACTCATTTAAAATGCGGAAAAGCTTGCATGAAGAAACAATTAATAAAAACCTTCTAACAATGTATTTTAATCTGATTAACCTTATCATGCTACATTAGCACCTGTACTAAACAAGCATGGTAAAATTATTCAACAGAAAGTAACCAATTCCGGTTGAGTATCTCAAATCTCAACAGCTCAACCATCTCATCTCTTGTTCGAGTTCTTACTACGATGCCGCTGCTCAAGTCAAGTGTTCACTGTCCAGGAAAGATGGCGATTATAATCGATTACTAACCAGCTGGCGGGTACTCCTCACACAAACCACACTCACCAGCCACGGTGAGCTACAGGTCACCGACATCCAATTCGAGAAAACGCGAGATCAACAGGTACCATCACATCCGGGCACCGTCCGGCTGCCAGCAGGGCGCACCATGCTATATCCAGGCCTTACAACCGCGTAACCCGTGGTCCCCCATCTTCACCAATGCGATGCGTACAGCAGGTCGACTCCCGGCCCAAATCAAAATTAGGCTTCGCGGTCGGAACGACTTATCCTTCCAGCTAAATGTGAGGCATAAATTCAATATGACTTGAGGACGTACAACGGATGGGGTCCTAGTTCGACACAAAAGGGATAACCACATTGAACCTCCAGTTCATTCTCAACTCCAATCCCGCCCGGTCTCGATTTATTATCTCCACATGGTTATCCAAGATAACAATGTATTCAACCATTCCGAGTTACCACCTATAACTCGCGGATGACAGGAAATCACCCGACTTCTACCGATCTAGTTAAGCAGGGCTAAGCAAATAATCGTACCTGAACCTAACAGGGTTGAAGTATAAACAGTGGCAAGGAATATAAGTAATGCAGCAACGGTATAAAACAACGCCTATAACTTAATGCAGCAACAAGTAAAGGACTCAAGTTAGATATTTTGCAAACCACAGGGAGAATGCTCCGGGGCTTGCCTTTCAGGAAAGCGCTTGGCTGGTGGTCGGGACACTCCGGAAGATCAGCTTCGGGATCCTCTTCTGCTGCTGCTTCCCGCATCAAAGCTTCCTATTGGCCTTCCTCTCCTTGTGCTCCGAGAACTATCGTTTCGAGCTCTGACGATCCTGTATGATGCATAGTGCGTATGAATACCGTGTATACATATAAATACAATGCCGATGGTGATGGTAAATGAATGCTCAGCTAAGATGAATGATATGATATTGGAAAACATGTATGATAAGCACATGTCATCTGCATTCTCTTCTACCGATAAAACTTAATAAACCTCGCATTACAAAATACTCGCACACTATAGGGAATTATAAACAACCATTGTTTTGCACACTACACTCTACTAAACCACAATCAATAGCAGATCATACATATCATGAATAGCATAAAAAGCATTTTTACACACATAAAATGATAACTCTAAAGCATTATTTATAAATGAAAGAAATTAGGGTATAACCATAACATGACTTTATACTACTCAGAAAATTCTGTAAAAATTACAGGAGCTTAATCACACCAAATAAAGACTACCATAAAAATTTTAAGTCAAAACAGTAAGTACTTTATCCTGCACAAAAATAACAAGGCAGCACAATTTCAGGGGCATAAAATACTTTGTACATAAAAGTATATCAAACAATAGATCTCAGAACATAATTAGCTCTATATTGACATAAAAACACTCTCCAAAAAGTTTCATGCACAAATTCCTTATACATTATTTATTATGAATTATTTATCCTCACATGAAAATAGGCACCATAACTAGACAGATCAAACTTTCTATATGACATAACCTTATAACATTTTTCACAGATAGAGCATGACATAAGAAGACTAACAAACTTGGTCTCATATTTTTCTGAGCAACAGAGAATTACTTATGCATTTCCTAAGATAAAAGCAATTAATAGAGATAAATAAAGCTATACAGAAAAGTATCACAAATTCTACATTTCATATTTTTCATGCATAGATCATCTCATAAGAAAAATACTGCAAGTTGAACCAACTCATTTGGATAAAAAATGAGCAAGTTATGAATTTTCAAAGCTTTAAACAAAATCTGAAATCAATTCTGGAAAAGAAAAAGGAAAAAGCACTTTACACCGGGGACCCTGAGATTTCCAGAAACTAACCGAGCCCTAATAGGTAAATCTCTGTGTCTGGCAACTTTACACTCAAGTCCGGGAAAGAACAGGAAATCATGCCCGAGGTCCTTGCGGCGGGGGATGGTCGTCGGCGTCGGGATTCCTCGCCGACGGCGAGGTCTTCGGCCGAGCCACGGTTACCAACAGACTCAACTCGTCAAAGCGGGCACATTGGTGTAAAAGATGCAAGAAAACATCGGCGTTTCGACCGGCGGCGACGCACAGAGGCGGACGACGGCGAGGGTTGGCGGTACGCCGGCCATCTCGGGCCACGGCGGGGCAAACGGACCAGCCTAACAGCTCTAGCAGACCAAGACGGTTCAAACGGACCAGATCAAGTGAGGAATGGATGGCCGGAGCAACGTCGGCAAGGTACGTCGGCGAGCGACGGCGGATGGCCAAATTCGTCGGGCTCAGACTCTAATCGACCTCATGAACTACTCCAATCGATCTTACTCGAGCAGACGGACACGATGCACTAGTTAATTGAGGGAGAGAGGGGTTGCTGGGCACGGCGGACCGCGCGGCGGTCGGGCGGCCATGACCGGCGAAGGAGAAGGTGGTCGATTCGACCTCTACCTTGGGTCTCGGTTGCAGGAAGGGTGCGCAGGGTGTGGCCAGCGTCGAGGCAGAGCGATTGGCGAGTCCTCGGCAAAAAGTGTCAGGGCTGTGAGGTGTGGTGGCGTGCGAGCTTGCGGCGGCGGCAATGGCGGGGCGACGTCCGCGTGCTCGGGCTCTGGTGGAAGATGAAGGGCAAGAGCGTGTCGGGTGGCGGAGAAGAGAGGGAGGGAGAGACTGACGCGGTCGGGGCGGCTTGAAACGGCCGCTCGGGCTCGGACCGAGGCAGCGCGGCGTCGGAGCTCTTCGAGCGCGTGGCAAGCATGCTGGCAGAGCGGGGCTGAGCGGAGGGCGAGTGGCGAGCTGTGGGACCGGGCGAGCGCGGTGCGGCGGATCCGTGTGCGGCGCTCGGGTGCAGGGTCGGAACAGCGGGCAGCGGCAGCGGCCCGACGTACGGACGCCACGCGGCCGGCGTCGGGTCGGACAGCGTCGCGAGGAAGAAGAAGAGAGGAGGAAGAAGAGACTGTGCGGTGGGTCCCACTGCGCCAAGATTCGTGCAGACTTGATGAACCCCATATTTTCCAAAATAATCCGAATTTGAAGAAACTCATAAAAGATGAAATGTTCCTTTTGATGAGTAGAACATTTCACTTTTAAACATCAAAACCTAATTCTGCCTAGAATTTGAATTTCAAAAATGGGGATTTAAAATTAAAAGAAAATCATTTTTACAAACTGTTTTTGACATTTTTGACCCACTTCCAAGCCTTTTCATGAAATGACCCCAAAATAAGTTTTACTCCAAATAATTTTCTCTACAAACTTCATTTAACACTCAACCTCAAACAAGCAACCCTTCATATAGTTCTAGTTCAAGTCAAGGTAAGCACATATTTAAACTTTGTCATTTCATGTAACAAAAATGATGCAATTGAGATGGTTATGCTTATAAAGTGCAATATGATGCATGCTTAACACCAGAGTGTTACAAGGTCGCTGTTCATGCAAAGAGGAACTGAAAAGTTGCAGCGACCACGTTGGCACCTTTAGCAAATTCTAGAAAAATAGGTTAGGCCCGATTTGGGACACAACGACCTGCAATAGCATTCTTCATTTTCTGCGGCAGCAGGAAACTCTAAACCTGGAGGTGTGGTACAGAAAGTAACAGTTAATGCATAAGTGTAATCTCGACATTCCAGTTAATTATAAAAGCAACAATAATGCGACAAGGCAAAAAAAATGCAGAACGCCTCTAGCTGGCGGAGAAAATAGGGGTAACAAGAAATGTACCCTAGCAAATATGCATATATGTATTCATATTTACTTAGGAAAAACCATACCGATTTGATCTAGCACTTCTTTGAGGCAATATTTTCCATGCATGAACAGTATGAGAAAGGTGGAGGTAATTTCACAAATAGCCTTTTGACATAGCACTTCTTGTTTTTTTGGAGACCAAAGCAATGCAACAACCTGATGTAAAATTTGTACATAAAAACTGATGGTGAGAGACCTTCTATAGAGGTTGGTAATTGAAAGCAACATGGCCGTGTTTTTCTGTTGGCAGGGCAAGTCTGTGAGACTGAATTAGCAAATAAGGCTTTTATCAGAGAAGACCATAACAATGAGTGGGACTTCTAGAAATGTGTAGCCTGACATTAGTAAGAGGGGACAGAAAGAGACTGAATTTCTTGTAGCCGAACTCATTAATAAGAATCAACACAAGCAATGAAAGGGAGAACACTTGGGGACTGACCAAGCAAGAGCAAAAAGAGCACCATGAATGCATCTGAAGAAAAACTAATCGAGCACCACAATTATGACATAATGAGATGCCACTGCCACCGGAAAACTAAGAATATCTTAAACACGAAAACTGAACTATGAACAGATTATCTGAACAATATAAGAGTGATATGGCTGAGATAACTCAGGCTGCACTCGAAACCTAGCTCTCTAATATACATAACCTTTATATCTGCTAGATAGACTGATATAGCATGAAGCATCTTATAATAATGGAATATGGATATGATATATTTCAGGGACACTCCAATATGACACGTGCATGTTACTACCACGAATCGCTCGGATTGCATGTTACATGTGCACAGGTCCATAATGGAACAAAATGTTTTTCAAAAATTCAGATAGTAGCCGATGAGGAAATAATTAAATTATTGTATCTATATTACTTAGCTTCATATATCTTATTCCTACTCGAAATGCATCAAGATTTTATATATGGGTAAGGAATACATAATCAATCAATCCTCCAGGGTACTGTTGTACGCATGTTTAGTGTTCAGACCTCCCACGCTACGTGGAAGAGTATGGACCAGTGGTGGTGGATGTTATGACCGGCCTGTAGTACTCCAGGCGCAGCCGGCCCATGAGTGGCTAAATTGGCCAATAGTTAATTTATTTGGAGTTATTTGATATTATTAGCAATTAGCAGAAGGGGTTATTTAGCAAAGGATATTCTAGTAGTATAAATACCTTGTAATTGGGATTATTGAGATTAAGCAGAAACTTTGCCATCGGCCCTAGCTCCTGCTCACGTAAGCTCCGGTGTGTGTCCGGCACACACCACGCCTCCATCGTCCGGTGCCGCCACACTCGAAGGAGCTCCGCCAGCGTTCGGCCCGGACGATTTTCAGCCCAAGTTCCACAAGCTTGAATTCACGACCTACGACGGCTCCGTGGATCCACTGAACTGGCTCACGCATTGCAAGCGGTTCTTCTAGGGCCAGCGTACTCAGTGTCACAATGTACTTGGATGGCATCTTCCCACCTCACCAGCAATGCTTAGACGTGGTACTACGCCCTCGAGCAGGACGAGGGCATGCCTACCTGGGAACGCTTCAAGGACCTGTGCCGCCTTCTTTTCGCTCCCATCTATGGCTCCTGGCTAGCTGAGCTGGGCTGCTTGCCGTTCCACTCCACGGTCTAGGAGTTTATGGACCCTTCCAAATGATCCTCGCGCACACCCGGAACATCTCTACGCGCCAGAAGGTGGAACTCTTCGGCGGCAGCCTCCCGGAACATCTTTGGGTGGATGTCGCGATGCGGGCCCCTCCTTACCTTTAGACGGTGATTTTCTTGGCGCCTTCGAGAGTCACGCGACGGCCGTGACGACCCTGTGGAGCTCCGCAGCGCGGCGCCCGCCCCCTCAATGACCAGGTCTTCCTCCACGCGCTCAAGTGGTGGGTGCGGCTCCAGCGGGTGCACTAGCCCTCCCGGCCCATGGACCTGCACGCGTGGCAGCACTAGGCGCTGCAGCACCGGCTCGCACGTTTCGTCGTCTCTTGCCGACCAAGATGCAGGAACACCGTCTCGCCCTGCTCGACACGGGTTGCACCCACACCTTCATCCAGGGCGCAGCCATGCGCCATCTAGGCCTCGCTCCAACGGGGGTTGACCACCTCTACGTCACTGTTGCCAACGGCGAGCGTGTTCCATGCGAGGTGATTGCTCGAGACGTCTCCATCACCATAGGCGGTGAGGCGTTCCCGTCACTTGCGTTGGCCTCACGCTGGGCTGCTTTGACTTCATCCTCGGTGTCGACTTCCTCCAGACATTGGGGCCTCTCCTCTAGGACATCGAGGCATTCACGGTGGCCTTCCAGAGGGGCGACCACCGCATGACGTGGCAGTGTGTGGGCGCCTCGGGCGCAGCCACGCAGCGGCAGTTGTCCGCCATTACGGTCGACCCACCCCAGCCACTGCTGGACAGCATCTACAGCAGCACGCCACGATCTTCGATGAGCTGCGGGGCCTCCCATCCGTGCGGCCTTATAATCACTGGATTCACCTCCTTCCCGGGACGGCACCGGTGGTGGTGCGGCCGTACTGGTACCCACAGCTACAAAAGGACGAGCTCAAGCGCCAATGCGCTACCATGCTCGAGCACGACATCATCCGCCGCAATACTTCTCCGTTCTCCGCTCCCATGATGTTGGTCAAAAAGGCGGACGGGTCATGGCGCCTCTGCATTGATTACCGTGCGCTCAATGACATGATGTCCAAGGACAAATTCCCGATTCCAGTGGTGGACGGGCTTCTGGATAAGCTGCACGGCGCCAAGTTCTTCACCAAGCTGGACCTTCGGTTGGGCTATCATCAGGTGCGCATGCACCCCAAGGACATCGTGAAGACGGCCTTTCGCACTCACCACGGCCACTTCGAGTTCCTGGTCATGCCGTTTGGCTTGTCCAATGCCCCGGTCACCTTTTGATGAACGACATACTCCGACCCTTCCTCCGCGGGTTCGTGCTGGTATTCTTCAAATACATCCTCATTTACTCCTCGTCGTGGGTGGCGCGCCTCCAGCACATCAGCCTCGACCTCGTCGCACTTCAGGCACATGGTCTCTTCCTGAAAAGCTCCAAGTGCTCCTTCGGTGCTTGCTCCATCGCCTATCTCGGCCACGTCATCTCCTCTAACAACGTCGCTATGGATAGCGATAAGGTGGCGGTGGTCGGGGCCTGGCCGGTTCCACGGTCGCTCGTGTCGTACGCAGCTTCCTAGGGCTAGCCGGCTACTACCGCAAGTTCATCAAGAATTTCGGCTCCATCGCCAAGCCTCTCATGCGCCTCTTGCGCAAGGAGGCGTTCATCTGGGATGTGGTAGCCAAGGAGGCTTTTGCGAACTTCAAGTGCGCCCTGTCTTTGGCAGCGGTGCTGCAGATGCCGGACTTCAAGCAACGGTTCGTGGTCGACTGCGATGCGTCCGGTGCTGGCTTTGGTGTCGTTCTACATCGGGGGCGGGGCCCCTAGCCTTCTTCAGTAGACCATTCGCTGCACACCACATGAGCACGAACTCATCGGGTTGGTGCAAGCAGTACAACACTGGCGGCCATATCTCCGGGGCCGTCGATTTCTCGTCCGCACCGATCACTACAGCTTGAAGTTTCTCCTAGACCCATGGTTGTCCACTGTTCCTCAACACCAGTGGATCAGCAAGTTGTTTGGGTTTGACTTCTCCATCGAGTTTCGTCCTAGGCGTCTCAATGCAGCAGCCGATGCGCTCTCCCGCAGTGACGAGGACATCCCGATTGCCCATGCCGTGTTAGGACCTTCATTTAGCCTCTATGACGACATACAGGCAGCCACTGTAGAGGACCAGGAGGCAGGCGACCTCCTACAGCAGGGGGCAGCGGGGCGCTGGATCCCTTGTGGTGCACCGAGACGGCTTCCTCTTCCACGGCAAGCGTGCGTTCGTCCCCCCAAGGACTTACGCCACCAGGTGGTGTGGTTGGCTCATACAGCGCCAAGATTTCTACATCCCCGGTGACCGCGTCCTCGTGCAGGATTTTGTCCGCGCCTGCGATACGTGCCAGCGCAACAAGACACCGACCACTCATCCGGCGGGCTTGCTATAGCCCTTGGATGTACCTTCGCAAGTGTAGGCTGACATCTCCATAGATTTCATTGATAGCCTTCTGAAGGTATACGGCAAGCCGATCATCTTGCCGGTGGTTGGTCGGTTTTCCAAATATGCGCACTTCATCACACTCAGCCACCCCTACACGGCTGCTTCGGTCGCGCACGCCTTTTTCGAGGGCATTGTGCACCTCCATGGCTTTCCCAACTTCATCATCAGCGACCGTGAAAGGTCCCTTGTTTGGATTTGATAATTGAGTGACAACTTTAGGATGGACTAATGTGTTTATGGTTGAGATACACAAGATTAATCCATAGATACATGTGTGTGAGCAACATATGCCATGGTGTGAAAGAAATGGCTTGGAGATGCAGCGAGGCTCACACATGTGATGTTAAAGGAGCTCGTAGCATATGAAACATGACATGCAGTCATGTGACCAAGATGGAGAAGATCAAGATGAGGCTTGGCTCGGTGGACCGGTTGCATGTGTGAAGAGCAAGTCAAGGCTTTGAAGTGATGGACCGTGAGACGGTGAAGCTTAAGCAAGACTTGGTGCCGATGGACAGACGCAACGGTGAAGAGCAAGTGAGGTCAAGATCGATGGACGAAGAAGGTTGCACGATGATATGAAGTGGATCATATCATTTGGTGATTATGTTGGTGCATGTGTTGCATTGGCACATTGGAGGAAGACGGTTTGAAATGGAAATGCACAAGGCAAATGTATAACCTAGGGCAAGCCTCGTCAAGGTTCTACGACACTTATGTCATCACCAATCACCTCTACGTCCTCCACATCAACACGGCCAAGCTTTGGCATGAGCGGTAAGGCCACATCCACTTCGACGCGCTCTGACAGCTGGCCAAGGGGGCCATGGCGTGCGGGCTGCCGGTGATCGACCACGTCTGGCAGTTCTGCGACACTTGTGTCATCACCAAGCACCACCGAGCCCCGTTCCCGTCCGAGGCCATGTTCCATGCGCAAGAGCCGTTGGAGCTGGTCCATGGGGACCTCTGCGGCCCTGTGACTCAGGAGACTCCTAGCGGCAGGCGCTACTTCCTGCTGCTGGTCGACGACGCCACGCGGTATATGTGGGTCATGCTGCTCACCACCAAGGACGCAGCGGGGGAGGCCATCAAGCATCTCTATGCTACTGTGGAGAAGAGGAGCGGGAAGAAGCTACGCACACTGCACACGAACAACGGGCTTGAGTTCACGGTCGTTGAGTTCATGGCGTACTGCACCAAGGAAGGCATCGAGCGCCACTACAATGCCCCCTACACGACACAGCAGAACGGGGTGATGGAGAGGAGGAACCAGACCATTGTTGCCATGGCACGTGCACTGCTGAAGCAGAGGAACATTTCAACGTGCTTGCGGGGTGAGGCCATGGTGACCACCATTCATCTGTTGAATAGGTCACCCACCAAGGCGCTAGAGGGCAAGAAGCCATACGAGGCTTGGCACGGCAAGGCACCGGCGGTGGGCTACCTGCGCACATTCGGCTGCGTTGCTTTCATGAAGGACCTATCATAGGTGAAGAAGCTAAATGACTACAGCCACCTCAGCATCTTCATCGGCTACGCCGACGGCACCCGGCGACCCAGCGTGTGCACGTCTCGCGGGACGTCGTCTTCGACGAGAGCCGTGGCTGGGACTGGATCAAGGAGGGAGGCGGGCCAGCTCCGGCAGGGGAGGAGTTCGTCGTCGAGCACCTCTGGGAGGGCAGATCGGGGGGAACGAGCACGGTGTCGCCTTCGTCCCCTCCTCCGAGCCAAGCCTATGCTGCAGCCACGCCGCGCGCGTCGACTCCTACTCCTGAGAAGCATGGGAGCCTAGAAATAGAGCATGGCGAGACTCCCCTGCCCCAAGCAACTCCGGCTCTGAGCGTTGTTAAGGCTACACCGGCGGCGGCCACGTCTACGGTCGCACCCGCAATCGTGCTAGCCACGCCCCAAGAGGGATAGGACCGGCTGGACACGTGTTACGACCACGAGCCGCTCTGCTACCGCACGGTGATGAACATCATCGACGATGGCACGCCACGTGGTCTGGCGCCATGGCTGTTCGCCCAGCTCCACTTGACACACGCTGGCGAGCCGATCAACCAAATGGGGGCCAAGCGCGATCTAGCGTGGGAGGCCGCCCATCGACCCACCTCTCTCAAGTGAGTCTACAAGATCAAGAAGGATGAGAAGGTGATGGTGACCAAGCACAAGGAGGGCATCGACTTCAATGATGCCTTCGCGCCGGTGGCGAGGATGGAGTCCGTGCGAATGCTTCTCGCACTGGCGACACATGAAGGTTGGAAGGTGCACTACATGGACGTGAAAGTCCGCCTTCCTCAATGGTGACCTCAAGGAGGAGGTGTACGTGCGTCAGCCGCTTGGGTTCCACGTCACGGAGAAAAAAGTAAAGTGTACTGGCTGCGCAAGGCCTTCTACGGGCTCAGGAAGGCACCGCACGCCTGCAACATGAAGCTAGACTGCACCCTGAAGGAGATGGGGTTCAAGCAGAGGGAGCACGAGGAGGCGGTGTTCCGGCGGGGCGATGGTCTCCCTGTCCTGCCGATTGGCGTCTACGTCGACGACCTTGTCGTCATCGTCGCCAACTTAAGAGAAGTGGAGGAGTTCAAGCATGAGATGAAGAGGTTCGAGATGAGTGACCTCGCCTGCTCTCTTTCTACCTCGGCATCGAGGTTCACCAAGATGCTAAGGGCATTACCCTGCGGCAAGTTCACTATGCCCAGCGCATCCTCGAGTTTGAGGGGATGGTGGACTGCAACCCGGTGGCTATGCCCATGGAACAAAAGCTCAAGCTCAGTCGCAAGAGCGAGGCAGAGAAGGTGGATGCCACTTAGTACCGGCGTCACGAGCTGCTGATTTTGAAGAATGTTATTTTCTTGTAATAGAGATATGTATAAGTCAAAGTCATATTGTATTGCATGTTCATATTGTACTGCATTTGGCTATATATAGGAGATCCACCCCTCCCTAATGGGTGTGAGGTATTATTCCAATCTTCCTACATGCTATCAAAGAACCAGGCCTCTTCCCCTCACCTCCTCTGCCCCTAGTCTTCCTTTGCTCCCATGACTCCAAGTCAAGTCATTGGTCTCCCTTGCTCCTGCTCCCCCTCCCCTCTTCCAGTCTCTCATGACTCCAAGTCAAGTCATCGGTCTCCCCTGCTCCTGCTCCTCTCTTCCAGTCTCCCCTACTCAGGTGACTACAGGTCATCGGTTGTAGTCGTCTTTGCCTTCGAGGACTCCATGTCATCGGTCTCCTGCTCCTGCTCCAGCACTCCTCTCTCGTTCTCCCCTACTTCTACCAGCAAAGACTCAAGTCGTAGTCTCCTCTGCTCCCTACTTCGTCGCTATCTGCCCAGCCCCTGCGTGCTTGCTGCTTCCTCTGTTTTCAAATTCCTTTACCTCCTCCTCTGCTCCCCACTTTAAAGTCTTTGCATCATTGTCTGCCCTGCCCCCAGCGTGCTCGCTGCTTCCTGTGTTTTCCAAATTCCTCCACCTCCATCACTGCCGGCTAGATTGTTGCGCCTTACGCTAAGATCAATGTCCACTCCCATGTTCCCATTGTCCTCGAGCTGCAACACCCCAACTTCCCTAATTGGGAGCCCTTCTTCAAATCCCTGCTCAGAAAGTTTGGCCTTCGCGGTCACATCAATGGGATGCATGTGCCCATAGTTGGCTCCTTGGGTCCGTTGGCCCTGATGTCTAGGACCTCACCAGGGAGAACGACCAGACAGCCCGCCAACTATGGGTTGCCATTGAGGGTTTTGTTTCTCTCCAACAAGGAGACCCGTGTTGTCTTCCTGCATGAGGAATTTTCCTCCATGAGACAGGGTGACCTCTCTATCAACGACTACTACCAACGCATGAAGACTGCACCGATGCCATCAAAGATGTCGTCCATGGTGTCTCACCATCATAGCTCATCCTCAACCTCCTCTGTGCCCTCAATCCATGATTCTCTAGCACGACAGACATCATCACGGACACTTCGCCGCTGCCCAACTTCAACATCACACGTCAGAAGCTCATTCTCAAGGAACTTCGCCTCGCTAATGAAGGCAAGGATTCCTCTAAAATCACGCTCCTCGCCGCCGGGTCGACTTCCAGCGGCACAACATGTCGTGGGGCCTCTGCTTGCTTTAGCGTGGCCCATCCTGCTTCTAACTATGGTAGGGGCGGCGGTGCCAACTACAACCACAACAAGAAGAAAGGTGGCGGAGGATGGGGTCCGCAGCAGCAGCAGCAAGGGGACTCACATGCTCCAACCCAAGGTGGCACAGTTACAGCACCAGCTCTGGTTTCACCCTCCTCAGCAGCAGCTAGCAGCAGCCACAGTGGCCTGGACTAGGGCTGCTTGGGGCACCTCCACAGGCATATTCAGCCTTTGCCCCTGCTGAGTTCTCAGCCCTGGCTGTCATCCAGCAGCCACAATTTGCTCCTCCACCATGTCCTCATGCTGGTGGGTGGAACCAGGAAGGCCTCATCACCACCTTGAACCAGATGGCTCTTCAAGGTGCCGGTGCTAGTCCAGCAACCACAATTTGCTCCTCCACCAGGTCCTCATGAAGGTGGGTGGAACCAGGAAGGCCTCATCACCGCCTTGAACCAGATGGCTCTTTAAGATGCCGGTGGCTAGTCCCTGGGTTCTGGACACCGGTTCCACAACCCACATGGCTTCGTCGGATGGTATACAGCTCACCCGCCTTCCTCCTCCTCTTCATCCATTACCATGGGTAATGGTCAATCCATACCTATTGTCAGTCATGGCACCTCTATCCTTCCCACTGCTGACAAGTCCTTCTATCTCAATAATGTTCTGGTTGCCCCTAACATTGTGCACAACCTTCTTTCTGTTCATCAATTGACACGTGATAATTGTTGTTCCATTGAATGTGACGCTTTTGGCTTCTATGTTAAGGATCCATGGACAGGACGTGTGGTTCTTCGCTGTAATAGCAACAACGACCTCTACACCATACCATCCACATCACCACCCACCACCGCCAGTTGCAGCATTGTCGTCTCATCCACCTTATGGCATCACCGCCTTGGTCATCCAGGAGCCTCTACTATCAACTTCCTCTAGAAATAGTTTGTCATCACGTGTAATAATGCAGCGAGATCCTTGTGCCATGCCTGCCAGCTGGGCAAACCCCCTCGCTTGCCATTTAGTACTTCACATTCCACCACATCTGAACCTTTTGATCTAGTTCATTGTGATGTGTGGACCTCTCATCCATTGTTGGTCTTTTCCACTGCGTCAAAAATCTGAAGTCTATGGTCAACTTGTATGCTTTGTTTCCTACGCCAAAACCCAGTTTGGTCGTGTGCCCAAGTGCTTCAAACTAACAATGGCACAGAGTTTGTCAACTGTGCCATGGATGCCTTTTTCTCGAGTCATGGCATTTTGCTTCACCTTTCATGTCCTTACATTTCTCCACAGAACGGCGAAGTCAAGCGCATGATTCGTACCACCAACAACACTATCCGCACCCTGCTGATTCATGCCTCCATGCCACCCACTACAACAACCTACTTGTTGAACAGGTGCCCGTCTTCCTCTGTTGGCCACCAGCTCCCATTCCAACTCCTTCATCGCTTGGTCCCAGTGTTCGAATTGCATAGGAGGTCAGTTTGCCTGCTATGGCTTGTTATTGAATTGGAAAGTTGCAAAGCTTAAAGATACAAGGGGTGGCTACTGCTTATATAGAGCAGGGCCTCTACCAACTCCCTAAGCATATTCTTGCATAAAGCAAGAAGCTCCTAGACACCTTAATAGCCAAGGCATCTCATGATCACCTTGAGAGCCAAGGCATACTCTAAAGCATAAAGGTAAATGCAGAAAAGTAAGATACAAGTGTAAGCTTAATAGCATCAATCTCCCCCTTAAGCCTAACACTACTGGATCTTCTTCACGCCAATTCTCCCCCTCACCTCCTGGAACTTGGACTTGCCCAGAGACTTGGTAAGGATGTTAGCCAGCTGATCAATGGTAGGAATGTAGCTAGCCTTAATGCTACCATCCTCAAGATAGTCCCTAATGAAGTGGAACTTAGTCTTGATATGCTTGCTCCTGTCACGGAAGACAGGGTTCTTGGACAGTGCCAAGGCAGACTTGTTGTCCACCATGAGCTCCACCACCTCCACTTTTCTACCCAAGAGCTCCCTGAGGAGCCTGGACAGACAAAGAGCTTGAGTTGTTGTAGAGGCTGTGGCAAAGTACTCTGCCTCACAGCTGGACAAAGCTACCACCTTCTACTTGATCAACTGCCATCTGACCAAGCAGTTTCTTGGACAAAGCCACCACCTTCTACTTGATCGACTGCCAGCTGACCAAGCAGTTACCTAGGAAGAACATTGTCTCGCTGGTACACTTGCTTGTGTCGATATCGCCAGCGAGGTCGCTGTCGCAGTAGCCAATGAAGTGCGCCGTGCTAGGAGCCCTCTTGTAGTGGAGACCGCAGTCTAGAGTCCCAGCCAAGTAGCAGAGCACGTGCTTGATGGCCTGCTGGTGCTCGATCGTTGGTCGCTCCATGAAGCGGCTAAGGTAGCCGATGGCGAACGCCAAGTCTGGCTTGGTGTGCACCAAGTACCACAGGCTGCTGATGAGGCGCCGGTACTGAGTGGGGTCCACCTCCTCTACCTCGCTCTCGCGGCTAAGCTTGAGCTTCTCCTCCATTGGTGTAGCCGCTGGATTGCAGTCCACCATCGCCTCAAGCTCGAGGATGCGCTGGGCGTAGTGCGCCTATCGCAGCATGATGCCCTTAGCATCCTGGTGAACCTTGAACCTCTTATTCATCTGCTGCTTGAACTCCTCCATCTCCTTCTAGCTGGCGTCGGTGATGACAAGGTCATCAACGTAGACGCCAATCAGCAGGACAGAGTGACCATCGCCTCACCGGTACACCGCCGCCTGAACCCCATCTTCTTTAGGGTGCAGTCCAGCTTCACGTTCCAGGCGCGCAGCGCCTGCCTAAGGCCATAGAGAGCCTTGCGCAGCCGGTACACCTTCTCTTCTTCTCCGGTGATGGCGAACCCGGGCGGCTGCCACACGTACACCTCCTCCTTGAGGTCGCTGTTGAGGAAAGCCTACTTCACGTCCACGTGGTGCACCTTCCACCCTTCCTGCGCTGCCAGTGCGAGGACCATCCGCACGGACTCCATCCTCGCCACCGGCACGAAGGCATCATTGAAGTCGATGCCTGCTGCTGCACGAAGGCATGCACCACAAGCCTCGCCTTGTGCTTGGTCACCCTCCCCTTCTCATCCTTCTTGATCTTGTAGAACCATTTGAGGGAGATGGGTCGGTGGCCGGTGGGCAGGTCCACGCATGTGCCATTTTTCTCCAATGCCTCCAGCTCCTGCTTCATGGCCACCTCCAACGCCGGATCACCCTTGGCCTCCATGTGGTTGATCGGCTCACCAGCATGCATGAGGTGGAGCTAGGCGAACAGCCGTGGTGCCAGACCTGGTGGCATCCTGTCGCCGATGATGTTCGTCACCGTGCAGTAGCGGAGCGGCTCGTCGTCGTAGTACGCGTCCAGCCAATCCTAATCACCCTCCAAGGGCGTGGCCAGCTGGATTGCAGGCGCAGTTGTAGACGTGGCTGCTGTCGAAGTGGCCTCGACAGCACTTGGGGCCGTAGTCGCCTGGGGCAGGGGAGTCCCACCATGCTAAGCTTCTGGGCTCCATTGCTCCCCCGGAGCTAGAGTCGGTGCGCACAGTGTGGTCGAAGCTAATGCGGGGCTTGGAGCAGGGGACAAAGGAGACACCATGCTCGCTCGTGAGGCGTAGGGCAAAGTCCTCGACTTGCTCCCCTGGCCGTAAGGCCAGAGCTTCCCACTCACTGCGATGCCGCTGTAGAGTGGAACGCTGTACACGTTCACCACCAACGCACCGTGTTGCGATTGCCTCCAGGTGAGCTTGGTGGGGCGCTTGTTGGCGATGGCAGCGGCCAACTCCAGCGCAGAGAGCCTCCAACGCGCGCAGATCCTCCCCGTATGTGACGTTGCTGAAGTGCACGGCCTCCCAGAGCCTGTGTACCGGGAGCTTCACCTTCATCAGCACGCTCCACCCGTGGTAGTTGTCGCTGTTGAGCATCGGCCATGTAGTGCTCTCCCTGCGGTACACCTGCATCACCGGGGACCGCCCCCCACGGCCACGGGGGTAGCGATCCGGAGAACGCGACTCACGACGGAGATCTCAGGGCTGCGGCCAGGAACCAGCAGTCGATCCCTCTGCCTCCTCCTCCCCCTCCTTCACCTCCGCGCGCAGGGCAGTGGCCGCTGCCTGCGCTGCTACTGCTATGGTGGCGGCTTCTCCCACTTGCTTCGCTACGGCCAGCCGCGCCTTGAGGCTAGCCGAGTCCGCGTCCTTGCCGCTGGGCTTCGGCTTCTTCTCGTTGGCAGCGGCGAGGCGAGCACGCTCAGCAAAGGTGGACATGGTGGCAGCGGTAGCTGATGGGGCTTTGCAAAACCCTAGGCCCCTGATGCCAATTGTTGGAATTGCATAGGCAATGCAAACCCTCCTAGATGTCAGTTTGCCTGCTATGGCTTGTTATTGAATTGGAAAGTTGCAAAACTTATAGATACAACGGGTGGCTACTGCTTATATAGAGCAGGGCTTAAACACCTTGCATATCAAGATGCTCCTAGACACCTTAACAACCAAGGCATCTCATGATCAACTTGAGAGCCAAGGGGTGCCTTGGCATTTCCACTCGGCGTGCGATTATATCCCGACATGTTGTCTTTGATGAGTCTGTTTTCCCCTTTGCTGCCACTCCGTCTTCGGCCTCTTTGCTTGATTTTCTTCTGCAGGATACTACTTGGGTTGCTCTCTCTGATACAGAGTTGAGCAACCATTGCCTCAGGACCTCGACGATCCAGCCATTATCATGGTTATCCCTGTTCAGCCCTCTATTTAGCCTACCATCCCTACTGCCCAGCCGGCTAGCCCTACCCCCGCTACACCTTCGGGTGGGACCGATCGGTTTGGAATCACTTACCACCGACGGCCACCTACACCGGAACCAGCACCAGCTGGCTAACCTGCGTTTCAGAGGGCAGGTGTACCAGCGGCGATCTTCTTCGCCAACTCTGCCGTCCACCACCACATCCGGTGGGTCTGCACCACCACCTGTGCACGGGCCGTAAAATTCAGCTGTTGTTGCCTGTGCTCCTTCAGGGCTGCAGGAGCTGCTGCAGCCCCCTCCATCCTCCTCATCAGCTTATGCAGGGGCCTGCATCGGCCCAACCCTTACTTCACAGGATGACGACACGCACACAGAGCGGTGATGTTCCTCCTGTCAAATACAAGGGCCTCTCTGCAACATCTGCATCTCCACTGCCCGCCAACTATCGCAGTGCGTTGGCTGATCCCAGTTGGCGTGCTGCAATGGTGGACGAATATCAGGTTCTCCTCGACAAAGGCACTTGGCGTCTAGTTCCTAGACCGCCGGGTGCCAATATTGTGACGGGCAAGTGGCTATTCAAGCATAAATATCATGCTAATTGCTCCCTTGCATGCCACAAAGCTCGTTGGGTCGTTCATGGCTTCTCTCAACAGCATGGTGTCGACTACGATGAGACCTTTAGTCTGGTCGTCAAGCCTGCTACGATCCGGACTGTGCTCAGCATTGCTGCCTCGCTCTCCTGTCCGATTCACCAGCTTGATGTGAAGAACGCCTTTCTTCATGGCGACCTTGAGGAGACCATCTATTGCAGAAATCACTATACGGCCTCAAGCAGGCTCCTTGAGCATGCATGAGCGGTTTGCCACCTTCGTCTACAACCATGGCTTCATTGCAGCCAAGTCTGATGCCTCTCTCTTCATCTTCAAGGATGGAGTGGAGATGGCGTACTTGCTCTTGTACGTCGACGACATCATCCTCACAGCATCCTCTTCGGATCTTTTGCAGCGCATCATCGACCGTCTTAGCTCTGAGTTCGCAATGACAGACCTTGGGGCTCTACACCACTTCCTCGGCATCTCCGTCACTTGGTCCTCCGACGGCCTCCACTTGTCCCAGAGACAACATGCCATCGGCGTGGCTGAGTGTCACCCCATGGCAACACCGGTTGACTCCAAGTCCAAGCTATCAACCATCGATGGAGCTCCAGTTCCTACCCCTTCAGAATACCGGAGCCTTGCTGCCGCCTTGCAATATCTCACGCTGACTCGACTGGACATTGCCTATGTCGTTCAGCAAGTCTGTCTCTTCATGCAAGACCCATGGGAGCCGCATCTTGCTCTCATCAAGCGCATTCTATGCTATGAAGGGCACCCTCGACGCCGGTCTGCACCTTGACATTTCTAGCGTGTCATCCATCACAACATACTCTGATGTTGACTGGGCTGGCTGTCCAGACTCTCGGCGCTCTACATCGGGCTACTGCATCTTCCTTGGAGACAACATGGTTTCCTGGTCTTCAAAACGGCAGACCACGGTGTCTCGGTCCAATGCGGGGGCGGAGTACAGAGTTGTTGCTCATGCAGTTGCTTAGTGTTGCTGGTTGCGCCAATTGCTTCAGGAGCTCCGTATCTCGATTCCTTCGGTGACCATTGTCTACTGTGACAATGTCAGTGCTATCTACATGATTGCCAATCCAGTTCATCATCGTCGCACGAAGCATATTAAGATTAACATTCACTTTGTTCGTGAGAAGGTGGCTTTGGGGTAGTTCAGAGTTCTACATGTACCCTCAGCTCATTAGTTCGCGGACATTATGACTAAGGGACTGCCTGTACAGTTGTTCAATGACTTTAGGTCCACGTCCAGTCCCCTCACGCTGTGATTGCGGGTGGGTATTAGAGATATGTATAAGTCAAAGTCATATTGTACTACATGCTCATATTGTACTGCATTTGGCTATATATATGAGATCTACACCTCTCTAATGGGTGTGAGGTGTTATTACAATCTTCCTAAAACTTGTGGAAGAGACACTTCATACTGCTAGTAAGAAGGTTGAAGAAAAAAATCAAAGGAACTCCTAACATTAAAGCTGAAAACTCTAGTGTTCAAGAAAAGCCAAAAGGTGGATCAAAAAGAAAAGAAATCTTGGACTAAAAATTTTTAGAAGAAAAATAAAAACAAAGGGAACGAGAAGGATACAAGCAAACTTATGCAACATGTGATGTGGGGTCGACAATACAGCTGCCGCCGTCCCAAAGCTCGAGGAGCTGTGCATGGGAAACAACAGTTTGAAGAAGAGGCGGCTCTGGTTTAAGGCCGCACGGTGATCAAGGGAAGAAGAGGAAGAGCCTAACAGCCAGCCAATCAAGGCTAGCAACAATATCAAGGAGATAAGCTCCTTTAGCATTAAGTAGCAGCCGGCTGTTAATTGCCTGGCAGTAGAACCAAGGAGCCCAGCTCCTATATATGTAATCGGCAGTCCATTTGAGAAATTAAGCAAGAAGTCAGTTATCCCTAATCTCACCTTGTTCTGTCTTCAATCTCACCCCCTGCTGTAGGCGCCAGAGATCCTGGCGCCACCTCTACCCAGCTACGAATTGTGTAGCCAAGGCTCGGCCACTCAGGGTACGGAGGTCCTTGACAACTTGGTATCAGGAGGATGTCGATCCTCTTCCCAACCAGGCACATCCGCCGCCTCTGCTTCCTCGCCATCGCCAGCCCACTCCGATGCCACCTCGTCCGCCTCCACTTCCGCCCCGAACCACCATCCACGGCCTAGATGGCAAGGATGATCCAGGAGCTCACCACCAATGTGATGGCTATGCAACAATAGCTGAACACCTCCATCAACAATGTGCAACAGCTGAACACCTCCATCAACAACGTTCAGCAGCAGATCGGCGTGCTTCAGCGCATGCCGCCGTTGTCCTCCTCCGACTCCTTCGGCACCGGGTTCGGAGAGCGTCCGGACGACCGATCGGTGTGCCACCAGAAGATGGATTTCCCCTGATTCGATGGGAAATCCGACCCACTGGCGATCATCAACCGCTGCGAATCATTCTTCGTCCAGCCACGCATCGCTCCAGAGGAGCAGGTATGGATGGCTTCATACAATCTTGAAGATATCGCGCAGATGTGGTACATCCTCGTGCAGCAATCGGAGGCTACCCCCAACTGGTGGCGCTTCACCGAGCTCCTCAACCTTCGCTCCGGGCCGCCTCTCCGCTTCAACCCCATGGGCGATCTCATGGCGTGCCGTCGTACCGGGACAGTGGAAGAGTACTAGGCCCACTTCGAAGCTCTGCTTCCCCACGTCGGGCTACTGGACGAGGCCCAGCGGGTCCAGGCATTCACGACGGGGCTCAGACCGCCGCTCAGCCACGATGTGGATGTGCAAAACCCACAGCACCTCGTTGTGGCCATAAGCCTCGCCCGGAAGCTGGAGCTGCGGGAACAGAGTGCCGCCGCCGCTGCAACAACTATGATGGCCTCCGCGCCGCGTCGGGCGGGCTGCGACCTCTTGACGGGGCCATCCGCGCCGTTGGCCCTTCCGGCCCCTCCACCGCAGCAGCAACGGGCCCTCACCACCACCCCGGCGTTCGGGGGTCGCCAAGTCCGCCGGTTGTCCAACGTTGAGATGGACGACCACCTCCGCCAGGGCCTATGTTTCAACTGCAAGAAGTACTCACACAGCCATAACCGTGTCTGTCAACGCCTCTTTTTCCTTGATATCGCAGAGGATGACGAGGCCGATGAGTTCATGACCGTGCACGACAACGATGACCTGCTGATCTCCCTCCACGCGATCGCGGGCGTCCGCCTGGGGAAGATGATGCAGGTGCGCAACGAGTTGGGCGGCGCATCGCTGCTGGCCCTACTGGATTCGGGCTTCACACACAACTTCGTGGCCGAAGAAGCAGCTGCGCGCACGTCCCTCTGCCTGGAGCTTCGCGAGGGCATGAAGGTCACCATCGCTATTGGAGAGCGGGTGCCCTGCCCGGGGGTATACCGTGCGGCCTCCTTCGCCATCAAGGGCGCTCATTTCGCCACCGACTTCTTCGACCTTCCCCTGGCCGGGTACGACGTCGTGCTGGGAACACAGTGGCTGAAGACGCTGGGGCCCGCTGGGGCCCATTCTATTGGACTTCAGTGCTCTGACCATGTGCTTCTGGCACCACGATCGCCAGGTGTGCTGGAAGGGCGTGGCCAGGCCGACGAGCCCCGGCCTCAAGGCGTGCCACTCCATCGACCTCATGCCGGCCCTCCTGGATGAATTCTCCTCTGTCTTCGCCGAACCAAAGGGCATGCCACCACCATCGCGCTCCCCGGATCACCACATCAACCTTATCCCGGGAGCTACGCCCATGGCGGTTCGCCCCTATCGCTACCGGCGTCGCACAAGGACGAGTTGGAGCGCCCAACTTGCTCCACAAGCTGCAACGTGACGTCCACTCGCCCAACTTGCGAGCGGTCGTCCAGGACTTCGTTCGCGCCTGAACCACCTGCCAAAGGTACAAAACAGAGCATCTCCACCCAGTAGGTCTCCTCCTTCCCCTTCTGGTGCCATCCTCCATCTGGGCGGACATCGAGATAGACTTCATTGAGGCGCCGCCGAAGGTGGGGGCCAAGTCAGTGATCCTCACCGTCATCGACCGATTCAGCAAGTATTGCCATTTCATTCCGCTGTCTCACCCCTATTCAGTGGAATCAGTGGCCCAAGCTTTCTTCTCCAACATCATCAAGCTCCACGGACTGCCCCAGTCCATCGTCTCGGATCGAGACCCGGCTTTCACTTCCATCTTGTGGAAGGAACTGATGCGGCTCTCCGGGATCAAGCTCCACATGACCACCGCCTTTCACCCGTAGTCAGATGGCCAGACAGAAGCAGCAAACAAGGTGATCATCATGTACCTGCGTTGCATGACGGGGGATCGGCCGCGGCAATGGCTGCAGTGTCTGCCATGGGCTGAATTCATATTCAACACAACCTATCAGTCAGCCCTCAAGATGACACCGTTCCAAGTCGTCTACGGTCGGGAGCCTCCGTCCATTCGTTCCTACGAACCGAGCAAGTCGCGCGTGGCTGCAGTTGCCAAATCCATGGCGGAACGTGAGGAGCTGCTCAGGGACAAACGCGCCAGGCTGGAGCAGGCGCAGCAGGTGTACAAGCGCTACTATGATCAACACCACCGCGAGGTCCACTTCAACAAGGACGACTGGGTGTGGCTGTGCCACCGCCATCGCTCCCCGGCCTCGCTGAATGAGGTCACCAAAGTGACCAAAGGCAAGCTGCGCCCACGCTTCTATGGGTCGTACCAGGTGACAGAGGTCATCAACGAGGTTGCATACCGCCTCGACCTCCCTCCCCGCGCCCGCCTCCACAATGTCTTCCACGTCGGGCTCCTGAAGAAGTTCGTGGGCACTCCTCTGGCTGCACCACCGGCTTTGCCGCCCGTCCACTACGGCGCCACCCAGCCGGTGCCCGAGCAGGCCACCCGCACCAGACTTGCTCGTGGCGTCCGTCAGGTGCTCCTGGCGCCACCTCTACCCAGCTACGAATTGCGCAGCCAAGGCCCGGCCACTCGGGGTCCGGAGGTCCTTGACACAACAAGAAGATGGAAGTTATGTTCTAGAATCGCAAGCATATGAATCAATTTCTAGTTTTACCCAAATTCTTATGGTATGAAGTTATGTTCCGGAGGTCCTTCATTTTTTTTCTCTATTTTCTATGTCTTTATTTTGGTCTCTGAATTCCTCTGTTTTCAGAGTTCAAATTAGTTCAGGATGTCAGTAATCCTTATTCCTTGGAAGGATTAGATGGCTGGAAATTTTAGCAACACTTAAGTGTAAGTATATAGGTCAATTATATAAGTTGAATTGACTTGATAAATTATAATGTCTAAATTATTTTGTTTGCAGGCTGACCGAAGGCATGACTTCCATTGGATGATACAGGCTTTTGTATATGAAATGGGGAAGACATTCTTATGTGCAAAAGGATCCCCACTAATCATACTCTCTTGTGTCAGGCATATGCTCTTTGTGGATGCAAAGGCTGCTGCTGCTGATTGATGGAAGCTTTTGTATATGAAATCAGAAATAGAGAACCTTGGTATATAGAAAGGGACCTCAGTTTAGCATACCTCTTTTGTATATGCAAGAAAACATGTAGCTTTGCTCCATTTAATTGCATTATTTGTAATTTTCTCCTAAAGAAGCAGATGCTAGCAGCAGCAGCACTTGGGGAGGGAAGGAGCAAGAAAAAATACGGCTTTGATCCTGACCATTCATTGCCTTTTGAACGGGATGGATATGGCTACTGGATAACTTGCAGTAGTAGTTCAAACTGCACCTGATCCAGGTCCCTAGAACGCGCATAAAAAATATTGAGAAGGATAAGGTGACTGCATGTTTGATGACATCAACTGTTGATTTCCCTGATTGTGTTGAAAATATGATATGAACCGAATTAGCTGGCAAGTTATTCCCAAGGATTTTTCATTAAGCCAACTTCACTACTACTATAGTTAGCATATCCAGGTACTGTAATTTAATCAAGCAAACAGTACCAAAAAGTATTACCTGTTGTGAGCTTTCTTTATATCTGCCACTGCCAAATCAAGATCAACAAGATGCATGTGTACCAGTTCCCTTCTGTAGAAGGCCTTCACATTTGTGCTGTTAGATTCCAGAAGATTTTTCAGTTTATTCTGTGTATAGTACCTCGGTACACAGTTCCTTTGCTTCCTTGTAATCATTAAGTCGTAGTTTTCATGCAGCATTGTTGAGCTTGCAGCTTATCTTGAGCGATCTCGATAGCTGTTTCTCTTCCTCACTGAAGGAGCTATCGTACTCGATGAAGCTCAAAGCCTGAGAAAGAGCAAAACAATCTCAAATACCATTTTTAGCATAATGCAAAGAAGGTGCAAAAGGTTCATTGAAGCCCTGTGCTCAAAATTTTTACCTGCCCTGACATACTTGCCAACTTTAAACCACACATTCCCTTCTTTCTTCTCAGCAGCTGCTTCAATCTTCTCAGCAATGTTCTTCAAGTCCCATGAATCTTTCTCCTGCATGAAATGGCAGGTAGGATCTTAATTTCATCACAGATCAATACACCATACAAGATCTCGGATTGCACATTTACCTTATCAAACGAGACAAGCTCCATTTTGTAGCAAACAGACGAGTTAGGTGGAACTGTAGCCAGATCATGATTTGTTTCATTAGCTCCAAAGGCATGACGAGGAGGAATAGTGACCAAGGCTACTTCTCCTTTCTTCAAGCTGAGTACTGCTTTGTCAAGCCCTTCAATCACTTGATCCTCATCAGTCTTGAACTCAAATGGCTCCTCACTATCATGACCTTTCTTGACAAATAAGGTACCATCCTCCAACTTCCCAATAAGTTCCACTGGAAAGCAAAAACATTAACGTAGAGAACATTACCACAAATTTAGTTATGAGATTATGTGAAATAATCAATTCATTATAGATTATCATGTACCTCGGACAATTGCACAACCATTGGGACGGTCATAGCCATCACCCTCCTTAAGGATCTTTTTGTCATTGCTAACTCAGTGACTGTCCTCCACGACACCACTTGAAGATCAATATGTGCAATGTCGCATTACGAGACACAGAAGCTTCTCCAGAGGCCGGTGTACCTTTCACACCAAAGCCATTTGTTCATCATACACGACACATGTTAGATATGCATGACAGTGAGGTGGGCCTTCTCACATTGTGGCATGACAGTGAGGTGGGCCTTCTCGTTTTTCTTCATAGTCTTGACAGCCTTTGATATGGCAGGGCAGAATACACCTGGAAGTAACACAACATTCTTGCATAGGAAAATGACTTTTAAAAGCTAGGAGTACTGAGAGCATACACCTAAAAGAGTACATGACACAATTGTATAGAGGAAAAGCTAACCGTCCAGGCAGAGTGACAGCTCAGGAGCAGCCTAGCAGCAGCAGCTCGTACAACAACAGAGTAGGTCTCGGACAAGAATTTACAAAACACCAACTCATAAAACTCATCATTGTCCTGTTGATAGCAACAGTTCTTAGTCATAGAATGATGGGCAAACAAAAAATGAAATCACACTGATGCATACAGAACTCCATAGTAGGCTACATACTCGGAGCAAATTAGCCAGCTTCCCAATTGTAAATGTGCTCCTTGTGTTTGTGTTATTGAGCGTTGGGTCAGCTGCACGTAACTCGCTATATCTGCAGAGGCAAACAAATGGTTAGAAGGCGATCGAACAAGCAAGTCTGCAACTCCTTGTGTTTGTGCCATTAAACATTGGGTTAGCTGCATGTAATAACTGAATTAAAGTGTGAATGGCAGTTTTGCCTCATAAGCCTGCAACTCTGCATCCACATTGTAAAGATTCAACCAGCTATTTCCATGAAGATGACAAGAGTAGACGATATCCATCTATCGATGTTTTAGTTTAGTGTCTACTGTAATACAAAACTTGTCAAAGTAATTGGCTGAGATTAGATTTTCGATGCCCTCTTCACGCCCTTCAAACGCGAACCACGGTTCGATTCCTCGGCTGGCTTCTTTTTCCCCGAGAAAAAAAATGAAACGTCTGCCTCATCTCCCCGCCGTGTCCAACCAATCACCTCTTCCAATCTCGCGGCTAGGGTTCCCCAGCCGCCGCCCATCTCCAGCCACACGGCGGCTCGCTAGGTTGCCTGGAGTCATCCTCCCAGCCCCGGACCATGCTGCGCGGCAGCTGCCCTCCCCATGTCGCGCGGTGCTGCTCTTGCTGGCTATCCCGTCTGCGCGGCGGCGCCGTCGCCGGGGCCGCATGCGTCTGCCGGGCCGCAGGTGCGTGGCGCCTGGCCGCTGCAGGCATGGAGGCCACGGGCGCTTGGACGTTGCCTTCAGAAACCGGCCACAGCGACGCCAGAACTGCCGCCGCCAACCCAGCAACAATGCAAACTTGGCGACGCAAGCGACCGTCGTTGGCTTGAGCCAGCCCCTGCCTCTTCGCGGCCGGCTGCACCCTGCTGCATGCTAGCTGCTGCTGCCCGCCGGCTGCGGCACGTACCTGCAGTCCGCCCCTGCGGCCAAGGCCACAGTTTGCCACGGCTCCGCCAGCCTAAGGGCCCATCCCTGCAAGTGTGAGTCCCTCACCCTCGAAGTGACGAGCACAGCTGGTAAAAGCAGTGAATAATTTGTTCCTCTCCATTCTCTTCTTTTGCAAATTTCCCAAATCTTTAACCCTAACTTTCCTCCGATATAATTTTGTTAGTTGTTTGCTTTTCAATTTTCCCTCAAATTAGTCAATTAGAATAGGTCGGATTTATGTGAGCATATCCATTACAAACCTGAGCACTGGCAACCTTCATGCAGTGTTGAGTAACCTTTCGTCATTTGTTTATAAATGGCTACCGAAGTGCTCTTTATCAGGTTTGCTAAACGACTCCTCTAATAGGTTCAAAGGTACCATTATTCATCGTCCAGTGTTATATGGTTTTGTGGGCTATACAAGCATGGTGCAAAATAATTTTCCTTTTCTTTTGTCTTTGGATTTCCATCGGGCAAGTACTGTGCCTTATGGCTAGGCCAAAAGGAAATATTTTTATTCATTCTTAAGATGAATATATGAATAGTAGTGTAGTTGCGTAGTAGCATTGGTTTGCTTCTGAGAGTAAGGAATTTTGTAATGCTTTTTTGGTGGGCATTTTTCAGTGCCATTAGGTCGTTACTTGAGAGGCATCAGGTGCGTTTATGTGCAACACTACAGTCATATATTAGTCTCCCATTGTCTTGCCTACGTCTGGTTCATATTAGGAAGACATGATATACTTCTGCAGTTCTTAGAGCTTTCAAGGTTCGTCAAACTCCTTGGAATAAATATACTTTTATCTTAGATAGATGTTTATGAAATTCTTGATAGTATGCGCGCATTGGACGCCACCAATATGGAATTTGTATTCGGGCTTGTTTTCAAGGTTCTATGCACTGCATGATTGACCTAAAGGACAATGTTCTTAGAATAGAAGGTGGTGACTGGTGAGGTTTCAGTGCCCTTTGTACTGTAGTTGATAATCCCTGCTGCAAGTTATCTTAGTTCATTAGCTACGTTTTTATGCAATTCTCTACTTTATGCACATGCCTGGTATGCCTTGATTGGAAGCTAGAGTTCCCTTGGCTGCCAAGGCTTTACCTTTAACCTTTATGCATTATGCTTAGGGAATATGCTCTAGGAGACACTTGTATCCCAAGATGAACTCTCTATATAATGAAAGCTATGCCAAGGTGATAGAGTGTCTTTGGCTCACCAATTCTGAGTCTTTGTGCCCAACAATTGGCATCAGGAGCTAGGTTACCAGAGAGCCACAACTTTACCCTTTCTATCCCTACCTACTTGCCTCTCCACCCAGCCATGGACTTCGGCGAGCGCGTCGCGCCGCCAAGACCGTCAAGGACGGGGCTTTGGATACCGATGAGGTGCAAGGCGACCTCAACGGCAAGGCTGCTCTCCTGAGGGCAGCAGAGGAGGCTCTAGCAGTAGCCATATAGGCGGTGCGGGATGCGGCCAAGGCGGCAGAGGCTGCCGCCGTGACGGCGTGGGAGCTGCAGGCGGAGATCGCCGCGGAGAAGGCGGAAGCAGAGGGAAGCGGGATGAAGAAGGAGGACGAGAGGCTGCACGGTGGGTCGCCCGGGAGGTCTAGGAGCCCTCGCCGTAGGCGGTCCCCGTCCTCGCCGCCGCGCTGTCGCGGGCGCAGTGGCGGGCGTCATCCGTCACCGGAGCCTAGGGTCGTCTACCATGACTCCGGCAGCGGGACTGCGTGGCTGATGCTTGACAAGACAAACTACCACGAGTGGTCACAGACCATGAAGCTGCGGATGCAAGCCCGCAACTTGTGGGACGCCGCCGAGGGGCTGCCGGTGCCTTTCCGCGAGGATTGACGGGCGATGGAGGCCATCGTCGTCGCGGTGCCCAAGGAGATGGGCATTCCGCTCATCGACAAGCAAAGTGCGAAGGAGGCGTGGGACGCCATCGCTGCAGCGTGGATCGGTGTGGATAGGGTCCGCCGGACGACGATGCAGCGCCTTCGTCGCGATTGGGAGAACGTCGGCATCAAGCCCGGGGAGTAGGTCGAGGACTATGCTCTCCGGCTCTCGGCTCTGCATACGCACCTGGTCATCCACGGCTGCAGGGACATCGACGAGCAGGCCGTCGTGGAGAAGTACCTGCACACCGTGCCGACAAAGTACGCCCAGATCGTTGTAGCCCGAGCAATTTCTTGACTTTGATGCGCTCACAATCGAGGAGGTTGCTGGGAGGCTCAAGGCGGTTGATGATCAGGAGCAGCAGTCCTCCGCGGAGCCGATCGCCATCGGCGGCAAGCTGATGTACACGGAGGAGCAGTGGCGTGCCCGCTGGAAGGAGAAGAAGGGCGCGGACGACTCCGGCTGTTCAAGCTCCAAGAATCAGCGTGGCGGAGGCAAGAAGCAGAGGGGCCGCGGTGGCGGCTGCGGTGACGGCAACGACCCTGCCAGAGGCGAACGGGGACCAGACACCTACCTCAACTATGTCCAGGAGGGCCACTGGGCGCGGGATTATCCCCGGCCGCGTCGAGATGTCGGTGACCGCGGCGGTGGAGATCAGGGCGGCCGTGGTGGCGGCCGTGGTGGTGGTCGTGGTGGAGACCGTGGCGGCGCTGGAGGCCAGGGAGCGCGCACCTAGTACGCTGAGTGCGAGGAGGAGGACGGCGCTCTGTTCCTCACGCGCGGCTTCGTCGAGTTGGACCACGACATACCGGCGCACACCTACGGCACACAAGAAGTGACCTTGGAGGAACTGCGCGCCCGGGCTTTTCTCGACGTCGACGAAGGTGAAGAGAAGATGAGAGGCTGGTACCTGGACAGCGGTGCGACGCACCACATGACGGGTCGCCACGAGCTCTTCGCCGACTTGAACACGGACGTCTGCGGCAGCGTGCGCTTCGGGGACGCGTCCAAGGTGGACATCTGCGGCGTCTGCTTGATCGTGTTTCAGGGCAAGATCGGCGAGCACCGAGTGCTGCACGGGGTGTACTACATCCCGGCGCTCAAGAACTCTATCATGAGTCTCGGGCAATTGGACGAGGAAGGATCCAAAGTGGAGATCGACGACGGCGTGCTCCGCATCTGAGATCACGGCTGCCGTCTGCTTGCAAAGGTACAGCTCTATGTTCTTCGCCTCGATGCCACACAGCCGTTGTGCCTTGCAGCGTGCAAGGATGATGAAGCTTGGAGGTGGCACGAGAGGCTCGGGCACCTCCACTTCGACACCCTCCGGCGCATGGGCAAGGAGAAGATGGCATGTGGGATCCCCAAAATCGAGCATGTGGAGCAGGTGTGTGACACCTGCGTCACCACCAAGCAGTGGCGGCGCTCATTTTCGGCCGTGGCGGCGTACCGTGCCCAGGAGCAGTTGGAGCTGTTGCACGGTGACCTGTGCGGGCCGGTGACGCCGCGACTCCAGGGGTCAACCGCTACTTCCTTCTACTCGTCGACGACGCCACTCGCTTCATGTGGGTGGTGCTTCTGCCGTCCAAGGATGAGGCCGGCGAGGCAATCAAGCGGGTCAAGGCGGCAGCAGAGGTGGAGAGCAGCTGCAAGCTCAAGGTCCTGCGCACGGACAATGGCGGCGAGTTCACCGTCGCCACCTTCACCTCGTACTGCGCCGATGAAGGTATCAAAAGGCATTTCAGTGCCCCTCATTCTCCGCAACAGAATGGCGTCGTTGAGCGCAGGAATCAGTCGGTGGTGGCCATGGCGCGTGCTCTGCTCAAGCAGCGTCGCCTGCCAGCCCGTTTTTGGGGGGAAGCCATGATGACGGTGGTGCACATCCTCAATCACTCCCCGACGAGAGCGCTGAAGGGCATCACCTCCTACAAGGCCTGGTATGGCCGAGCGCCGACCGTGGGCCACCTCAAGGTCTTCGGCTGCGTGGCCTACACCAAGAAGCTGGCGCAGCTCCGCAAGCTCGACGACCGCGGCGAGGCCGGCATGTTCATCGGCTACGCGGAGGGCGCCAAGGCCTACCGCGTCTATGATCTCGTGTCCCAGCGCGTGCGCATCAGCCCCGACGTCGTGTTCGACGAAGGCCGCGGCTAGGACTAGGCTTCACTAGAGGCCGACACATTACTCGTGGCCGGAGGAGCACCCTGGAGCGCATAGCTCGTGTTCGCCATCACCAACTCCTCCGCCATGCTCTGCTCCGCCGACTTCTTCCCCAATTGCTAAAGCAGAGCACTCTGCTCCACGCTCAGCCACGCCCAAGTCGCCCACTCCGCAGCCAGCTGCTTCTCCGGTTACAGCACCGCCTGCTCCGGGTCGAGCACGTGACTCCCCTGGAGGACAATGAGGAGCGGGTGGATGCCTGCTATGACGGCGAGGAGCTGCGCTACCGTCAGCGACATCATCGGCGAACAAGTGTCACACTCCACTTTTAAGGATAAAAGTAGAATGCATAAATAGTCTTATATGCGTTCCAGGAACAGTCGCACATATAGGATGATAAATTACAAAGAGTATCTTCACCCTGTTTGTTACATAACGAACCAATATTTATTACAGAGTATTGCGCATACACAAATAAATAACTAATATAACTTTATTGCGGAAGCTCCACACAGGGACACGTCAACTGGTGAACACCAAGCCTAGTACTCATCATGATAGCTCTCATTCCAACCTTCATCTATTACCCATCCGGGATTTTCCAAAATTGAAAGTAAAGCAAGCGTAAGTACACAACCGTACTCAACAAGCATAACATGGGTTAATGAGGCTCAAATAAGCTGACACTATTTGACTGATTTAGCATCAAGGTAGTGATAATTTCCATATTCTCATGATCAAAATAACATTAACCAGTGTATAGCAATAACAACATTAAGATGAACACATTAACAATTTGAGAACCATTATCTTTTGTAAATGTGTCAAGGCCGCCCTAACCGAAGGGCAAGGAAATATTGATTTAAACTCTGATCAAAGGTGTACACTTTCACTGCGAGTCATGTTTTGCAACCGAGTGGATTTATAACTTCCAAACCACTACAAAACATATAAAGCCTCCTATAGGTTCTCCTAACCAATCAGAGATGCGGAAATACGTTGTGTGTAGAACCCCCCTTTCAATATGGCACAATCCTTCCCGGCTATACTCATAAGGACAGAGGCAGTCCTATACCCCAACTTCCAGACTACTAACCAGCTAGAAAAGGGCCTACAAGTGACTAGAGCCAAAGCCATATAGCCCTCGTAGCTGTACGAATTCTCCATGATAAATCACTTACAGACAAGAGTTCATGTTTGTTAAAAGTCATCGTTTTTGTTGATAGCATAACACACATCAAGTTATAAGATCATGACCATTAGAGCACTAGCATCATAACTACCCAATGCAACCCAAAAGGTTCAAGGAATCAGGATATCAAAGCTGGTTATAAACTCTAGGTCATCAAACGGACACATGCATATGAATTGTTATTTATAGTGAATAGGTAACAAGGATGATCCATGCTATACTTGTCTTGATTCACAAAGTCCTGCTGATCCTGCTGATCCTCAAAGTAGCCTTGCTCAACAAAAACCTCACCGTCCGAACTCGACATTATCATTCAACACCAGACAATCCAATCGAGCATACATACACAAAGCAAACAAAGAGTTATTAGAGGAATAGTACACCAATCTCATTAAAACAGAATAAGAATCTTATAAAACTCTTTTACACGCTGCTACGATCACACAGACGTCAAGTTCACCGAAAACAGAGTTGTAACGGCGAAGTTATGAATTTTCAAAGATTTCCTATAGGCAAATAAATAATTTAAATATAAACTAAAAATATAAAGTTTTCAAAATACTTCAACAGTATCACTACTGCGTAGATTACGAAATTATGAATCTAACAGAATTTGAACGGATCCAATTGGAGTTAAAACGTAAAAGATATAAGCTTTTAAAAATAATGGCAAAACTGTAAATAGATAAAAACATATTCTGAAACTGAAAAAAATACGTTTTCCAGAGGATAAAACGTATTCTAGAAGCTGTTACAAGGAAAATACGCTTTCCAGTAGACAAAGCGTATTATGGATCTGTTAAACGGAAAATACGCTTCCCAGTGGGGAAGATGTATCCTGCCAAGAGCGCCAAGGGCTCTTAACAGATTAAGCAGAAACCCGGGGTGCTTCCTGCAAAAACGCCACGTGAAGGGTTACGGGCTGTTTCTGGCCGTTCGTTTCACGATGAACGGTCCAGATTGACCAGGCCAATCGGCCTCGCCGGGGAAGACACCCGACACGGCGAGGAGCTCACGCCGCACTCACCTAGCAGGAAGATGGAGACCGAGAGGCAACAGGGTCGGCGAGGAGCTCGGCGCGGCGGAAGACGGCGGGCTGCACACGGTGATAGCTCGGGTTAAGCAAAATTGTGGCAAAAGACAAGCACCAGGGTGCTCAGGAGATCAAGACGAGGCTTGCCAACTAGTTAATGGCGAAGATGGTCCGTCGGTTGCGGCGAATTGCAAGCTTTGGCGGACTTTGGCAATGGCGGCTAGGGTTTCGCATGGCGGCGGCTCAAGTCAACGAGGCGATGGCGGCGCTGGCGCTAGGGTTCGCGACGCGGATTGAATCCTTAAATATCCCCGAGGCGAAGGTGCGACCAGGCGTGGACGTCGGGTTGGGGTGACGCGGTCGGAGTCGGGCTCGAGCTCGTGTCCCGGTCGGAGGGCGGAGGTGGAAGGAGACGGGGCGGGGTCCACCTGTCAGCCAGAGAGAGGAAGCGGACGCGGACGACCAACGCTGCTTGCTGGGCTTCGCTTGGCGGCCCAAGAAGAAAACAATGCGCGCGCGGCGCTGCTGCGGTTGCGGGCTTCAGCCTTCGGCCCAAGAGGGAGGAGAGCAAGGCGAGCGGGCCAACGGTTGCTGCTCGGGCTGCCGGTCCAAAAGCAGGAAAAGAAAAGAGAAGGAAAAGAAATGATCTTTCTTTTATTTAAACCCATTTCAAAAGCAATTTCAAATGAATTTTGAATTCCAAACAAATTCAAACACCACCATAAGAAAATATGCACCAGCATGAATTCTCAAGCATGTTTCTACCATGATTCAACCTTATTTTCATAAAAACATTTATTTTGCCTAATTATTTATTCACCAAAAATTTATTTTGCCTATTTTTGAAAATTTAAAAAATCTAGGGTGTTACAATTCTACCCCTTAAGAGAATCTCGTCCTCGAGATTGGATGTTGCTTACTCAAACAACTGCGGATAAGCTGCCTTTAATGCATCCTCAGTTTTCCAAGTTGCCTTAGCCGCTGAGTATCGATTCCACTGCACCTTGCACATTTTGATAACCCGGCTTCGGATAACCTTTTCAGCAATATCCAAGATCCTCACTGGAAACTCTTCATATGTGAGATCATCCTTAACAGTAAGTTCCTCCAAAGGCAAGTGTTCCTTCTCAGGTACACGCAAACACTTCTTAAGTTGAGACACATGGAACACATCTTGCACACCAGCTAAACTCTTTGGTAACTCCAACTGATAAGCCACTTCACCACGTCTCTTTAAAACTTTAAAAGGACCAACATACCTTGGTGCTAGTTTCCCTTTCTGGTCAAACCTCTTCACACTTCTCATAGGAGACACCTTCAAGTACACATAATCACCTTCCTTGAATATCAATTCCCTTCTCCGTGTATCTGCGTAACTCTTCTGGCGAGATTGTGCTACCCTCAAGTTCTCCCTAATCACCCGTACCTGTTCTTCTGCGGTTCTCAGAACATCTGTCCCAAACAATTGACTTTCCCCAGTCTGGTTCCAAAACAATGGCGTCCTGCACTTACGCCCATACAGAGCTTCAAATGGTACCATCTTGAGACTCTGTTGATAACTATTGTTGTATGAGAACTCTACATAACACAAATTCTTATCCCAACTTGTACCATACTGCAATGCACAAGCTCTCACCATGTCCTCCAGAATCTGATTAATCCTCTCAATTTGTCCATTAGTTTGTGGGTGATATGCTGTACTAAAGTTCAACTTTGTTCCCAAAGAACTATGCACTGCTTCCTAAAAATGAGATGTGAATTGAGTACCTCTATCAGACATGATCTTCTTTGGGACACCATACAAACACACGATCCTTTCCAAGTACAGTGTAGCCAACTGATGTCCAGTATAGGTGGTCTTCACAGGCAAAAAGTGAGCGACCTTAGTCAGTCGATCAATTATTACCCAGATAGAATCATAACCTCTCTTAGTATGGGGTAAACCTATTATAGAGTCCATACCGACTTCTTCCCACTTCCATTCAGGTATCTTCATCGGTTGCAATAAACCAGCTAGTCTCTGATGTTCAACTTTCACACGTTGACAAGTATCACATAAAGCGACGCACTCTGCCACGTCCTTCTTCAAACCAATCCACCAGTACTTTTCCTTGAGATCCATGTACATCTTAGTACTTCCTGGATGGATAGAATAAGATGACTTATGTGCCTCACGTAGAATTGTCTGACGAAGAGCTTTGACCTCCGGAACACATATCCTGTTTTCATACCACAAGGTACCCTCTTCATCAATGCGGAATCCAGGAGCTTTCCCTTCTGCTAACTTTTTGGCTATATACTTTAGATCCTCGTCTTCCAACTGACCCTTGCGAATATCCTCTTCTAAGGTTGGTGTCACCTCTATCTCCATGGCATTAGTAACAAAAGTAAGGTTCAAATGAGCAAATTCTTCACACAACTCATCAGCTTTAGGTGTCGCCCGAAGCTCATTAGCATGCTTCTTTCTACTAAGTGCGTCAGCCACGACATTTGCTTTCCCAGGATGGTAGTACATATCAAAATCATAATCGTTCAAAAGTTCCAACCAACGGCGCTGTCTCATGTTCAAGTCAGACTGGGTAAAGATGTACTTTAAACTCTTGTGATCAGTAAAAATATCAGTCTTGTGCCTAATCAGATAGTGTCACCAAATCTTCAGAGCATGAACCACAGCTGCTAGTTCTAGATTATGAGTAGGATAATTAAGCTTATGTTTCCTCAATTGCCTCGAAGCATAAGCAACAACTCAGCCTTCTTGCATAAGAACACACCCCAATCCCAAACGAGATGCATCACAATAGATTGAGAACTTCTTACTTAGATCTGGCAATACCAATACTGGAGCTGTTGTCAATCTCTTCTTGAATTCTTCAAAACTAGCTTGACACTTGTCGGACCATACAAACTTGGCATTCTTCTCTAGTAATGCTGTCAATGGCTTAGCAATCTTCGAGAATCCTTCAATGAATCTCCTGTAATAACCAGCCAACCCAAGAAAACTGCGAATCTCGCTAACATCTGTAGGCGGTTTCCAATCCAACACATCCTTCACCTTGCTTGGATCAACTGCTATCCCACCATTAGAAACAACATGGCCAAGGAAAGAGACTTCCTCTAACCAGAATTCACACTTGCTCTTCTTAGCATAAAGTTTGTGCTCTCTAAGCTTCTGCAGGACTAGCCTCAAATGTTCTGCATGTTCTTCCTTGTTCTTTGAGAATACCAAGATATCATCAATAAAACCACCATGAACTTATCCAGGTACTCCATAAACACCTTGTTCATCAGGTACATGAAGTAGGCAGGAGCATTGGTCAACCCAAAAGACATAACTGTATACTCATACAACCCATATCTGGTAGTGAATGCCATCTTTGGTATATCTGAATTCCGAATCTTCAATTGATGATAACCAGAGCGCAAATCAATCTTAGAGAACACACAGGCACCTCTCAGCTGATTAAACAAGTCATCAATCCTGGGTAAAGGGTACTTGTTCTTGATGGTAACCTCATTGAGAGACGATAATCAACGCACATCCGTTGAGTTTCATCTTTCTTATCAACAAAAATCACAGGAGAACCCCAAGGTGATGCACTAGGACGAATGAAACCTTTCTCTTCTAATTCCTTTAACTGTTTCTTAAGTTCTTCTAGTTCATTAACCCCCATTCTATATGGACGCTTAGCTATAGGTGCAGTTCCAGGTAATAACTCAATAATAAATTCAATGTCACGGTTAGGTGGCATACCTGGCAATTCATCGGGGAACACATTCGGGAATTCCTCCACCACCTGGTTCTAAGGATCTGCAATATCATCAAGCTGGTTCAGGGTAGCTGTAGGTGGCGCTTGCATTCTGACATCAACACTGATTCTATCTCCTTTTGATGTAGTCAGATCCACAACCTTTTCTTTACACTTTATTACAGCTTGGTGAGCTTCCATCCAATCCAAACCCAGAATTAAATCAATACCAGATGCATTCAACACTACAGGGTTTGCTGAAAAGTCTACCCCCCTTAAGAGGAGTTTAGCTAAGGGGCAGTAGTAAGAAGCTACTATAGCACCCCCGGCGAATTTACTGCCATTTGGTTCTTCATGGCTACAACTGGTATGCTATGATTTCTAACAAATGCTTGCGAGACAAAGGAATACGAGGCTCCAGAATCAAAAAGTACAGTAGCAGAGATAGAGTTGATGTTGAACATACCCAGCATAACTTCTGATGCTTCCCGAGCCGTCTCAGTGGACACATGGTTCACCCTTCCATGATTAGCATAGGACTTCTGGTTGCCATTCTGCGTCTGAGGTGTGTGTTGGTTTGATTTCTGGGGCAGCGATTAGCATAGTGCCCAGGCTCACCACAATGATAATACAACTGAGGAGTATTGGGACTACCCTTAAGAGGCGTGTTGTTGGGCGCAGTAAGACGCGGAGTTTGATTTCGAAATTGTTGCAATGGCCGTTGATTTCCCTTCCAGTTCTGCTGGTTCTGACCATGATTCCACCGACTGACTGGTCCTTGATACTTCTGCTTGAAACCTTGGTGGAAGTTAGAATGGAAATGAGAATTGTTTCCAAAGCCCTGTCCATTCATCTTCCTCTTGTCCTGTGCCAGGCGTTCATTATCCAGCACAATAGAACTATTCACCAATTCTTCAAAAGTGTCATACTTGTTGCCCTTCAGTTACAACCTGAGCTCATAGTATATGCCGTTCAGGAAATGACGCCGCTTATCAATTTCTCTTATAACTTCATGTGGAGCGTAGCATGCCAACTCCTCGAACTTAGCATGATACTCACTCAGTCATAGAGCCCATCTTGAGATTCCTGAACTCCTCTGCCTTCTGCTCCTTTAACCCTTTAGGAACGTGGCGAGCCAAGAAATCCTCTTTGAACCGCTCCCAAGTAATAGCAGGAGCATTGTTAGGAAGTGCAGCTTGGTATGACTCCCACCAGGTCTGAGCAGCTCCCTGGAGTTGCCCCGAAGCATACAACACTTTCTCAGCATCATTGCACTGTGTAAGATTCAGCTGCTTTTCCACAACATGCAACCAATCTTCAGCATCCAGAGGGTTAAGTATGAGTAAACATAGGGGGATGACCTTGCATAAAGTCCCTGTGTTTATCTCTTGGTGGTTGAGCATGTGGTAGCCCTCCAGCTTGCATGGTCTGCACAAACTGGGTCATAGTCTGCATCAGCTGCATTTGTGCCTCTCTCATTTCCTCATTGGTAACATGTCCAGCACCACGGCCTCTAGCACGGTTACCTCTTTCACCCCAAGCAGCCATCTGTATTCCAACCAAAAATCAAAGTTTAGAGAGATTCAGGATACAAATCTCTTATAAAAAAATAAGGATTGCAAATCTGAAAATTTCTGGGCGAGCTTCAATTTTAGCAGTACAGAGAAACAGACATATCTCGAGATCCAGGTATCAAAAGTGGACGTTCTATACATGGTTGGAAAGTTTAAGAAATTTTCTACAACTTTTGTTCAGACGTGGACGGCCGACGTTGCTTGCTGGGCTTCGCTTGGTGGCCCAAGAAGAAAACAACGCGCGCGCGGCGCTGCTGCGGTTGCGGGCTCTGGCCTTCGGCCTAAGAGGGAGGAGAGCAAGGCGAGCGGGCCGCCGGTTGCTGCTCGGGCTGCTGGGCCAAAAGCAGGAAAAGAAAAGAGAGGGAAAAGAAATGATCTTTCTTTTATTTAAACCCTTTTCAAAAGGAATTTCAAATGAATTTTGAATTCCAAACAAATTCAAACACCACCACAAGAAAATATGCACCAGCATGAATGCTCAAGCATGTTTCTACCATGATTCAACCTCATTTTCATAAAAACATTTATTTTGCCTAATTATTTATTCACCAAAAACTCATTTTGCCTATTTTTGAAAATATGAAAAATCTAGGGTGTTAGAACAAGAGATGCCGCCACCCGCGCGGCGGCTGTTCGCGGAGCTTCACCTCACCCACTCCGGCGAGCCAACCACGTATCCTGAGGCCAAGGATGACCCCGCCTGGCAAGCTGCCATGAAGGAGGAGTTGCGCGCCGTCGAACGGAACGGCACCTGGGAGTTAGTTGCTCCCTATGGTGGCCATCGGCCGATCACCCTCAAATGGGTGTTCAAATTGAAGAAGGATGAGCATGGAGCTGTGATCAAGCACAAGGCTCGACTTATTGCTCGTGGTTTTGTTCAGCAGGAGGGGATTGACTATGAGGATGCATTTGCTCCAGTGGCGCGCATGGAGTCAGTGAGGCTGATGCTTGCCCTGGCTGCTCAAGAAGGCTGGTGGGTTCATCACATGAATGTCAAGTCAGCGTTCCTCGATGGAGAGCTCAAGGAGGAGGTGTATGTCCAGCAACCACCTGGGTTTGTCATTCCTGGAGAAGAAGACAAGGTCTATCGACTCCACAAGGCCTTGTATGGATTGAGGCAGGCTCCCAAAGCTTGGAATGAGAAGCTGGACTCCACTCTGAAGAAGATGGGCTTTGAGCAGTGCAAGCATGAGGCTGCAATCTACAGAAGAGGCTCAGGTGACTCAGTGCAGCTCGTGGGTGTTTATGTGGATGATTTGATCATCACAGGAGCAAAGAAGGAAGAAGTGAAGGCCTTCAAGGCAGAAATGAAGACCATCTTTGAGATGAGTGATCTGGGAATGCTCAGTTTCTACCTGGGAGTTGAGGTTCAGCAGAGCAGCAGTGGGATCACTCTTAGGCAGAGCCACTATGCCAAGAGGATCCTGGAGCTTGGTGGCATGGCTGATTGCAACCCAGCTGCCATTCCAATGGAGGAGCGCCTGAAGTTGAGCAAGGACAGCACAGCTCAGGAAGTGAACCCAACTCACTACAGGAGACTGGTTGGAAGCCTGAGGTTCTTGGTCCATACCAGACCAAACCTTGCCTTTGTAGTGGGCTTTGTAAGCAGGTTCTCGGAGAGGCCAACCACTGAGCACCAGCAGGCAGTCAAGAGAGTCCTCTGATGGATAAGTCTGTGTGTTGGCTGTAGTACGCAGCACATGTTTTTTGGTTGTCAAGGACAGCATCTTTGACTGGCTGTAGGACAGCAGTTAGCATCTGCTTTTAGGACAGCATCTAGGACATCTAGGACAACATCTTAGTGTCATCTTAGACTAGCATCTTAAACTAGCATCTTGGCATATGCTTGGCTGGCTAGCAGCCCTATAAATATGTATCCCCAACCCCTCAGGTTGGCATCGTATTATGTGAGAAATAAACCCAGAAAATTACCCCAACTCTGAGTTCTCCAAATGTGATCCTCTCGATGAGAGTAAGGATCCTGCTCACACCTAGAGCAAGGATCCAGCGACTGACAAGTGGTATCGGAGCCGTACTATCCTGTAGCCTGAGCATCTCTTGCTCAATTCCCCAAAGTTCTCAGCCAGCAGCTCCTGTCCAACCCCTTCCCCTTGCAGAGACGAGCTGCAGCAGTTCATCGGAGGCCCTCTCCTCCCCACGCAGCAGCCCGGAGATTCCTCATGTCCGCAGGTGCGTCTCGGCTTGAGCACGCGGCGCCGGCAGCATGCCGAGCTCGCTGCGGTAGAGAAGCACGAGCGAGCAGCAGCAGAGCTCGCTGCGGCAGCGGCCCAGAGGGCAAGGCTAGCGACGGCGGAGCTGGCAGCAGCAAGGGCGGAGGAGGAAGCAACGGCAGCGGCAAATGCTGTAGCTGCGGCCGCAGCGGAGCTCAAGTCCCTGCGCGCCGATAGCTCCGGTGGCGCTGCCTCCCACGTAGGCATCGTCAACGTGGAGGCCGACGCAGCCAGGATGGCGGCGGATGAGCGAACAGCGCGGTGGGCAGCCGCACAGCGCCATGGGCGCAGCGGCAGCCCTGCCGGGAGGTGGCGCGACGGCGACGACCCGGAGGAGCACAGGCGTGGCGGTGGTAGCCCAAACGGGTGTGGCTGCGCCGGCGACGCTCCCGGTGGACGTGCGTGTGACGGCCGCGCTCCGGGTGGATGCGGCAACCGCGATCCGCGTGGCGAGGACCTCGCACTAGAGGCCCGGCGGCTGCGGGAACGGGCTGCCCAGCTTGAGGCTGAGGTGGAGTACGAGCACCGGCGTGGCAGATGGGTCGAGGAGGAGCACAGCCGTCACAAGCAGCGTGGCTCTCTTCCCGGACCAGTACCGTGGTCACCACGGGTACCAAGCTGTTGCCAGGGACGTTGGCCCCAGTGGTGGGTGGCCTACCCTCACCAAGACCAACTATGTTGAGTGTGCTGCGGTGATGAAGGTGAGATTTCAGGTGCTGCACATGTGGAAGGCAGTCCGGTACGGCGACGTCGACTACGACCAGGATCGACGGGCACTGAATGCCCTCATCGCTGCAGTCCCGTCCGAGATGCAGTCCTCGCTTACCAGCAAGCGGACTGCCAAAGAGGCTTGGGACGCCATTGCTGCAGCACGCATCGGCAGCGACCGCGCCCGCAAGTCCACATTGCAGGCACTTCGCAAGGAGTGGGAGAACCTGGCCTTCAAGCCAGGTGAGGACGTCGATGATTTTTCTCTTCGTCTCAACACTGTGTTGCAGAAGTTGGTGCAGTTTGGCGACGACACCTACAGCGAGGAGAGAGCTATCGAGAAGCTCTTCCGCTGCATCCCCGAGAAGTACAGGCAGATTGCTCGCTCAATCGAGTCCCTGCTGGACCTCTCCACGATGTCGATCGAAGAGGCGATAGGTCGCCTCAAGGTCGTCGACGGTGATGAGCCACAACCCTTCTCGGGGCCTGCCACCATTGGTGGGAAGCTCCTTCTCACTCGGGAGCAGTGGGCTGCCGGTCAAGGTGACAAGAAGAAGGGGGAGCCTTCTTCCGCAACAGCCGGCCGCAAGCATGGCAAACGCGGCAAGCCACGCAAAGGCACCCAGGCCGGGGCGCAAGGGCTCTTCTCCAGCAGCACATACGAGCACCAAGCTACCTCCAGCAGCATCGGCTACAGCGGCTCTTCTCCACCTCGACGAGCCCAAGGCACATGCCCTCCTCAGCAGCGGGTCCGGCAGCGGTAGCAAGATCGATGGGTGGTGCCTCGACACCGGCGCCACCCACCACATGACAGGCCGGCGAGAGTTCTTCTCCGAGCTCGACTCCGACGTTCGAGGCTCTGTCAAGTTCGGGGATGCCTCCGCCGTGGAGATCAAGGGCGCCGGCTCCATCATCTTCGTCGCCAAGAACGGCGAGCACCGGCTGCTCACCAGCGTCTACTATATCCCCGCGCTGAGGAACTCCATGATCAGCTTGGGACAGCTGGATGAGAACGGCTCGCGCGTGGAGATCTAGGACGGCGTGCTTCGCATTTGGGATCCCCGTCACCGACTTCTCGCCAAGGTGAATAGGGGGAGCAACTGCCTCTATGTTCTTCACGTGCAGGTGGTGCAACCCTTTTGTCTTGCAGCTCGGCGGGACGATGAGGCCTGGCGGTGGCACGAGCGCTTCAGGCACCTCAATTTCGAGGCCCTGAAGCAGCTCGGCAACAAGGAAATGGTACAGGCATGCCGTGCGTCGACCACGTGGAGCAGTTCTGCGACACCTGCGTCCTCACCAAGTAGCGACGGCTGTCTTTTCCCCGCCAAGCAAGCTTCCGCGCCAAGGAGAAGCTGGAGCTCGTGCACGACAACCTTTGTGGCCCCGTGACACCGGCTACACCTGGAGGACAACCCTACTTCCTCCTCCTTGTCGACGACGTGTCCCGCTATATGTGGGCTGTCCTCCTCGACACCAAGGGGGCAGCTGCGGACGCCATCAAGCACCACCAAGCTATTACGGAGGAGTGCGGCCGCAAGCTTCGGGTGCTGCGCACGGATAACGGCGGCGAGTTCACGGCGGCTGAGTTCGCGACGTACTTTGCCGATAAGGGGATCAAGCGCCACTTCACCGCGCCGTACACCCCGCAGCAGAACGGCGTCGTCGAGCGCCGCAACCAGACAGTGGTAGACACCGCCCGCGCCCTCCTCAAGCAGAGAGGGATGCCGGCGATCTACTGGGGGGAGGCGGTGATGACCGCCGTCCATCTCCTCAACCGCTCGCCCACCAAGGCGTTTGACGGCAAGACGCCGTACGAGGCCTAGCACGGGCGCAAGCCGGAGGTGAGCCACCTCCGTGTCTTCGGCTGTCTTGCGTTCGCCAAGGAGCACTCCAGGAGCACTCCAGGAGTGTTCATCGGCTACGTGGAGGGCGCCAAGGCCTACCGCATCCTCGACCCTGCGACACAGCTCGTCCGCATCTCCCGGGACGTCGTGTTCGACGAAGGGCGAGGCTAGACCTGGGACAAGGCGGTGGACGATGGCTCGGCTTTGACCCTCAGGGATTTTGTCGTCGACTATGTCCACCTGGAGGGAGCCGGGGGAGTTAGCAGCTCATCTTCACCGAGCTCGTCCTCCTCGGCAACCGGCTCGCCATCAGCTTCGGCGAGCCGTCCACCGCCTCCGCCACCAGCGAGTCCACCACGACCACCGGCTACGCCACGCACTCCTGCACCGGCTCCCCACTCTCCTGCATCGGCGCCGGCATCTCCAAGATTGGCACCAGCAGCTTTGGCCCGTCAGCGTTCGGTGGAGTTCGCCACTCCGCTGTCCGACGATGAGGACCGCGTCGACGCCTACCACGACGACGAGCCTCTACGCTACCGCACCATGGACAACATCCTCGGCAACCAGCCTGTCCCTGGGTTGGCGGTACACGACTTCGAGGCGGAGCTGCACCTGGCACATGTGGACGGCGAGCCTCGCTCCTTCGCTGAGGCGGAGGGAGACGCGGCATGGCGCGTCGCGATGCAGCAGGAGATGGACGCGGTCGAGCAGAACCGCACTTGGGAGCTCGCTGACCTCCCTCGTGGTCACCACGCGATCACCCTTAAGTGGGCGTTCAAGCTAAAGAGGGATGAAGCCGGTGCCATCGTCAAGCACAAGGCTTGCTTGGTGGCACGAGGCTTCGTGCAGCAGGAGGGGGTCGACTTCGACGACGCCTTCGCCCTCGTGGCACGGATGGAGTCCGTGCGACTCCTCCTTGCGCTAGCTGCCTAGGAGGGCTGGCGTGTCCATCACATGGATGTCAAGTCAACGTTCCTTAATGGCGACTTGAAGGAGGAGGTCTACATACATCAGCCACGGGATTCGCAGTTCCCGGCAAGGAGGGCAAGGTGCTTCGCCTGCGGAATGCCCTCTACGGCTTGCGGCAGGCACCGAGGGCGTGGAATGCCAAGCTGGATTCCACGCTGAAGGGGATGGGATTCGAGCAAAGCCCGCACGAGGCGGCCATCTACCGGCGGGGCAGTGGAGGAAAGGCCCTGCTGGTAGGTGTCTACGTCGACGATCTTGTGATCAGCGGTACCAAGGAGGTGGAGATCGAGGTGTTCAAGGAGAAGATGAGGGCGACTTTCTAGATGAGCGACTTGGGCCCTCTCTCCTTCTACCTGGGGATCGAGGTCCACCAGGACAGCTCCGGCACCTCTCTTCGCCAGACTGCCTAAGCCAAGTGCATTGTGGAGCTTGGCGGTCTCACCGGCTGCAACCCAGCCCACACTCCTATGGAGGAGATGCTGAGGCTGAGCCGGGAGAGTACGGAGGAGGAGGTGGACGCGACGCAATACCGGCGCATTGTGGGCAGCCTTCACTACCTTGTCCACACGCGACCGGACTTGGCGTTCGCCGTCGGCTACGTCAGCCGGTTCATGCAGCGACCGACGGCGGAGCACCAGCAGGCTGTGAAAAGGATCCTCCGCTACGTCGCGGGCACCTCCGACTATGGCTTGCACTACCCGAGGTGCCCTGGCGCGGCACATTTCATCGGGTACAGCGATAGCGACCATGCCGGCGACATCGACACGAGCAAGATTACCAGCGGGACGCTGTTCTTCCTCGGCAAGTGTCCGATCAGCTGGCAGTCGGCCAAGCAGCAGGTGGTGGCTCTGTCCAGCTGCGAGGCAGAGTACATCACAGCCACTACCACTGCTACTCAGGCTTTGTGGCTGGCTCAACTGCTTGGCGATCTCCTTGGCAGAGACGCAGAGGCAGTGGAGCTTAGGGTGGACAGCAAGTCCGCCTTGGCCTTGGCGAAGAATATAGTCTTCCATGAGTGCAGCAAGCACATCCGGGGTGAGGTATCAGTTCATCAGGAGCTGCCTGGAGGAAGGGAGTGTCCGGGCCAACTACAACACCCAAGACCACCTCGCCGACTTCCTGACCAAGTCTCTTGGGCGAGTCAAGTTCCAGGAACTTCGCGCCAGGATCGGGATGGCTCAGATACCGCACAAGGAGCCACACAAGACTTAGGGGGAGAGTGATGGATAAGTCTGTGTGTTGGCTACAGTACGCAGCATATGTTTTCTGGTTGTCAAGGACAGCATCTTTGACTGGCTGTAAGACAGCAATTAGCATCTGCTTTTAGGACAGCATCTAGGACATCTAGGACAACATCTTAGTGTCATCTTAGACTAGCATCTTGGCATATGCTTGGCTGGCTAGCAGCCCTATAAATATGTATCCCCAACCCCTCAGGTTGGCATCGCATTGTGTGAGAAATAAACCCAAAAAATTGCCCCAACTCTGAGTTCTCCAAGTGTGATCCTCTCGATGAGAGTAAGGATCCTGCTCACACCTAGACCAAGGATCCAGCGACTGACATCCTCAGGTATGTGGCTGGGACCATTGACTATGGACTTCACTAAGGCTCCAAGTCCAGTCAGGTTTGTGGGCTATTGTGATTTAGACCTGGCAGGTGATGTTGATTCAAGCAAGAGCACAACTGGCTGTCTTTTCTTCCTGGGGAACAACTTGGTAGATTGGCAGTCCATCAAGGAAAGGGTAGTGGCACTGTCAAGTTGTGAGACTGAGTATGTGGCCATGAGCACAACAGCAACTCAAGCATTGTGGTTGTCAAGGTTGCTGGCTGATCTGTTGGGAAGGTGGAAGTTGTGGAGCTGAAGGTAGACAACAAGTCTGCAATTGCCCTGGCAAAGAACCCAGTGTTCCATGACAGGAGCAAGCATATCAGGATCAAGCATCACTTCATAAGAGATTGCATTGATGAAGGGAGTATCCAGGCAAACTACATCCCTATAGCAGAGCAGCTAGCTGACATCCTCACCAAGTCACTAGGCAAGGTCAAGTTTGAAGAGATGAGGAGCAAGATTGGTCTTAGGGAGATCAAGAAGGCAAGCAGCAGCAAGGCTTAGGGGGGAACTGTAGTTGATAATCCCTGCTGCAAGTTATCTTAGTTCATTAGCTATGTTTTTATGCAATTTTCTACTTTATGCACATGCCTGGTATGCCTTGATTGGAAGCTAGAGCTCCCTTGGCTGCCAAGGCTTTACCTTTAACCTTTATGCATTATGCTTAGGGAATATGCACTAGGAGCAACTTGTATCCCAGATGAACTCTCTATATAATGAAAGCTATGCCAAGGTGATAGAGTGTCTTTGGCTCACCAATTCTGAATCTTTGTGTCCAACACTTACAAGGTCAGTGGATTATTATAGGCCACATGTTTACAGTTTCGTCTAGCTGTAGTTCTTATTAAGTTTGAATGTTTGATAGTTGAATTCACTAATCAGTTATCGGAACTGGAAGTTTTCTTTCAGGCATGGATGAACAGAAGAGATGCTTTCTTTTTCTCAAATTATTGACTACAGAGCATTGACAAGCTGAGTCAATTGAGATGAATATATATAGTCATCTGTTCGTATTGTTTTGGTACATACCTGATTTGGAGTAAACATGTATTGAGATGTGTGAACCACAACTTTTCTAAGTTAGATATTTCTCTAGGTTTAAGAATAAATATCAACTAGAGTTGGATATAATTGGAGAATATAGCATGATATAGGAGGAAAGAGGAACAATTGCTACTAATATTGAATTCAGAAGATAATTAAGTAGAGTTTTTTGTACTGTTTTCTTTGGGTATGGAAATACCACATGCTTATCACTGGATGTCTTCACTGAATGCACAATTATCTTGACACTTATTTGTTGTGGTCTATTCAGGAAGCCAGTTAGATGAGCTGGTCCACGGTCTAAATCATGTGTGTTTGACATTTGGTCTAGCAAAGCAAGTACACAGTTGGTATTTTTCCTAGAAGGAGCAGATATTTATTTGGTATTTTGAGCCATTGTAATTTCCTCTTAGTTATTAGTTGGACAAATGTTCTTTTCAATGATTTTGGACCAAATTCTTAGTTGGTGGCTCTAAATACTTTTAGGGTAACATTTCAATTTGGTATATTTTAGCTTAACTTTTCTTGTAGAAGAAACATAGAATTAGAAAAAATCACCTGAACCTTACTGAACATTTGCGGGGATGTTCAGTTACATGATTACTGAACATTTGCAGGGATGTTCAGTTAGATGCAGGTAGTCATATCTAATGTCCAACTTAAGAAAAGGTAGCTTGTCATGCATTATTCCTAGGTCGATTTTGTATTTAATCTTTTGAGTCATCTACTGATTTGAAAATATTTCATTCTTTGTTGCGAGCAGGCTATGAGGATTTGAGTCTGATCAAACCCTTTTCGACTAGGAATGAGGATTTGAGTCTGATCAAACCCTTTTTGATGTAGACAGCGTCTAGAGAATGAGAAGCAGAATATAAATGTAGTGTCAGACATCTCCTGTTGTAAACATACATGGCGGGTTGGAGCTGAGTGGAGCTCGGATTGATATGGAGAAGCTACCACCGGATCGCTGCCACTGCAAGATCAACTGAGATGGAGGGCTAGTTTTGCTGGCGTCTCATGAATTGGAGGGAAAAACGCAGACAGGGGAATCGATAGGGACAACAGAGGAGCTGGAACCTTATTTGTCAAGTTGTCATCTATTACATGTATGCTTGTGTATTTTTTTTGTCAAAACCTTAGTTGTCTGTAACAAACAATTGCCTGAAGCTTAAACTATGGAAGTATCGTTTGGTTGTTTTCATATGAATGAGTGTTTTCTAGATTATAAACATAGTCATATACAATTGTATAAAAATACATTATTTGGTGGTTTTCATGTATATTTTTGAAATGAAGCCGTAGCGCTAGCACGGGCATTATACTAGTATATAAAGCTCCCTTTTAATCTAGTCGATGCAGTTAAGTTGACCACTTGACCGGACAAGAGTACTTCAAATACGAATATGCAAAGCAGAGTGTTGCTGCCATCACACTAGTGGTGGTGCAACCTGGCAAGGAGGCACGGATAGGATTGCTAGAACGCCCTAGTATATGCTAGAAACCAAGTGAAGCGTGAGGCAGCAATCTAAGTAACAGGGAGGAGGATCAGCTCACAGGAATAGAACAGCATTAAGTTCATAAACTGGTAGGCAGAGGAATGAAGGGAGGCGGAGAGAGACAGGAGCGGACAGTGACTGACAGAATGAGTGAGGCGCAACTGACCTTGCTTCATGGAACTTGCACATGGTGGCGAGAGAGTGGAGGAGGCAGGGGTTGGGGTCGAGCTCGCGGTCAAGGATCCTGGAGATGACGGTGTGGGCACAGGCGAGCAGCGCATCCTCATCCTCGTGTGGCGGGCCAGACAAACACAACGACAAAGACAAAGAAGAAAAGCCGAAGAGAAGTCAAAGAAAAACAGGTCAAAACTTGGTCCCCAAAGACATAGGCAACGGCTTGACACAACCAAGCAAAGCACAGCTAGCCGTCAAGAAGAGGCAGAAAAGGGCTCAACGCAAAGGGATGCAAGGATGCATAAGCTTTAGGAGTATAGCAATTAGGGTGAAAAGATGCTCGAGCTGGTGCTGTTATGTGTATGTAGCAACAAATACAAGTGCTAGCAAATGCTCAAACTAAATATGACAGTTAAGCATTCTTGATAAATTTTAAGCAATTTAAAAGAGTGTTCACTACTGAAAGTAGCACATAGCTGGTATAAGCAGGAAATCAACCTAGTGCTAACAAGTGTTTACAAGGTGAACTACCCCAAACAGCAGTCGCACATCATGTCAGACGAACCTTACACTTGTGTTTTCGTCAAATTTTAATTTTATCGGAGTTTGCAACTTAACACAAGAATTAGTCAAAGCATGTGTATCAATATTGTCAAGCCGAACTTTTTTAACCATGCCAAGCCTAGAAGCTTAAGACAATGGTTTTGGACATCACTACAAGGCCCAAGTTCATCCTAAGTGCAATTTGGTGCAATGCAATATGATACAAAAGTAAAAGCAAAACTAAACTACAAAAAAAGCCAAAACCAAAATAGAAGATCCAAAGCTTCCCTTCTAAAAAGGGAAGCAGAAACCAAACTCAAAGCGCTGAACTTACCTTTGGTTATCCCCAAGAGTGATGTTAAGGGATAGTCTACTTGCAAAATTGAGTTCAGGTAGGTGTTAAATGAGTCCCACCACCTAGAGATAGATAGCAAAATATTTGACTCATAAATAAATAGTCTGATCAAGCCACCATAAACTACAAATATATAAAGCGACACAAGTCACAAAAAAGCGACACTTGTCACTGCATTTTATAGTCAAAACACCAATGAAAAGGAAAAGATCATGCAAAAAACAACGTATAAGGTATTAAATTTGCCTACCAACGCATAATTATGACGAACATGATGAAAGTTAAAAAAAGACAAGAGAATTAATCTAGCTTGTCCATTGAAAGTGAAAAAAAGGCAAGAGAATTAAATTTGCCACAACTTTCAATGTTGTGCAGTTGATAGTACTAAACAAACATTGCAAGCAATATACACCCCCAGAGATGATATGCATTGTTTACTAATGCAAAAGTACCGACAGAATCGCTTAATTGTTTAGCTGGCATAGCCATGACGATGAAAAGATTTTGATGTCCAGCGGTTGTGTGGGTTGCTTCTATAGCTAGCAACTAGATGGTATCCCCAGCAAGTGTATCGTGAACCTTCTTTGCTTTCAATAAAAGGGAGATGTTTATTACAAAATGATGTGGAACAACAAGGTCCGTTTTCAGTAGCGCATGTTTCTATTAACATGTTTTGGAACTCAAATGTGGAATAAATAAACAAACTGGGATAACTGTCCAGTCAAGAGGGTAGGCAAGAACTTACAGCAACTAAAATTGGAATAAGCACTATCTTTGATTCGCCATTAACTTCCGTTAGCTGGGCTGCATGACGGCAGGAGCCAATTAGTCATGTGTGGAACAATAATATACAGCCTCGTAATACTAGGAAACAAATGAAACAGGTAGTCTGTACTAAAATCCACTTTACAAATCCAGCACATAAATAGCGTTGCACATATATAATTGTTAAATTTACTAAATGTTAGAGTATGAGTGATTTAGGCCCATGAGGCTAGGCCCATCTATAATCTATATTGCTACCCTTCTAGGGTTAGCCTAAGATATGGAAAATCACAATTCTATCACTAAACAAATAGCTCGTCAAGATAAAATTGACATTAATTAGCCTAGATAGCACTGGTGTGAAATATTAAAGATTAACAAACATGAATCAAGGATTAATGATACCAAATTAATTTTAGAAAGTAGCTGAAAATAGAGTACACATACGCTCGGTTCTTCCAAACATATAAACTATCTTTCCATGAAGCTCTCCCCCTTCTTCTAAGGCTTTCTGTTCACCAACAACAACCACGTATTATCGTGAAGAGGGAACTAATAAACGCTCAAAAAGCAAAATGGATTACCACACCTCTGAATTTTCGAAGCTTTGAACTCCTTTACCTTATCAATGTTTTCCCACTACAGATGATATGGTAAGTTATATATAGGTTGTTGATATATAAGTTGTTGAGGAAAAGATGAGAACTATGTCCAAATGTGGATCACTAACATACAAAATACTACAAATTAAAGAAGGCAGGGATGGGAGCAAACCTCAGTGCCAACAGGGAAAGCAGATAACCATAGATCCTCCTGAACATAGCAAAAAAATCATTAGTCAAAATGCACGTAAAGTAAATAGCAAAGTCATCATACAAGGCAGCCAAACACAATCTAAACCGTTATAGTAATTTCCAACAATAAACCTGTTCGAGCCAACATGCAAGAAAATGCTTCTAAGGCCATCATCTTCTAATTTAGCTTGAAAACCTTTTTAAGTGGTAATCATACATGGTTCTCAAGCCTCATATACCAGCCGCAACCAATGGATAGAAGAAAATGTTGACCTATCAAACTGCACACTGCATCTTAAAGCACACAGATTTGAAAATTTTCATCAATCACGAATTCCTAACACCATGGTATTAATGCGGTTTCCTACTCAGATCAGGATAATCCAATAGTAAAACCCAAGTATAATTCTACAACCATGGAATGCCACATTTGAGCATTACCGGCGACAGAATGGATCCACGATCCCCAATTTTTTAGACCAATCAAAGCACTGCAAATCTTTGCCTAAAAGAGCTTGGCCTATGACCTGATTATAACCCAACACAGCTCTGTTTTAATTGCCAAGGTAACCCACACTAACTGGGGATATGTTGACCTTAGGAACAATTAGTAATTTCCCAAAGCAACCCAGAAATAAAAACGATGAAAAAATAAGCAGCTCACTAATTAGCTTCTAATTTCACAAACAAAAGCAGTCAAGAAAGCACTCACTGAACTGCTACTCTGAAACACGTTTTATTTACTCTGGAAAATTGCTACTGAGCAATTGCAGTCCATCAGCCAAGCAAACAAGCACCTGACATAGGAAATAAAACAGTAAAATAGGAGTGCTCATGTAGCATCTTACCACTTGTACAAGGAAGCATTTCAAGGATGGTTTCTTTGCTCAATGTAACCACTCAGTTGTAATCCTGAGATAGTGCTGATTGGGAATGAGGTCATCTGCTAGCGTCTTTACTCCACAAATGCACTTCGACTCTGTAATTATATAATCCTGAATACCTGACAAAAGGTAAACAGAAAGTCATTCCTTATATTGTTTGAAAGACAGTGACTTGACACAGAAATAGCAATACTACTATAAAAACAAATTTGGACATCTTGGGAGTATTAGAAAACCACTTACATCTATCATAAAAACTGTTAAAACAGCACCTGCTTGTTAATACTGCATCTCTCATCACTTTTTTACATAGTCGTCAGTGGATACAAGTGCAGCTAAACAAGCCGTTATCTTTCAAGGCAGAGAAGTATCGGTTAGGAGGACTCGAGTTATGACATACAACATTTTTACCATTACAAACCACATTAAAGTATTCCTCACTATTCCAATAATAAGCAACGCAGAATTTGCTCAATGTTCTAGTAAGATGCATGATCATAGTTTCATATTTCCAAGGATTATAGATACATTTGTGGTCACTAAAAATTCCAACCATGCCCAATACATGAAAGCAGAACCATTAGATGTCCACAAAGAGTAAGCATACCTTGCCTTAAACCACTTTCCCTGTGTATCTTTAACATTAACATATATAATGACAAGAGAAGGCAGCATTCATAACGTCATGATGGACAACCACTCATAGAGGCTACTGGTGATATGTCATCAGTATCTAGGCTCATATAACGAACCATGTTGAGGGTTTCCGAAAATCTGATGGCTTTGCTGATCTTTCCAAGCTTGCCAGACTGCACATAAAAGGGCAATGTTCAGTGTATCTCAACGAAACTCGACTCCTTCCAAATACATTAAGCTACAAACAGTTCAGTCTTCTTAGCTGTCATCTCTATTGCTAAGACAGTGTTCATAACTTCAAATAGAACTTTCAAAATACAAATAGTATATTGGATCATAATGACAATCTAGATGGTACCTGATATCTTTTCAGTGCAATAGTCAGAATATTCGGTGCTTCTTCTATTGTCAGCTTCTTTTTTTGCTTGCTCATAGTATTTGCATCTGAAAAGACAGTAAAGCTAGGAGAATCATGAGCTATCATTTTGAGGGGTTTTTTTTGAATGCTAGGACTTTTGTCCTCCTTTTTTTTCCTTTTTTCGATGCTCATTTTACATAGCCTCATGCCTCTTGCTTGGAATACAATAAACTTGGGAAGAGATTAATCACAATCTTGGAGCATTTATTTGGAAACCTAACAATCTTTTTAGGTCTTCTCCCAGTGTAGGAGATAGATTTTGGGCGAAAAAGGCATGTTTTTGCGTACTCCCAGGGTAGGAGCAGCAGAATATATGTGGGTGTAAGTGATCTGGATCTTAGGAGCATGACCATCCTCTCGACAAGGGTCTCACACGGTTTGACCAAACTCAATACAAAGCAAGCATCTTATGAGCTGGTTTTCCTAGTCTAGCAAGCATGTATATATGGCTGTGGTAGGAATACAAACTCTCGTCATACAGGAACTCGTCATGTGGCATTTTATATTTTTCAAAAAATAAATCTCCAGAACTCTAGTGTCACTAGGAACAAGATAAATAGTAGCTCAAACCTTCTCATATCATACCCGTCAATTACCTAGACTTAGATCAAATATTCGCTACCCACAAGTTTCAAGTTCAGAGCAAATCTTAGATCAAAACAATCTTATCAAAACTCGAGAGAATTCGAGGTTGAAAACTAGGTACTTAAAAGAAACAACAGCACAAAAACTATTCATCATAGATTAGATAGAGTTCCTTTTTATTTATTATCAACTCTTACAAACAAAGACTAAACAAATTATGAACACTCTCTTTTTATTTGGTTTTTCAGTTTTAAATACTAGTATAGAGATAACTATTTATTTATCATTATTTTAGTTATGCATCTTTTTTTAGACATAATAAACAACATAAATAAAACAAAATGGAAGAGATACTTATCTTGATACACGGGGGTGCCTCTCCAGCAAGCTAGTTGTTGTCGTTCAGTGTGGTGGCCCGATGTCGAAATGCTAGAACAACATACAATTTCTTGTAGATTCTATTGCTGTTGCTGTTGGCTATCGACCACTTGATCATGAAAATTTTGAAACCATGAGATGTAAGAAGACAGTTACATAGCAGCCCCACATGAAAATTTTGAAACCATGAGATGTAAAAAGACTACATAGCAGCCCCACACATTATTTGCTCTGTCTACGGTGAAGTTGGTAAAGCATCCCATACCTAGGCTCAAATCTTCATGCCTGCAAGTCGTGAGTATCCATAAGGCCATGTTTGGTTAATCCCCTCATGTTATTGTTAAAATGAGTGATTGGATTAATTTTGGCTAACCCTAGAAGGGTAGCTATATAGTGTCATACATGGGCCTCATGGGCCTAGCCTCATGGGCCTAATATACTTATACTCTAACACCCCCCCGCAGTCTGAACTTCCGGCGCAGCGGAGTTACAGACTGGACATGACATGAAAAGAAGCACACGCACGAGCCCCCCCACAGATGCAACTAGCCACCGGTGACGTTGAGGCTGGAGCGGAACTCGGTGAAGGCCGAGGATGGGAGGCCCTTGGTGAAGATGTCGGCAAACTGGGAGGTGGTCGGGACAAGGAGGACCCGAACATCGCCGATGGCGACTCGATCATGGACAAAGTGTAGGTCGATCTCCACATGCTTGGTCCTTTGGTGCTGAACAGGGTTGGTGGAGAGGTACACTGCACTGATGTTGTCACAGTAGACCAGCGTGCTCCTGGAGAGAGGGCTGTGGAGCTCGACGAGGAGCTGTCGGAGTCAGGAAGCCTCCACCACGCCGTTAGCAACAGCGCGATACTCTGCCTCGGCACTGGAGCGGCAGACCACCAGCTGATGCTTGGACGACCAGGACACTAGGTTGCCGCCCAGGAAGACAGCATAGCCGGAGGTGGAGCGCCAAGTGTCCGGGCACCCGGCCCAGTCAGTGTCAGTGTAGACGACGAGCTCGGAGGAGGAAGACCGGTGAAGAAGGAAGTCATAGTCGACAGTGCCGCAGAGGTAGCGGAGGAGGCGCTTGAGAGCAGTGAGGTGGGGCTCTCGAGGATCATGCATGTGAAGGCAAATCTGCTACTACATAGGTGATATCCGGCCGGGTGAAGGTAAGGTACTGAAGTGCACCTGCAAGACTCTGGTATGCCGTGGAGTCTGCCACTGAGTTGCTCTCAGCCTCTGACAGCTTGCCATGTGTGTCAACTAGAGTGGAGCAGGGCTTGCAGTTAGTCATCCCAGCTCGCTCTAGGATATCAAGAGTGTACTACCGCTGGTGAAGAAGAAGGCCGGTGGGACAAGGCTCAACAATGACCCCGAGGAAGTGGTGGAGCACACCAAGATCCTTTACAGGAAACTCCTGCTGAAGAGAGCTGATGATGCGGCTGAGTAGTGATGAACTGGAGGCTGTGAGGACAATATCATCAACATAGAGTAGCAGGTAGGCAGTCTCAGCTCCACAGTGATAGATAAACAGAGACGTATCTGAATTGGCCTCCACAAAACCCAGTGTCACCAGGAAGGCAGCAAACCGAGAGTGCCACGCCCGAGGGGCCTGCTTGAGGACGTAGAGAGACCGGTTGAGCCGACAGACCATGTTAGGACAAGAAGAGTCAACAAACCCCACTGGCTGGCTGCAGTAAACTGTCTCAGTGAGAGTCCCGTGTAGAAAAGCATTCTTGACATCTAGCTGATGCACTGGCCAGGAGCGAGTAAGGGCCAGTGAGAGCACCGTGCTCACGATGGCCGACTTCACCACTGGGCTAAAAGTCTCATCGTAGTCGACTCCAGGGTGCTGAGTGAAGCCCGAATAACCCAGCAAGCCTTGTACCGCTCCAAGGTACCATCAGCCCGCCGCTTGTGCATCCAGATCCACTTGCCGGTGACAACATTGGAGCCGGGCGGACGGGGCACCAGATCCCATGTCTGGTTGGCGAGGAGAGCCGCGTACTCCTCTTTCATCGCACAACACCAGTGAGGGTCTGACAAGGCGTCGTGAATGAAAGAGGGTAGAGGAGAGACCTATGTGTCGCCGGGCTTCGCCGCAAGAGCCCGGGACCGCAGGGTACCCGCCACGTGCTGCGCATAGGGTGAACATGCCACGGGTGGCAGTGAAGGAGCGGTGGGTGGTACACCGGGGGCACGACACGGGCTGCCGGAGGCTGCGGCAGCGGTGTAGGCATCACCGGCGGAGAAGAGGCCACTGGTGGTGACTGAGGCGCCGGCTCCGCCCGCGCACGGCGCTGGTAGACAAGCACCGGCTGAGCGAACCGCGCAGGGGGTGCAGGAACCGGCATCCCCGGCCCCTGTCAGGCGGAGGAGTAGGGGCCGCACCGGAGGGCGATGCTACCTGACCCATGCAGGGCACAGGGCCAGGAGCAGCAGGCGCCGGGTCCACCCGTGCACGGCACTGGTAGACAAGCACCGGCTAGGTAAACTGCGCTGGGGGTGCAGGAACCGGCGTCCCTGGCCCCGTGTCAGGCGGAGGGGCTGGGCCCGCAACAGAGGGTGACGCTACCGGACCCGTGCAGGGCACAGGGTCAGGAGCAGCACTGGTGTGTGGCGAGTCAGGGCACGGGCCCGGCGAAGGGCGCAGTGGAGCAGTACCTGTAGGAGAAATGACAAAAGTGGCTGGACCACCGTGTCAGTGGGAAACAGAGAGGCGAGGTTAGGGTCAGGGGTGGAAGGTGGTGTGGTGGTGGTGGAGAAGGGAAAGACAGACTCATCAAACATCACATGGCGAGAGATGAGGACCTGACGAGAAGTGAGGTCAAAGCACCGGTAACCCTTGTGATTTGGGGAATACCCGAGGAAAACACACAGAGTCGAACGGGGAGACAGCTTATGGGGAGTGGTGGCAGTGGTGTTAGGGTAACACGCACACCCGAAGACACGAAGGTGGTCATACTAAGGAGGGGTACTGAAGAGAGCGTGGTGCGGTGTAGGAGCTGGGCATGCAGCAGAAGGAAGACGGTTTAGGAGATAGGTGGAGGTGTGCAGACTCTCTGCCCAGAAGCGAGCAGGAAGCGACGCCTGGAGCAGAAGGGTGCACATGGTGTCATTCGTGGTCTGAATCATGCGCTCCGTCTTGCTGTTTTGGGAGGAGGTATACGGGCAAGACATGCGCAACTGGACACCGTGAGAGAGGAAGAAGGCACGAGAGGTGGAGTTATCAAACTCACGGCCATTGTCACACTGTACGACCTTGATGGTAAGGCCGAACTAAGTGAACACCCAAGAGAAAAAGTGGAGAATAGTGGGGAATGCCTCAAACTTTGCACGCAAGGGAGAAGTCCACGAATAATGAGAAAAATCATCAACCACCACAAGATAATATTTGTAACCAGAAATGCTGATGACAGGAGATGTCCATAGGTCACAATGTACAAGATCAAACACATGAGTAGCATGTGAAGTAGAAGACTGAAAAGGAAGACGAACATGAAGGCCCAGCTGGCACGCATGACACAAGTGCTCATCGTGAGCCTGAGTACAACGAATGTCGGAACTACGACTAAGCCACATCAGAGCATCACTTCCAGGTTGGCCAAGATGATGGTGCCAAGTGGTGGAGGAAGTAGAGGCAGTGAAGGCAGCTGACAACGGCGATGGTGAGAAGGTGAAGCGAAAGCCAAAAAACAAAGAGTGTAAAGGGGCCCCGAGTTGTCACATCGGAGGAGCGGACGCCGGAAAGCCAAATCCTTCACAGTAAGACCAGAAGAGTCAAATTCAACAGAACAGGAATTGTCAGCTGTAAAATGACGAATAGAAATAAGGTTGTGAACCATAGAAGGTGCAACAAGAACGTCAGAAAGACGAAAAGATCCATAAGCACCGGCGGCACCCACAAATGTGACAAGAAGACACGACCCATTTGCGACCATGATGGACGAAGGATGAGAAGGAGAAGGATGGTGCACAGAGGAGAGTATACTAGGATCAGGAGTAGTGTGGTAGGTAGCACCTGAGTCAGCAACCCAAGTTGGACCAGCAGGAGGAGTCAGGGCCATGGTACTGAAAGTGGACGCCAAGGCCGCCGGGTCCCAACCGACAGGCCCGAGCGAGGCGCCGGGAGGTGTCACCGACTGTCCGGGCGAAGCGCTGAGAGGTGGAGCCCACAGAGCTAAGGGAAACCCCCAGAGGAGCACCAGCGAGCATGGCCGTCAGCAGGCGAGACTCACCGCCGGGAGCCTGAAAGGGCCACATGGAGATGCGCCCTGCCCACGGGTTGTTGAAGGAGGGCTAGGGTGTACCCCGTGGAGGCGCGGGCGCCAGTTGCTCCCACGGCTAGCACCCGCACCACGCCCCCCTCCACGATGATGGCGGCCACCACAGCCCCCCACCCCCGCTCGGCCCGTGGCGAGGAGGACCAAGACGAGACGACGACGACAGAGCAGATGGACACGGCGGAGGAGTAGCCGCAAGTGCAGCCAAGGAAGACGAGGAACCCGGTGCAGAGGTGGACCTAGGCTACATGCCCTGAGTGAGCTCCTCCATGACAAGGTCATCATGGACCTGTAGGAAGGTGGGAAAGGGCCACGGCCGGGTGATCCCCGTGCGGAGGTGGGCGTAGCGGTCACTAAGCCCGCGGAGGACGTTGAGGACTAGGATGCGGTCCTCCACGGGCAAGCCAAGGTCACCGAGGGAGTCGGCCATGCCCTTCATCCGACGGCAGAACTCGATTGTGGAGAGGTTTCCCTGGATGAAGGTACGAAAGCTCGCATCGAGACCCAGAGCTCATGCCTTGGCGTTGCCTAGAAATCGGCCCTCGAGGCCGAGCCAGGCCCGGCGAGCGTCGACGGAGTTGCGGACGAGGTCGTGCAGGTTGAGGGACATCGTCCCGATGATCTAGGAGAGCACGATACTGTCAAGACAGTACCATGCTGGTGTCTGGACCGCAACCGGGGCATCGGTGAGGACGTGGTCGTCGAGGCCGTAGCGGCGGAGGGTGAGGAGGACCAAGTCCCACCACCGGGCGTAGGAAGGCAACTCAGGCTCAAGGACGACCGGGATGAGGAGTCGGATGTTCTGGACACTCCCGGCTTGGTAGTAGAGCTGCGCCATGAACGGGTCAGCCGGGTCGTGCCAGAGGATCGCGGTGTGGGACACGCGGTGGCCCGGTGTGCCGGAGGATGTGGCCCCAGCGTCGTATGAGACAGGGAGGACGAGAAGCTGCTCCGTCTCGGTGATCTGGCTGGCCAGCGCATCGGCCGCCGGGCGCTCGCGTTCCCAAGTGAGGGCTGTGGCCCGCAGATGTGCCTGACCTTCGGCGGCAGCCGCCCGGGCCGCGACGAGGGCAGCGATGAGTGCGGAGTGGGTGCTCGTGGTGTGGATGTGAGGTGGCAGGGCAGGGAAGTGGAAATCCGGCCCAGCATCAGCAACGGCAGCCACCACAGCGTTCGCGCCGCCTGCGCCCGGGCCGGGCATCATGCCACCGGCGGCGGAAGTTCCAGCTGCGGCGGCGAAAGTTCCGGCCGTGCCCGCGCCGGTGGCAGAAGTACCGGCCATGGCGGCGGTTGTACCGGCCGCGGTGGCAGAAGTTCCCGCTGCGGTGGCGGAAGTACCGGCCGTGCCCGCGCCAGGGGCCGCACCAGCGGCAGCCGCAACACGATGGTGGAAGTATCACCTGGGGCGGGGCTGCCCGCGCCCACTATGTGTAGGAGAGAGGGGGGAAGGGAGAAGGGGGAGGAAGTGGTCGGCCGGCCATAGTGGTGGCACCGGCAGCGACTGGAAGAAAAGGAAGGGAAGGGAGGGAGAGAAGAAGAAAACCCTAGCTTGATACCATGTTAAAATGAGTGATTGGATTAATTTTGGCTAACCCTAGAAGGGTAGCTATATAGTGTCATACATGGGCCTAATATACTTATACTCTAACAGTTATGACCGGTATCCAGTATATACAGAGGAAGGCCCTAGGTGGCTGACTTGAGCACCTGAACGGTGCTCTGGGTCTGATCCGTGGTCCGGTCAGGGGCCCTGGTTCTGATCCGTGGTCCGGTCAGGGCCCTTGGGTCTGATCCGTGGTCTGGTCAGGGGCCCTGGTTCTGATCCGTGGTCCGGTCAGGTTGAGGAGTCCAAGTTTGGGTTTGATATGTGGTCCAGTTCCTTATTTACCTTATTTCGAGAATTAGAGATTATTTTCTAGTATAACTAGTGTAGTGCCCGTGCTAACTCTACGATTTTATTTTAGGGATGCACATAAAAATAACCCAACGATAATTTTTCCATAGCTTAAGTTTCACACATTTATATATGACCATTTTATAATCCAGAAGATACCCATCCATAAAATATTATAATAAGTCAGGCCTCACATATTATGAAAAATAGTATATTGCTCATGTTAATGCTACGACGACCTTCGGTAGTACAAATGAAACCATTCAAAATAAAATATATGCATTGGTAACAAAAGCATATATGTGGTATGTTTGAGATTCACCAAAAACACCATTACATAAGAGTTCACACTAATCTCATGACTAAAAACAGCATTACATAAGAGTTCTAATCTCATGTCATAACCTTCTCCTACCTTCACCAGGATACCAAAGCAGAGTAGAGGAGAATCACTGGTCAGGGTTAGCATATAGCAAATGAAATACACTGGCATATGTCAGACACATGCTTGTATATTAAAAGTAATGAATAGTTCATCGAAGGGGGCACAAAAGGATAATTACTTTTCCATAATTAACATAATCTACAACATCAGAACACACATATGGGTAGTTGAACTATGGAATTTATTTATAATCCTATTTCATGTCTAACAAAAATATGAATTTGTGAACTGACAACTGCTAATGAAACCACAATTGCTCTGCAAGCTGTTTCAGAATTCAGAACAAAGAGTAGGTCAAATGCATGAGAAAAAATAAAATGAAATTTAGATCAGGCCTTATTTCTCTAATAACAGCATACTCAAAGAGGTTACCCATCACAGACATTAAATGTAGCTCTCATACCAAAAACTGAACATGCAAGTCAGATTCACACCAGATTAGTCATCAAGAGGTAAGGAAGAACATGTCATACCGGCTGGGGTTCATGAGCTCCATGTGCATCATCATCAGCTTCAGAGCCCCGCCCACCGCACCGCACAAGCCCGTCGAGGCCTCACCAAGCCTGAGGCGGCGTCCCCCACTACGGTCTCCTGGTGGTTATAATATTTGGAACTGCAGCACAAAAGCCATTTTGACAGTATTAATTCAAAATTGTTGGCGCAAGGACCTAGCACCGTAGAGGCGAGCAGCACCTGCTCAGCCCTACCCTCGAGACCCTCCTTGAACCAAGGAAGAAGACGAGCTGAGCTCAAGAACACACACACACTGCTCTGTTGCTTCAGCGTTGGCCGAAGCTGAGTACTCAAGTAAATTGTGGCACAAGAACTGCCCTTTCTATTGCATTGCATTACATATATATACAATCCTCCACCTTTACCAGGGAACACGGAAGGCTTGGCTACAGTGCTCAACTACTCCTAGTACTATTCTTACATCACCCGAAGATGTGGGTAAGTGAACTCTACTGCTACCATACTGCTATAGTAAACAGAAGGACATGGCCTGCCACGACGTGTGCTGACCACTACTTGTCCTACACCATGCTGTGGAAGAAAGACGGGATGGCAGCAGATTATGTCTAACAATCATCCCCTAATCCTACTGCTAGCCCTTGACCTTGACCATGCCAATCATCTTCCTCAGCTCCTCGAACCGAAGATGCCCGAGTGACTTGGTGAGGATATCAGCCAGCTGCCGGCTAGTGTCGATGAACTTGATGATGATCTGTCCTCCATCGACGCAGTCTCGAAGGAAGTGGAACTTCATGGTGCTTGCTCCTACCATGGAGGATGGGGTTCTTTGCCAGCACAATTGCTGACTGGTTGTCCACCTTGAGCGCCGGTGGCCGAGCCTCAACACCAGTGAGCTCACTCAGCAACCATCATAGCTAGACCACCTGGCACGCCGTCGTGGCTACAGCCACATACTCCGCCTCACAGGTAGACAGGGCCACCATCTTCTGCTTCAGCGACTGCCAGACAATCGGCGCTCCGTCGAGAAAAACAAGCACGCCAGAAGTGCTCCGCCGCCCGTCCACATCTCCTACCATGCCCGCATCGCTGAACACCGTGAGTCCCGACGCGCCCTCCTTGGCCTCGGGCAGCGCTTCACTGAACACCTTCAACTGAAGCCCACCTCTCTTGGGGAAGACAATCCCCAACTCCACCATGCCCTGGATGTAGCACAACAAATGCTTGACCGCCGTCTAGTGATCCTCCCACGGATCCTCTAGGAACCGGTTCACATAGTCCACCGCAAAAGCGATGTCCGGCCGCGTGTGAGTCAGCCAGCACAAACCATCGATGATGCTCCGGTAGAGTGTAGCGTCTACCTTCACCGTGGTGCTCTGCCTCGAGAGCTTGACGCACTCCTCCATTAGCGTGGCCATAGCCTTGCGGCCTGCCATCCCGCCCTCTCGAGTACCTTCTGCGCGTAAGCACACTGCCCAAGTCTGATGGCGTCCTCCCCTACTTCACCTTGATCCCGAGGTAGTAGGACAGGGCACCCGAATCGCTCATCTAGAACTGCGCGGCCATCTCTTCCTTGAAATTGGTGATGTCCTGTGCCCGTGCGCCGATGATGATGAGGTCGTCCACGTATACTCCGATGATGAGATGCTCCTTCCCCCGTTGATGGGTGTACAGTGCGTGCTCTATGGTGCATCTCCCAAACCCAAGCTCAGCCATGGTGGCATCAAGCTTGATATTCCACGCCCGTGGTGCCTGACGCAGGCCATAAAGGGCCTTGTGTAGGCACAACACCTTCTTCTCCGCGCCCTTGATGATGAACCCCGATGCCTGCTTGACATAGACCGTCTTCGCCAGGTCCCCATTGAGGAACGCCGACTTGATGTCGAGGTGGTGAACCTGCCACTCCTTGGCAGCAGCGAGGGCGAGCAGGAGTCGCACCGACTCTATGCGTGTGACGGGGGCAAAGACCTCCTCAAAGTTGACCCCTTCGCGCTGCATGAACCCTCAAGCAACAAGGCGTGCCTTTGCTTTACCACTGCCCCGCGCTCATCCCGCTTCACCTTGAAGACCCATTTAAGTTCGATCGGCCAGCAACCCACCGGTAGATCGACCAGCTCCTAGGTCTTGTTCTCCTCGATGGCCTTCATCTCCTCCAGCATCGCCTTCCGCCATGCTGCGTCACGCTCCGCAACAGCAAACATGGTCGGCGCCTCTGCACTCATCAGAAGTAGAGTATGGTCGTCGTCGAGGGTCCGCGCCACCAATCCTGGGAACATCGAATCCACCACGACGTTATCCAGACGATGTAATAAGACCTCCTCACCCTCGTGGTATACGTCCATGAACTCCAAAACATCCATCGGTGGCATCGCATACTCGATTGTTTCCACCGTCGTTCTTCGATGCGGAGTCGTTCACAGCAGAAAATCTCCGTAATTCAAGCCCCCCGGACTGGAGTCGAGGCCCTACCCATCGCGAGGGTCAGGATCGAGCCCCTTTGTCCCATGGTTGGGTCTCCTCCAGCAATCGAGACCCCTCGAACGGTCGAGGTTGTGCCTCCCATGGTCAAGCCATCCTTTCTGTGGTCGAGGCACCCTCGAGCAGGATCGAGGCCATCCGCGCGGTCGAGGCCCTCCACGCACTCGAGCAGACGAGGTGCCTCTCGTGCCGCACGCTTGGTCAAGGCCCTGCCTCGACTCACGGTCGGGGCTTCCCTCGCACTCGAGGCCTCCAGACACGCGGTCGCGGTCGGCCGAGCGGTCGAGGCCCCCCGTGTCAAGGTCGAGGCCCTTCCGGCGATCAAGGCCGTCGGCCCTGCGGTCGAGACTACCCCTCGCGTGGCCTGGGATGATGCCGGCCCTTGAGCAGTTTTGGACGAAGCTGCCCCTCCTCCAAGCGGTCTAGGTGGGTCCGCCGTTTCGGCCATCGCCGATTCTTTCGCCTCTCTCGCCGCTGCTTTCCCGGTCCCTGGCGCATCACCATGACCATGGATGACCAGCTACTCTACGAAGAATGTATCACCGAGTCCGCCGCCAACTTGCTCGAGGCCCTCCGTGTTCGGCTTGTCCCAAGTCCACAACACTGCTTCGTCGAAGACCACATCCCAGGACACCACCACTTTGCCGCCAATCGGGTCGTATAGTCGATAGGCTTTTGACCCCTCCTCATAGCCTAGGAACACTATGCGCGTGCTCCTGTCTTCCAGCTTCCCGAAGCCCGGGTTCATGGTCTTCACATGACTGATACAGCCGAACGTGTGTAGGTACGAGACATTAGGCTTGCGCCCGTGCCATGCCTCATACAGCGTCTTACCCTCGAGGGCTTTGGTCGGGGACTGGTTGAGGATGTGCACTGCGATGGTGACCGCTTCTCCCCAGAATGCCGCCAGCATCCCCTTGGCCTTCATCATCGAACATGCCATACCGACGATGGTCTAATTTCGGCGCTCCACGACACCGTTCTGCTATGGCCAGTAGGGTGCTGTGAGGTGTCAACCCACCCCCTCCACGACGTAGTACTCTGAGAACTTGAGTGCCGTGAACTCACCGTCACGGTTGTTTCAGAGCACCCGCAGCATCTTGCTGCACTCCGCCTCCACCCGCGCCTTGAAGCGCTTGATGGCATCCACCACGTCGCTCTTGCTCGTAAGGAGCTGCAACCACATGTAACGGCTACAGTCATCCACGAGTAGGAGGAAGTACCTCCGTCCTCCATGCGTTGCTAGCGTGATTGGACCACAGAGGTCCCCATGGACTAGCTCGAGGGGTACCGTCGAGCGGTATCTCGCCGTCTTCAGGAACAACAGCTGCCTCTGCTTCCCCGCCAGGCAGCTGTCACCGAGTTTGCTGGCGTGCTTGATTTTCGAAAGCCTGGTAACCATCTTGCCGAGCCGGCCAAGAGCATCGAAGCTCAGATGGCCGAACAGGCCATGCCACAGCCATGGCTCCTACGTGCACGCCGCCTCCAAGCACACAGGATGTTCCACCTTCAAATCGAGAAGATAGAGCCGGTTCTTGGAGCGCGTTACCTTGGCGAGAAGACGTCGCTCCTTGTCCCTGATCCGCAGCACGCCGTCTCGAATCAACACCTCTGCCCTGCGCTCATCAAGCTGTCCCAGACTGACGATGCTCACGCGGAGCTGGGGAATGAAGTACATGTCTGTCAACGCGCGCTGCTCCCTATTTCGGCAATGGAAAATGACCGTGCCTTGGCCTCGAATGTCCACCGTCGAGCCATCCCTGAACTTGACTGTACCAGTCTTGTTCGTGTCGAGGTCGATGAAGGCAGTGCGGCTACCAGTCATATGGTTGCTCACACTGGAGTCGAGGTACCACCGCTGCTCCTTCTCGTCGCCGACTGCGCCCAGATGTGCCTGTGCTCACGGCTTGTCAAGTTCGACGGCCTGCGGTGCAGTCCTCTGATCCGCCTCCATCTTCCCTGCTTTGCCTTCCTTCAGAGCACAGTACTCACCCATTAAGAGCGCCTGCTCTTCGTCGCTGTCATCCTGAGCCAGGTGCGCCTCCTCCTTCTTCTCCTTCCTCTCTGGGCACTTGCGAGCCCAGTGCCCCACTTTGCCGCACTTGCGGTAGGCGTTGGGGGCAGTGAACTTCTTCTTGCCCTTCTTCTAGTCCACCGGAGCCTTCCCCTGCTTCTTGCCGCTGTTGCCGCTACGGTCACCACCATCACGACTGGAGCCTTCCTCGGACCGGCACTTCACCTTCATCTGCGCCGTCCACTCCTCCTCGGTCAGCATCAGCTTGGGCTTTTCCTTCTTTGGCGGTGCAAGTCCGTAGCTCTCCACCACCCGCAACCTCCCTGCCACATCCTCGAGAGACAAAGTGGAAATATCCAGCATTGTCTCGATGGATAATGTGATCACATGTGAGATGTCTGGGTTTTAGATATCCGACATCGCAACTTGCTCTAAACATTTCAAAATTTTTATCGTAGCCTCCACATGCGATAACATGACACCTCGTCAAGTTTTGTGATTTTTGGACTTCGTTTGGATTTTATATAATTAAAAAACACTTCTACTGCACATGGATGGTCATGTTTCGAGGACAAGACGTTCAAACTTTTGGGTGAGTTTACGGACACGGCCTCAAAATACACTCTCTAACATGAATATCATTTTTAAAATGGCTACCTTTCATTATTTCATGCACCTGCAGTTCAAATTTGGTTATGCAAGAAAATTCAAGTAAATGAAATAAATGTACAAAATATAGCAAAATGTTATTAAAAGGTCCCAAATTCCAATATGTGCTTGTAAACAATATGCTTGGGCAACAGAAAAAGTTTAAATTCAAAATTCAAAAAAAAATTATTTGTCGACTTCCAAAAAAGGCAGTCGGTAAAGAGCCTCTTTGCCGACTGCCGCAGTAGTTACAGTCGGCAAAGACATTTTTCAAAAAAATTAAGAAAAGTCTTTGTCGACTGCCTCTAGGCCTGGCAGTCGGCAAAGCCGGTCGGTGCCCTAATCTGCTAGGTGGGCCGAAAAGCCCACCCCTACTCCTCATTCTCCCCCACGCGCGCCCCCACGCCCAGCGCCGCCATTTCCCCCTCCGCCGCCGCCGCCGCCGCAAATCCACAGCACCCCCGCCGCAAATCCACCCACCGCCGCGCGGCACCGCTCACCCCCAGCACCCCCCACGCCACCGTAGATCCGTCGCGCCGGACACGCTCGCCCGCCCAAGTGCGGCTGCCTCGCGCGCGCACCGAATGCCCGTGCCCCTGCCACCGCCAAGCCCGCCGCCGCCGCCATTTTTACCGCCGCCGCCGCTGCCTCGCGCCGCCGCCAGATCCGCCATAGCCGACCCCTCCCTGTCCCCGGTGAGCCCTGCCGCACCCCGGAACCGCGTGCCCACGCCACCGCGCCGCTCCCCGCCGCCGCGCGCCTATGCCCCACCGCCGCGCCCCGCCGCGCCTCTCACCGGCCCATCGGCGGCCGCGCCTGCCGCGCCGCCGCCGCCCCACCGCGGCGCGCCCGCCCGCCCAGTCGCGGCTCCGCCCACCGTCGCTGGGGCCCCACACCCTGCCCACCTCCCCCCACCGACTGCTGAGGAAGGAGGAACAGGAGAAAGGAGGAAGAAGAAGGAGGAGGAAGGGGAAGAGAAGAGGAGGAAGAAGGAGAAGGAGGAGGAAGAGGAAGAGAAGAGGAAGAAGAAGGAGGAGAAGAGAAGAGAAGACGAAGAAGAAGGGGAAGAAGGAGAAGGAGGAGGAAAAGGAGGAAAGGAAGAATAAGAAGGAGAAGAAGGAGAAGGGAAACAGGAGCCTCGGCCGCCGGCCACGCCCCTCGCTGTTTTCCGTCCGCTCGCCGTTCGTCCCCGCCGTTGTCCCGGAACCTTGTTGGAGAAGAAGGTGACCCCGGCACCACGTTGGCCGACTCCACCGCCATCCAAGGTAAAAAGCGTCCCCGATTGTTGGCCTGCGTGCCCTGTATGTCATGTTGGGGCCTTCGTGCCTAATGTGGATATGTGGGCCTTCATGCTGGGTTTGTGGATGTGTGGCCTTCATGCCGTATATATGATGTCAGCCATCGATCCGGCTTCTTTCTTGCAGGTTTTGGAAACCTCCCCGTGCAGGGGAGGTTCTGCCAAAATTTTTGTACATATAGTGTTGTGTTTCTTCTTTTGTAGAGTAGTGCCTGTCGTAGGGGACCTCGGAGGACCCTGATTGTCTGCCCCAGTTTTCCACTGCCCCGCTAGCCTCTCTCCACCGCCACCCAACGTATAAATCACCTCTCTTCATATATATATAATATACACGTGCCAGAGTTTTTGATTAATGTTTCCAACATTAATCCTTGAATATTTTTGAGTGAAAACAGCCAGCGCAACAGCCAGCGCAAAAGGAATATACAGTGAATAGAATAAAATATTTTGAATATCCATTAGAGAAGAATTATCAATCCATCCATATCTAGAAAGACAAAGGCAGCATGACCACATGAAGATGTTGTAGCAAGGACAATGACGATGCCCCGTTCAACTGTCCAGGCAACAATAAAAGAAATAATTGAAGACCTCGCCAGAAGACAGTCCACCTGTCTTCCTTAACCACGAAGGACGCCAGGCGATAAGCACGAAGGACTCCAAAAGCCTCCTTCGGCTCTTTAAAAGGAGACAACGAGCGCCTGCATTCACCATCAGATCATCCGCCCTCAGACGAAAGAATCACTCACTCCATGAAGACTCCACTCTCATACATCATACACCATGAAGCCCACTACCTCAGAACTCGTCTGAGCTAGTCCACCATTAGCCATAATAGTAACCATCCACTACCACTGTATTACTCCACCAGTGTTGTAAATTAGAGAATAAGGAAGATCACCGACTTCCCATGCTTGTAAGGTAATTAAGGTTTGTACTAACTGCTTGGGGTTTCTCGAAAGAGAAAGCCGTATGTAAGCTTGCCTTGTGAAAATAGATTAAGCTTTTCTGTTTTAAACCCAGTTGTCCTTTAAGCTTGTTCATATGGGGCGATGTCTCTATGCTAGGGACCCTAGAGGAGAAACCTCTGCGTGGAGTTGTTCTCGTGTTAGCCCATGTAGCGACGTCTTAGAGAACCCTGTGTCCGCAGAGAAGTGTTCCCTTCGGGTGGAACTGCCTGGGGAGACGATAAGGCCTGAGTCCTGTGTGTTCATGGCTAGGGATAGCGAGGGAGAAGAACAAGTTAGCCTCGTTCTATAGCAAGCTAGGTGATGCATACGGTGAGTACCGAGTAGGACTGACACAAGCATAGTCACACGACCGGCTGAAAGTTTAGTCTCGCCAGCCTTGCAAAGATCCTGAGAATATTAATTCCGCATATATCGCACACTCTGCATAATCACTCATATTAATATTCATGCACGCATCGTGTTGCCATCACTGCATAGTAATGCTGAGTATTTATATTGTGTTGCATAGTATCTCAGCACACATATCAATCACGCACGCACACTAAACCCACAAGTGCTTTGCATAGTAACTGAAATAGCGCTTGAATAGTGGCAAATATTGAGTGACCGAGACTCTTACATCCATTAGTCCCACACACACATATTTTGTAACCATCGTGCACGAGAAGTACCCTACATAGTGCTATGAATAGTTACGAATTTTTGAAGTGCCTGAGCCACTCAGTTGAAGTGCTCATGCACTATTCATATTCCGAATTTAAATAGTGCTCAGTATTTTAAATACTACCGTGAATTTAAATAGTAATCGCTAAATTTGAATAGTGACATAAATAGTAACTTATGATTTTTAAATTTGAATTTCGAATTCGAGTTTTTACCCTTGAATCCCGGATATTTCTGTAGCCGTGGTATCGGAGCATGGTTAATAAAATTTAAATTTAAGGGATTCACTAAAATTAGTAAAGTTTGATAATGTCAGATATAGATAGCCAAATTAAATCTTATGAATAAAAGATTAGAAAAATTTCTAATGAATATTTTACAACTGGCATAAGTGAATGGAATGCTATAAGAGAGAAAGAAAACTATTTTAGGAGAAAGATTTATAGTCTTAATAAAATCAAGGAGGAAAGAGCACTAGAATATAAATATCTTAAAACAGCTACTGTGAAAGAAGTTGTGTTGAATAAAGACAAAGAGAATCATGATACTGAAGAAGCTGTGCAGAGCAATAATATTGAATATAATATAGACGAAGATGAGCAGTTGGATACTAAGCAACAGCTTTTATTAGAAAGCTATGATGAAGAAGAAGAAGATAATGCTCAAAGTTATAAAGATTTTATAGACACATTAGGTGACGAAGAATTGTGCAATTTAGATAATTCTATGGAAGGATTAGATATTATATCTAATAATACTAAAAATTCAATAGAAGCAAATATTGAATTTATGGATCAAGATGGTTGTGAACATGATTGGATAAAAGGAAGAGGTGACTATAATATAAAATGTATATTTTGCATATACTACCCTAGTCAAGAAAATAGAGCTACATGTAGTAAATATTTAAAACAAGCATGTGTTTCTTATTTAAAGACAAATAATAAAAAATAGAGACAAGAGATAGAATTAGAACAAGAAGATAAAATATTGACAAGTAGAGTCAGAAATTTAGAAAACAGAGTAAATACTTTAGAAGCAGAATTAGAAGAATTAAGAGCTAGAATAGAACTTAACGAAGAATATAAGAATGATAGAAATATTATCACTAATACTGAGTTAAAAGAGCAGACTATAATAAATAGAAAAGATAATAAAGCTATACAATTAAAAGACGCCATAATAAATTTTTGTATCAAATATATAGTTTGGTTACCATTTAAAGATATAGTAGGAATAAAAATACCGGTAAAATTAAATTTAACTCCAAACATCTCTTATAAAACATTAGCATTGATAGATACTGGTTGCACAAAGAATATCATATATGATAAATATCTTGCAACATGCCCAGAAATAGTTCATACCATAGACCAAAATAAAGCAGAAATATCTACTGATATGTCTAGAACACAAAGACCTCATAATCAATTAGCTTATAATATAGAAATACAAATAAATAATATAAAATATATAATAGATAAAATTACAATAAGAGATTTATCTATGATAAGTGTTGATATGTTGCTAGGTTTAAGATTTTTATAATTTTTAGTACAAACAACAATTATACATGAGCAAGGAATTACTTTTGTTCCTCATCAAGATAATATTCCATACATAACAGAAATACAAAGAAATATAAATTCTAATTTAGATATGTCTAATCTAAAAATTGAAGGGTCTGATAATTATAGAAATGAAGAGTTGGGCGAAAATATAAAAGAATTTCATGTAGCAATTCAAGTATAGAAGGCATTAGTTTACAATCACTAGCGCCAAACTGGTATAGGGACATAAAGTCCAAAAAAGACATAGACAAAATAGTCCAAAGATTAGAAGATATTCAAATAATTGGAGAAACACCAATGAAACATTGGGATAAGAATGGTATAGTATGTAAAATTAATATAATAAATCCAGACTATATAATTAAGACAAGTCCTATAGAAGCAACACCTAAAGATATAGAAGAATTTAAAATTCATACAGAAGAATTGCTAAAACTTGGAGCTATAAGAGAAAGTCGAAGTCCTCACAGATCAGCAGCATTTATAGTTAGAAATCATGCTGAAATAGCCAGAGGAAAATCAAGAATGGTTATTAATTATAAAAGACTAAATGATAATACTATAGATGATGCATATAATATCCCAAATAAGCAAGAATAGATAAATAGGATATAAGGATGTAAATGTTTCTCAAAATTTAATCTAAAATCTGGTTTTTGGCAAGTAAAAATGGCAGAAGAATCAATAGAATAGACTGCTTTCACATGTCCTCAAGGTCATTTCGAATGGATAGTAACGCTATTAGGTTTAAAAATGCACTTGCTTTATTTTAAAGAAAAATGTAGAATATCTTTAATAAAAATCAAGAATTCATACTAGTTTATATTGATGATCTTTTAATCTTTTCAAAATCCTACAAAGAGCACATAGCTCATTTAGAAATATTTTTTTAGAAAGGTAGAGCAGCATGGGTTAATACTTTCAAAAAAAATAGAAATATGCAAAGAAAAAATAAATTTCTTAGGCCATGAAATAGGAGATGGAAAAATTCATTTGCAAGATCATATTGCAAAGAAAATTTTATAATTTCCTGATGTTATGAATGATAAAAAGGCTTTACAACAATTTCTAAGGATAGTGAATTATGCTAGAAATTATATTAAAAATTTAGTAAAACTAGCTGGTCCATTATATGCGAAGTTAAGAAAGAATGGACAAAAGCGTTTTAATTCTGAAGATATAAAATTAGTAAGAATTATAAAAGAAAAGGTTAAAGATTTAAAACCCTTAGAATTACCTTTATATAATAATTATTTTATTATAGAAACAGATGCATCAGAATTAGGATGGGGTGCAATACTTAAGCAAAAGCCTCACAAATACTCACCAAAGTTAGAAAAAAAATACGTAGATATGCTTCGGGCAAATATAAGTTAAAAGCGATAAACAATACCGATAGAGAAATTCTAGCCGTTATCAATGCAATAAATGCTTTTAAATTATATCTAGGATTTAAAGAGTTTACAGTAAGAACAGACTGTGAAGCTATATGCAGATATTATAATAAAGTTAACAGTAAGAAAAGTTCAACTAGAAGATGGGTTTTATTTGAAGATATTATCATTGGAAATGGTTATAAAGTTATATTTGAGCATATAAAAGGAAAAGATAACACCTTACCTGATATATTTTCTTGTTCATCTATTTTGCAGGAATGAAGAAAGGAATAAGCCCTAACGGGGGAGAAAATTACTATTTTGAAAAAGAAAATCAGTTAAGAATATTTCCTCCAGATACATATAAATTCAAGCCCAAATACCATATTATTCTAGATGGTGTGCAAGAATGCATCCTAGATAACTTTTGGTTTCAATATAACAATAAAAAAGAAGATATAGGATATATGCTAGCAATATTAAATAGCCTAGTTGAATATTTTAACATGATAAATGGAAAAATACAGCCTAAAGAAGTACCCCTCAAAATAGAGAAGAAACCCATATATGTTATATACAGAGGAACAGTACCAGGAGTTTATTTAACATATGAATCAATTGTATCTTAGCAGATAGAAATGGAAAGAGAAGGAAGGGGTAAGCCATCATAGAGAAAATATCTAGATATTGACCAAGCTCTTTCATATGCACGAAGTATTTTGGGTATAAACTATTTTATAGAACCTATAGCAAAAGATTATATTCAAAACTATAAAAGAATAAAAGATGTCAAGATAAATATGCCAGGAATAAATATGCAAGAAGCTAGTTCATCAAAAACACCTGCCTATAAAGATGCGGTAAAGAAAGAAATATTGACTGAAGATCTTATTGAAAGGAAGATAAAAGAAAGACTTGATTCAATAATTTCTCAATTAAAGAAGAATATAAAAGAAGAAGTCTTACAGGAAGCAAGGAAGGAAAAAAATAAAATATTCCAATATGTAAACCAAGACTTCAAAAATATAAAAACAGATTACGAGGAATACATAAAGAAAGATTATGATACAAAGATGAATGCACATATATCTGATAAAGAAATCAATGATATGTTAGATGAAAACATGTTGGATGTTCGAGGACATGGGCAACCATCAGAATGATAAACTCTAATATTATGCATAATAAAATAGATAAGTCTATCAGATCAATATCAAAAAAAATATATATTCCTTATGTTGATAAGGTGTTATCAACAATTTGGCCCGGGGAAGAATAATATACACAGGTGCCAGAGTTTTTGATTAATATTTGCAACATTAATCATTCGGGCGTGGAAGACTATATCCATACCCTTGAATATTTTTGAGTGAAAACAGCCAGCGCAACAGCCAACGCAAAAAGAATATACAGTGAATAGAATAAAATATTTTGAATATCCACCAGAGAAGAATTATCAATCCATCCATATCCAGAAAGACAAAGGCAGCATGACCACGTAAAGATGATGTAGCAAGGACAATGACGATGCGCCGTTCAACTGTCTAGGCAACAGTAAAAGAAATAATTGAAGACCTCGCCAGAAGACAGTCCACCTGTCTTCCTTAACCACGAAGGACGCCAGGCGATAAGCACGAATGACTCCAGAAGCCTCCTTCAGCTCTTTAAAAAGAGACGATGAGCGCCTGCATTCACCATCAGATCACCGCCCTCAGACCGAAGAGTCACTCACTCCACGAAGACTCCACTCTCATACACCATGAAGCCCACTACCTTAGAACTATATATATATAAGGTCGCGTAACCCAGTTAGGCGTCTCCCGTCCGAAAGAGATACGGTTGGAGGTATGCAGGTCTCTGCATATCTGCGACCGTATCTGCTTCGGATTGTCCACATTTTTTAGACTGCCCATGGATGCGTAGATGAGTTAGCTTTCATGTTCTGCTCTCGTCTGAGTCAGAGTTTTGGCAGCACCTCCTCGTTATTCTCCGGATACACACTCTCCCTGCGGGGACGTGTATCGGGAGAACAGCGGGGAGGTGCTACCGAAATTCTGACTCGGACGGGAGCAGAACATGGAAGCTAACCCATCTACGTATCCACGGGTGGGATTAGGACCTATCCTTCACCTATTAGATGGTAGGAACGCCGTGTAGATGCAATTGCTCGTTTTATTACTCGCTTACGCATATGTATGACAGAGGATGGCTAATCGTGATTGGATGTACACAGGCTTTGCAAGTAAGAGCAAAGAATGGATTAGGGGGACCACTTATGTTTTAACCAAGCATTTGGCCCGGCTGCTAAAGGTTCAATTCAGATGTGGTGTCCCTGCAGCGATTGTAAGAACTCAAAAAGAAAAGTAAAGGATGATGTTTGGAAAGATCTATACAGGAACGGATATGTGGCAAACTATAAGACGTGGATCTTCCATGGTGAAGACGACCGTATTAGAGAGGAGGAGGTGAGAGCACGCCTCGAGGAGTTTGATGGAGATGCCGAGACGGCCGACATGGTGGTAGACTATAATGAGGCACGTGGCAATGAAGGTGTGGTGGAGGAGGATCTAGAGGAAACCGCAAAGGCGTTCTACGAAATGATGCAGTCCGCAAACAAGCCCCTTCATCGGAATACAACAATGTCGCAACTGGATTGCATTGGACGCCTAATAGCGTTGAAGTCGCAGTTGAGCATGAGTCGGGACGGCTTCGACTCATGTTGGCACTTTTCAAGGAAATGCTTCCAAAGGGTCACATGCTACCGAAGAACACGTATGAGTCACAGAAGCTCCTTCGTGCACTTAAGATGCCAGTGTGGTGCGTTCTGGCAGAGTTGAGCTATTTCTTTCGGATGCAAGATATCTGTATGCATGACTGGTTCACGTGCGAGGCGGGGTACGTGCGAGGCTGGTTCACGTGCGAGGCGGGGTACGAGGACTGGGCGTCGACGGTGTAGGATAAGGTCGCCATGGGGTGACTCAAGGACATGTACTATGAGGTGCACGTCCAGGTCCTCATCACCTACTATGCCGACGTGAAGCGCGAGAAGCTGCTGAAGGAGGATGCCAAGAAGATGATCCACTACCCCGACACCGACATTGACAAGGAGATCTACCTCCAGGTAATTAGGAAACATTACTTATGATTCCTTCCATGAAAAATAAGTAGGAAACATTAATTCTGATTCATCTTCTGCCATGTCATGCAGTTTTCTGCAGAATGGTGCAAAAGCTACAAGGACTGCTGGGAGGCCATTGTGGACAAGTGGAGAAGGCCGGCGTCGTACGAGGAGCGTCGCCGTAGAAGTGAACGTGCCAAGGCGAGGAAAGGGCCGGCACACCACCAAGGGAGCCGCTCCCTCGGAGGGTTCATGGACGCATGGGTAAGCTTCTGTCGGTTTATTTATTTATTTATTCAATCCCATTACCTGTAATCAACCTTGTATTTTCCTTGCAGTCCCAGTCGCATGAGGGGCAGGTGATCAATGAGTACGAGGGCTATGCCCTGTCTCACAAGGGCAAAGCGACAGATCCAAACAACGTCTTCAGCTCGGTGGATGGGCCCAAGGCGTACACCAACCCGAACGCCTACGAGAAGATGGTCCAGTACACCGAGGCGGCTTGCTAGCGCCATGGTCCAGCCTATGATCTTGCCAAGCAGCCCCTGGATACAGACATCCTGATGAGGACGGAAGGAGGGAAACAGCACGGCAAGTACTTGATTTCCCACAGCGCAATCGACCCGGCCATCATTCCCACCCTTCGTCAGATTCGTAAATCCGCTAGCACGACCTCCTCCGACGTCCCCATACGACCTCACCAGCCGAGCATGTTAGCGGCGGTTCAGGTAACTTTAGTTTCATTCGTCATTAATTGGTTTTACATATGTACCTTTCCTTTTACATTGTTTAAACATCGAGGGTGTAACATTGCAGTCCGAGCTGGCCGAGTTGCGGGCCGCTACGCAGGCCTCGTAGGAGTCCTATCAATGGGAGATGGCAGCCCAAGAGGAGGCCCATCGGTAGGAGATAGCGGCCCGAGAGGAGGCCCATCGGCAGGAGATGGCGAGCTGGAGGCAGGAGCAGGACTTTGCCAGCTACATTCAGAACATTTAGATCCCTGGTGCTGTCATGCCTCCATTGCCCGCCTCGATGTTCGCTCCACCCCCTCCTCCTGGCCCTATGGGGACTCCGGTGAGTATATATGTTTGTCCATTGTTTTGGCTTGTGCGGCCATCATGTAGGTACTAATGAGATCGCTTCTCCTTTGTGCAGGCACTGTCGGCGGGTTCAAACCCGACTCCTCCAGATGTCCCTTCTCCAAGCCATGGGTACCTGTTGTTTCCCCTCAGCCACACTTCTGGCCTCCGGGTGGCGGTCTTCCTCGGCCTCCATAGCAGGGGACCTCCGCGTGGGCGAGCTGCCCTCCTCCGCCAACCCAGCATGCGCACTCCGGGTGGGGGCACCAGTACGTGTCGACGTCGCTCCCACCTGGCCAGTCATCGTGGTCTTTGTGGTCTTCAGTCCATGATGAGCATAGGGACGACGGGTCGCAGCACGAGTGAGGGCCTTTGTTGGATATTGGACTTATGGACTTGTTGGATCCTTAGACTTGTTGGACTTGTTGGGTGTTTCGACTTGTTGGAATTATGAACTTATTGGATGTTGGACATGTGATATATATGTGGATTTGTGTTATATATGTGTGCATTTGTGTTATATATATATATGATTTGACTGTGTGATATATATGGGAAAACAGGAAAAAAAATATTTTCCAGCTTTGCCGACAGCCAAGGTAGTCGGCAAAGCTAGGAGCTGAGCTGCACAGGCACCAGCTTTGCCGACTGCCTGCCACGGTAGTCGGCAAAGGCTGTTTTTTAAAAATTAAATAATTCTTTGCCGACTGCCGGGTCGGGCAGTCGGCAAAGAATTTTTTTTTAAAAAAAAAGAAAATCTTTGCTGACTGCCGCTTCGGCAGTCGGCAAAACGGACGCCAGACGGCACGGCCAGTTACCTTTGTCGACTCAGCTTTTGGCAGTCAGCAAAGGCTTTGTCGACTGCCCTCCTCCTGACAGTCAGTAAAGAATTCTTTGCCGACGGCATCTTTGCCGACAGGCCTTTGCCGACTACCAGAGGTGAAAGCAGTCGGCAAAGAACCAGTTTCCTGTAGTGACATCTAGGAGCGTTTAAAAAAGATCTAGGAGAAGCTTAGTCTATATACAAGTCCTACACTAATAGGATAGCAGCCCATCTGGTTCGCTACAAATGGACCAAATGAATAACACTGTATCGATGTGGTAACTAAGCATATGGAAAGCCTAGACTATTTCTCAAAATATGATATAAGAAGGAATGGCACACAATCAACAGTTGACACAACAATGACCCAAAAGCATGCAGCATGCACTTACAAATTATTATTACAACCTTTAAGTGGGACAATAAAACAAAATACATGGTGCCACATCATAAAGTTAGACGTACTCTCAAAGAATTCATAGCCCAGTCATTAAGCGCTTCCATCATTAGTGGCCACAAGCTCCACTTGTCCAGTGAAATTGTGGGTGAGAAAAATGTCAAAAATGAAACAATTTCAAGAACTTCTTCATAAACATCTGTGAGAGAATTGGAGAGATTAAGTGCATGAACAAAAAGGAACAAAATAGCAATACATAATCAATAGAGCAAAATGGCGGTTCTTTATCACATAACTTTATGAAACTGTTCGTTATCCTGTCTACCTACAATTTTTTCTGTCCCTTTCAAAAAAAAGTATTATTTATGCTTAACCATAGTAGGAAATTGAAAGTTAGTGAAGCTTCTAAAAGCTCAAAAAATTCTGAAACATCTGTACAAGTTTCAATAGCATCCTAAAACATATTTACTTGTGTGCCATGCATCTCCAGAAGGTAGCAGCCTGTCATTTTAAAGCAACATGTTTTATAATAAGATGGAAAACATTTACAGAAGAATTTGTAGCATAACATTTACCGAAAAGGACCTTCGAAAGAACATACCAAATTTTAGCACAACCTAGAGCATAAGGTGCCACCTCTTCACCAAATTTGTCAACAATGGATCCTCATTCTCAACTCCATTCATCAGCTTAAAAAATTCTGATGAGACACAAGATTAACACTACTGGAAACTGGCTCTTTGCCACTGCTGAAAGCAGTCGGCAAAGGCCAGAACGCAGTCGGCGAAGGCTTTGCCGACTGCATTCCCATCTGGCAGTCGGCAAAGGCCTGTCGGCAAAGATGCCTTCGGCAAAGAACCGACTACCAGGAGAAGGGTAGTTGGCAAAGCCTTTACCGACTGCCAAAGGCTGAGTCGGCAAAGGAAGCAGGCCCCGTCGTATGGCGGCTAGTCAGCAGTCGGCAAAGAGTTTTTTATTAAAAAAATTCTTTTTTTAAAAAAAAGACCAGCACTTATATTCATCCACAAATACACAAGTCATAATTCACGAGCCACAAGTCCATTTCAAAAGTCCGTTACATAGTCATAAAAAACCATTATCACAAATTCATTAAAGCTATTTACTCAGTAAAAAAACATTATGTAAGTCAGCAGGATATGACATCAATGTTCAGACAATACTCTGAAGACAGAAAACATGAAGCCTAGTTTAGCAGTAATTATCCCAATTGAGTGATTGTAAGTTTCTCAAAAAAAATGAGTGATTGTAAAACATACACTGATTGCTGCATGAACATGGGATTTGCATAATCAATTACTTTTGCTACTATGAATTTTGAAAGGGATCTCAAATTAGTGGTTATCATGAATCCAGAGAGGTCCAGCTAATAATCAGATATGTTGGCAAGACAGAAAAACAATCATATCATATGAAAAAATCAGAAGAAAAGAAGATTAACCATCTCCAAGATGCAGGTCACAGCAAACGCAGTTTTCCAGTAACTGAATCGATGTCAGCTTTGCTCCCTGCACAAGGTAATTGCAAGAAAAATTCTCAGGTCATGAAAAACTCCTGTCGCATTGATAAAGAAAGGGAAATATATGGAACTCACGAATTCCACCATACGGTTCAAACTTGCAAGGCATCACAAGGCATCAAATGTAATACAGACAAGAGTTCAGAGTTTTAGCGGATTCCTTGCAATTGAAATGAACAAAAACAAAACCCAATTTGTAGAATCATAGACATATTCAGCTCAGATTTGCCCCATTATCATCACATCGCGTCTAACTGGTTGCTTGTATATGGTATACAAGTCATCCTAGTTTAGCAGCTTACAAGTATGGGGATATTTCATCATCATCGCCTCTGCCTCAGCTAAAAAGTACCACATCATTGCATATGCCACTACCTCAGCACTTTTTTAGAAGTTTAGTAAAAAAAATCATCATTGCAAATGCCATAGAAAAGCAAGCACTAGACAAGCCATTTGCTGAAATCGAAAATTGGAGATAAGTAGTAGGTGAACATAGGCACTGAGGTTAACATAGCAGCAACATATGGCCAATAACAAATATAGCAACACATAGTAGAGTTGTTGTGGCATGTGCCCAATTAGTCAAATTCATCTCAAAATTATCTCAACTCGGCCACAAATTTATCCCAATAAAAGTTCAGATAGCGGCATTGGCATTTAGCATCATAGGCAGTGGCATTTGTCCCAATTTGGCATCACAGGCAACATGTAATAAAAAAAGCATCACAATATATAGGGGTAACATGGTAAGTAGAGGTTCACTGAATTGGAGAGCGAGGTGGAGCCGCCGCGCCGCAATCCGGGGAACCGCCAGAGATGGAGATGGAGCAGGGGCCCCGCCCTTGCTCTGCCACGCGAGGGCGTCGCGGGTGCAGCAGATGAGGGCCGCTCAGGCCAGTGCGCGGGACCGCCGGCTCGGGTCCGCCCGCGACGCGGCGCGCGAGACCCCCTCGAGCTCGGCGGCGGAGTGGGCGAGGGAGTAGAGAGGGGCAGGGAGCTGGACACCTCCGCCGCGCCGCAATCCGGGGAGCCGCCGGAGATGGAGATGGAGCAGGGGCCCCACCCTTGCTTCGCCACGCGAGGGCGCCGCGGATGGAGCAGATGAGGGCCGGTGCGAGTCCGCTGGCGCGGCGCGCGGGACCGGCACGGCGGAGAGCAGCTGGGCGGCGGCTGCAGGCGGAGCAAGGGATGGTGGTTAGGGTTAGGAAGACGAGGGAGGAAGACGACCGCAGAGGGCCGGGGGCGGGCGCAGGGAAGGAGAGGCGCCAGCGGGGCCGCCGCGGAGGTGGAGAGGAAGAGCAGCGACGGCGCCCGGAACCCTAGCGTTCGAGAGGCCGCGCCGTGGCCCCCCATCGCCCCTGGCGCCTCCGGAGGCGAGGAAGGGCAGCTGGCCGCCGGATCTAGCGACGGCGGGGCCCCGCAGCGCGGATCCGGCCGTCCCGCGGCTGCACCCGCGGCGGCGGCGCTGCTCGGGCCAGTGCGAGTCCGCCGGCGCGGCGCGCGGGACCGCCGTCTCGGGTCCGCCGGCGCGGCCCGCGGGACCGCCGTCTCGGGTCCGCCGGCGCGGCGCGCAGGACCCCCTCGAGCTCGGCGGCGGAGAGGGCGAGGGACTAGAGAGGGGGAGGGAGCCGGACACCTCCGTCGCTACGCAATCCGGGGAGCCGCCGGAGATGGAGATGGACCAGGGGCCCCGCCCTTGCTCCGGTACGCAAGTTGTGATGTCAGATGTCTAAAACCCAGACATCTCCACGTGTGACCACAAGTGATCACATATGGAGATGTCTGGGTTTTAGCCATCCGATGTCATAACTTGCTCGAAACATTATAAATTTTTTACCACAGCCTCCACATACGATGGGATGACACCTCGCCAAGTTTCATGATTTTTGGAATTCGTTTGTATTTTATATAATTAAAAAACACTTCTTTTGCAATTAGATGGTCATATTTCGTGAACAAGGAGTTAAAAGTTTTGGGTGAGTTCCTGGATACGGACTCAAAATACACTCTCTAACATGAATATAACTTTTTAAATGGCTAGATTTTATTATTTCATGCACCTGCAGTTCAAATTTACTTTTTCGAGAAAAATGCAAGTAAACAAAATAAATTTAAGAAATAAAGCAAAAAGTTATAAAAAATTTTAAATTCTAAAATATGATTCAATACAATTTAGAAGGACCACAAAAAAGTTTGGAATGAAGATTCCAAAAAAAAATTTGTAGATTTGCCGACCGCCTCTGTTGGCAGTCGGCAAAGGCCTCTTTGCCGACTGCCAGCCTGAGGCAGTCAGCAAAGGGGGCTGCCTTTGCCGACTGCCTGAGTCTGGCAGTCGGCAAAGGCCCTCTTTGCCGACTGCCTTTCTTCGCCGACTGCTGGGCAGTTTGGCAGTCGGCAAAGGGTTCTTTGCCGACTGCCCGCGCTTTGGCAGTCGGCAAAGATCGGGGCAGTCGACAAAGCCGTTGTTTCCCGTAGTGTAATTTATAATCAAATTAATAGGCTAAACAGATATGTTAATCCAGAAGATTAATTTATCATCAATTTACTACACCAAGGTAACTATCTTCATACCATCAAGGAGCTGAGGAAGTATAGGTCGAATCTCATTTAGATCTGGAGAGAAAATTATAATCATTATCTGAACTGGTTTGCTTCAGTTCATCGCAGAGTGTCCCAATAGCTAGAAGAGCGCCATCTTTTTGGTGATATGGCTTAAAATCAGCAGATGCCTCATCATACCTGTTAAGTACATCATCAATTACAAACAATGTTGGAAATAGTGGACTATGAAGTTTAGCGTGGCTTGCTCACCCCGCTACCTCAGATGTAGCGGCCGCTGAGCCATTTAGCATTTGGGAAATAAATGCAATTTATAGGCGAGAACAGCTATTATTATTCTAGCAGAAATTCAAATGATTGCTCACATAACACAAGAGATAAAGTAGGTAGACAACAAAATATAATATAAGTACTGGTCAGCAGCCCAATACATAAGCAAAAATCAACCAGACAATCAAATGTCGGTGCTTAAATTCTTGGGCCTTTAAATTAAGAGCCCACTAGGCGGTTTAGGGTCCCTCTAAATAAATAGCCCGCTAGGCGGTCTTAGCACCTCTAAATAAATAGCTCATAAGGCGGTTTAGCACAGGTTTTGCATAGCAGCAATAGCACATAAAAAAAATAGGCATAGGGAGGAGGGGGCTCACAAAAGGCATAGAGAGGAGGGGGCTCCAAGCACTACAGCGCTATTACACCGCTGTAGCGTACTATTTTCGACATTGATTAGGAAGTCCATGGAAGTTAATTGTTACAAGTTCATAGGACAGACTTACCTCCTAAATATATCCACAATGAATGGATGAACTTTTAGAGATCGCTTTTCCCTAGCTTTGTAGCCATAGCAGCTGTTCAAAAACTCAATAAGATTGTAACATTTCGTAGTTTGCAATCTAACAGCATAACTTATTCTGAACAGAAAAGACATATAGATATTTTACACCGGAAAAGGTAGCAATCCTAGGAAGTGTAAATAGCTATATTGAGAGGTGGTTCTATTCTTTGGTAACAAAGCCTACGTTTACTTATGAAAGCTTCTTTTCTCTTGTTCAATAGACAATGCAGTATTGTAGAACTTCAGAGCATGTAATAAACTAGACTGACCGCAAAATTATCCTAGTTTATGTACATGACCGATTTCTATTTCCCAATGAAAATCGGTTCTTCAGTCACTTAATTTAGTTGGCATTAATCAAATCAGGCAGGGCCGCCGATCAATCGAAAGTAGCTATGTCGGCTGCTATTCTCGTTCTCTATGCAAAAGCAATGTCCACCAGTTTCATATCAAGGAAACACAGCCTACCAGTGTTTCAGCAGGTCCAATATAAATTTGGCCATAAGTAGCTTAGTTGGAGAATGACACCAGCGCATGTGACAAAACCCATCAATCCGCTAAGTCTGGACAGATCTAGCTTCTAATCTCCCGGGGAAGGAATTAATTTGGTGGGGCGTCGTTCCTAGGGTTTCTGCCCCCCGACCTCCATCAAAATTCAAACCTCTCCTACAGAGGACAACTACCGACCTCGAAGAACCCAGGGCACCGAGCTAGAACGACCCGAGACGAATTATAACCTAAGAGGAAGGTTTTCGAAAAACCACCTGAACGCTGGAGGTGGTCTTCTGGAATGCCGGGGTCGTGGGTTCCCTGTCCCGCCCGGCGTTGGGCGCTTGACCTCGCCGACTTCGGCCGCGTCATGGCGTTGAACGAGCGGGGCTTGGTGGCCGGTGTCCAGCACGCCGCGAGAGTCATGGCGCCGCGCCGCCGAGTTCCTGTTCCTGAACCTGTCGGTGCAGCAGGCGTACACGCTCAACACACCGCGTGGCGGCGCTGCACCTGCCGGTGACGTGCATGTCGCTGTTCCCCTGCCTTGCCATCTTCCTCATCCTGGCGCTCTACTACAATACCTTCGCCCCGCTGACGCGCCGCCTCACGGGCCACCCCCACGGCGCCTCCCAGCTGCAGTGCGTTGGGCTGGGCCTCCTCTTCTCCATCCTCTCCGTCGCCTGGTCGGGGCTCTTCGAGCGCTACCGCCTGGGGTAAGCCGTCCGCCACTCAGCCAGGATGAGGCTCCGTCGCCGGTGGTAGGCCGTCCATGGGATCACCGCCTTCTCCGTCGCCTGGAAACAGCGCCTCCGCGCCTTCCGTTGGTTGGATGCGAGGGCTTGGGCGAGCTCGAATTCGGGGAGTCGTCGGAGATGTGCGCGGCTAGCAATCTGGATATGGGTTTGGGGAGAAGCAAAATGCGCTTTGTTTGTTTGCCTCGCGATTGGAATTTGGACAGCTGTGCCGACCGTTGGGAGTCGTGCCCGAGCGCACCGCGCTGGACGGGTTACCTTAAAAAAAAGTGATGCCGAGGTCCGATACAGCGCGAAATTTCACGTGCCATCGTGGCCACCAGGCCAATCTTGGCCCTTGAACCTTCCAACGTTAGGATTCGTGCAGCTGTTCTTCCACTTCCACCCTGACTCTGTCGTGCCGCCGCCAGCACCTCGTCCTTCACCCCTCCGCTGGAGTTCGCGCCACCGGAGCCCGCGGTCCCGGAGCCCGCGTCGTCGGAGCTCGCGTTGTACGCGTCGCTCGCCACAGACTGCTCGGCTCTAACCATGGCCACTGTCCCCGGAGTCTGCCGCGGCCCACCGCCGCCAGCTTCCGCCCCGTCGCGCCGCGCACGACTCCCAACGGAAAAAGCAGCGTCACATGGCCTTGTGACCACCGGCCTTATCCTGGCCGTTGGTTTTCCATTGGGAGTCGTGCGCGGCGCGACAGGGCGGTAGCCGGCGGCGGTGGAATGCGGCAGACTCCGGGGACGACGGCCATGGTTAGAGCCGAGCAGTCTGGGGCGAGCGGCGCGTACAACGCGAGCTCCGACGACGCGGGCTCCGGGAGTCCGGGAGCATGGCAGCCGGGAGTGCGGGCTCTGGTGGCGCGAACTCCAGCGGAGGGGTGAAGGACGAGGTGCAGGCGGCGGCACGGCAGAGTCGGGGTGGAAGTGGAAGAACAGCTGCACGAATCCTAATGCTGGAAGTTTCAAGGGCCAAGATTGGCCTGGTGGCCACAATGGCATGTGAAATTTCCGCGCTGGCCGGCATGCGAGGTAAACAAAAAATGACCGATGGTCCAAATAAAACTCCGGTTGAAAATCAGCCCAAAAAAAAAAGAGCAACATGAAAATCTTGATCTTATCTTATAGCGATAAAATGTAACAACAGGTTGGTTGCTAGCAAAGCTTCAACGAAATTTTAAACCACACCTTAACAATCCCTGGACAATAATAGCGGCAAAACAGTGTTTGTTGGCACAAACTACGCTGCGGAATCACAGGAACCATGAAGGCCGAAAAGTTGTAAAATTACTGAAACCAGACTATACTATAGGGTTCAGAAGAGAATTCCTTCCTTGGCTCCAAAAGAAGTTCACCTTTCTTCTTATAGGTCTTTTTAGATTCAAAAAGATACCGGTTTGTCCTGGAATCTAACTTTTCTTCCATATATTGCCCGTCCGTTAGATTGGCTATTAAGTGGGGGAACAAAATCACAATTTTACCCTTAGGCAAATAGGTAAGTTCAGTTTTCATATATTTCCTTTTATAAGGATTGTTTAGAAAATTTTCACATGGTTTGGGAAACTTGTTTAAGGTATGACCTCAAACCAAGCAAAAATATTTTAAATAATCCTCAAATTGGACTATATAAAAATATAAAAACTGAGCTTGCCTATTTTGCCTAGTGGTAAAGTCATCATTTCATCGCCCACTTAACACCATTAGTCACCAAATCTGATGGATGAGTGGCCATATAAGGAAGGAAAGTTAGTTTTCTAGACAAGTAACTTCGAATCTAAAAAAGAGACAATGAAGAAAGCCTGTTCTAGGGTCAAGGAAGGGGTTTTCTCATTCAGTTATGACCAACAATCCCAACAAGCAATCAAAGGTGAAAGAAATCATACAAGACAATTGGCACAGGGCAAAGAACCACATGCATAAATATATTGGCCAATATGGCCATCACTGCTTACGTATAAGCTAGAAGCATTTAAAAGCATTATTGTACCCTTTACTCAATATACATAGGAAAACTACAGACATCTTATAGTCGTTGATCATTTACAATTTCAGGAAGTGAAGGTGATTCCGACCCATTGTATTTACTGGGCACAGGGGTGTTCCGCCTGGACTGCCGCTTGGTTGCCACCAGAACTTGCTCTGCTTCTGGTTCATCAGCGATTGAGAACTTCTCGTCGTCCTCATCACCTTTGAACACCGGATGGATGTAGGCATTCATTAGGTATCCTTTGAGATCAAATCCTGGCTCTCTGGCACGTTCTAGGGTATCTTTCTTCATTGCCTCCTGGTAACAAAATGGAAATGTGTTGGTAGTCATGTTCCATCCATGGTGTGACACCTTAATTCTCAACCAATTTGGCAAACTAACAAACTGAACCTAAACGATAAAAATCTGAGCTCAAAAGTTAATGAATTTTAGAAGCAACATTCTTCATGTTTATTTGAAGATGCATCAAGGAGTTTTTAATGTCAAAAGAAGCATGATCAGCATTCTAACATATATTAATGAGTTTTAACTCCCAGATTTTAAAAAGGAACATACCTGCAATGGGCATTTTACAAAAGTCGGTTTATAGCGGTTGTTGCAGTATTTGTGGAAATAAAAGGTCACTACAGGAAGAACAAGGAGCACAGGTGTTGACTGGCCTGCGCCTTTTGTGCTAAGTAATCCAAGGAGAAGCAGCTGTGATACAATCAATGCTGTGATTATACGTCCATGAACACTTGGCCAAAATGCTGCTGCACTCTCGTATTCTTGATTATACACATTTATTATCTGAAACAGTGAAATTGTGTAAGATACACATCAGGGTAAGTCAATCTCTAACCAAACACATGCAACACACTAATTAAAAGAATATAAAATATTTATAATTATGCACATGCAAATGTAGCACAGCCCGATAAACAACACAATGCCAAATGCAATACTAAAGAAAACACGTGAGAAATGCGAGTCATTTATGATATGCTTGCTTACCTGGTGGCGGTATACAACGTACGCAAACCCAAAGAACATCAATACAAAAGGGAGCAAAAATGGTGTCACTGCAGCATAGACAAGACCAAGTAAGAAATATAGCTGAATTTGAGGTTCAGCTGAGTCAAAACCAATACTTCCAGGGTCCATTGCCTCTTCTCTGTCTTTCTCAGTCTTGACCAAGAAAAAGTTTTTCAAGTGAAAGATCACTAGTGGCTTCAATCTTAATATTTCACCAGCTACCCCAGCCCAACCATCAACCATTGTATATGTTATAAAAAAGGTTGCCTTCATTGGAATTGCTTCACCAATTGTCCTTGGTATTCTGTAAATGAGGAAAATTAGATAATGGCAATGAATTCATACAAGCAAAAGGAGAAATGAAGGGGCTCAAATATGACTTGCTAAGAGCAGGACCTTCAAATTAGTACCATACCAAAAGAAAGGAGAATACACCAAAATAGCATGCCTATAAGATAATTTCAAGACGAAGAAAATTGGAGTATCATTACCTCTTATATAGTTAGTAAATATATGAATGGTTTAAGGGATGTTTTTAGCATCCATTTTATGTCCATACTGTGAGCATTTAAAGTACAGTTACATCATGGGAAACTTATTAAACTCTAGGTTCTACAGCGCTGTGCAATATTCAGACTTTCAGAGTACTGGTAGATCCAATGTACCCAGTCAGACATAGCATATTTTTGTTGCCACAGCTCAAGTATCCAAAGACTAACATATCAACTGCTACTGCTCTAATAGCTACATCTAGTAATGGTTGGTCACTGTTCCATATGTTATTGATGATAAATATTTCTAGCTTAAATATAATTATCTCCAAGCTGAAGTTGATGCATCACTATGATATCTTAAATCTTTTCATCAAGCCAGATGGATAGATGATGAATTATTTGCCAACTTGTAATTATGTTAAAGCATCTCTATAATGTATCAGTACACAATACAATGATAAGAATGATTAATGGCATGGCATAAAAGGATAGCCAAGGACATACTCATTTGCTGACTGACGAATAAAGCTTTTTAGCTGCTCCAAAGCAGAACCTGCAATAATACTTGCCAGGAACACATTGAAGAATATGAAGATATAGTACTTGGATGCAGATCTTCTCTCCAGTGAAGATATTGAGGTCAATCCTTCAACCTTAGACATAAACATTAATATGCTTGGGAGCAATATAAGGAAGATCTTCAGAGCAATTCCCGGAAGGAAACCTTGGATGAATGATTTAATAGTAGGCCTGAAGGAAAAAAAATCAATTAAAAGGTTTCAGAGATGAGGAACATGCCCATATAATAGTGTAAAAAGAAACAATGCCAATTTGGGGGCTTGGTCAATTTGGTGCCATCGTAATCGATGTGCCTTCGTCAGAGTTTCTCCTAGTCTGGTTGGTGTTTTTATCACTTGCTACAGAGGAGGTACAGTTATGGGGTTTGGCTGGGGCTGAGGTGTCTCACACTTGTTCCAGAAGAAGGTTATTAGTTTTTTGGGTTGAGGTCGGTTTTCTAATCAAGCATTGGCAAGTATGATTCTACACGTCATATAATGATAAATAGCTTCCTGCATGTTCCGAGGAAAAAAAGTAGCCAATTTGGTACTTGTTAACTTTCTTCCAGTAACTTCTTTTGTCCCAGTTAAATTAAATAGTCAGTTAGATGACATCATATGTAGCAGCAGTGACCCAAGTGGGATAATCATGCATTTTTTTTAGTTAAACCTAACTCATGGTTCGAGCAAAGTATCACTATATGTCCAATATAAGGGAAGTTTAAAACCAGCAATATAACTGCTGCAGTAGAACTGAAGTAAAAATAAATTGTGGAGAATGTATGGCATGAAGACGTACTCTTCGATCAGAGGCTTCAGAAACGGAGCTGCCTTCTCGATCCCTTCGAGATTTGCAAGAGACTGAACAAATGCTATTGGGATCACATAAAAGAAGTTCAGGAAGAAGAATGCCACTGCAACTATCAGCCTTCGAACTGTAAGGGAGACAAATGGAATAGACAAATTATCCCAGTACACATCGCGAGGTTCTGGAGCCCATTCAGTCAACCAAACAGTTGGATTACTGGTTTGTTGTGTCTGAGCACAAACTGCTGCACCCCAACGTGATCGGAAGGAAACAAATGCTGCTGGAACAACTGATTTGGGATCCTTCACAATTTTTTCATGCTCTTCTGTTTCCTAAATATCATTTAGATGAGGGTTAAATCCGTGAAAGACAAATATATTACTGGCAGTCCTATCAAAGTTTGGTGTAGCATGCAGAATATACATAAGTAAAAAAGGCTACTTCAGGAGCACATTTTGTTGTCTCTAAATAACGAAAATCTACTTCAGAAAAATCATATACAGCTAACTATACTTCTCCTAATGTGTTTATGTTTTAAATATAGTGTCTAACTGTGCATGTGTCAAAAGTTTAGCAAGTTTAGCAATGATCCAACTCAATAAAAGAAAATGGTTTAGGTCCTTCTATCTGTGAAATGACATAATTATAACTTAAGATGAAATGTAGTTCATTGAATGAAAAGCAATGAACAGTAATTTAACTCACTTCATTTTCTATCCTCTCAATTTCTGATGTGTAGTATTCAATAGCATCCACCTTTGTACCCAAACAACCAAGAAAACCAGTCTGCAGCAGAAGAGATTTCCAAAGAATTAGAATAAAATTTTAAAAAGAAGGGTTCACATTTTGATTCAAAGATGAAACCATATGAAAGGAAAGCAGCAGCTATGGTTTATTTTTGTGGAATAACCTTAGTCATAGGCCTTTTAGATGCATTTCTTTCAAACTTCAGCTGATAGTAGTCAAGCCAATTCTGCATCTTTGCTTTCTCTTTCACCAATTTAGAAAGCTTATTTGCATTGTAAACAACCTACAAAACAAGTGCATGCAATAAATCTAACATAGCATGGCTGATTCTGTATATAGAAAAAGAAATTTCAAAAAAAAAAAGTTCAGATATACTTTAGAAAGAATCAAATAAAAATCCATCTGAATAGGAATTATATATACCAAACTTAAATGAAGCAAACAAGGATCTACCAAAAATTGTGAAACATGCATCTGTACAAACATGGAAACACCAAAACCATACTGATCAGGAAGATGGGTACGGTGGAGAATCCATATATAAATTCCTAGAATAAAGTAAGGACCATAACATGAATATTCATGAAATATGCTGTGTACTGTAATAATTACCTGATGCGTCAGATAGTGATCAGGATGATTCACAAGAAAGAAATGTTCCACAAGCTCACTCATTGATTCATCTGGATCAGGCGGTATATTCCGCACAAGGACCTAAAATATAATCATTGATTAAGTGCATTCAACAAGTCATAATCAAAACAACAAAATCCACTTGATCACTTCAGGGAAAAAAAGAAACAAGTTCTCATCTCAAAATCTGTGAAATGCAGTTCTCATCTCAAAATCTGTGAAATGCAATCATAGGTCATACCGTGAACTGATCTGGCCTGCGTTTCTCTGATGAAAGAAATCGCAGTCTCATCTTTGCAACTGTTTCGTACTCACGTAATAGTACATAGCAGGTCCAAAATGTGAAAACATAAGCCATTGCCAAGTGGGCTATAAACCTTCACAAAGATAAATTGGTTAGGACTCCTGAGAAGTCAATGTGAACTCAAAACTACAATCCCTACTTTGAATGACCAGGTGTATTGAGTGTAAATTTGAAACTATTTTAGAATCTGAACCCATTTGCCTCAATCTAATGCTTGAACTTGAACTATTTTTAAGTGCAAATTTATCCTATTTATTCTACATTATGAACTCTGGCTCCTAAGTTTTCTCTCATCTGCAATCTCCCACATTTTCCCTCTCCAAAATCAGTTTCTGTCAGGCTGGATAGCAGTTCATATTGCACAGTCACATCCATATAACTTCTTTACTTCAATTTTACTACTTTCCTGAGCCTATAAATGGAAAAGGATACAAGGCAATGCCCAGTGCTCCTTCAAAAGTTGTGCTTTCTATCTAAGCCAACCCCACAGAATTATTGAAAAACTAAGGTAACATGCATGAGATATGCATAAATAATTAGCCTCAATAGGCGGCTACCAACACTTCCCCAAATAATCATGGTGTCATAACATTATCTTCATCTAGAGACTAGGATACATTCCAAAAGGAAAAACAAGTGCTAACCTTTTTGATCCAACTGGTATGTTTGATATTGAGAGCTTATCAATGTTGTTGTGCTCTACCTTCGAGAATTGCAGAGTATCATTGGTCCAATTAACAGGGACAAGAACAATGAAAGCTAGAACTGAGATTGGAGCAAATATTTTTAGTCTGCAACAATTGAAACAAAGTAAATAAGTACAGGTAAAGAAGAAATGAGATGGGTGTCAATCAGTGAACGAAAGGAACATACAGTAAGAGGGAACAACAAATGTTTTGATTCAACAGAAACATTTGGTGAGTAGGTAAAACGACTGATAAACCATAAACATATCGAAGTGAGTAGATTCCCTTTCTGAAATCCTGGAGGCAGATACAATTGGCAGACTAGTGATCTAAATAGAGTAGCTGATATAATAACTAGGTCCTAGGAATCAAGTTGGCAGCGCTAATTCTTTTGCCTATCTTTTCATGTGTCTGGATTATAGCAGGTCCATACAATAATCAATGCACATTATAGGTTGATTGCCCAATTGTAAACTGAGGTTGTATTAAACTACACCTAGGCCAACGGAAACCTAATGATCCATTAGGAAACTGGTAGTCAGTAATGCCCCACCTCAGGTGTAATTGGAGACAGAGAAACTGACACAACAAACAAAAGCACTAAAACATGCCTACAGTACATGGTATACAAGTCACATACCCGACCAAGTAAATCCTCAGATACACAGCTGAATCCAGACCTGCATGGCTAATCAACTCATCCTCAGGCATTTTGAGAGCAGCAGGCATCCAACTTAAGAATTTCAAGTATGAACGCATGTCCAAATTGACAAATTTCCGGACAAATGTACACCCATGACTTGGACTCTCTCTTGAGCCTTTCAGGTACCATTTTGGGAAGTAAACCCTATCATTGATTGGCTGCAGCCGAAGGAAAGCAAATGCAAGTAGGAACACTACAGCACCCAGTATATTGAGAGCCGCAGAGAGTCCTATATCTTGAATATTAGCCATAGTTGTCCTTAAACAGTTTGAGAGGAAATCCTATTGAGTTTATCTGCAAGATATCAGGAAGAACAAAATCATTAACCACAAGACAGTATGATGTCACAATAATATAATTCTAGATCTAAACAAAATCAAATGTAAGAATTGATGAGAGAGAAGGTTACAAAAAACATGACTAATGGAAAGGCAAAAACCGCATGTGGTGACTCAGTCTAAACAGTAAAAGAGCAAAACAAAAATCACTCTGAAGACAGAAAACAACACGGAACCATTTCTAGGTGAACACAAGTTGAATCGAATTTTGTCTGCAATCAGTACTGAATTCTTGAGCACCCAGAGCGATGGCATAAACTACCATAGAAAAAGTTTTGCGTATGTTGTTCCATACTTCCATTAGAAAGCCATGCAGCAATGCATATGAACTGAGTCATTGCTATGCGAGATGTATGGAGCACTGAGCAAAAGAAATATTGACTAATCGGCACAAAAATGAGAGTAGGCATAACCAACCCTTGAAACAATATTCATGATTGACCATCCCAGAAGAACAGTGAAACAGAATTCTAAGTTATCACACGACAGACCATGTTTTAACTCTTAGGATATGGGCAGGCGGACAGCACTTCTATCAGAAACTGAAAAGAAAAGACTTGCTAGAGTGCCGCCATACAAAATGAAGCTAAGATAGCGAATCTATCTGTGAGCAAACCCAAACTCCAGTTCCTTTCCTATAGACTAGCTATGAGATATACAATGGAAAGTACCAACGAACTTGGTGGTGTAGTTAAGTGTCAACATCAAACCCAAAATATACTAGCTGCACAGCTTCGAGTGCAAGGGATAATAGAATCAAGGATTTGAATTCTCTGGCCGAGCATACATTCCAGCTCGGACAATGAAAGTTAAGTTCATACTGCTACGCAACAACAATAGTACGATACTAAGTAGTAATAATAATATTAAGGTTATAAGTTTTGGGAATAAGGTGTTAGACAGCTGAAAAGGTAATAAAAAAACTGCATAAATTCGTTCCACTAAGGAAACGTCCGTGTGAAGAGTTAAGCCATCCTGGAAATGTCGCGACGGGTCCAAGAAAGGTTATTAGCAGTAAATCTTTAAAGGTAGCATTAGGCAGGCCAAGTTGTCGACTTTAATTAAGTTGTCAGCTCAAGAGGGGAAGTCGTTATAATAATATAAAATAATAAAAGAATTAAAAAAGCAATAGAAGCCGAATCCATTTGTTGCGCTGTCATTTTCTTTTTCCCTAAAAATATCGGTACATGTACTCCCGCCGTCGAAATAAAAGAGGTTTCATAATCTAATCTAACGAAACTCATTTGGTACATGAGCAGAGCACAATGAAAAGAGGGAAATGGTGTGAACTTGCAGTGGAAATACATGACATGGTTGTAGGCAGTTGCAAATTCTGTAGCCGTCAGCGGAGTAGCGCTGTACTAGCAACTAGAGCGGAACATAACCCGACGCGCTGCAACAAAATTGTGACAGCGGGCGGTTCCAAATTGCAGGGATGCAATACGATCTCCCCGTAAATGGAATGGCTTCTGGATGGTCGGCTGGCTGGTCTATTCGGAAAGACAGGCAAACTCGTTGGCAATTGGAAGGCCTGCAAAATTGTCCTCTAAACACCACCAATCGGCCGACAAGAAGAGTTGACAAGAAATCAGCGGGCAGCCAAACGCTGGCACTTGCGAGTAGGGAAAAAGAAACGCACGGAAGCGGGCAGAAATGGAGCGGTGCGTTTTAGTTGAAGCAGATCTGACTCCAACCCGAACTGTTGGAAGCGGAGGAGAGAGGAGCATGAGACGGCACGGCACATACCTCGGTGCGGTCACACGAACAAGAGAAGAACAATCTTGGAGGAGCGACGCGGAGCGGAGGGGAGCAAGCCGCGGCGCCGGTTGTGTTGTGCTCGGCCTAATTAACCGCCGGTGGCGCGGCAGGCCGTAACCATTCCGCGAACGAATGCCGCCGAGCGAGCCCCCTTGTGCTCGTCTTGGCGCTTCTCCTCCTAGCCCAGCGGCAGCGAGCGATCGAGCAGACGGTGGCAAACGCCGGCGACCCCTGCACTGTACTGCACTGCTCCCAGTCCTACCCTGCGGCTGCTTTCTCCACTGGCACTAGGAGAAGAGAGGGTGACACGGGCAGGATTTTTATCTCCTCTTCCCTCGCAGCGCAGCCGCAGCCGCAGTCGGAAGTCCTTTTCCTTTCCCCTGTGGTGGGTTTTGTTCCCTTGTGCTCGCTCGCTGGGGTCCGACCGGGGGGGGGTGGGGGGTGGGTGGGGTGGGGGGTGGGGGGTGGGTGGGGTGGGGGGTGGTGGGGTTCGTGGGCGTGGGCCGTTCGACGGGAAGGGTTGCTGTGCTGTTAATGGGAGGAAGAGGAGGGAACAGAAGACGAGAGGTATCGATACAGCAGCTACGACCTGCCTCTTTCGCCTTCCCGGCTGCAGCAGTTACAGCTGGCAGGCAGACTAGCAGTAGTAACGGGCTGCGCGTTTAATGTGAGCGCAGCGGAAGCCAGAAGATTACGGGGGGAAAGAGTGCGCGGGACAGCAGACGTGAACCGGAAGCGTCCGTCCGTCCCATGTAGCCTGCCTGCTGCCTACCTGAGCGCGGGACCCACTGGATGGAGGAGGAAACGTGGGGCCCCACGTGTGATCCTAATCACTGCAATAGGGATTTGGGAACGGAGTATTTTATTTTGTTTTATCTTTATATGCTTCTACTAGCTGAGTTGTTTATTATCATTATTTGTTGTAGTGGAGTAGGAGTGTACTACGTACGTACTCCGTGTATCTGTGGGGGTGGCACGTATCGGAACGTGTTTCGTGCAGGCAGCAGGCGTGGAGAGATGACGCATTATTGGCTTTGGCTTGTTCGTCTTGTGGTGATCAGCTCGGCCTCGGCTCGCCGGTTGTTGAAGCAAAAATGGTATGCCTGGAGGTGGACGGAAATAGATTGCATTGAGGCCAACACTAACTCGATCTTTTGCCACTTTTTTTTTCTTTTTGCGTTGTTCTCGTAAATCCTCTGCACAAATGGCACCGCGGTTTAAGCGGGATTTCATTACCAGAGCATAATGTTGACAGCCTGCCTGTGGACCGTAGAATCCTAAACTTCTATAAAGCTAATGCCCACTAGTTATTTTTCTAGCTTTTTCTTGCGCCAGATCATCCACTTACGTTATTATTCACTCCTACACATGTATTCGCCATTAAATTTCTACTAGCATGTAAAAGAAAATGCCAAAAAAATTGAAAATCCATAGAAACCGAAAGAAACACCCCCTCTACCATGGCAAGAAAATGCCCCCCTTTATGCCTCCCTTTGCTACGTATATTTTACATATATTTAGAAAACACTGTGTGTAGCAAAATCTTACCATTGTTCATTAAATCAATCGTAGTATATAGTGCTCTTTTAGATAAGCTCCCACAACTTCCTTTCTTGGTGTGTGCTATTCTTAAATTTGAATCTCATAATTTTTATATCCACTCTATTTGAATCGTAGTATATACTGCTCTTTATATACCCACAGCAACGCACGACGAATTCACCTATTTAAACTAATAGTCCAGCCAAACACACGGTTACCCTACTATACAGCTGCTTTTTTAAAAGGTTAAAGCTTCAGCCGCCGACCTAGTACTATTCTTTTATAAATAGAAGTATCGTCACACTCACACGTAGCTTGTGTCCTGACTCCTGATCCTGAGCCTCGTTTTTTTTTTTTTGACAACAGATACTGAGCCTCGTTAACGATTTGGTAAGCCAAGCGAGTGGAAAAGAAACTAGATAGACACGGGCATGCATGCCAAAAGTCAATCGGGCATACGTGTCACGGGAGACTGATCTCATGAAGATCGGCGCGTGTTTGTCGTGGCGTAGCGCCGTGATCCGGAGGCCGCTGAGCCGACACGTCGGCCACGCTGAAAATACTACTCCAAGCTAAAGCTACCACCACCATTTGAGTGAGTTGAGACTTCTTGAGACCATTGGAGTGAGTTGAGACTTGATGAGAAGAATCGCAGTCGCCATCCGCTGTCTCGTACGGGCTGTCGGCAACGCCCAACTGCCGGGCTGAGTTGTGTGGCTGTGGCCCAACAGCACGGGACGGGACAGGACGGGTAGGTGCTCTCAATCTGACTCTCACCGGCCTCTTGCACATCCACCCGCGCACGCAGAGACGAGACGACGCTGCTGCCAAGGTCCTGGGCTCCCGGCAATGGACAAGTGACTGCCAATCCCAAGGTCAAACCGCTGGCATACGGGATACGGCCGGTGGCACCGGCGCCGATAAACAAAGGACCCGAATGGGAGCACGTGTGAGGCAGCCCGGATCGCGCCGTGATCCGGCCATCCGGGCACTGGCGAGTGGCGGCGCAAGCTACTCCTACGTGTCAGTACCGACCCGGGCCGTCGGCTAGTCGGCTCCCATCAGGTCCGACCGTGCACCTTGCACCGCCTGATTCGTCGCCCTCTTTTATCTCCAGTTCAGCTGCGCGGCCGTTATGCTGTTGCCAGTAGCCTAGTAGGTGGGGTGGGTGGGGTTCGGTGAGGCGCACGGCGTTACGTGGCAAACGACTATCCATGGTATAGTAAGTACAAATTAAATCATTCAGAACAACAATACTACTCCTACGCCTGGTACAGCACAAGTCGACGTCGCTATATGGGAACAGCTTACATCTCTTTGATCATTAACGGTATCCTCAAGGATATATTAACGGTATCCTCAAGGATATATTGTCTCCTTCCGTTTTCCTATTAATGATATCCTACGTCTTTGAATCAAATATTTGTATCTTTGATCATTGATTTTTTTTAAAAAAATATATATAGATTCATGACATAAGTTTTATGGTTTTTAGATATACTATGAGAAATATTACCATAATGTGCACTCCCTTTGTCCCAGTGTTCATGACATTCTAGCATTGTATTAAAGTGTCCAGATTCAAATATTCATCCATGCATATAAACTCAGCTATTGTCCTAGTACAGAGAAAGTTTATTGCACCACATTCAAAACTTAAATGACAAATAAAAAAAAGGACAAAGGGAGTAATTCGTATGTTGTGAAACTAAAATAAATTTTTTGAAATAGAGGATGGAAGAAGTAGTTACTAGTTTTAAGACATAGGCTTTCTCTTTTCTACTGAAGAATAAGATAATATACTCGGAGGTAGCCATAAGTAACAATTCTCAATTTTCTCAAAATAACTGCTTCATTTTTCACATATTGAAACCATATAACCATGTTCTCCCTCCAAATTACAAATACTTACGTGGATATCATCTTCAAACTATATCGTCTTTGCCCAAGAACAAAACGAAATTGATACACATTTACACATAGAAAGAATAATGCTTCCGTTCTTTGTTTACTAAAACAACTTTAATTAATGGCATTACCATGGTTTCAATACCCATTTAAAGTATATGTTTCAAAGTTTTGATTCTTTCAAAAAAAATGATGGTTTTCAACCAAACATCTAAGTTAATTCTAATCTAATAATTGAGCTTTACACATATACAGTATAAAATAAGACTATGTATGTAAAACAACATTTACCTGATAATATCTAAAAGTTGCTTCCGAAAATTGTTCTTGGAAAAAAGTATTTCAAACTTCTAAAAATTGTGAACAAGAACATGAGGAATTTTTCAACGAGCAAAAATGGTGCAGCTTTACGCTAACATTGTTTGCAACAAGTTCCAAAATACCCGCTTAAAATAAAAAAGAAAACCAAGCTTAAAAAAGTTGCAAAACTAAATGGTCCATCTCCAATTAAACTAAGTTCACTATTAAATGTTCAAATGAAACAGCTTACCATGATGAGAAAAAAATATCCACATAGAAAATTTTAGTAAGGTGTTACAATCAAATGAAAAATTGTGCATGCTAAACTTATTGTTTTGAATGAAGGTATATAGTTCAATCGTCCAATAAAAAAAATATATTTTAAGAAAAGTCATAAAAAGTAGATTATAACCATTTATCTTCTCTTGCAATACATTGTCAATATACTCTTTTAAATGGATGCAAGTTCTATATTCTAAACCTGCATATAATTTGACTAATTATTGCTCATAATTTATATAATTTAATTTTTTAATCAAAATAACTTATTGTTTTAATAACAAAAATAAGCATAGTAATTAATCTTTCAAATAAACATGCTACAACTTTGATGGAAATCTCCCATTATAGCATCACTGTGGCTTGCAATTTGAAAAAAAAATGATAGTAATGCTAGTCTATTCTAGATAAAGTGATATTCATGATCAAAGCTAAAAGAGATTTGGCGATATAAATATAATCCCAATCGGGTGAGGTATATATATAACATTGTATAGTAGTATGCAACAATCTAATTTTACACCTTCCCGGCACCGTGGAGTTTTAAAAGAAGCCCTGCACATGGGAAGGACATTGCCTGTACCTGAATCAACCGAATCGTCCAAGAAAACAAAAATAAGAAAATCTATAAGAAAATTAAAAAAAAAAAGAAGTTAGCTTGGCGGCAACCAACGGCCGGAATAAGCTATGGACGGCTAGCTACCAGACATGATGATGGTGGATGTGTGTGATCCTGTCCAGCTAAAAGTAGCCTCTGATTGCTTCATACGGTAACATGGTTGCCTTGGCGTCGCCACATTTTCGGCCACATGACAAGTTGTTGGGACCACAGCTTATCTCAATGCAGCCCCATGGCTACCGGCAATCTTGGGGTCCGAGCGTTTGGACCCAGTCGCCGTACTAGCGGTTTTCCCACGTACGCTTTTCCGCGTACGCCTTTCCTGCGTGCACTTCGATCTATTTAGGCACAACATCGATTTTTAACTAACGGAACATTGCTATAATAACATGACCGAACATCGAAGAAGTGACCATGGTATTTGTCCCATAACAAATCGACCGATATTCTGTCATTTTCTTCCGATGTCCCAGAGCATATGAACCGATGTTCTGTCATTTTCTTCCGATGTTCTATACTTTTCGTTCGATGTTCTATTGTTTTCTCCCAATGTTCTATCATTTCTTCCGATGTTCCAGAAAACATCAACCGATGTCACACCCGCGTTCTATGCGAAGCCACGTACGCGTGGGGAGGCAGAAAAATTGGCCGGGATTCCCATCGGTGAGTGATTGGGGTCCGAGCACTCAGACCCTCCGAACCCAAACCCCCCCCCCACCCACCCACCCCCCATGCCTACTCAGCTGGTTAACTCAGGTTACCGTTGACACACTCTGGGATGGACGTTTCCAATCCGATTAATAAATACAAAAAGAGAGAAAAAACAAATAATACTCAAGCACCCAACCATGATTTGTCACCTCGTATCTGCATGTGCACGACAACTAACCCTTTTCCCTGTTTCCCTTGGCAAGTGGCAACAAATGCCCGTTACTATACACCACGCGTCCTAGGGACCAGATCTACCTCTAAAATGTCAACTACTTTTGCTCTGTTGGCCTGTTGCTAGTAGCATATAGCACGAATGACATACAGGGCCCGTTAAAATATACATGATTTTTTAGACCTTTAAACATCTTGTTTGACTATTTATCTTATTAATTTAAAAAGTTTTATATAAAATATTATTTATTTTGTTATGACTTAATCATTAAATATACTTTAATAATGATTTATTTATTTTATTATTTAAAAAAATAAAATGAGACACATAGTGGAACATGATATCTAAATGTTAAAAGTGTCATCTATTTTAGGACGGAGGTAGTGTATACATTAACATTATAGTCTATTTGTAATGTTCAAGCTTTACATTTGCGCAAAAGCTAGACAATTTGATCACACTTGATCGAGTCTTATTTTTGAAATTGTGCCATAACTTTGATTTTTAAACACTTAAGGGTCTTTATCACTAGCTTTGTTGTAAGCATAACTTCCTTAGCTAGTGACTTATAATATTTCTAAAACAGCAAAACAATACCTCTTCATCCCAAAAATACTTCTTAATGTGATTCAGCAATGGTTTGAACCTCTTTGTAGCATGACTCCTGATAGTTTAATTAGTTCCTTGGCTTAATGCAAGTACTATTTCTTCATCTTTAGGCATGGTACAACGGCCACCAAGCTGTAATGTACTTCAGCATCCACTAGCAATAGGGCTGCATGCCAATGGAACTAGGAAAAGGATTCACCAAAACATCTATATTTTACATATTTATTGCGAGATGCTTTAAAAAGGTGAAATAATAACAAAGATTTATATATATTTAGATTGTTTGACCTAGGAAAATCAAATTACTTGAATTTTTTGAACGCTAGTTTAAATGGCTAGATAGGCATATAGATTTGGGACCACTACAAGAAGCAATATCGAACGGGAGTTGAAAATGATGAATGATGATGCCAAACGGTAGGCATTTTTACTCTAACTAAAACCTTACTACTGATATTGAGACTGATTAAAAGGAATTTGTTACAAGTTTTTATAGATTACTAGGGAAGGGCTAAATTTGTATTCTATAGTTCGATGGTGAAAGATATCTAGTTTGCTAGTTGGATGATAAAAAAACACACTTTGACCACAACTCGATAGTTAAAACTAGACTTGGTGGGGCTAGATTCATTGACATAATCAAATACATCTTTTTTAGTACTTGTATACGCCTAGTGAATTTTGGCTTTGCAATGGTCTAGTTGTGATTGCTCTGCCCCTAAATAAATGATGGTTTTTTTTACTTTCAGATATCTTATTTGATCTTTCGTCTAGTTAAAAAATTTTATGTAAATAAAAAATAATAAATTATTATTAAAGTATCCCTAATGATAGAATAATCATAACAAAATAGATGATATTTATATCAAAATTTAAGCAAAATGCACTGTAGGTCCATTAAGTTTTGGTCACGTGTCACTTAGTTTCATTAACTCTGAAATTGCATTTCTAGATCTATTAACTTTTGATCATGTGTCATTTAGACCCATCAACTTTCAAGTTGTATTTCTAGACCCTTTAACTTTCGACATATTCACACTATGGTACCTTAACAGTGACGCTACAAGCCTACAATACATTTGTCAGACAAGCTGAAGCCACTTTTGAGTTGCGCCAAAATGGTCCTTAGCCTCTTCACCATGCAACAGTTAGCGCTGAACTAAGGCCTAAGTATAGTGAAACTAGTTTCTCTTGAAGATATGAGTTGCACGTGCCCCCTCTCTCTCTCTCTCTCTCAAAAAAAAAGGCCCAATTTGCTAAGCATGGTTATCAGGGGCAGGGAGTGCTTGCCAGGCAGCCACAGACTGACAGCTGCATCGCCCAGGCCGCTCCGTTTCCCGTCGATTGTTGCTCGCGTTGTATCGATTCCAAAGCGCAGTTGATCCATGGTCTAGATTGGTGTAGTAGTTTAATTGCAGCTTTCCCTGCATGCATCGGATTCCAATTGTTTCGTTTCGTCTGCGTGCGTGCCTAACCAAGCCGGCATGCGCGAGCGCGACGCACGCACCTGTCGAGCGCTCGACAACGACCGGCACAGTGCTCCTTTTGCGTTTAGTAGGGTGGTCGGATAACGAATTAGGTGAATCAATTGGGCATCGAGTAGTGCCACCTCGCCAACTGCAGAAAAAAATGATAGGATTAGTTAATAACCAACTCGATCGCCAATTGAAGGAACAAAGTGCAACTCACACTACTCGCGCCAATCGAGAACTTGCATCAACCAGAACCGATATAGTAAACCCCTCATGTCATCGATTATTCCTGAAAGCACGCCATCACAACTGCTCTTCATGGAGAATTGGAGATAATGATGATCGCATATACGGCATGCAACAGTAGCGTGCGTACGTACACGCACGTAGCTACCCTACCCTTGAAATGTCCATTTCACGCATGGAAATATCAGTCGTGTCCTTGTCCATACACATACTAGTTACTAGCTAAGCTGGTGAGGGCTGCACCTCTGTCTGTCGTTTGTTGGATCGGAGTCACCATCAGTTGATTATTATACTAGCAAGTCGATGGCGACGCTGGTCGCTCCTGGCCAGCTAACGAGCATCCATGGACAACGATGGCCACTCGTTGACACTCAAAAATATCCGCTGATATATTTGGTAATGTGAATAAATTACGGAAATCCTGGACATGATCAAGGTCAAGTGGCGCTGTTAATGAAGCAAACAATCACGCGGAGAAGACGGCGAGCCACAAACGAGCCTGCCCAGTCAGCTAGGCCGGTTGGCCAAACCGGCTAGGCCGGCTGCCTTCATGCGGCTTAGCCACATCACAGGCCGGCTAAGCCGGCCCTGCCGCCTGCTGGCCGCGTGGGCCAGTCAGGTCGGCTAGGCCGGGTCCGCAGACCGGCTAAGCCGGCCCGGTGCCGACGTGGCAAGTGAGGGCCGGCTAAGCCGGGTCACTGGGCCGGCTTAGCCGGATCCGCGCTGGAGGCCGGACCGCCCCGCAGAAACCGGCTTAGCGGGGTGCCTGGCCGGCTAGGCCGGCTTAGTGCTGAGTTCGAATCAATTTGATCCTAAATTGAGTTTTGGCAAGTTTTAGGCGTGGAAAACTTAGAGATCACGTGTTGGAGTTGTTTTCTACTGGGATAAGACCACCCCCCTCTATATAAACGAGAGGATCATGGCCGATTGATCCCATCCAATCAATCGAACAAAAAACCAATCTACCAACTCCTTTTACCTCTTTTTCTTCCTCTCAACCCCTCTACTTGTTGTCCGGTGTCTCTCTCCATGAGATTCATTGGCATCTTAGGCGGCCTTACTGGTCCTAAGAGATCCCTCATGTGCTCCCTCCCGACGGATCCTTTCGGAGGCAGTTCTAAGGTCTATTCAGCCATACACGAGCTCCACATCGGCCTTTTCAATCTCTAGATTGGTTTGGCCAGTTACGCTGCATGTTTGCTGCGTTGCAGGTTGTTCAAGCAACCTCCTTGGACGTCCAAAGCCACCTGGTGTGTTGGCACGGTCGTGAATCGGCGTCAACATACTTTTTGGCGACTTCGCTGGGACATCAAGGCGTAGATTGACATATCCATCAACCGGCGATATGGGTATAGATAGAGATGCAGCAAAGGGCTCGAGTGAAGTCCATAGCAGTAACATCATCAATCCCACGTCCGTGGAGGAGCTAACGCCAGAATTGCCATAAACACTTCATGCTCAGATTGAAGAACTTCAGAAGGCTTTTCTCCTGGGTTGTTCCAAGGACCGCAACAACAAGGTAGTGCAATTCAAGACGCCAAACATTGCTGAAATTTTGGGTACTTCATCATCTGAACATGTAAATTCTCAAGACGATGCCCCCTAAATATGATGAGGTTCCAGCTTTGCAAGAATATGTTTGCAATATGATTGTGCAAAATAATAAGACAGTTGTTGATTCATTAAACAGTACTATACGACATGCATATCAAAATGTTTCTAAACGTTTAGATACTTTAGAAGATAAAACAACCGATTTAGATCAATCAGATGTTTTAGTACAACCTGAATTTGGTATGCCTCAAGGTCTTTATGATAAAAAACTGCTTATGATCAAGCTAAAAAGTTAACATCAGGCTCTTCGGTTCTTCAAACCGATAAGACCGGTCATGTTGGAACTAGTTCTACAGGTGGTGCTCAAAAATTGGTTCAAACATTACGAAATAATTATAGGGCATCAAGAGCTTCGGAGGGGCATAACATTTTACCTAACCCACCGAAGTCCCCTAGTATGAATTCTATGCTTGAAGGTACACGTGATAAGGCTCCTTCTACCAATATCGATGATATTTTGAATCAGTTTAAGGAGGATTTTGCTAAGTCTATCCAAGCATTTGTACTCAAAACCGTACCCAGCAGCCTATGGCCGTGCAAGAGCTCCTGATGGCTGGAAGGTACCATATTTTTAAAAGTTTAGTGGTAATGATAATAAATCAACCATGGAGCATGTAAGTATTTATCTTGCACAATTAGGAGAAGCTGCTAATTATGATCATATAAGAGTTCATTGCTTCCCTTTGTCTCTTACTGGTACTGCTTTTGCTTGGTTTACTTCTTTACCACCTTTAACTATTTGCACTTGGGCTGATTTAGAAGAAAAGTTTCATGATCACTTTTATACTGGAGCTCAAGAAACTAGGCTAGCACATCTTACTGCCATTAAGCAAATGCGTGGTGAATCTGTACAAGATTTCTTTAAGAAAGTGAGAGAGATAAAGAATAGATGTTTTTATTTGAATATTTCTGAAAGAGATTTTGTTGACATATTCTTTAATGGTTTGAATGATAAGATTAAAGATAAACTTGAGAACATTCAATTTGCTAGCTTTAGTCATCTTGTCGAGAGGGCCGTTTTCTGGGAATCGCGCCTTAAAGAATCTCGTGATGCATATAAACCATATCGTTCGAATACACATGCTCTTGGTGCTTTTTCAGATGATTCGGATGATGAAAGTAAAGAGACATTGGCCGTTGAAATTAGATGGCCAACGGAGAATAAACATGTTACTTATCCTTCTCTCAAGCCGATTTAAAAGAATCAAAATGAAGAAGTGAAATTTACTTTTGATATTTCTAAATGTGATCGGATTTTTGATGAGTTACTCAAAATCGGATACATTAGAATTTATTATACCATGCCTTCTGCAGATGAGATTAGAAGACGAGCTTACTGTAAATATCATAACTCTTATTCTCATGCAACTAATGATTGTAATATCTTCCGTTGGCAGGTCCAATCGGCGCTTAATGAGGGCCGGTTGAGTTTTTCTGACATGGAGATCAACAAGAATCCTTTTCCTGCACTATGAATACAATTGAAGTAGGAAGTCCAACAATATTGATTCGACCCGAGCAAGCCAATAAAGCTAAAGGCAAGAACGTCATTATTGGCGAACCGCTTGCTGCATCGAATGCTCAAAAGAATTCGGGACGACAAGTGGTGCTTGAGAAAGACCAGGAAGGCAAGAAGAAGCTTACAATCACCGTTGGATCAGCAGAGGCTTTGAGAAGGCAAAGATGGTACGAGACGCGCGTGACGCTGTAGAGGTCGGCTAGGCAACTGCTTGGCCGATTCCACCGTTGGCCAGGCAGAGCCGGCTAAGCCAACTGGTACAGTCGGCCTAGGCGGGTCAGCACAGACGGCTAAGCCGACTGCCCCAGTCGGCTAGACGGCTCCCCTCTTCCAGGCAGTTCCACTTCCGATGTCCATGTGATTCGCACGTTTATTCCTCAAAACCCCAAGGTTGGTTTTGGAAGTAGAAGGAGCAGAAACCCAAGAAGTTTGTGGTAAAGCCACTTTGTACGTTTGATCGACTTATGACGAAGTACAAGAAACAAAAGTTTGATTCCAAAAATCGGCCCATAAGAAAAGGGAGTCCATGCCACCGAAGTGTGAAGAAAATAAGAACAAGCAAATGGCAATGACTCCACGAGTTGATTCTTCCTTGCATGTCACTCATCCTCGTGTGTCGCGTTGGGGACCTCCAGTGGCTCTGGCTCCACCAATTATACCAACGCCACAGTGGGGACCTGATGGGGTTTGGGTGCCGTATCCTCAAGCTCCCGTGTTCCAAAGATTGGGAGATGTCACTAGTCCATCTTCAAAGTCCTCTGTCTTTAGCCGATTAGGTGATCAATCGAGCTCTAGCGGAGCAAGTCAAGAGAAGGTGGTTAATATGCAAGTTGAAGGTCCTCAAGAGACAAAGAAGGTCCTCACATAGCAAGTGTATGTGCCAAAAAAGGTTGAGGTGTCCAAGAAACCTGTGCATGTTCCTAGTGTCATAATCGGCTCGATGTCAGCTCCTATTGTTAATGACAACAACCCGATCCAACAAGCAAGAAAGAAGAAGTTACTGAAGAAGTTGCTAGAGTTCAAGAGCAAGAGAAGCTGCCAAGGGACCCCAAGTACACTCAACCCAAGTGGTGCCCACGAGGGTTGGATAAAACCCAAAGGCGAAAGTTACAACGTGCTCGGCAAAAGAAATTGAATAGGAAAGCTCTTGGGATGGTTGAAGACCCACCTGCACCAGAAAAGTCTCAAGAGATTCCACTGAAGACCGTCGTCGAGACTGTTGCTCCTGCTCAGGCGGCTAAGCCGGCCTCAGAACCGGCTAGGCCGACTGAGTTGGCTAAGCCGGCCTCAGAGCCGGCTAAGCCGGCTGCTACTGTGACTACTGGCCGGGAGGGCCAGGAGTCTGCTAAGCTGACTGCTGAGTTGGCTAGGCCGACTGCAGAGTCAGCCAAGCCGACTGTCGATGCTGTTTTGTCTCCCGAATCGGTTATGGTGTCTTCTGAGGCACCTGTATCGATTCTTGTAGGTTCTGAAGATCTTGGTGACTCACCAGAGGTGTTTGCTACTATTATTGCTAATATGGTGGGCATGGAGACTCCAGAAGTGCCAGAAGAGGAGATGGTGGATTATGAGCCATCACTGCCACGTGAAGATGTGAATGTAGTATATTTTTCTTCTAATTACTACGTGATTCGACACGATGAAGAGGAGCCACGAGTAGCAGAATTTGTGTTTGCCGTTGAGGATGCTATATTCAAGAAGCTGGCAGTGCGAGTGGATCATCTTAGGCCACTCCACCTAAAGGGTCATATCAATGGATGCTAGTTCATAGCATGTTGGTAGACAGCGGTGCGATTATGAACGTCATGCCATACTTGCTGTACAAGAAGCTTTGTAACAAAGACGAAGAGCTGGTAAAGACCAACATGACCATCACAGGTGTTGGTAGTAAGGCTCCAATTCTAGCTAGAGGTATTGCTAACGTTGAGTTGACCATCGGGAGCAAGACCTTGGCCACGGCTTTCTTCGTCGCTGATATCAAGGGGAGCTACAATGTGATACTGGGGCATGATTTTCATGCCAATGAGTGTGTGCCATCCAGCTTGCACCAATTTCTCATCCAGTGGGTGGAAGATTCCATTGAGGTTGTCCATGCTGATTCATCGGTTGAGGTTGCCACAACCGATGCGTGTGAAGCTGGGGGGCATGGCGCTTTTGGTTGCTTATCAGGTAGAGACTTATCTGAGTATGATTTTATAAGTTTTACTAGGCAAGGCTTTGTTCCTGTATCCCTTAAGCCGATTGACAATCGGCGTAGTACCATCATGTAATCAATGGATAACGTTGAATGGTTAAAACGTCGTGTTTAACAGTATCAGGCTGAAAAGACCGATGCCTGTGAGGCTATTGATGACTTTGATGAGCTCAATAAGTTGGGCAAAGGTTTTACATCAGCCGATCCTTTAGAGCAAGTTGATATTGGGGATGGCTCCGTGCCGTGACCGGCGTTTGTTAATAAAAACTTGAAAGCCGATTATAAAGCTGAATTATTCACACTTCTAAAAGAATATTCTGATTGTTTTGCATGGAACTATACAGAGATGCCAGGTTTGAGCCGAAATCTTGTGGAACATTAGCTCAAGATCAAAGATGGATTCAGGCCTGTCAAGCAACATCCAAGGCGCTTCAATTCGGCTATCCATAACCGAATTAAGGAGGAGATTAATAGGTTGTTGCAAGCTGAATTCATTCATCCATGCTAGTATGCGGAGTGGGTTTCTAATATTATGCCTGTTGAGAAGAAGGATTCTAGCAAGATCAGAGTCTGTGTTGATTTTAGAGATCTTAATAGAGCCACTCCCAAAGATGAATATCCTATGCCTATAGCTGACATGTTGATCAATGATGCTTCTGAATATCGAGTGATTAGCTTTCTTGTTGGTAATGCTGGGTACAATCAAATCTTCATGGCAGAGGAAGACACATCAAAGACGGCTTTTATTTATCCTGGCTTTGTTGGTTTGTTTGAGTGGATTGTCATGACCTTTGGGCTGAAGAATGCAGGTGCAACCTATCAACGAGCAATGAATTTGATTTTCCATGATCTAATTGGGGGTGATTATGGAGGTTTACATTGATGATATTATAATTAAATTAGCTGCCTATAAATCTCATTTAGCCGATTTGCGTCTTGCTTTTGAAAGGATGCGTCATTATAATTTGAAGATGAATCCACTCAAGTGTGCTTTTGGAGTGTCAGCTGGAAAGTTTCTAGGCTTTATCATTCATGACAAAGGCATAGAAGTTGATCCTAAGAGGATTGAGAAGATCAAGAAAGTTCAACCGCCTACATGCAAGAAGGATGTGCAGAAGTTCTTAGGCAAGGTGGACTACTTGAGAAGATTTATTGCTAATCTATCTAGGAAGATTATTCCTTTTACTCCTATACTCAAGTTGAAGGATGAATCTGAATTCACTTGGGGGGCAAGCGAACAAGCTACATTTGAAAAGATAAAGGAGTATCTATCATCACCACCGTGCACCTAAGAGAGGAGTACCATTTAGAATCTATGTGGCTGTCGAAGAGAAGATTATTGGGGTTATGATGACTCAAGAAGATGAAGGAAAAGAGTATGTGATTGCTTATCTTGGTCATCGTCATCTTGATCCCGAGACAAGGTATGCCTATATTGAGAAATTATGCTTATCACTGTACTTTGCATGTAACAAGATGAGACATTATCTTTTGTCAAGTACATGTGTTGTAGCATGCCAAGCCGATGTCATCATGCATATGCTATATCGGCCAATCCTTAGTGGAAGATTGGGCAAATGGACATACTCTTTAATTGAATATGACTTGACTTATGAACTTTTGAAATCTATAAAGGGTCAAGTTCTTGCTGATTTTATTGTTGAACATGGTATTGATCTTGATGAAGAGGTCAATTATCTTACTTACACCCCATGGAAGCTATATTTTGATGGATCGGTTTGCAAAGATGGCCAAGGTGTTGGTATTGTTCTTGTTTCTCCTAATAATGTTGAGACAAGGATGTCAAGCCGATGAGAGTTTCAATGCACTAACAATCAAACCGAATATCAAGCTCTTATATTCGGGTTGATCATGTTAACTTCTATGGAGGTACAGCATGTTGAGGCCTATGGTGATTCATTGCTGGTCGTACAGCAAGTTGCTGGTGAATTTCAATGTTTGGATGAGTCACTTCGAGCTTCTCTTAATACTTGTCTTGATCTTATTTCTAAGATTGCCGAATTCAAAATTTGACATATTCTAAGACATGAAAATTAGAAGGCCAACATGTTAGCTCAATAAGCATCAGGCTTTGACGTCAGTGGGTGTAATTTTCATACTCAAAACAAGCCGATGCATCAAGATGATCATTTTTTCTGTGCAGATCTGGATGAACCGGCCTGGCCGACTACTTCAGTCAGCCTAGCCGGCCACCACATGGCTAAGCCAGGTCGCCAAGCTAGCCTAGCCGGCCCTGTTGACTAGAGGCACCAGTCGGCTAAGCCGACTGACACAGTCGGCCTAGCCGACTCTGCTGACTGGGCAGCCCAGTCGGCTAAGCCGACTGCTACAGTCGGCCTAGCCGGCTCTACTGCAGGTGCTGCTGCTGATTCACCCAATAATGCTCTAAATCGATCTAGTTCAGATTTTGGTAATTCTAGTACCAATTTGGAGGATTGGAGGACTCCCTTAATGAAATATTTGTAGGATCCTAGTGCTAAAGTTGATAAGAGCGTGCGAAGAAGTGCATTCAAATATATTATTCAACATGATGAGCTCTATCGAAGAACTACTGATGATTTATTGCTCAAGTGCTTAGGATATGATGATGCAAGAGTGGCAATGAGAGAAGTCCATGAAGGTATTTGTGGTACGCATCAATCGGGCCCAAAAATAAAGTGGTTGTTGAGAAGGGCTGGTTTCTATTGGCCCACTATGATGGCCGATTGTTTTTGCTACTACAAAGGTTGTGATGAATGCCAATGGTTTGGTAATATCCAGATGGTGCCTGTTGTAGAACTCCATCCTATTGTGAAACCGTGGCCATTCAGAGGTTGGGGACTAGACTTTATTGGCCAAATTTATCCCTCATCTTCAAAGGGGCATCAAGTCATCTTGGTTGCTACTGATTATTTCACTAAGTGGTGTGAAGCGAGTCCTTTGAAGAATATTACTCACAAGGAGGTTATTGAGTTCATCACTGAGCATATTATTCATAGATTCGGCATTTCTCAATCATTAACCACAGATCAAGGAACTTCATTTATGTCCAAAGAGGTTAAGAAGTTTGCCGAATCTTACAAAATCAAGTTGGTAAACTCATCTCCATACTATGCTCAAGCTAATGGCCTAGCTGAAGCTAGTAATAAGACTCTAATCAAGCTCATCAAGAAGAAGATCGAGGAACAACCAAAGAAGTGGCATGAAACTTTTTCAGAAGCTTTGTGGGCATATCGAACCTCAAAGCATGGTGCTACAAAAGTGACTCCTTTTGAGCTAGTATATGGTCAGGAAGCCGTGTTGCCTGTCGAAGTGAACTTGAGTGCATACAGATTTGCTAAGCAAAATGATCTATCTCCTGTTGTGTACCATGATCTAATGATGGACAATGTGGATGAAGTAACGGATAGAAGGTTACAAGCTCTCAAGGAGATTGAAAAGAACAAAGTCCGTGTTGCGAACGCTTATAACAAGAAGGTTCGAAGCAAGATGTTTTAAGTGAGAGATCTGAACGAAGAGTGGCGAATTTGGCAAATGGTCGCCCAATTGGAAGGGTCCTTTTAGAGTGGTTAGAGTCATCTTCGGGAACTCATACTTGCTGGAAACACTAAAAGGTGAGCCTCTCCCAAAAGCAATTAACGAAAGGTATCTCAAAAAAATACTTTCCAAGTGTTTGACAAGACGCCTAAGTGCTCTACCAAGCAATGACCGATACATGTATCGCCCTTAGCACAAAAATGGCCGATGTATATATCGCCCTTAGTCGCTGGTCAGCCGGTGTGATGGGTATCGTGCTGTTCGGTTGTTTTTTGAATGGTGTTTTTAAGTTCAATGCATCATTCACTTAAAAACAGGGGGCATATGTTGACACTCAAAAATGTCCGGTGATATATTTGGCAATGTGAACAAGTTACTTGAAAACAGGGGGCACATGATCAAGGTCAAGTGACGCCGTCAATGAAGCAAGCAATCACGCGGAGAAGACGGCGAGCCACAAGCGAGCCTGCCCAGTCGGCTAGGCCGGTTGGCCAAACCGGCTAGGCCGGCTGCCTTCAGGCGGCTTAGCCGGGTCACAGGCCGTCTAAGCCGGCCCTGCCGCCTGCTGGCCGCGTGGGCCAGTCAGGTCGGCTAGGCCGGGTCGGCAGACCGGCTAAGCCGGCCTGGTGCCGACGTGGCAAGTGAGGGCCGGCTAAACCGGGTCACTGGGCTGGCTTAGCCGGGTCCGCGCTGGAGGCCGGACCGCCCCGCAGAAACCGGCTTAGCTGGGTGCCTGGCCGGCTAGGCCGGCTTAGTGCTGAGTCCAAACCGATTTGATCCTAAATTGAGTTTTGGCAAGTTTTAGGCGTGGAAAACTTGAAGATCACGTGTTGGAGTTGTTTCCTACTGGGATAAGACCACCCCTTTATATAAACGAGAGGATAATGGCCGACTGATCCCATCCAATCAATCGAACAAAAACCAATCTACCAACTCCTTTTACCTCTTCTTCTTCTTCCTTTCAACCCCTTTACTTGCTGTCCGGTGTCTCTCTCCACGAGATTCATTGGCATCTTAGGCGGCCTTGCTAGTCCTAAGAGATCCCTCACGTGCTCCCTCCTGACGGATCCTTCCGGAGGCAGTTCTGAGGTCTATTCAGCCATACACGAGCTCCACATCTGTCTTTTCGATCTCTAGATCGGTTTGGTCGATTACGCTGCGTATTTGCTGCGTTGCAGGTTATCCAAGCAACCTCCTTAGACGTCCAAAGCCCACTGATGTGTTGGCACGGTCGTGAACCGACGTCAACGCCACTGCTCTTCGTGGTATTTATATCGCTAGTCTTTGGATGGTCGTCCGTGGATGAAAACGAACGAACGACCAATGAATGCAGCGGCATTATTTCGTCAGAAAGATAGTGACATTTAATAATTGGAACAAGATCGATCCCTAGGATATATTTGCATGCATGTTGCTTTAGAGAACGAGCGTGTGTAGAAACGGGAGATTATGACGTGTGTTTTTGGATCATATTCATGGAACAGGTTGGTTACTGAAGAGAAGAGATATGTATCAGGTATCACCGTGTGTACGCAATACCCAGCCGTCAGCCGACGCATCCACAGTTCCACAGCCACCACAGCGCGCTAGCGGGACGCTCCTTCGAGGCTGTGAGCCCACGGAAAATCGAGCTTTTTTACTTCAGTTCTGTTTCCTTCTTCCGTTTGGCAACCTTGTGCTTTTATAGTACATGTTTTCTTGACATTCCAAATGATCGGTTAACCACACTTTAAACGACACCTTTTGCAGCTTGCTATGTTTGTTTACTGTTAAATATTTCAGTTGTTAGTTTGTTCTAATTTTGTTTCTGAGTTCAGACTGATGTATGCTTGGTTGAATGTTTGGTTTAGCAAGACTATTACCTAGATTATTCGGAGAGCGAGCTGGAATTTGCAGCTTAGCTACATCCGTTCAGGCTGATGCTGTCTTTTGCATGCATCTCCAACTTCTGATCGTAAAGGTAGTAGCCCCATCATAACCCGATGCAAGATAAATATACGTACTCCACATATGTAAGGATACATCAGCGAATCCAGTAGTCAACGCACCATATTGCTGAACCAGGGAAGCACCTATGACCTACCTAGGTAAAAACCTTCAGGTCCAACTAGTTGAGATAATCCTCCTTGATAAACATACGAGCAATCCATACAACCACGGCAGCAGTGCTCAACTATTGGATAACCACACTTTAAACGCATCTGGGGTCCCCCACCGTTTACGTAAAAGGGTAGAAGTTGGAGAAGAGCAGACTGCCTAGAAGAATGTATGCGACGAAATAGACACAAATCAAGTAGCCCCATCTTTTGGAGGAGCGGCTTGGAGAAGCCAAAATGTGCGCAGCAGCCCAGTAAATCGGGGGACTAGCAGATAGAAACCGTGTGGACACCTGCATAAAATGAACGGAAGTTGGTATGGAACTAGCATGACATCCAGATAAGGAAAGATGGTGCGTCACAAAGAAGGCTAACCTGGACATGCATCACAAAGAAGGCTGTGAATGTCATGAAGACCAGATGCACAACGAATGGAAGTAGTAATATGGAGCACACATCCTGATTCTCTTCCATATTTTGGTTAGCTGACATGGTATCATGGAACATTGCAGAAGCTGTCTCGGTGGCAACTGATTTTCTCTGTTTAACCGTAGAGTTTCCTGTCCAACAAATATTGAAGGTTCAAGGCTTTATGTCCAGCTATCTTCTAAAAAAAAGGCTCTACCTACAGATTACTACAATGTTGTATGCTTCTAACTATATAAAAAAATACATGCAATTTAAAGAAAAATGTTAGGATTCAAAGACTTGACATCAAGATAGCAATAGCCTCTCAAAACAAAGCAAAATGTAGACTGTTGAGATTGCAATAGTACCTTGTGCTTTCTTAGTGAGTCCAGCAGAAAGTTTACTCAAATTTGCCACGTCATCAGATCTTCTATATGACACAACTGACCTTTCCTCCAGAGCAGTGATAATCTGCTTGTGGATACTAGTTGTTTGGAAAAGTCGATGCAGTAATTTTGTGTAATGGACAATAGAATAAACCGCCAGAGAAAGTACTGGTGAAGCCAAGAGAAAGTTGGGCAGCTGCTTCACTTGGAAGTACCTCAAGAAACCAACTCCCCTAAAAGGAAATCATAAGCAACTTATAAGGAGCAGTTAAGAGTTAAGACCTAAGGATGCTAGAGAGAGGCAAAATATGTTGTCTTGTGAGTGAAAACTCATACAACATCAACATCCTCAAGAAATGGTGAACAGACAAATATTTCAATGAAATTTAAAGTAACACAAAGGAGGATGGGGTTCCCATAGTGTACCCAATGTTACAACATCAACATTCTTGATAATGGTGGACAAACAAGTATTTCAATAAAATTTAAACACAAGGAGGATGGGGTTTACATAGTGTACCCAATGTTCATCTCAGCAGACGAGCAACATGGTTTGGCATAAGCAAGCAAAGGAATATGCCACCAAGCACGTGCAATAGAATATAGGGTGAACAAAGAAGCAAGCCAAATCTTAAACTCCTATAAAGCTAAGACTCACTAGCCTAATTCTCTCACATATCCTTGCGCCACGTCATTAGCATTGGCCCGCTTCTTGTGCCACACCATCCATTCCCAAAAGCAATCATCTCGGTCATCCTCTTTAGCTTCTACCCTATTGGTAACTGATCATCATACCGCCACCAGCCCACTTATCAACACCGGAGCTTATGAAGCACGATCCCTCACTCAGCACTTTGTGTCTCTTGAGCTCACCTCCTGCGTCTTGCCTCAGCCCTCATGGGACCATCCAAGAGATCTTTTTTCTTGATCTTCCACTAGCCACAGTAGATCATTATTATCCACCACTAATCCATCCACACAGCTCCGCGATCCTTCCTTTCAACTTCTGCCAAATCTACCTCTTTATAAATTGCTTCACGGGCATAGAAGCCACACCAAGGCCATGGACGCTAGTAGCGCAACCACTTGCTATTTTACAGTTTAGAGTTTAGATTTAGACGCGTCATCTAGCTTGCCCGCCTGCTTGCATCATCATCTCTGCGACTCCGCCGGTGTTGTTGGCCTCCACTCTGGTAGCTGCTCCTAATTTTAAATTGCTGGACGTTTTACGAGCCATATTATATTACTATATGTCCGGTCTCTTACCCAGCTGCTCCATAAACACAAGCTCTCATCTCTTAATTTTCTTATTTAAATTTGATAAGCGCATGCATCTTTACTTTCTCCCTAGCTACTCGCATGTACCACCATCTCTGAATTTAATTAGCTACTACATTGGATGAGCATTCCATGTGTATGATTCAGAAAATTGATAATAATGATGTTTTTTTCTACCATATGCAGAATATTGTCATGCACGCATACAAGCTTCTTACAAACTTCTGCCTAAAGGTTGTGATCAATAGATTGATCATATTATATTCCACTGAATATGAGAACTATCATTAGCAATCCTTCATGATAATCATGTGCATGTATCATTTCTTTTGGGCATACCTATTTGCTTTTGTATCATGCATTATCAGTAAAGGCAGAACACTTATATGGACACTTTAATCTGCATTCGTTACACTAATAGAAATCTTTACACCCCTGACCATATTTTTTTTCATTTCTCTATCTACTGTGCACATTCCTATATAGTGGTTATCCATGCAAATCCTCAACGCGCGGGGTATCCACCTAGTTCCAGGAAAGATGTACCCAATATCTATTTCTTATGGCTACAAACAATCATCAACCAAAGTATGAATAGAGCCAGCATATAACCATATGGTGATGCAAGACTACCCTAGTATAATTCCAGAGGTAAGCAAAAAGGATGAAGAGGTGCTAGTTTTGAAAGATTATTCTGCCAATGCTAATTCTAACTATTTTCATAAAGAAACAATTACCAGTAGTGGCTCTGAATGAATCCATACAACAAAGGAACTTTTGCTTTGCACCACGGCCTCAATTCCTCTGAGCTCCCATGTACGCATATGTTCAAATATCCATATGCTTGGAAAGCAAAGAAAGGTAGAAATATGAAAATGGAGCGCAAAGCTCCAGCCACAAGAGCCTGCATTGCCAACTGGCCAAAACAAAGATAAGTCATTAAACAAGCATGTCTTTGCTGATTGCTTCTAATGGAAACCAAGGATAATTTAATGCAATATGGTATGCTATTTAGCGTATCTTCATGGCAAGTACTATTAATCATAATAATAACTGAAGTGGAACATACCAAGGGCCTTTTCTTTTGGACAGCGGCATCATATGCTTGTAGCAAGGCCTGAAAACAGAAATAACCAGCATTAAGTGCTCCATTTGACCTAGCTGAACCAGACAGAGCGAGCATTATCACTGCAACAGTATTAGCACCGGAAAACAGGTAGAACATGCCTCCAAGAGAAAAAAGTGCATAAAGACTTTCTGAATACCTGCCAAAAACAACAATTTATCTGTTACAATATGCCAAGCACATGTGTTCCTTTTCTTGTGTTTGTGAAGGAAAAGAATATTACAATGATGAGTAGAACACAGAAGCAGGGTTGAAACAGAACAGAACAGATGCTCGGTAAGCTGCTTTCTGGTCCTTCAAAATCAGCGCAGATAATCTGCAGCAACAAGAATTGGTAGTTGCCTTAGTAACACAGTGATATGCTCAGAAAGGGTTGGTCTTTCAACATTTATTTACGTTAAAAAAATCAACATTTATCGCCATATGATTAGATAGTGTCAAGAATAGTGCAACACTGCAAACTGTAGCCACTAGAAAATCCTTCAATGGCATCAACATTTGGAAAGAAAGAAATCACTGCATCTTCCAGAATGCCAGCCTTGTGCCATCAGAGGTCACTGCCAAAGGATAAACAAGACGTGTGCAAAGGAGACACTGGTAGTTTTTGGGCCTGAGTACTTATGTTCACCGCTTTGGGCACTTCTTTCTTTCTGTGTTCTTGTGTGCTTCGGAGGCCCCTCCCTCCTCCTGGCACTGGTGGCTCAGGCCAAAATTTCACGAAAAACTTGATGTCAATCTTAAGCGAATATTGGCAGAGCTCCTGGCACCTTTCTTTCACAAAACGAAAAATACTAGAAACAGATTGTGATAAACTTCACATGAATTGTTTTTGTGTTACAATTACCCAAATATAGTTTTACAAGCAAGAAGAAACTAATCATCACCACAGAAGAGCCCAGTTCACTCCACCAAGCAGCAAGCACCTCACCAGATATTATCCACCAAAGAACGACACCACTTGAGCTGCACACAAGCTGACATGGCATCGCCAATGAAGTGCAGGAAACACAGCTACTGCATTCCAGTGTGAAATGCTCTCAAGTGTTAGTCAAATCTCGAAATGTTTGGAGAACCCAACAGAACCAATAAATGGCTACAAGCAACCCCCAAATAGGTGCAAAACTAATAGACTAGATAGAGTTCATCGTTTTCATCTTACGCAGAGAAACAGCCACAATCTACGTGAACACGATAGCAGTAAAGTTCATCGACGACGAACACCTGTAGAAGTAGGCCGCGGCAGCAACAAATGCAACGTTGTTGAGGACACAGCCGGTGAGCACGAGTACGGCCCTGTACCCTAGTATCGGCACTAGCGGCGCGAACACTGCACGGGAGAAGGATCAACCACCACAACCAGATCAGATAAAGCGCACAAATTGACATCCGAACGAAGACGAGGCAGGGAAGTGCGACGAGCGAGCTTACGCGATCGTGCGAGGAGCGCGATGGAGGCGGGGAGGAGCGGGAGGAAGGCGAAGGACTGCTCGTACTCGTAGCCGCACTCCGCGGGGCGGGCGAAGTGGACGCTGTCCCACACTGCCAGCGACGAGATAGCGGTGGAGACCGGCGTGTTGGGATCCGGGGACAAGGGGGGAGAGGAGAGGCAGGGTGGGTTGAGAGTGGCGGAGGTGTCGTAGGGGCGGAAAAGGAGGCGGGCCAGCAGGTAGAGGAAGAGGACTAACACGCGGGAGGCCGCGGCGAGACGCACGACGCCGGCGACCGGCGGCGCCATGGGATGCGCGGCGGGGAGGAGGAGGGCTCTGCGGCGGAAAGGCGGTCGGGTGCATCAGCAGCGGCAGAGCAGCAAAGTGCAACGGATTTTCACATTTCCGGCCTGGCCCAGCCCAGCCCAGCCCGCGCTACGGAGGTTTTCTACGCCATGAACCAAGGGCGTGTTTGATTGGGTGGCCGATGGGCCTAGCTGAGCTCTCGGGGCTCAAAATCGTGTTTGGGGTAATTTTTGCGCTTATTTGGCCCGGCCCGCACGAGCCTCAAAGCATCGCTTAGCCAGGCCCCCCTCGTATGCCAGAAAGTCGCGTGTGTGGGGATCTCGGCGCTGCGCGGCGCGAATGGATGATTTCGGCGGCCAGCAGGAGCCATGCGGGCTCGCGCGGGAGCCATGAAACTTCAGCGCGCGCTCCTACAGCCGCGAAATCCATGGCCCATGAAGGTCGTCCCTCTCCTCTCGCTCTCTCCTTCCCACCATTTCCCTCCATCTTCCTCCACTCCCGTGAGATATCGGCTAGGGTTTTGGGTGCTGAGCGGCGAGGTCGGTTTCGTCGACAGTGGGCTTCCTCTCCGTTCCCCCGCCGTGGACTACCTCGGCCACGACGACGCACCTCTTCCCTAGCTGGGACTCCGGGCGGTTAAAGTCTTCGTCCTCGTTGGCGGCAGTGGGCTAGGGTTCGGAGCGGACCAGATCTGCTTCGTCTTCTTCCTGTGCTATTGTTTCTTCCTCGGCTCTTCTTCTTCTCCATTGCTTCGTCGCGCCTCCTCTGACCACCCCTAGGTGGTATCCACACACAGCTCGGACCATTGACTGATTATGCTTGTGTGCTTCATTATTATAGTTCTGTGATGCGCTATCTTGGTTTCTTGCTTTCTTGGTTTGGTGATACTGTCATGCGCTATGTTGGTTTCAGGCAAGTTGCATGCTTTCTTGGTTTATTGCTTCCTTGGTTTTGTGATACTGTCATGCGCTATCTTGTATGTTCGATACATCTTGTTCATGTTCAATGCTTTCTTTGTTTCAGTCTATGATGTAGTCCATTCATGCACTGGGAGGCTTGTTCATTCAAGTAGCCGTGCTGTTTTACCTTTTATAGCTTATAGATTCATGTTGAGGCCAGCCAGGGCTAAGTTATTTTGCACTTGTATTCATTTTACATGCATGTAGATGGATGCTATTGTTGAGAGCCGTGCCTTGATGGTCAGGCAAGCCACTGGCATGATCATGGCCATGGTTTCTGTTGTTATTTCTACCCTGAAAAGAAAGAGACCTCACAGTGATGATGATGAACTTGAGCCCAACCGACTTTTGTACAGCCTAAGATCTGATGCTGAGCAGCGTAGGCAGATTTATTGCTATCTACAGTTCCTCAGATATTGAGTGCGTAGCCATGATAAGGATGAGGAGGGCACCTTTTTTGGCTTGTGTAACCTTTTTAGGACTAGGGGTCTCATGCAGGACAATGTTGGTGTCTCAATTGAGGAACAAGTTGCAATGTTCCTTCACATAGTTGGGCACAACCAAAGGTTTAGGGTAGTCCACCATTGTTTTAGAAGGTCCATAGAAATATCCCATAGGCACTTCCACCAGATTCTTTATGTTGTTGGTGAACTTAGAGAGGAAATGATCAGGCCTCCATCCACCAACACAGATGCCAAAATTCTTGGTAGCCACAGATGGTACCCATACTTTAAGGTATACACACATTCTTTGTAGTTGTACACACGTATAGACATTGTTTGTAGTTCCCTTTGATCTTGTTGCACTTGTAACAATTTTTAGGATGTTGTGGGTTTCATTGATGGCACTCATGTGTTGGCAAGGGTTCCTAGAAGGATGCAGCAGCCTTTCAGAGGTAGGAGGACCAGCCCAACAAAGAATGTACTGGTTGTTTGCTATTGTGACATGAAGTTCACCTATGTCCTAGCTGGTTGGGAGGGTTCAACCCATGATGCATTGGTCCTAGCTGATGCGATGGCTAGAGATGATGGCTTTGTTATCCCCCGAGGTATTTAGCCCTCATTGCCTGTCCACTTGTACCCTAAGCACTCCCAATTTGTCCTTAGAGCACTCAATGTGTCCTTGTAGGTAAAATGTACCTTGTAGATGCAGGATATGGTTGCCGCACTGGCTTCCTACCACCATACAGGGGGTTGTTGACACCTCTAATACCACTTAAGCTAGGTTAATGACCGTCTTTTTTACATTTTGGCCTTTTTTAAAATATTCTCACAAATAGACCCCTGGAAGATTCGTTTAGGAAAATGGACCCTCCCCTTGGCGCCACCATGGCTGGCGCCAAGGTAACACATCTTGGCGCCGGTATCATTGGTGCCAAGACCCTGCCACATAAGCAAATAGCGTCAGAGCCTTGGCGCCAGGGACTCTGGCGCCATGCTATGTATCCTTGGCGCCGGTCACTCTGGTGCCAAGCTTGGTGCCGTAGATCTTGGCGCCAAGCTTGGAATTATAGACAACAGCGTACCCCTCCCCCTCAACTCTAGTTCATTTCTTTCATACTCTTTCTCGGGTTTCCCTCATTCCCACTTCCCCCTACCTCACGAATCTTCATATTGGACCATGGAATGTTGGATTTGGTCCATAGATCTTCAAGAGCAAGGTATCCTCTTACCACTCCTAAGTTTTTGCACTTCGATTTGCCATATATTGGTCGTATTTTATAAATTTAGAATCGTTCAATGTTAGGGTTTCATGCACATTTTAATACCCATGTGTTCCATTTGAACCATAGGATGACTAGGCGTGGAAAACGTAGCAAACCAAGATATGCTTTTATTTTTTGCATCAATTATAAATCCTTAGGGTTATAGTTAATTTCATTAGCTTTTGGTATTGTTTCAATTGTAGCTATGGTCGCGGGCTCCCGGTTGGCGCTGCCTACATGTTACATCCTGTCCCTAGTGGCGTTCCACAACCAATGTACTTTTGTGGTGATCCTTGCAAGGTAGAGTTTTCTGAAGAAGTGGAAACCTATAGGCAGAGGTATTGGATGTGTCCCAATTTTTAGTGGGAGCCTACACTGCTTCAGCGCCGCAGCACCTGGTTGGTGAGTAATTATTTTGTTGCTCATTACTTGTTTGTTCCATGTATATAAAGTCTTTAATGATATTATTGTTTTGTAACTCTTTGTACTGTTGTAGACCCCTCCATCGATTTGTGATTTTGAGGAATGGATCGACACTAAGATTAGCGAGTCAGACAAGCGTCACCTGCAAGACCAGAAGGAGTGGGAAGCTGAGCGTCGAGAGAGGTATGAGAGGAGGATGAAAGAGGAGGCTGCAGAAAAAGAGCACAAGGAAGAGGACGAAAGGAGGCGTGCTACTGCCTATAGAGAGGAGGTTGAGAGGAAGCGTGAGCGTGCACGCCGAGCAAAGGAAGCTATGGAGGAGAATCCTGATGCCCTGAGAAAGGGAAAGTGGCCTCATTGCACTCAATAGATCTTTGGTTTATGCATGATAAGTGTTTTCTAGACCTGGACCTTTAAATTATGTGTTTAGACTTTTATTTTAGACTCGCTTAGTATTGGATCTATGTTTATTTCATGAAGAATGTTATGTATGGACTATGCAATTTATTGTCTTGTAATGCACTTTAATTATCAATAGGACTAGCCTTTTCAGTTGACATGATGTCTCAGGATTGATGATGCAGCCTTGGCAGTAGTAGGCTTTTCAGATTGAGCATCTAGTCTTTTCACATTGATGATGCAGCCTTAGCAGTAAGAGGCTTTTCAGATTGTGTATCTAGCCTTTTCAGACTACACACATTGAGATGACAACACATTGCACACATTGAAATGAGCACACACAACATTGAAATGAGCACACACAACCTTTGTAGGAACTTTTCAGACTCAATAAAGGCCATGCACAAATGGTTGGCCGGTAGCATTCATTGTGAAGCTAGATTCAGCTATATAAAGGTGGAGGCTCCATGTATTCCTTCAAAATCATTGAGCTTCGGTGTTGTGGTATAGCTAGTTAGAATGTCTGGCGGAGGGACCTCTAGTGGAAAGGGTGGAGGCAGTGGGAGAGGAAAGGGTGGAGGTAAGGGAGCTCCTTTTGTGTGGGAGGGTTCTCTTGGTCCTGACTCTTTTGAGGAACCAATCCCTCAGTTTCCTTTGTAGTCAAAGTCGGATTTCACTAGAGAGAATCCTCTTATAACGTATGATAACCACAAAGAAGATTGGCCAGAATACCATCACGGTATCGACTACGTTGTGCAGATGTGCAACGAGGATGAAGGCGGAGGGCGTCGATTCTACAGATGCCCTCATGGATGGGTATTTGGCATCGTACTTTATTATTTTAAAGTTTTTTATTGACACATGTTAAGTATTTTGCTTGCTTTATCTTTAGGATTTGAATGATGAAGATAATTGTGGATTCACGAGATGGGTCGATCCTCCTGCTGTTTATCCAACTCGAGAATACATCTACTAATTACAGGGTCACATATTCGACCTAGAGAATGGACCTGGAAGTGGCAACCGGGACGACGATGATGAAGAGGACGACAATGATGCAGAGGAGGGACTATGCACTAATCCCTATTGCCAGTGCCTGTACCACAAGAGCAAGGAGCCTCCTTCTCCACTGCCATCGCCACCACCACCACCTCCTACATTTGGAGGATATTGTAGAGAGGGCGCAACTCAGCTCAATATGTGGGAGCATTACTAGGCGTAGCTTGTGTTAGTCTCTCCAGCTCTTTTCAGTACTATAGTAGTTTTGTTATTAAATTCCCTAAGGCATGTTAGGTCTAGTTTGTGACCTCTTTACCCTGCTTTTATAGAGGTTGCAACATGCCACTATTATGTTTCTAAAGTTCGGATGTGTAATCGTAGTATGGTAGTTTTGTTAGTAAATTCCCTAAGGCATGTTAGGTCTAGTTTGTGACCTCTTTACCATGCTTTTATAGAGGTTGCGACATGCCACTGTTATGTTTCTAAAGTTTGGATGTGTAATCATAGTATGTTGTACCATAATCTTGGCACTATTTGTATTGCCACTGTTAATGTTGAATTATCTGTACAAGTGAACTATATTTTAGCTAAAAATTTCGACAGAGTTTCCCCTATTTTTCATTCAATCCTTACACAAATATAACATAAATAAATATATTCCACATGAGGTTCAAAGTTTGTACCTTCTCCAAAATCCTCTAGAAGTACCTGTCCTCTAGCTGCAGTGCTGCCTCTAAAAAAGTTCAAAGTTTGCCTTCACACCATCCTTCGACATGAGGTTCTCAGCTAGGTGGCGAGTACACCAACGATGATGCATTGGAGCATACCCCGGTATCTCTTCTCGAACAACATTAAGTATGCCCTGGTGCCTATCAGATATCACACCAACCTCCCTGCCAGGCCCTACAATGTGTATCCGCATTATCCTCAAGAACCATCCCCAGCTATCCTTGTTCTCCTTCTCAACCAAAGAAAATGCCAAGGGAACAAGCTTGTTGTTCGCATCACATGATATGGCTATAAGAAGTGTGCCCAAGTACTTGCCAATCAAGAATGTACCATCAATGTCAAAGAGGGGATGGCAATGCCTAAAAGCCTGGACACACTGAGGGAAGCACCAGAAAGCACGGAAGAAAATCTACCTGTCACCTATCGATCGATCTGGTCTTGTGATGTACTCATAATGCATGCTTGGATTCACTACTTTCATTGCATTGAAAAGTTCTGGAAGCCGCTCATACCCTTCCTCCCAATCCCCATATATCATCTTCCATGCTCGCTGCTTAGCCCTCCATGCTTTACCGTAAGTTATCTCATAACCTCTAAACACAGATTTAATTATTTCTATAATTCCCTTGACCTTCATGTTGGGCACGGTGTGTAGTATGTTCAACAGCTCCTTCGCAATGAGGGTAGAGGTCAACTGCCTATGCTTTTCTTTTAGCTCATGTGAAGCACAAGTATGTGGCCCGATAACTTTTGTGATCTTCCACTTTTCGGTGGCCATTTGCTTCCTTGCACAAACCCTCCATTCACACCTTTCCTTGTTGCAAACAACTGTGTAATGACGCTTGGCAAAGGAATGCAAGACCCTGAACGGCCTCTTTCTTATCACTGTAAAGGACTGCAACCACACCTTCAATGCAAGGAGATCCTTGAAAATTAACCCCTTCTTAGTTACCATGCTAGGACCTGCCTCTAGAGCATCCTGCAAGTCTTCATCACATCCTTCCCACGCCGAATCGTAATGAGTGAGGTCCCTAAACTCATGAACTCTAGGATCAGGGCGATCGGGGAAGATACGCCTCAGCATCTCAACATCACTCTCTGTTAGCTATCCAACAGGACGATCATCATCGGAATCAACAGCCCTCACGATCTCATATTGCTATTCGTCTACACTATTGGATGCATGGAATCCATCTCGCCATTGCCCCTTAGCAACAACAGGAGGGGGTGCTTTCGCATCGCCGGGAATGTCTCCTGCACCATACCATGATATTGAAGGAAAGAATGAGACAACTTGATGACCTAAAGGGGTAACATGCAAAGAATCATGCATATCAGACACTTACTCGGATGATTTTGTGTCAAAGGGACCTCCTAAAGAGGGACGACCATAGTAACATGAGGCCGACGAGCATCTCCAACTGCCTCAGCTATAGGGATCTCTCTAGGGCTAGATTGGGCATCTGGAACCGTATGAGCTACCTCCTCATCCAATGCAGGTTTCGGGGCTGGAGGGTCAAAGCTAGGCTGTTGTTGACACTTCTAACACCACTTCAGCTAAGTTGTCATCCCTAGCATGGTGCCAGAAGTATTGGTATAAAAACTGCTCCTCTAAAAATATAGGATCCGCAAGCATACAGATTAAATACCATTGTAACACTTCACCGGGAAGTATTCTAGGTATTGCTATTTATATTTAGCTCAAGGGAAAGAACTAAGGACTTAAACAATAAGATAAACTTGCAAAACATGACTATTTATGAGTTATTGATTGCATAGTCACATACTTTGGCAGGGGGTAAACTATGATAGATAAATAAAATAAAGTATAAAGCTTAGAGAATAAATCACACAAAGATTAGAAATAAACTACTCAGCAAAACGTAGGTTGACATCTGATTAGTCCAAGAAATGGAACTCCTATGTAGGTTCTAATCTACTATGTCATTCATCTACTCTAATGCTACACTATCATATATAGTACAAAAGACTCTTTATCCACATGTAAGGATCATTGCTATAAAAAGCCAACACATAGCAGGACTTCTTACGCAACTTTGGTTCTGCTAGTCCTATCAACGGGGGATGGAATACAAATGACTTAACGGAACTATCACTTCCACGATCTATCACACAACCTGGCCAATAGGGTGTATTTGTAGGTAAAAAACATCTAAGCACCATGCTTACATGAAATCTACAACCTAACCCTCCTGCGAAGAGAGCTAAGCGCTTTGCAAACATATACATAAACTCATTATCAATCATAACCATATCAAATGTAGAACTAGAGTAAATTAGGAACATAATAAATATAAATATAATGATATTAGAATAAAGTCTGAAGAAAAGATACAAGATAATACCAATCCTTGATGATGAAGATCTAGAATTCTGAGCACGGGCGCTCGATCCTTCCTCTATATAGTCTAAACCTATGTAGAACTTGAAGATTTGGAGTAGCTATTCTAATTCTCTGGTGGAGAGATCTCTAAAACCCTGGCTCTTCTGATGGCTACCTCTAGACTGAATTCTGGAATGAATTAGGGTTTCAACCAGGGGTTAGGGGCCCTATTTATATAGCCCTCTAGGATGCACCGTAGCCCTTGGATCAAACTGACCTATATAGATGGCTGAGATTGCTCCTCAAAGTCGGTGGAGGCAGGATCCGCATGCTCGCTTCTCATTGGTTGAGGTAGGCGGGCGGGCGCCCATAGGGGCTGGGCGGCCGCCCAGCCACTTGACAGGTGGGCCTTCTGTTTCGGGGGGTTGCCTTCCCGAGTCTTCTAGATTATTCCTGAGTTGCTAGACGTGGTATTCTCTCTATGTAAGCCCGACATGTGGGCCTTATTTGGTTCTTTTCTGATAACCCCCTGCAAAAACAAACATTCACCAAAACTCATGGAATTTGTCAGTGAAAACCCTAAGTCTATGGTGATGTTCATTTTATACCCCCTTTTCTCTTCTTAGTGGACATATAAAATTAATGGTTAACAACCGTCAACAAACTCCCCCAAGCTTACCTTTTGCTCGTCCCTGAGCAAACAACTACAAAGGATGGATCAGGAGTTGCTACAATGCTATTATGCCTTTGCAAATACACATGCCTTAAACAAGAGTTCATCTCCATACTAGAGTGGACTATCATAACTCCCAAACTTACTCATGTTTCTTCCAACCATGGGGCTTTTACTTGTACTTGGGTCTTGAGCAGTTAAAAGATAGAACAATTAAGTCAAGCACTGTTGTCTCACGCTCTGTCGTTCCACCTCTGTTCTGGAGTTTTTGTAAGATTTTCAAGACAAAACTTAGAGTTTCTTAGTATGACCCTTTCAAGTCTCTCAATATGTGGTATTTCTGGATCCTCTCTATGGCATTGAAAGGAGTGATGCCTTCTCTTATGCTCTCAGAATATGTAGTATTTGTGGCACAAGGCATTTGACAAGAGCCTTTACTCCCTCTCACCCTATATCTAGCAAAGCTTATGTGGAGCTCATAGGTGTGGAGATAGCTAATGCATTGGGCCCGATCGAACCGTGGATCCAGAGGAACTCATCATATAACCAATCGGTTGTGCATGTGTGGTTTTATATGTGGATGATGGAACAGAAAATATTTGTGGAAGGAGAAGGGGTGCACGGAAGTTCTAATGCACCTTTATTTGGAAATGATTCCTCTATCTTTGAACTTTAGAGAACTGATGGAACAAACTGGGCTCATAAATCTCTTTCTTTTTTCTTTTTTCTTTTTTCTTTTTTTATAGGACTTTTATCCACTTATTTCTTGCAGCCCATAATTCTTTTGCAAATGAAACTTAGTAGAGGAATGAAAGATGAAACTTGGAGCATCAAACTTAAGGTAATTGGCTAGCAAATGAGCAACGGAAAATTTTTGGGTGTTCACTCTCAGTGTAAGAGTGGAACAATTTTTCAGATAGGTGAATATGGAATATGTATGTGGTGCGTACTTCCACAGTAGAAGCAGCAAGGGGTGAACATGAGTGTGTGATACCAGGATTTAGTCATATGATGAGTCCCTAGGGGTCGACACAGCTCGAGCAAACATAAGCCCTGTAAAAAGATTGAAGGCTTCCTATCTAAAAAGTATTATAGCTGTGGTAGGAATTTATACTCTCTATCACATAAGGAACTCATCATGAAATATTTTAATTTTTGCAATTAAATCCCCATAATTTAGTGGCACTAGAAACATAATAAACAGCAACTCAGGCTATATCATATCATGTCCATCAACTACCTAGACTTAGTTTAAGCATATGCTCCCACAGGTTTAAAGCGTAGAGTAAAATCAGTTGTCAAACAATGTATCCAATCCTTGGGAGAGCTCAGGTTTAAAACTAGGTGAAAAGAATTTCAGCTGAGAAACTATTCATCATTTTCATTATGCCTTCTTTAAGTCTACATATTTTTATTCAAAGCAAACATAACAGGAAACTAAAGCAAATTTATATTACACACTCTTTTTTATTGGGTTTTCTTTTTTAGGCAAACTTTAACTTTAAAATAGGAAACTATAAAAAGCTCGATAAATTAAATAGCAAGCATTTATTTGGTTTTCTAGTTTTTTGATTTTTTTAAACTATGAAAATAAAATAAGAAAAAAATAAAACAAACAGGAAAGAAAACTTACCTTGATAATGGGGTCCTCCCCAAGTAGGTTCTTTTGGTGCGGTAGGTCACTTCGGGGCCTGGAGAAACGCGAAGATGTTCTACATGGTAGTGTTGGCCTGGTCTTGTCCCTCTTGGATGGTGCCTAGTGCCCGCGTGGTGTCTTGGTTCCACCAGTGCTTCTCAGTCCAATGCTGCTCGTTGAGAGCAAGAGAGGTGTCGGTGCGGTGTTGGAATGCCACTTGATCATCATAGTGCTGCTGGATATAGTCAAATCTAGTGGCATCAGACCCGTGTCTTGTCTTGAATTTCTAGTGTGGTTCCTCCTCTTCTGTCCTCATACATAGGCATCAAATGAATGCCTTGGTCCTACGCCTGAAGTTCCCTCTCCCGTGGGGACAAATGGCAGCGGCTGGTAGTACCATAGGATGGTTGAGCTGGATGGTAGTGAGGGTACACCCCTGGGTTCAGTGCATGGTACTAGCACGCCTGCCAGTCTTCATAACTAGCATGTGCTCATTCTTCCTCAGTGGGGTCAGCACCTTGCCATACTGGATCGTGCTGGCGTGCAATCCTCTCAGAGGCTGTTCTCTGAGGTGCCCTTCTGTTCACCGGCTGTGCCTACAGCTCAACATGCAAAGTTTAGATAGAATATAGTGCCATCTCTAGGTTAGGTAACTGGAGCTTGGCCTCTCCATACATCATAAATAATTCACCTTTTATCTTTTTCGCCAAATGAGCATGTCTAAAATGATCATATCCAAAAATGTCCCTCTGTTCTTCTATGAACTCCAGAGAGGCACCGTTTATCAGGTTTAGTTTCATTGCTAGGCGGGTAACAACAGAGCAAATGGATATGGGTCCTACCTTGTAGTTGGGGACACCCAACCAGTGATCGACTAAAGTGCGGACATGTGAAACCTTGACTTTCTTTATTGCTGCATACATCAGCTATAGGTCCACTATCCTAACTTTGCTAGTGTCATCACAGGGAAAGAAAGCGGTACCCAACCACTTGTGCAGGAACCTGAGCATGGGGTGTTCTATGTCCCCTGTGTGGTGTGCGTGAAAGAACTGCTATTTAGAAATGTTAGTCCAGAACCTATGTGTGTCGTAATCTCCCAAGGCTCCAACTAAGTATACGGTTGCATTGGAAGGGAATCCTAAGAGATCACTAAGGTTTCTCCAAGTGAAGCTGAAATCCTCTGTGAAGAGTCTAAAATAGACTCCTGTGTCTGTGATTTGGAGGGTGCAGAGAAACTCTATGGTCAAGAGCCTTGACCCTAACTCAGTGATGGGTGCAAAAGAACTCCAACCAACAAATTAAGAAATGGTCGAGTTTGTTGGCCATACCTGCTTCGTACAGAATATCTCATCGAGGACCGGTGTGTGCGTAGCTCCTATTTTTGAGCTTCTTGTAGATGCCTTTTTCTCGAGAGTCTCTCAGGGCAAGGTGAGATGCCCCGAGGAGGACCCTCTTAGGAGCCGAAGAGGATGCTGGCTGTGGGATAACTAGGGGATCGGTACACATTGCGGAGCCGGCCCTTGAGGAGGCTTGCCGGGATGAGCTTCTTGTTCCTATGACCGATGCAACAACTCCCTTGGCCCACTTCAGCCTGTAAAAAATTCTTACAAACAAAACTAGCGCAAGGGGTTAATTATAAGTTAGCGGTTAGCTGTCCAGAGTTAACGGTCTAGAGGTTAGTCATTCACCAAACCCGAGTCTAGCTTGGATTTTGACAGAACCTCCCCTCAAATTTTAGAATTCTTAACCTATTTGGACAGCATCTCCACTAATTTTTTCTATGGAAACCTTGCAGCACTACCCTTCTTCTCACTAGCTCTATGCTTTTGCTCACACTCCTTACTTCTCACTCTCTCTACTCTCTCCAAACTCTCCCAAGAAAACTCAAAGTCGAGAGCTCCTTGCTAGCTACAAAAACTGAAGGCTTGTGATGCCTGGAAGTGAAGAGAGGAGGGGCTTTTACAGAGGAGGAGATGACCGGGCGGGCGCCCAAGTGGTGGGGGCGGCCGCCCAGCTGTTGGCTCCTTTCCCTCTCAAATTTTGTGTCCTCCACCTTGCTTCTTGGCAAAGTATAGAAAAGAGAAGGGATGGTGGATTTGGCGGTGGAAAAGAGAAGATGGTGGAAGTGAGTGGAGGTGGATGAAATAATGTGATGTGATGTCAGTGAGGTGAAGCCTATGACATGTGGGACCCATGGTGGTGGGCCCACCATGCACCAAGAAAATAATTATACAAATATATATAGCAGGAATTAGAAATTGAAAATAAGCTAAGGCATAAATATATATAAACTAAAATATTTTTATGCCTCCACAATAAATATTTTTAACGGGTTATTACACACCGAGGAAAATATTTATATGGGGCGTAGGGTTTTATAATGTAATGCTGTAAAATAAGTATGATTAAAATTAAATGGATCGAGAAATTAAATGCGGGTAAATACCAAGTTACCTTTTGGCGAGGGTTCGAATTTTTAAAGTCCTCCGAACTAGACCTTCGAAATTATTTATTCTGCTATTGTTCCCAAAGTTGATGGCTCTGGTGATTCTTCTCTCTTGTCTTGATCTACCATCTTTGCAGAGGAGTTAAGTTCTTGTTTTGACTTGAATGCAAATTGCTCTTCTTGTCCATATATGGTAAACTTGATTTCTCCCTTCCCGACATCAATGTGTGCATTGGCGGTGCTCAAAAATGGTCTCCCGAGAATGAGTGACACCTTTGAGTCTGGATGCATATCCAGTACCACAAAGTCTACTGGCACGAAGAATTCTCTTATCTTGACTGGAATATTCTTGACAATGCCTAGTGGATATCAAACTAATTGGTCGGCCAGTTGTAAACACATTGATGTTGGCTCAAGTGCAGTGTGATTGAGCTTGTAGTAGATAGCAGCGGGCGTCACGCTGACACTTGCTCCAAGGTCACAGAGTACATTGTTGAAATATTGATCTCCAATTATGCAATCAATGGTCGGGCATCCTGGATCTTTCTTCTTTTTTGGTAACTTATTGAGGATGGCCGCACTGCACTCTTCTGTTAACTTGATCACTTCAGTGGATGGTAAGGGTCTCTTTTTATTGAGAATATCTCTGATGTACTTGGCATATGTAGGGACTTGTATAGCATCCATCAGAGGTATATTGACATACAATTTCTGAATTACCTCCACGAATTTACCAAACTGCTCATCTGATTGTTGTGGCCTTCTATATCTTCGAGGGAATGGTGGGTAATTTGCTTCTTGGAAATCTTCTCTCATTTTGTGATCTTGCACTAGTTCTGGTAATACTTCTTCAGGAATATTGTTCTCTTCTTCTACCATTGGTGGTACTATTGCTGGTCTCCTTGCACCTTTTGGATAGGGAGGATCCTTGGTGGATTTTCCTCCTCTTGTACTAATGGATCTTACCTGCTCAGGCTTAGTGGCAACATGCAACACAGCAGCTAACTATGCTATTTTTGTTTCTATATTTTTATTATACTCAAGCTGATTATTGATGGCAGAAGAAAACTATTCATTTTAGCAATTATATTCTCCAAGGTTTGATCATTAACATCAAGCCTAGCTTTAATGTCTAAATTTATTTGAGATTGCTGCATAATTAATTCTCTTAAAGTTGGTTGCTTCGTAAAATTACCTGGATTCATACCTTGGCTATTTGGATGTTGTCTCCAATTCGATTGATGTGGAAGCTTCCTGATAGCGGGGCTTGAGTTTTGCTTATATGTTGCCTAATTGCCCTCTAATATTCCTTGTACTTAGCCCTCTGATCAAGTTAGTTGAGTAAGTCGTCCATCTTGGTGGATAGTGCATTTACTTCTTCAATTGCTTCTTCGCTTTAACGACAATGTTGAATGTTCTCTTGGGACCAGCTTTGATTGTCTGATATCTTTTCCATAAGCTTCTTAGCTTTCCCAAGAGTGAGTGATAAGAACGATCCTTCAGCAGTGGCATCTAGGTGCTCACGTGTCTTCTGGGTTAATCCATGATAAAAGCCTTGCATGAGTAACCATTCTTCCATCCCATGATGAGGACAATCTTGAATGTATCCTTGCAAACGCTCCCATGCTTCTGAAATGGTTTTTGTTTTCTGCTGTTGAAAGTTGGTGATCTTTCCTCTTAAGGCATTTGTTTTGCCTATTAGGAAGAATTTTGCTAAAAGGGCCTTGGAACACTTTGCCCATGTATTGATGTCTTCTTTATTGGCATAGAACCACTGCTTTGCTCTTCCCACTAGTGAGAATGGAAAGAGGCGAAGCAGTATGATATCTTGGTTAACTCCTTCTATGGTAATAGTGCCTCCAATCTCCATGAAGTCCTGTAGATGTGTACTTGCATCTTCATGTACCTTTCCACTGAATTGGACAGCTTGCACCATGCTGATGAGGCTTGGCTTGAGCTCAAACTCAAGATTTTTAGTTGCTAGCATTGGACCCATGTGAATGTTCTCCACTATTGGAGCAGAGAACTCCAACAAGGGGTAAACCTGATAATACCCTGTATAAAATATAGACATAAAAAACCCTGTATAAAATCACTCATTTTATACCCTGTATAAAATATAGACATAAAAAACAAACAGGGGTAAACCTGCCAAAGTAGAGGTGACTAGTGACAATCACTCATTTTCTAAGTATCTATTTAGGCAATTTTTCTCAAAAAGTATATTCCTTCCCTGGCAACGGCGCCAGAAATGCTTGTTGACACTTCTAACACCACTTCAGCTAAGTTGTCATACCTAGCATGGCGCCAGAAGTGTTGGTATAAAAACTGATCCTTAAAAATATAGGATCTGCAAGCTTACAGATTAAATACAATTGCCGCACTTCACCGGGAAGAATTCCAGGTATCGTTATTTATATTTAGCACAATGGAAATAACTAAGGACTTAAACAATAAGATAAACTTGCACGACTACTTATGAGTGATTGATTGCACAGTCACATACTTTGGCAGGGGGTAAACCATGATAGATAAATAAGATAAAGTATAAAACTCAGGGAATAAATCACACAGAGATTAGAAATAAACTACTCAGCAAAAGGTAGGTTGACATCTGATTAGTTCAAGAAATAGAACTCCTATGTAGGTTCTAATCTACTACATCATTCATCTACTCTAACACTACACTATCATATATAGCACAAAAAACTCTTTATCTATGTATAAGGATCATTGCTATAAAAAGCAAGACATAGCAGGACTTCCTACGCAACTTTGGTTCTGCTAGTCCTATCAACGGGGGATGGAATATGAATGACTCAACGGAACTGTCACTTCCGCGATCTACCACACAGCCCGGCCAATAGGGTGCATTTGTAGGTAAACAACATCTAAGCACCATGCTTACATGAAATCTACCACCTAACCCTCCCGCGAAGAGAGCTAAGCGCTTTGCAAACATATACATAAACTCATTATCAATCATAACCATATCAAATGTAGAACTAGAATAAACTAGGAACATAATAAATAGAGGAAGAATTGGGCGCCTATCTTCTCCCGAGCCCTTGCAACCAACTCAATAAATGATGGCTTCTCATTGAATAACACAGGCACGCTTTGCATGTCAACAAACTCAACATGTCCATATTAGTCTTGTTCCATTGTGCCCCCATGATATATGCTCACTAGGTTGTCCATCTAAAATTGCATACAAAAATTTTGCAAAGTTTAGTCAAAAATAATTTTCATATACCACCTATGTAATACATATACTAATATATATATGGAATAACTAATAATTCTATGCATACTAATAATCTCTAACTTTGTCTAACTGAACAAATAATTCAACTATTGCTAACATTATCAAATTGTATAGGCAATTTTCACCTTGCTTAGTGGAGAGGCCGGGCTCGAGCGGTGGGCGCTGCTTCAAGGTGGAGAGGTGGGGCGGGGATAATGGTCGACCATGAATGGGACACTCGGTCCACGGTTCCTATGCGGGCGGACGGCGGTGGCGGCCTCCTGCTCGACCAGGCGACCTGATAGGCCATGACTACCGCACGGAGGAGAGGTAGGCCGGTGCTCAAGGTCAGCCCCCTGGTAGTTGGGGAGCAGTTTCGCTCCCGCTTCACCATCGGGCCAGGCTGCCACTGCGGGAAAGGGGCAGGTGGACGGCCGATGGGTTCCCTTGCTCGCGGTGCAGCAGGGGTAGGCGAGGGCTGGTGACGAGGCCTGCGATGGTGGCAAAGGTAGGGGCGGCGGCGGGACAGGGCGGGGCACTGGCGGAAACGCCGAGATGGGGAGTAGCGCTGACGGGACCTGCGGGACGGGGAGGGGCGGCAGCCGGACGGCGACGAGCGGTGGGACGGGAAGGAAACAGATGGATAACAAAGAAAGAGAGCAACGGGAGGGAACATCTAAAATCCAAGCTTGATGCCAAGATCTACGGCGCCAAGCTTGGCGCCAGAGTCCCTGGCGCCAAGGCTCCGACACCGTTTGCCTATGTGGCAGGGTCTTGCACCAATTAAGCTGGCACCAAGACATGTTACCTTGGCGCTAGCCACAGTGGCACCAAGGGGAGGGTCCATTTTCCTAAACGAATCTTCTAGGGGTCTATTTGTGAGAATCTTTCAAAAAAGGGCCAAAATGTAAAAAGACAGGGTTATCATCCCCAGCATGGCGCCAGATGTGTTGGTATTAAATGCATATACTTTCTAGAAATGAATGAGGAATCCACAAGCGCACAGATAATACTGATGTAGCATTTTAACCAGGAGTAATCCAGGTATCATTATTTATATTTTTACCACTAGAAAGGGAATTCTTATGGATAATGAGCAATGAGCACTGCATGTGATAATGGAGTGCTTAACTGTGTCTTTATCTTTCTTCTCATACAGGGTAAGTGTCACATAAGATAATATATATATATAAATGAATGGTAAGTGACAAAGGATAAATGAGAGCACAAAGCCACATAAAATAATGATAATCATCTCAATAGAGTACTCTAAGTTTATAACACTAGCATGGACTAGGACGATCTATAAGAATAAATCTCAAGTTATTCCAACTATAAGGTCAAAGCATACAATGATTAGTGCAATTACACCTAGCAATCATGGTGGGAAAATGTTACATCTATGCATAGTGGTATTACCAAGAAAGATTATGAACAGAGCAATCACTTCCCTATAATAGTGGTGTTCTACTAGTCCTATAGTCGGGAGGAGGGCTGCAGAGGACTCAACAGGACTGTCACTCCCGCGATCTACCTCGCGATCCAGAATATAGGGTGCAATCGCAGACAAATATGATCTAGGCACCACGCCTACACAATATTTACCACTCACCCATCGATCTAATGAGCAAGCGCTATACGATCCTATGCATAAACATAATTCGAATCCAACTACGCTAAGCATATAATCAAAGTAAACTAAGAACAATATAATTGAGAACATAAGTAAATAGAACAAAGTCTTTTCTAATATATTAGAATAGAATAAAGTACTATTTATAGTAGCAAGAACAATAATGGATATTACAATAAAGTAGAAGAAACTACTAAGAACGCTGACAGATCCAAACTTTAAGCTAGGCTTGACTCCCTCTAGATCTATTCCTATGTAGCTATGCTACTAAACTATAGAGCTCTAATTGAGATGGTGGTTCTAGGGCTTCTCTAGATTTCTCAAATGAAGAATGAATTCAAGAATGAATTAGGGTTTCTCCAAGGGCCAGGGACCTGCTTATATAGCCCCTAGGATGCACCACAGCCCTTGGATCAAACCGACCTAAATGGACACTTCATATTGATCCTCAAGGTCAGTGGCGGTAGGATCCATGAGGTCGCTCCCCATTGGTGGAGATGGCCGAGCGGCCGCCCACGTGGCTGGACGCCCGTCCCTGCCTGGCTGCCAGGTGGGATCATCTTCGCAGGGTGCCTCCTCGAGTCTTTTAGAGTATTCTTTGATTGCTGGACGTGGAATTCTCCCTATGTAAATTTGACATGTTGACCTGTTTTGGTTCTTTTCTGATAACCCCCTACAGAAATAAACAATCACTAAAACTCATGGAATTCTATTACTGTAACCCCTATAACTAGATGGTATTTATGTTTTAATCCTTTCTCATGTTATGTTGACAACTAAAAATTGATACTTATCTACCGTCAACAAACTCCCCCAAGCTTACCTTTTGCTCGTCCCAGAGCAAGGATAGACTCAGTGATGGATCAGGAGTTGCTACAATGCTTTTACGCCTCACAAGTAAACATGCGTTCAAACAAGAACTCTTCTCCAGATTAGAGTGAACTGTTCTAACTCAAAACTTACCCATATTACCTTTCACCATGGGGCTTGTAGCCATCACTTGGGTCTTGAGCAGTTGAAAGACAGAACAGTCAAGTCAAGCGCTATGTTTCAAGCTCTTTGATCAACTATTATTCTGGAGTTTTTATAAGATTTTTAAATAAAACTCAGAGATTCCTTGTATGACCCTTTCAAGTCTCTCATTTGTGGTATTTCTGGATCCCCTCTAAGGCAAGTGTAAGGTATGTCTTTTCTCTTCTCTTGGATATGTGGTATTTGTGGAAATAAGGCATAGTGAGGTTGCCTTCTCTCTCTCACCCTACTTCTAATAGGCTTATGTGGAGTTCATAGGTGGGGAGATAACATCAGAACCTACTTGCATATATTGCATAGTTAAACCATAGATCCAGAGGAACTAGTCATACAATCAAGTCATATGTGCATGTGAATGAGGGGAACGAATGATGATGATAAATAAGGAGATGATTATGAGGGGTGATTAATGATGGTGAAGATCTAATTCTACATTTGCTCCTTGGGGATAACATACCTCCCTATTTAGTAACTCTGAAATTCTTTGAAGAGGAGGACTTGGCTACTTTATCACTTGAGGCTTTTATCCTCTTTCTTTTCTTTTTCTTCTTTTCTTTTTTTAGAGCAACCAATCCTCTTGATACAACAATAGCTATAGGGAGTATTAACTAAAATAGCTAGAGCTTTATTGCATAATGGAAAGAGATATGATGGCGACGAATATTTTGAGTGTTCACTCCTAGTTTAGGAGTTAGAACATTTTCTGGGTAGATCTGGATGCGGAATATGTATGTGAATTGATGGATGCATATTCTCAGGGTAGGAGCAGCATAGGTGCGTGTTTCTAGGATAGCACAGATGCATGGGGTGTATATATGTGGGTGGTACTTCTAGGAACAGAAGTAGCACGAAGTGAGTGTAGTGTAGTGAATGTAAGTGGGTGCATACCTCTGAGGACAGAAGCAGCATAGATCAATGGATGGAGAGCACATAGTATTGACTTTAATCGCATGACTAACTCCTAAAGGTCAACACAGCTTAAATACCCTCAACGCCTACAGAGTAATATATGTAAGTGGATGGCTTTCCTATTCTAGTAAGCATGAGTATTTAGCTATGGTAGGAATTATGAACTCTTGTCATAAAGAAACTCATCATGTAGCAATTTAAGATTTTCATAATTAAATTCTTGAGAACTCTAGTATCTCTAGGAGCAAGATGGACAACAGCTGAAAACCTTCCCATATCTTATCCGTCAACTACCTAGACTTAGATCAAGCATTTGCAACCCACAGGTTTCAGGTTCAGAGCAAATCTGAAATCTAAACAGTTGTGTCTAACACTCGGGAGAGTGCAAGGTTGGTGCTTGAAATAAATTACGGTAGAACAACTATACATCATTTCCATATAGAGTTTATTCTAGGAATTTATTTTAGCAACAGATTCTTTTAAAGAGCTCTCCTTTAATTTAGCTAACAAAGTTAATATCACATAGAAAAAATAAAAGACATAAAATGACTTTATTGGGTTTATAAAGTTATTCATCTTTTTAGTTGTTTTATCATAGCACGTTGTAAATAAATGGACGAGCGAGGAACACTTAGCTCGGTACAGGGGGGGCTTTCCCCCAAGCTGGATGTTGATATAGTCTGTTGATGTTGCTGGCTGGCAGTGAAGGCGTACTAGTCCTCCTAGGGTATCGTGGGTGGTTGCTGTTGAAAACAGTGCTTGACCGTTAGAGACAGCAATCCCACAGGAGACAGGACGTCCTTCTTCCTATTAGCTCTTCTTAATCCTTTAAGTTCTGTGAAGCTTAAATAGACAGCAAAGCTTGTAGAACTGATTAAGTGTTAGTGATAAATCTCTAAGCCTTGGATGTTTAGAACCTTCTTAACCTAATTTATCTTTTAGCAGGATCTCAAAAATATTTTTATAGTTTTATATTTATGGTATGCAGACAGAAAGAAATGCGATAAAAGATTATTTTTATGCCACCATAGTGGATAACTATGTGAGCTATTGCGCCACACATTGTTCACATGGGGCTTAGCATTTTTCTGGATGCAATGCATGATATATTTTTATTTCTTTTTTTCTAATGCAGAAACAATAAGGTAAAGATGCAACTAATGACGCATTTAGAAAAAGTAGATATGCCAAAGAGAAATGTAATGCTGAAAAGGAGAATGCAGATAAGTACCAAGTTACCTCTTGGCACAGGGTTCGGCGGTTTTAAATCCTCTGAACAGGACCTTCTTGTTTGCTCATTGTTCAAGGGGCGCGTCGGACGGCGCTGCTGGTGCTGCTATGTCTTGTGTAGGATCTGAATCTGGGTTTACCTTTGGTTTTCATACCAGCTTTGTTGGTGAGGGTGACTTGGAGGAGGAAGCTTCTGTGATCACTATCTCTTCTCTTGCTGGTGTTACCTCTTCGACGACATTCTCCTCATCGGGGTACCGATCTTTGAATCTTGATACTTCTCCTTCATAGCCAGCCCACCCATCTACGATAGGCTTTTTCTTCTGGCGATGGGTACGCTGCCTTATCCTTGACCTGTTCTTCTTGGGCTCCTCATTGATTATATAATTATCCTTGAAATAGCGGTGTACCTTTTCTTAGGGGAAGTGGAAGTGGACCTCCTCTGCTCCAATCTAAATGATGGCCTTGGTAATGTTTAGGAATGGTCTTCCTAGGATGATGGGTGGATCATACTCATCTTCACCCATGTGGATGACTAGGAAGTCAGTGGAGATGTAGTGGTCGTTGATCTAGACAGGGACGTCTTTGGCTTTCCCTTCTACGAAGCGAAAGGACTGGTCCACCATCTATAGCTATGCATAGGTAGGGTCCAAAGGCATAGTACCATATAGATATTCATAAGTTATCTTGGCCATTATGTTGACACCCGATCCGGTGTCACAGACAACCTTGTTAAAGGAGCACCTGTTGATGGAACACTGGATGGTCGGGACACCTGGGCCGTCCTTCTTGATCAGATGTGGAGACTTGAGTTGGTGGTTATGCTCTCTGCGGACTGCAGTGACATCCTTACTATCTTCATCTTCTGGGCCTTCTTATTGTTGCCCTTATTCTTAGTCTTGGTTTTGATCTTGGTCTTGTTCCTCCTATCAATGGTCTCCTTCTCCAGTTCATAAGGTACTGAGGGTGTGCTAGAAATTGCAATACCTTATTCTTGAAAAAGAAGGTTTCTCACTTGCCCTTAATGTTGAAAATGATCTTGGCAGTGTTGGAGTAAATGATGGCTCCAGCTGTGTTCACGAATGGTCGTCCTAAAATAATGGGGGACCTCTCATCACCACCTGTGTCCACTACCATGAAGTCTACAGGAACATATGAGTTGCCTACTCGCACACAGATGTCTTCTAGGGTTCCCATTGGGTAACAGAGTGACTGATCTGCAAGCTGCAAGCACATGGTTGTGTATGATAAAGGACAATAGAACATTTTCTCATATACCACCTTGGGCATGACATTGACGCTTGTGCCGAAGTCACAAATTTCCTCGTTGAAGTTAACACTTCCAATGGCGATCAGAACAACCGGTCTCCCTGGATCACCCTTTTTAATTAACAGAGTTGAGTCAATCCATGATCTTCTAGGAGGGTCACTCCAGTAGCTTCCTGCATTGAATATGTCTACAAGATTTGCAGTTTCTAACCCTTCCGGTGGCCCCAGAATCTTACCTTGGTCGGTGGAGGGAACAAAGTTAGCAAGCTATTGCAACTGGGACTCTAACATCATATTGAAACTAAGCTGATTCTTTATAGCATTGGAAAAACTATCCATTCTATTATTAATTGTTTCTAGAGTTTTATCATTGGATGCTAGCTTCTTAGACAGGTTATCAATTAACTTGCCCTGGTTAAGCACTAACTCTCTTAAAGGCGGCTGATTGAAATTATTATAAGAGGAATTATTACCTTGGTAGTTACATGAGTAGTAAGGCCCCTGCTGCGATTCCAGCCTTGATTTTGCTGAGGGCAGTAGTAGTTGTTGTTGTTGAGGTAGTTCACGTCCTCCTTCATCTCTGGGCAGTTAGCACCTGTATGCCCAGTCTCTCCACACTCTTCACAAGTCATGTGAGAATCATGAATGTGCATGACTTCTTTCTTCTCAGGGGCTCTCTCATCAAGCCTCTTCATTAGTAGGTCCATTTTGGCAGATAGCATGTCTACCTCTTTGAGTTGGTGCATTCCTCCACCTCTCTTGCGGGTCTAAGTTCTTTCTTCACTCCAACCTTGGTTGGAGGCCATATTCTCCACAAGAGCTGTGGCTCGAGGAATGGTGAGTGATAAGAACACACCTCCAGTAGCAGCATCCATGGTCTCACGAGTGCTGTTGCAGAGCCCATGATAAAAAGTCTGCATGAGCAAACAATTCTCCATTCCGTGATGAGGACATTCGAGGATGTGTTGGTGTTTCTTAACGTCATCACTAGGATTGGTATATCCTAGCAACAACACTAAGAAACACCGAAAGATATTCTGCAATGTTTATAGAACAAGTCCGCAAGCGCATGAAAATATCATTGTAGCATTTCACCCAGAAGTATTCAGGGTATTGTTATTTATATTTTCCCAAAGGAAGGCATGGTTTATAATAGGGACATGGTCAAGATAACATGAGTGCATAATAGACTAATGTTAATAATAGGGATAACAAGATAGATAGATGATAACTTGACACACACTCTCGAGCCAAACTCAAGGATAAGGATAAAAAGAAAGAATAAAGAATAACCTAAACATGGAGCAGGCATTCCTGTATAGGTATGTTAAGAAGAAGATGATCATACAAACACATGTCTTTAAATAGGGTCAGAGCTCTAAGGTAAGATAGTATGGCTGCTGTTGATCTACTTTGGGCATCGAATAACACCTGGTCTGCCAAGCGTTGCCGGCCTATGGCTCTACGCTGCACACTGACATGGGGGAGTGTAAGGGACGAACATGGTTGTCATCACCTGTCTGCCTACCCCTCTGCCCATCGTGATATGAGGCAAATGAAAGCTTCGAGCCTAGACACCATGTCTAAGCTGTCAACTACTACTCTAGCATGATATCAAGGCTTACCCGTTCCCGTGGTCTTTCTACTAGAGCACCCGCCACACGGACGGATGATGATCCCGCAAACCAGCTTAGACCAAGACTAACTTAAGAAAGAACTCATCACCTCAACTTAAGAAAGAACAAGATGAAGAGACATGGATGAAAATATTCTATTGATCATACCAAATATCTCCAAGATGCTCAAGCTCTACATTGTAGCTCCTCCTTGCTCCTACTAACCAAACTAAAACTACTAAAAAGATACAAGTGATGGAGAGAGGCTCTTGTGTTGGTGTCTCCATTGGGGGGAGCTCTTCCTCTCTTTTATAGCTCAAGTAGGATGGTTCGGGTGCCTCCACATATGGAAGCAGGTGAAACCGCCTTGAGGGTATCGCCTATGAACCGCCTATCGAAGCTGGGCCTGAGATGGGCTTGCCAGGGGGCGGCCGGTCCCGGGGGCGGTCGGTCCCCTGGTGGGCCCTCCTGGCCACCGCCTTCGCATGGCCGGTTCATCTCTAGGCCTAGACCTCTCCTGTGGTTACGATTGGGTCTAGTTCAATGCCGAGGTGGGCCTTCTCTATTATGTTTGATTGTGCCTTTTCTAAATGTGTTTTCTAGAGTGTGCTTTCTTGTAGAGTTTTGTGCATTTCCACGTGTCAGACCTGCAAGTCACATATACACCATAGCTTTGTAAATTTTAGCCCTACCTACTATTTATTTTAGTAACATATTGGCGGTAGAAAATAGGCTCTAAGGACCGCCAATAGGATGTAGTCTTGAAAGCGCTCCGAGGCCTCTAGGACAGTCTCATCATGTTGTTGCTGGAAACTCGATATCTTCCCATGGAGAGCGTTGGCCTTGCCCATGGGAAAGAACTTCGCTAAGAAATTGGTGGAACAAAGTGCCCACGTAGTATTCTTCTCCTTGTTGGCGTAGAACCACTGCTTTGCTCTTCCCAAGAGTGAGAATGGGAAGAGGCGAAGTAGTATAGCATCTCTAGGGACGTCCTTGATAGTGAAAGTGCTGCAAATCTCAAGGAAGTGTTGGAGATGAGCACTAGCATCTTCATGGGCTTTCCCACAAAACTGGCTAGCTTGCACCATGTTGATGAGTGCAGGCTTAAGCTCAAATGGCCGCTCAATGTTCGCAGCAGGTCCAGTACAGATGTTGTTCGTAGTTGGAGCTGAGAACTCACGGAGTGACTTGTCAGCCATGGCTTCAAATGCCGGTGTCAAACTTTGAACAATAGGTGGATCTTCTGACTTAGAAGAACCGACAGGTGGAGACGATGATGATCGGGGTTTTCTCAACTTAGCCTTGGTCTTCCTGATTAAAGCTTCTAGATTATCAATGTAGTTTTCTGGAAGATCAAACCTGTTCATACATTACCCTGCATATGATGTATAACGTAGACAAAAGGCAAGGGTAAGGCTGTATGAGTAGAGAAGGGTGGACGGTTCTCAATCACATTAGTGGATGTAGTGATGCTCGTTATCCATTTGGTAAGCTTTCAACCTTCCCCGGCAACAGCGCCAAAAATGCTTGTTGACACCTCTAACACCACTTAAGCTAGGTTGTCATCCCCAGCAGGGCACCAGAGGTGCTGGTATTAAATGCATATGCTTTCTAGAAATGAATGAGGAATCCACAAGCGCACAGATAATACCGATGTAGCATTTTAACTTGGAGTAATCCAGGTATCGTTATTTATATTTTTATCATTGGGAAGGGAATGCTTATGGATAATGAGCAATGAACACTGCATGTGATAATGGAGAGCTTAACCATGTCTTTATCTATCTTCTCATACAAGGTAAGTATCACATAAGATAATATATATAAATGAATGGTAAGTGACAAAGGATAAATGAGAGCACATAGCCACATAAAATAATGATAATCATCTCAATAGAGTACTCTAAGTTTATAACACTAGCATGGACTAGGACGATCTATAAGAATAAATGCTAAGTTATTCTAACTATAAGGTTAAAGCATACAATGATTAGTGCAATTACACCTAGCAATCATGATGGGAAAATGTTACACTATGCATAATGATATTACCAAGAAAGATCATGAACAGAGCAATCACTTCCCTGTAATAGTGGTGTTTTACTAGTCATATAGTCAGGAGGAGGGCTACAGAGGACTCAACAGGACTATCACTCCCATGATTGTTGATGATAGATAACTCATACTTTTAACCGTCAACTACACATAAAAATGGACCTATATGCAAACACCTGGTAGATATAGGGTTATCATTCATAGAATTTCATGAGTTTTGGTGATTGCCTATTTCTACAGGTGTTATCAGAAAAGAGCCAAAAGAGGTCCACATGTCAGATTTACATTGAGAGAATACCACGTCTAGCAACAAAAGAACATTCTAGAAGACACGAGGAGGCACCCTTGTAAAGCTGGGCCCACCTGGCAGCCAGCAGTGGGCGGCCGCCCAGCCTCCTCAACCAATGAGGTTCAACCTCGTGGATCCTGCCTCCACTGACTTTGAGGATGAATATTAGCTATCTATTTAGGTCGGTTTGATGCGAGGGTTGTGGTGCATCCTAGAGGGCTATATAAACAGGGCCCCTGGCCCCTAGATTAGAGCCAATTCAGAAATCCTAATTCATATTTTTCCAAGAGAGAATTAGTCAGGGAGGGAGCCCTTGAATGGATATGTCTCTTGAGGGCATTAGCAAAAAGAGAGATTAAGAGAGTACAAGGTGGATGGAGGAAGCCAGGCCAGTCGGTGTCTCCTCTCTAGTTGTACCTACGGAGTCAAGTCTCCTAACCTGAGGCTTGGTTCCAGGATCATTCGGCAATTCAATTTCAAATACTAGTAAGTTTATTATTCTTGTTGTTCTTTGGTTTACGAGTTTACTTTATTTGCTTCGCGTAGGGAATAGAGTAATTGTTCATAGCGTAAGCGTGGTGCTTGGACTAGGAATACACGTAGATACTCCCTATCTGGCCAGATTTATGGTAGCAGTGGGGGAAATGACAGTTACCTTGTTGCCTCTTATTCCACGTCCTGTCAGGAGCTTTGGTAGGAATTAGTGTGCTGGGGTTAAGCATTCTCTGAGTTGTCTCTTTTCCCTAGGTACCCCCTTTGAATAATAATTGCATAGCTTACCATAGGTTAGAGGAAGATTGACGGAGTAATTCTCTCTATATTGCTTAATTCTCGCTATCTTGTCTTGCAGTCCAGGGGTAGTAGTTAAGATCGGGTTAGTCTTTTGCACGTTTTCTCCTAGCGGATAAACAAATACGATACTCTGGATTTATCTCCCAGGTGAAGTGCTCACCAATATCCGTGCGCTTGTGGATTATTTCTCTTTGATTCTTTCGTGTGCGTAGGCAATATCAACAAGAATTTCTGGCGCCGTTACCGGGGAGAAAGATGGTCTGCTTAGATAACCTAAATCTTGCTCTACCTTGTATCTATAATTTTATCTTTTTCTATTATCTCATCCTTTCTTTCATCTTACCTTTTTCTATCCTTATGGATAATTTAAATTCCATTCCTACCATTCAACTTTTCGCACCCATGGAGACCAGCCTAGTGCCATATGAGTCATCACAACCTATTCAATCACCTAGCTATAGGCTGAGTCCACGGTTGATTGCGTTGGTCCAAAGCCTATCCTTTTCAGGAGAAGGAGACGAAAATCCTTACCTTCACATTAGAGACTTTGAGCAAACATGTGACTGTCTTCGCATAGAGGGAATGTCCAACAAAATTCTCTGTTGGAAGCTATTTCCTTTCTCATTAAAGGGAAAAGCTAGACAATGGTATGATAGAGCTACAGGTAAGCAATAAGGAGATTGGGGATCCTTACGTTTCAACTTTTGCTTAGATTTCTATCCCATCTCCTAAATCGTCGACCTTAGAGTCGGTTCTGACTATCAAGCAAGAACCTAAAGAATCTTTGTCCTCATCCTGGAATTGTTTCACTACGCTCTTAGCATCAGGCCCGGACCTTAGTCTACTAGACCCTATTCTTTTACATCACTTTTACAAAGGTTTGTGTAGAGACAGTAAAAAGTTGCTCGACACAACTTCTGGAGGATCCTTCTTGCATGTATCCTCTGAGAAAGCAAGATTAATCCTAGATCAAATCCTTTCCACCGAATAAGATTACCCTCTAGAAGTAGAGCTAGAATCTCAAGTAGCTGAACCAATTCTCTGCCAGATATACCATCTACTTTAGCTAGCCAATGTCTTGAGCAAGAAAAGGAAGAAATTCCGTTTCTAGAATTTATGCTAGAAATAGAACCTGATCTTTTTTCCACTTTTGGAAATGTTATGAATTACCATTCTATGAGGAAACCACAGAATAGGAAATTTCATAAGGAGCTTTCAAATACCTTTGAGGATATTCCCTTTGGAAGAACCTTGGGAGAATTAATATCTATTATGAGCAATGAATGGTTAGAAGAATCAGAGCTTTCCTCTGAAGTAATCCATTTGGATTCATCTTCTCTTCTAATCCGTTGCATAATCAATACAAATCACATAGATCATAATCCAGTTGTGGGTATAAATATAATGTCTATGTCACTTGCACAATATTTATTGAAGGACATGACATTAACCCCAACAGTGAAATTCATGAGAAGTCTCCTAGGGTATATCATCCCTAGTTTAGGAATTCTACATGTCCTACCAATTCAGGTAGAAGGAAACCCAGTTCATTTGAGCTTTTATGTCTTTGACACATGGGACTTTGACCTATTGATAGGACAATCATTTAGAAGACTTCTCTATGAAGGACAAACCAGGAAATTGAACATCTGCTTAGGCAAGAAACTTCAATTCCCGCTATCCATTTCACACTCTTTAAATTCTAGGACTGAGCCCTGTCCACAATATGATCCTTTGGACAAATTTAGAGCTACTTCCTTAGACTTTTTAGCCAAGCCAGACTTAGAAGATGAAGCTAGATTCTTCATAGAAGAAGAAGTTGACCCTTCTGAGGATGTACCTTTAGATGAGTTTGCAGTGCCACCTAAACCTCCTTTTGAGCTTAAACCTTTACCATCCGGTCTTAGATATGCTTTTCTAGGCGATGATCCAGAGTCTCCTGATATTATAAGTGATAATCTCACTCAGGAGCAGACTCACCGCTTAATGACTGTCTTAGAAAACATCATTTGGCCTTTGGCTACTCACTCCAGGACCTTAAAGGAATTAGTCCTACTCTTTGCACCCATCGCATTCCCACAGATCTCAACGTTCCACCATCTAGAGAACCCCAATGTAGGCTCAATAATGTGAAGAGGGAGGTTGTTAAGAAGGAAGTTTTAAAACTGTTGCATGCAAGGATTATATATCCTGTGCCACACAGTGAGTGGGTAAGCCCTGTTTAAGTTGTGCCTAAAAAGGGAGGCATGACTGTTGTTCAAAATGAGAGGAATGAGTTGATTCCTCAATGAACCGTCATAGGATGGGGATGTGCATAGACTATAGAAAGCATAATAAGGCAACTAGGAAAGATCACTTTCCCTTGCCTTTCATCAATGAGATGCTAGAACGATTAGCCAACCATTCTTTCTTTTGTTTCCTAGATGGATACTCAGGGTATCACCAAATCCCTATCCATCTAGATGATCAAAGCAAAACGACCTTTACATGCCCTTATGGAACCTACGCCTATCATAGAATGTCTTTTGGATTGTGTAATGCGCCCGCTTCTTTTCAAAGATGTATGATGTCTATATTTTCTGATATGATTGAAAAGATTATGGAAGTTTTCATGAATGATTTTTCTGTTTATGGAAAAACTTTTGATGATTGTATAGAAAACTTAGATAAGGTTTTGCAAAGATGCAAAGAAAAGAACTTAGTCCTTAATTGGGAAAAGTGCCATTTTATGGTTAGAGAAGGAATATTGCTTGGTCACCTAGTGTCTAAAAGCGGCATTGATGTAGACAGAGCTAAAATAGAAGTAACTGAGCAGTTACCTCCGCCTGTTAAAGTTAAGGGAATTAGAAGCTTCCTTGGCCATGCTGGTTTTTATCATAGATTTATAAAAGATTTCTCATTTATTCCTAGACCTCTTACTCGTTTGTTGGCCAAGGATGTTCCTTTTGAATTTGATGATGCATGTTTACAAGCTTTTGAAATTCTTAAAAAGGCGCTCATTTCTACACCAATCATTCAACCCGCTAATTGGTCTTTACGTTTTGAAATTATGTGTGATGCAAGTGACTATGCTATGGGGGTAGTGTTGGGACAAACTAAAAATAAGAAGCATCATGCAATAGATTATGCTAGCAAAACTCTAATAGGACCTTAGCTTAATTATGCTACTACTGAAAAGTGCTCCTTGCTGTTGTTTTTGCTATCGATAAATTTAGATCTTACTTAGTGGGAGCTAAAGTAATTGTTTATTCTGATCATGCTACTTTAAAATATTTTCTCACTAAGAAAGATGCTAAACCCCATCTGATAAAATGGATTTTATAGCTCCAAGAATTTGACTTAGAGATAAAATATAAAAAGGGAGTAGAAAATTCTATTGCCGATCACTTGTCTAGAATGCAGTTTTAGAATCCATAGGAACTACCCATCGACGACTCACTTCAGGATGACATGCTCTACGGAATCAACAGATCTGACCCCTAGTATGCAGGTATTGTTAATTTTATGGTCACAGGTTATGTACCACCAGGAGGCAACAAAAGGAAGCTCGTCTAGGAGAGCCATGCTCACATATGGGATGAACCGTACCTCTTCCAAGTATGCTCTGATGGCTTACTCAGGAGATGCGTGTCCGCTGAAGAAGGGATCAGAATTATTGAGAGATGCCATTCATCACCATATGGAGGACATTATGGGGCATTTCATACACATGCGAAGATCTGGCAATGCAGATTCTTCTAGCCAATGATGTATGAAGACACAAGAGAATTCATTCGAAGCTGTAGCCCATACCAAAAGCATAGCAATATTAATTCAAGAGATGCCATGCCACTCACCAATAATCTCTAGATTGAGCACTTTGATGTCTGGGGGATTGACTACATGGGGCCATTCCTGCCATCAAAGAAATATGAATACATCCTTGTGGTAGTGGATTATGTCTCTAAATGGGTCAAAGCCAGGCCCTACAGAAATGCTGACAGCATGCACTCCAAGAAGATGTTTGAAGAGATAATATTTCCAAGATTCGGAGTTCCAAGGACAGTGATAAGTGATGGAATATCTCACTTCATCGACAAGCGCTTTGAGCAATACTTGTCGAAGCATGAAATCTGTCACAATGTCGCCACTCCTTATCATCCTCAGACAAGTGGCCAAGCAGAGACATCAAATAAGCAAATCAAGAATATTTTACAGAAGACAGTGAATGAGATGGGAATAGGATGGAAGGACAAGCTTCATGATGCACTTTGGGCATATCGAACAACATATAAGACACCCATTGGGATGTCACCATATCAGCTAGTGTACGGGAAGACTTGTCATTTGCCAGTTGAGCTAGAATTCAAAGCTCACTGGGCCATCAAGATATGGACATGGACCTAAATGTAGCTGGAGAAAAGAGGAAGATGCAACTCTCTGAGCTAGAAGAGTGGAGAGAAAAAGCTTACCATAATGCCAAGATCTATAAAGAGAGAGTGAAGAGATGGCATGAAAAGAAAATCAAGAAGAAAGAATTTGCCCCAGGAGATAAGGTATTAGTTTTTAATTCCAGGGTGAAGCACTTCGGGCATGGAAAACTTTGAAGTAAATGGGAAGGACCATTTGATGTAGTGAGCTCATCATCACATGGAGCCGTCACGTTTCGCAACAACGAAGGAACGTTATTCAAAGTAAATGGTCAACGCCTTAAATTATTCTTTGAGCCCAAAAATAATTTTGAAGAAGTGGACATAATTACTTTCTTCATTAATTAAGGGTATTTAGGCCTGACTTTTTACTTTCGAGTTTTTTGGGTTTAGTAACTTTTTTTGAATATTGAAAATATATAAATATTTTTGCAAAAAAAGTTGAGGGGGAGAGGGCTCGAGGGGCGGCCGCCCAGCTCCCTTGGGCGCCCGCCCAGCTATTGCAGGCAATCACCACCGCTTTTCTCCCTCGCGATCCTTCCATATCCCTCATCAGAAAAAAGTAGATGCTCAATATATTCATGCATTTCTACTCACGTCATTCTCTCGAAGATGCTCCTTCGATGCTTTTTCACCCCCTATATAAATAGCCCATGCCTCTGGTCAATCTCATTCTACCATAGTTCTCCTCTCCTCCTACTTAGAAGCTTGCTACACCTCTCCTTGTAGCCATGAAGACCGAGAACCTAGATAGGAGGATGATCCGCTACGGGATCGACCTCAACGCCATCCCGAAGGAGGAGCCCGAGTGCAAAGCCATCATCCCAGTTAATGAGCCTGCTCCCCTTGCCACCATTCCATCAAAGCCACACAGCTATGGCAGCTCCTACTTTGCCCTACCTATCCACACTACACCTAAGCCTCTTCTCTTGAAAGGAGCTCCGCTGAAGGGCCCCATAGTCAAGGTGCCGGAAGGGACCAAGATTCTGCCCCCTAAGCACAACGAGGTGCTTATGGGAGTCAAGACCAACAAGAGAGGGGAGATCATCAGCGTGAAGCATAGCACTAAATAACGCACCTACTTTGAGGGAGTTCGCGCTCATCCTAACAAAGTTAGATTCATCCCACCGAAGGCTCCAAAGCACGCTCTTGCTACATCAGAAGCTCCACGAAAGCGCCGCAAGACCATGGCAGATTTTGAGAAGGAAATTGAGGCTCAGTGCGCTATTATCACTTCCTTAGAGTCTTGCCAGCGTCTCTAGAGCAATTGTATCCTCCGCACTAATAATGAAGTGCATGAGCTGAAGAAAACCTCCGATAGCACAATTGAGAGGGTGAATGCTCTAGAGCACCCCAATAATGAGAGATGATTTATCCTAGCATCTGATAGGGCACGAGTGAGAGTTAGAATAAAGTTTGTTTAAATTAAAGTTCAGTTTAAAGTTTGCTTAGTTCAGTTCGAGTCAAGTCCTTTGTAATTAATATGCCCTATATGATGATGCAATAAATAAATATTATTATTAGATATGTTTTGCCTCTTTTGTCTTCACCATGTTGTGAATGAAGATAACAGGAAACAAGTGTGGGGGAGACACCCGACGACATAACGAATACATTTCTGCGCAACAATTAAAAATTCTGAAAAGATATGACACGAGGACCGTGCTTGGCAAAGTGGACCCCGAGGGGCCACCAACAGTGGGCGCTTGCCCAAGAGGTGGGCCCACCTTGCTCTAGCCTCGACCACGGTCAGGTATGATCCCCCTATGTTACAAAATTTTATCCTGATCGTGTTGTTTCATTTCGCATTTATATATCTTGATTTAAAATGCTTAATAAATATTTCTGAGAAGGTAGATTATTTTAATCATGACCCCAAGATAGACTCACACCTTGATAATTCCTGGAAATCCCTGTTACTGTTGGAAACTTTAATTTTAGGGACCTCATTTTACTTAGGTTATTTGGAAAGTGGGATGGTATGAATCATGAGAACCTGATTTCTGATGTCTATTCATTTGGAGAATTTCTTTTCAAAAACTTTTAAAATTATTAGCTGCACTTCCCCTCTGTGGTAATAAATACCTATAGAGCCTCGTCGATAAATTTTGAAACTAGCACATAGGCTGCTACTTTGTGTTGAGTTTGGTCAACCCGTGTGAGACTCTTGTTGAGAGGAGGTCATGCTCATTAAGATCAAGATCACTTACACCCAGATATTTTTTGCTGCTCCTAGACTAGGAGTATGCACAAACATGCTTTCCGCCTTTTATCTATCTCCTACACTGGGAGAAGATACAACCATTTATAGGATTTTTGAATAAATGCTCTAAGCTTATAATATCTCTCATTCTAAAGTTTCTGTTCCTAGTTTGGTTTAATATACATGAGGCTATGCAAGATACAGTGTTCTTAAAAAAAGAGAGGGGAATCAAAAGAATAAATACCCCCAAGGAAAAATGAATGATAGCCCATGAATCTTTTGAAAGTCTTTATGTTATCTTTCTATCCTAAAAGAAAGAAGCCTGATCAAGGAGCAAAGTAGAATTAGATTTAGCCACCAAATATTTCCACACACAAGCACATCTTGATCTAAGGGTATGAAATTCCCCTCCGAGGAACCCATTTTGACCAGGCAACATATGCAAGGTGAGTACGCTATTTCCTTGAAATACCTTCAACTCCATATAAGCTTTTATAGAGTAGGATACAGCATAAGGCATACATCATACATGCCTTGGTAAGTTCCACAAATACCATATATAATGAGTGATTCGGGTGTGCTACATGATGGAGAAGGGTAAGCCAAAGTTTTCATTGCAAAAATTTTATAAAAAAACTCCAAGTGACAGGACTGAAGAGAAAAGGAGCTCTACTTCGTGTTGTTTCATCCTCAACTTCCCAAAGTCTTGTGGTAGACACTTTGAATTTCGTAGTTCAGGTATGACTAGGGATCATCTAACTATTGATGTCTTGGTTTGAGGTTTACCATCCTTTTCCTCGAGGATGAGTAAAAAACTAAGTATGGGGGAGCTTGTTGGTGGTAGATAACTCATACTTTTAACCGTCAACTACACATAAAAATGGACCTATATGCAAACACTTGGTAGATATAGGGTTATCACTAACAGAATTCCATGAGTTTTGATGATTGCCTATTTCTGCAGGGGGTTATCAGAAAAGAACCAAAAGTGATCCACATGTCAGAAATACATAGAGAGAATACCACGTCCAGCAACTCAAGAACATTCTAGAAGACACGCGGAGGCACCCCTGCGGAGCTAGGCCCACCTGGCAGCCAGCAGTGGGCGCCCAACCCCCTCAACCAATGAGGTTCAACCTCGCAGATCCTGCCTCAACCAACTTTGAGGATGAATATTAGCCGTCTATTTAGGTCTATTTGATCCGAGAGTTGTGGTGCATCCTAGAGGGATATATAAATAGGGCCCCTAGCCCCTGGATCAGAGCCAATTTAGAAATCCTAATTTATATTTTCCAAGAGAGAATTAGCCAGGGAGGGATCCCTTGAATGGATCTATCTCTTTAGGGCATTAGCAACAAGAGAGATTAAGAGAGTATAGGGTGGAGGTAGAAGTGGAGGAAGCCCAGCCTGTCGGTGTCTCCTCTCTAGTTGTACCTACGGAGTCAAGTCTCCTAACCTGAGGCTTGGTTCCAGGATCATTCGACAATTTGAATTCTAATACTAGTAAGTTTATTGTTCTTATTGTTCTTTGGTTTACGAGTTTACTTTATTCACTTCGCATAGGGAATAGAGTAATCATTCATAGCATAAGCATGGTGCTTGGGCTAGGAATACTCGTAGATACTCCCTGTCTAGTCGGATTTGTGGTATCAGTGGGGGAACTGATAGTTCCCTTGTTGTCTCCATATTCCACGTCCCGTCAGGAGGTTTGGTAGGAATTAGTGTGCCAAGGCTAAGCATTCTCTGAGGTGTCACTTTTCCCTAGGTACCCCATTTTGAACAATAATTTCACAACTTACCATAGGTCAGAGGAAGACTAACGGAGTAATTCTCTTTATATCGCTTAATTCTCGCTATCTTGTCTTGCAGCCCAGGGGTAGTAGTTAAGATCAAGTTAGTCTTTTGCACATTTTTCCTAGCAGTATACTCTGGATTTATCTCCGGGGTGAAGTGTTCACCGATATCCGTGCGCTTGCGGATTATTTCTCTTTGATTCTTTTGTGTGCATGAGCAATATCAACAGCGATCTACCTCGCGATCCAGAATATAGGGTGCAATCACAGATAAATACGGTCTAGACACCATGCCTACACAATATTTACCACTCACCCATCGATCTAATGAGCAAGCGCTATACGATCCTATGCGTAAAGATAATTCTAATCCAACTATGCTAAGCATATAATCAAAGTAAACTAAGAATAATATAATTGAGAACATAAGCAAATAGAGCAAAGTCATTTCTAATATACTAGAATAGAATAAAGTACTATTCATAGTAGCAAGAACAATAATGGATATTTCAATGAAGTAGAAGAAATTACCAAGAACGCTGACAGATCCGGACTCCAAGCTAGGCTTGACTCCCTCTAGATCTATTCCTATGTAGCTATGCTCCTAAACTATGGAGCAATTCAAGAATGAATTCAAGAATGAATTAGGGTTTCTCCAAGGGCCAGGGGCCCTGCTTATATAGCCCCCTAGGATGCACCACAGCCCTTGGATCAAACCGACCTAAATGGACGCTTCATATTGATCCTCAAGGTCGGTGGAGGCAAGATCCGCGAGGTCGCTGCCCATTGGTGGAGATGGTCGGGCGGCCGCCCACGTGGCTGGGCGCCCACCCCTGCCTGGCTGCCAAGTGGGCCCAGCTTTGCAGGGGTGCCTCCTTAAGTCTTCTAGAGTATTCTTTGATTGCTGGATGTGGTATTCTCTCTATGTAAATCTGACATGTGGACCTCTTTTGGTTCTTTTCTGATAACCCCCTGTAGAAATAGACAATCACCAAAACTCATGAAATTCTGTTAGTGTGACCCTTGTAACTAGATGGTATTTATGTTTTAATCCTTTATCATGTTATGTTGACAGCTACAAATTGATACTTATCTACCGTCAACAGGGGTCAAGTACCATGTATCAGAGTATGGCCCAAGGAACCTACCCAGAATGTAAAAGAACTATTCAACCTCAGGCATTCCTCACTTAGGGTCACAATAGAGAGAGCATTTGGTGAACTCAAGAATAGGTTCAATATCCTTGACAACAAGCCCTTCCACCCTTACAAAACATAGGTCAAACTTGTGTTGGCCTGTTGCATCCTTCACAACTGGATCCTAGGCCATGGGGTAGATGAAGTATTCCCTAGTGAGGACTGGATGCCTCTTGTTGACCCTGAAAAACTAGATGCAGATGACTCCTAGGACTCCCAGGCCATGGCACAAAGAAGGGATGCAATCTGTAATGCAATGTGGGAGGGAAGGGGGACCCATAGGACCTGATTCATGTTTATGTAATCTGAGTACTTGTCTTGTTTCTTAGCCTTGGTATGGAACACTTGAATTTGTGATGCTGTTATAATAATTTGTGGACATGCTGAGACCTGTGATGTTTAACTCCAAGTGTTTGGTGTTTTATTTGGGAAGTTTGTAGCAGTTTATGTTATGCCAGATCATTTTTCTTCTTTGTCCATGATGATTAATCCTGCTTATGTCACATCATTTTTTGGTAACTGTGATGAAACATTTAGGATGTCTAAGCCTGTGAGACACTTGACTGACCTTGCTGATGATAATAGATACTACAATGTTGTGTGGGATGAGGCTATTATGCAGGCACCGGCTGCAGCCATGCTTGCTGGTCAGCATGTTGCTCCAATTGCACCTCCAGCAACTGCTGCACCAGCAGCTATAGTCCAAGGCCTAATGAGGTGGAGCAATGGTTCATCTAGGTTTGTGCTTAGGAGGATGGCAAAACTGCTGAATGATGGCACCAGACCAGACAAGGTATTCAAGGACAAGGATGTTAACCAGGTGGCCAAGCACTTGAAGGAGTTCACCAGAGAGGTGGTTACCTCCATCAGGTGTACAACCACCTCAGGAAATGGAGGTAGAAGTGGTCAAAGATCAGAAAGCTGAGGGATTTGAGTGGTGCACTTTGGGACAGTGATGTCAATGCCATCATGCTTGATGGAGAGCACTATGCTGGTCACATCAAGGTGAAGTTGATAAAAAGTTGATCTTCTTACTTACACTACCTTAAGATTTGTGAAATACTAACTTCCTTTGTTTAGCATTTTGCAGGACCACCTAAGGATGCAGAGTTCCTTAACTGTCCTATTAGGTTCTACCAAGAGATGGAGGCCATCTTTGCTAGTGCTTTGGCCACTGGCAAGTTTGCTCTAGGTTCTGGTAAGTCCCTTGGGCTCAACCTGAATGACAGTGCAGCAGCTAAGATTGAGGGGGCTCCAATAAGTTTTGTTGTGATGACAAGACTGTTCTTGAGGTACCCAGCAGTAGCAAGGCCATAGAAATCATGACCAACTCTAGTATGGGGAGAAGAGGAAGAGGGGCACATTCTCTCAAGATGAGAAGTGTTGGTGTTTCTTAGCGATAGCAGAAAAGTCCACAAGTGCATGGAAATGCCATTGTAGCCATTACCCAGAAGTATTCAGTGTATCGTATTTTCCACAGGGAATGGATGTACTTCTTCTAGTTAATTCACCTAAGGAACAACACAAGAGTAGAGATGGATTCGTAGGTGGGACCATCCTTGGGGAACCACCTATGATCCGCCTATCGAAACTAGGCCCGAAATGAGCCAGCCAGGGGGGCGGCCGGTCCTGGGACCTATCGGTCCCCTGGTGAGCCCATTTGGCAACCGCCTTTTCATGGTTGGTTCATCTATGGGCCTAGACTTCTCCTGTGGTTAGGAATAGGCCTAGAATGCTAATGAAGGTGGGCTTCTCTTCTTCTTTTGGTTGCGCCTTCTTTGAATACAAATTCTAAAATGTGCTTTCTTTGTGGTTTTTGTGCATTTCCACATGTCGCATCTGCAAGTCAAGTATACACCAAAACTCTTGGAAATGTTAGTTCAAAGCCCTACCTACTATTTATTTTAGTAACATATTGGCAGTAGAAAAAGGGCGCTAAGACCACCAACAACTCCCCACACTTAGTCCTTTGCTCATCCTCGAGTAAAGGTTTTAAAGGACTAAGATGGGTCATCTCCTTGATTTGAAAAAACCTGCATACAAGTTATTCCAAGCTTCACCTGCACTTGTGAACTTCAAATTGTCTACCACATTGTCTTGGGTAATTGAATAATAGAACAACATGGACTCGAATCCCCTTACATTAGTTAGTTCAAAAACTTGAGATTTTATAAGATTTTTAAAAAATAAAAGATAGCCTTGCTCCTCAAATGATACTCTCAAGTCGCTCATATATGTGTTTGGTTCCTCACCAAGGCATTATGAAGTTGCCTTCTTTTCATAACCTATCTCTAAAGCTTTTTGAGAGAAGTAATGGGTAGGTAAGAAAGTGGGCATACTTGCATCATATATATTGTCAAGCCAAAAACCAAATCACATGGAGATACAAGTCATACACTAGATTGAGATGTGCAAGTGTGTGGAATGGAAGATGATTCCTAGTTCTATATATTTTTGGTACTCCATGCATCATGACTCTCTTTATAAATGGATGGATGATTCTTTGAGAGTACGGGCTATAAAAAGGAAATATATTTTTTTGAATGGGGCTTTGAAGTCTCCCGTTGTTTATTTCTTGAAAAAAAATTTCATGCCCCTTGGCATGGATGCTTTTTTCATGCCCCTTGGCATTTTTTTCTTTCTTTCTTCTTTCTTTTTTCTTATTTTTTTAACATAGCCCATATCTCTTGTCGGCATATGAGGAATTTTGGATGGAGAGATGTCATGATGGAATGCAAGGAGTAATTATATGGTGGAGAATGAATGTGTGGCTCTCAGGGTAAGAATCGGCATTTTTATTTAGTGGATGAGCGCAACTCTTATGGTAAGAATTGGCATTTTTAGTGAATGGAAGGGTACATGTTGTGCGCAACTCTTAGTGTAAGAGTCGGCATTTTATTGGTGGGTGCGTGTGAATCTCAATCATGGGTGTATGACCATAATCTCACATAGGTCACAACAATTTGACCTAACTCAATGATCCGACAAGCAGCATATGACTAAAGGTTTGCATAAAAGAATCATGTCATATGGCCTTGGTAGGAAATTCATTATCTTTGAGGAGCATACTGTTGCATTTTGATTTTGTAAAATAAATCCTAAGTCCTTCATAAGTGAGCAAGGTTCAAATCATCCAGCTATATCACATACTCCAATTACCTAGATGACATGGGGTCCCTGTGATAGTTGTTCACAAGTTATAGGAATATTGGCGAGGAATAAGGAGTATGCAAATTTTATTAAAGGATAGCATGGAGATGTTGTGCCAAAAAGTTTTGCCCTTTTGAATTAATTTATTTAAACTTTCAATGTAAACTTAGGAGATGTGGAGCTAGAGTTGCACAAACCAACGTTGAAGATGAAGGAGTTGATGGAAGTCAAGTGTCTTTGTCCTCCTGTGTGATGAGTCACTCAATGTTGTGCAATGTGCAAGGGAGATCTTGAGTGTGCTTTAGTTGTGCTTGAGAGATCTCCCCCACACTTGTTCTTGTACCTGTTTTATTCTAAAGAAAAGAAAAGAACCAAACAAGGGCTCTACCAAGGAGCCTAAATTTTATTGTGATAACTATTATTTAATTTTTTCTGTGTTCATCCAAATCAAGCAATTCTAAGATAAAAGATACAGAGCAGAACATGCCTTAGCTCATCTACAAATAAGAATATTTCTATTGTTACATCAGCAACTCAAAGTTCATTGATCAAAATTCAACTCCATGTCAAATTTTGATCAAAGAAGGTCATTTTAACCTAAGCACCATGCTTAATTTAAAAGGACCTAGGGATGTACCATATATGATCAGTATACAAATACACCCAAACCAGAGCAGGTGACAAGAACAAAAGAAATCATGTTCTTGTATGAAGACAAGAATGAGTAAGGGAACGAGTTGGTGAACAATCATTACCTTTGCATACCTAAATATACTTACCTGTAGCATATGTGAATGGAAGTGATGTAACAGCTGCAATGGTGGCTTCAATGTATGAGCTCCAATTTAGGTGGTTACCAAGGCTAACTCATACACAAGTTGTGTGCAAGGCCATGGGCCTTGGTAATTGCAAAAGTCCAAAAGAGGGAGACTCTCTCTTTTTTTAATCTCTTTTTTAACAAGGCAGGGCTGACATCATCATGATGGCCACTTGGTATGTATGGAACTTGGACTTCTCACCATCCTCCCCCACACTTGGACTTCTATGTAAAAGCCAAGTGTAGAGTCAGGGTCTCCTTTTAAGTGTCTTCCACCACATAAGAGCATCGAGATTTGTAATTGATGTTGCTCCATGTTGTCAAGCTTCATATGCCATGTGTTCTTCTTGATCTTTCCTAAAATGGTTAGTAACAAACCCGAAGGTGCATACTAACTTGACAATATGTCCTTGCTTTTATTAAGGAGGATATCTTTTTAAAAAAATAAAAATAAAAATAATATAAAAGTTTTTTAAGATAATCCATAGTATCTCCCGGCTTGAGTTATGGTCTTAAGCTTGGCCGTGGGAACTTCTTCTTGCAGCAATCAATGGTGGTGTAATTCCCAACTTCACCACCAAGCATTTGACATTGATGTTCAAGCTGCAAGGTAAACACCATTGGGCTACTATGAGATCTGGAATGCTTATGGTAAACATATGCATCGACAACCAACCTCTTAAAAAGTTTGACAACAAGGATTAAGGGAAGTTGGGATCCTCTTAGAGGCACGGCGTCAGAAGCGGAACAAACTCTAGAGACTCCAAAATTGAGCATGAAACATGAAATGTCTCAAAAGTGAAGTTAGCATGCTCATTAGCGGGTTGCTGCTTGGCCTCTAGAGTTGTTGCTTCGGGCATGTCCATGGTATGGAACTTTTCATGTGGAGCCAATGTTGCATCTCGACCATTATCAAGAGTAACATTTCCAAGGCCAGAGGGACATGGCTCATGTTCAAGTGAGGGTGATGATGGACGTTTATTTTCACAAGCATGTGAAACAAACGGAGAAATGAATTTTGCCTCCTCGAACAAGTTCTTCTCAGGAAGATGCTCCACCATTTGATTTTCTAGGTGAGTGATGGGTGCAATGTTCCCAAAATTCTCATTAGGGTTCCCTTGGGAAGATTTATCTTTAAAAATTTTGTCCAAGGGACAACCTATGAGGAGATCAAACTCAAGGATGGCAAATATGTGGGAAGTCTATGCGAACCTCAGTTCCATGAATTACTATTGGCACAGCCCTAGCAATCCCACAACACTCAACAAAGAATCCTAATGAACTCTGGAAGAGTCTGTCAGTTGGCACTAGTGGCATATTACCAAAAAGGGAATTTGTAATGAATTGTGACATGATATTTGTGCCAACTGTGAGGTTGTGTAGGGCATCTATGGAAGTTCCTCCTAACAAACAAGATATAGTTGTGGAAGGTGAAAGAAACTGAACTGCTTTAGAAGAATGTTTCATTTCCAACAACCATTCTTTTGATGGCTCTATGTTAGGGGAGACTTCCTTAGAAGAAAATATATCCTTTTTGTGCCAAGAATAGTTCAAGGTTTTGCCAAAATCCTTGAATTTACTCAAGAACTCCGAAGGATGGAGAACTGTCTCCTTCGGCTTTCGTGGCTTGGGTGGGGGCTCATGAGTCAAACCTATGGATGGTATGAGGCTGGATTCGAACAATGGGGGCTCCCCCACACTTGACATGACTATAACCTAGAGGGTATTGGTTTCTACGATGGGGAAAACATGCCTCCCTAGGATGTGATCAAGGATTTTCCTCTGTTTTGTCGTGGTTTTATGTGAGAACGTCCTTCTGGCAGCTGTGTCAAGGCATAGGGCGGCATCTTCGTCTAGACTCGAATAAAAGAGATGCAATTGCATGCTGTTGGGTCAAGATAGATCTAGGCCGGCATGTATTAACATTGTAGACCTGGCCCAGGTTGCACCTATAGATTCCTCCTTGTCTTGCTTAAAATCAAGGATTGTCCGTGGTAGGGAATTGATAGGGGACACATGGAAGAATGTAAGATAAAACTTGTCTTTAAGTTCTTCCCAGTCCCCATTCATACCTCCTATGGCATTAGTGAACCATTGCTTCACCTCTCCTTTGAGGGAGGACAAAAATAACTTCCACTTAAGAGTTTCTTGTGTCATGCCAGGAGGCATGAACACAATTCCTCGAATTCTCGCAAGTGGTCAAAAGAATCTTTGTTGTCGCGACCAAAGAAGGGATTTGCCCGTACCATGGCTTCAAATCTTGGGTGGAGTTCATGGCTAGATGAAAAGTTTGTTTTTGAAAAAGATGGATGCTCCAAGAACCCCCCTTTGAAGCAGAAGGATTTTGAATTAGAAAAGGCTTCATGGTAGAAGGATCGGATAGAGAAAATATTTTGTTTTACAAAATAAAATATAAAATATATTTTTTTGTTTTTAAAATAAGGATACAGATACAAGGACGAACTAGGTTCAAAGAAAATAGCAATCATTCCCCGGCAATGATGCCAGAAAGCTTGTTGGTGTTTCTTAGCGATAGCAGAAAAGTCTGCAAGCGCACGGAAATACCATTATAGCCTTCACCCGGAAGTATTCAGGGTATCGTATTTTCCACAGGGAACGGATGTACTTCTTCTAGTTAATTCGCCCAAGGAACAACACAAGGATAGAGATAGAAAGGGGGTACAGATGGATTCCTATAGCTTTTTGGTCTTAAGAACAGTGTTGCTAAACTTCTACTTGCTTACTTCGGGCACCGGAGCGCACCTGGTCTGCCAGGCGATACTGGCGTACAGCTCTACGCCGTACTCTGACGTGGGGGAGTGCAACAAACGAACAGGGCTGTCACCACCTGCCTGGCTACCCCTCTGCCCATCGAGCTATGAGGCAAATGATGGTAGCTTCAAGCCTAGACACCATGTCTAAGCCATCAACTACTACTCTAGCATGAATTCAAGGCTTACCCGTTCCCGGGGTCCTTCTACTAGAGCACCTGCCACAAAGCGCAAACGACGATCCCGTAAACAAGTATAGGTAAAGCTCAACTAAACAAAAGACTTAATAGACTATAAGAAACATGAACACTTACTTAGCCAAGATCCCGAGAAGGAGCCAAGTACTTGTTCGTAGAGGTACAAGCTCGGGGAGACGCCGACAAGCCTGGCACTTCCTCGCAACTCTACCCTCACATCTCACTCTCTAACTCTAGATAGCTACTAGGGCATAGCCCCTTTGGAGTGATGCTCAAGTGTGTAGTGCTCTTCTCCCTTGATGTGTTGATGAATGTTGTGAAGAGAGGAGGCCTTCTTTTATAGCTTGAGAGGAGGGGGCTCTATGCAAAAGCATCATCCCCACATGGAAGGATCCAAACCGACCTCAAAAGGGCGGTTTACACCTTCCATCTGTGTCATTCGTAGGTGGGACCATCCTTGGGGAACCGCCTATGAACTGCCTGTCAAAACTAGGCCCGAAATGAGCCAGCCAGGGGGGCAGCCAGTCCCGGGACCTATCGGTCCCCTGGTGAGCCCATCTAGCCTCCGCCTTTTCGTGGTTGGTTCATCTCTGGGCCTGGACTTCTCCTGTGGTTACGAATGGGCCAGAATACTAATGAAGGTGGGCTTCTCTTCTTCTTTTGGTTGTGCCTTCTCTGAATACGAATTCTATAATGTGCTTTCTTTATGGTTTGTCTGCATTTCCACATGTCGCACCTACAAGTCAAGTATACACCAAAACTTGTGGAAATGTTAGTTCAAAGCCCTACCTACTATTTATTTTAGTAACATATTGGCAGTAGAAAAAGGGCGCTAAGACACCAATCCCGAACCTACTACTTATTTTAGTAACACAGATGGGATAACCTCACCAAACCTTCAGTTCAGTCTCAACACCAATCCCGCCTGGTCTCGATTTATTATCTCCACATGGTTATCCAAGATAACAATGTATTCAACCATTCTGAGTAACCACCTATAACTCACGGATGACAGGAAATCACCCGACTTCTACCGATCTAGTTAAACCAGGGCTAAGCAGATAATCGTACCTGAACCTAACAGGGTTGAAGTATAAACAGTGACAAGGAATATAAGTAATGTAGCAATGGTATAAAACAACGCCTATAACTTAATGCATCAAACAAGTAAAGGACTCAAGTTAGATATTGTGTAAACCACAGGGAGAATGCTCCGAGGCTTGCCTTTCAGGAAAGAGCTTGGCTGGTGGTCGGGACACCCGGGAAGATCAGCTTCGGGATCCTCTTCTGCTGCTATCTCCCGCACCAGAGCTTCCTGCTGGCCTTCCTCTTCTGGTGCTCTGGGAACTATCGTTTCGAGCTCTAACGATCCTGTATGATGCATAGTGCGTATGAATACCATGTATACATAGAAATACAATGCTGATGTTGATGGTGAATGAATGCTCAGCTAAGATAAATGATATGATTTTGAAACATGTAAGATAAGCACATGTCATCTGCATTCTCTTCTACCGACAAATCTTAAACAAGTCTCGCATTACAATTTACTCGCATGCTATAAGGAATTATAAACAACCATTATTTTGCATACTACCCTCTACTGAACCAAAACCAATAACAGATCACACACATCACAAATATCATAAAAAGCATTTTTACACATATGAAATGATAGCTTTAAAGCATTATTACTCATTAAAAGAAATCCGGATAGAACTGCAACATGACTTTATACTACTTAGAAAATTCTGTAAAAGTTACAGGAGATTAAGCATATCTAATGTAGACTACCCTAAAAATTTCAGGTCAAAACAGTAAGTACTTTATCCTACACAAAAATGACAAGGCAGCACAATTTAATGGGGCTAAAATACTTTGTGTATAGAAAAATGTCAAACAACAGATCTTAGAACATTTTTAGCTCTAGATTGACATAAAAACATCCTCCAAAAAGTTTCATGCATAAATTCCTTATATATTATTTATTATGAATTATTTATCATCTAATGGAAATAGGCACCATAACTAGACAGAGCAAACTTTTCACAGGACATAGCCTCATAACATTTTTCACAGATAGAGCATGATATAAGAAGACTAACAAACTTGGTCTCATATTTTTCTGAGAAACAGAGAATTACTTATGCATTTTCTAATATAAAAGCAATTAATAGGGATAAATAAATCTATACAGAAAAGTATCACAAATTTCACATTTCATATTTTTCATGCATAGATCTTCTCATAAGAAAAATACTTCAAGTTGAACCAACTCATTTGGATGAAAAATAAAGAAGTTATAATTTTTCAAAGATTTAACAAAAATCTGGAATCAGTTTCTTTAAAAGAAAAAGGAAAACGCTTTTGCACCGGAGACCCTGAGTTTACCAGAAATTCACTAAGCCTGATAAAGAAATATCCTGTGTCTGGCAGATATGCACGAAGACCCTCGACTTTCCTTGAATTCAAGGACGACGTCCTTGCGAGAGGGGGAGAGAGAGGAGTGGCTCGTTTACCGTTGCCGGCTGGGACGACGGTTCTCCGGCACGGCTGAGCGGCGAGGAAGCATGAGCGGGTCAAGGTGCATCGGTCTAGGGTTCTATTGAGGGCAGAGCACGGCCGTGGCGGCTTCGGCCGCGCGCACGCCGGAGCGGCGGCTCCCCGGCTGACGGCGAGGCCAAATTCGGCGAGAGGTGACCCGCATCGGCTCCATTAGCTAGGGCTACAGCTGCTACTCGATGAGGCGCACCTAATGCTGGAGGAAGGGAAAGGAAATGGCAGCTCAATCACCGGGGCCACGGCGGACCGCGAGCTTGCGGAGCCACGGTCATAGCGGCGGACGGCCACACGCCCGATTGGGCCATACCTTGGGCTCGGCTTGACGAGGTGAGGGCAGCAGAGGATGGAGCACACGCGGACGAGCTCGATGATGGCTTCCAGGAAGAAAATGGTGCGGTGGCGGGCAAAAATGGCGGCGGCGGACGATGGCGACGCCGGCGAGCTGCGCTGCGGGGAGGAGAGAGGTGGGGAGAGGGGGAAAATGGAGCGGGGACAGAAAGAACAGCGAGCGTGTGGGCGAGTTAACGCGGTTGGAACGGCCGCTGCCGCCCCGGACCGCCGGTGGACGTGCGCCACGCGGAGCGCGCGGGCTGGGCGCGATGGGCGGTGGCCGGCCATTTCCCTGACGGCTTTGAACAACCGTCACTGAAATGCTATTTCCATGACTCCTACTACAAACTTTCCTGCCCTATATCTCCCAAACTTAGCCGAATTAGCCAAAACTTATATTGAAGAAAATGTAGCTCTAGCAGAGTAGAACATTTCATCTATACAAAATATGGCCAGATTCTACATATATTTTGAAATACAAAAATCCAAATAAAAATGCCTTTAAAATTCCCTAAAATGAAAAAACAGCCCCCAAACCTGCCTTTTTCAACATTTTTGAACATCTTTCAAACATTTTCATGAAAAGTGGTAATAACAAATTTTGTTCCTTATGAAATTCTCTACAAACTTTATTTAGGGTGCACACACATGCAAACAATCTAGCTACCACTTTCAAATCAGTCAAATAAAACCACTTTCTTGGTCCACCTTGGTCAACCATGACATCAAAGCTTAAATAACCAAAACCATGAACATAAACCTAGGTTCAATTGGTGTCCTAATCATGTCTAGGTTACTTTAGAGGTCATCAAACATCAAACACTCATACCACTTATCCAAGTCATGTGAAATGCAACCATAATTTGAATAATTCAAGCATTCACATAAAATAATAATTAATCTTTTCATCAATGCCATGCATAATGATGGTTATGCTTAAGAATGCAAGTGATTATGCATTCTTAACACCAGAGTGTTATAGCCCTTCCCCCTTAAAGAAATCTCGCCCCGAGATTTAAGTAGACTAACCATTCTTTATGAAAATCGGGATATACTTCTTTTAAATAGTCCTCGGTTTCCCAAGTGGCATCGCTATCGTCATGATTGGTCCAAGAAACCTTGTATTGCCTGACCACACGATTTCTGGTCACTCTGTCTTTGACATCCAGGAGCCTCATAGGTTTCTCTTCATAATTTAAATCTGAACTCAGCTTAATGTCTTTGATTTTAACGGCTTCTTCGGTTGGAACACTTAGACATTTCTTGAGTTGGGATACATGGAAAACAGGAAACATGGCACTCATCTCTTCAGGCAGTTTGAGCTTATAGGCCCACAATCCTTTTCTTTCTACTATCTAATATGGACCGACATAACAAGGTGCCAATTTCCTTTTAACACCAAAACGTTGCACTTTCTTCATAGGAGAGACCTTCAGATACACATAATCACCAACATTAAAAACTAGAGGTCCTCTTCTCTTGTCAGCATAACTCTTCTGACGAGATTGCACAGCTGCTATGTGTTGTTGAATTGTTTGAACCTGCTCTTCAGCTTCTTTAACAAAGTCCATACCATAATATCTTCTTTCTCCAGGTCCTACCCAATTCACAGGCGTTCTACACTTTCGGCCATACAGTGCCTCAAAAGGAGCCATCTGTATACTCTCTTGGTAACTATTGTTATAAGAGAATTCTGCCAAAGGTAACCACTTCTCCCATGAATCCTTGGATGATAAAACACAAGCCCTCAGAAGATCCTCAAGAACTTGATTCACTCTTTCTGTTTGACCTGAAGTCTGAGGATGATAAGTTGTACTATGATTCAGTTTTGTCCCCAAATCCTTCCGCAAGTGTTCCCAGAAATGAGCAGTAAACTGAGATCCTCGATCAGATACAATTATCTTGGGAATTCCATGCAAACGAATGATCTCCCTGAGATAAATATCAGCATATTGGGGCGGTCGATAATCTGTACGAACAGGAATAAAATGCGCACTCTTGGTAAGTCGATCAACAATTACCCAAATAGAGTCATGCCCTTTTTGAGTGGTGGGAAGTCCGATAATGAAATCCATACTGATATCTTCCCATTTCCATTCAAGAATCGGCAACGGTTGAAGCATTCTGGCTGGCCTCAAATGAACAGCCTTTATGCGACAACAGATGTCACACCGTGCGACATAAGTTGTAATCTCTTTTCTCATTTTTGTCCACCAATAGCGAGCCTTCAGATCATGAAACATCTTACTACCGCCAGGATGAATAGATAACTTTGATAAGTGAGCTTCATCCATGATTTGATTTCTGAGTTCTCTATCTTTTGGTACGACTAGACGATCATCAAACCATAAGATTCCCTTCTCATCCACTCTGAAATGCTTGAGCGGCTGTTTCAACATCCTTTCCTTGATATGACCTATACCCTTGTCAGTCTTCTGACCTTCGATGATCTTGCTTTCAAGCGAGCAACTAATTTGGATGTTACGCAGCACAATAGGATGCATGAGACCAAAACCATCTGCTAATAAAGGTTGAATAGCGTGGCAATGTGATTTTTGACTCAACGCATCTGCGACTATGTTTGCCTTGCCTAGATGATACAATATCTCCATATTGAAGTCCTTAATAAACTCCATCCATCGATGTTGTCTCATGTTCAACTCGAGTTGAGTAAAGATATACTTCAGACTCTTGTGGTCAGTGTAGACTTTACAGAAATTACCCAGCAAGTAATGCCTCCAGATTTTTAGAGCATGCACAACAGCTGCAAGCTCCAAATCATGGGTCAGATAATTCACTTCATGCTTCTTCAACTAACGTGAGGCATAAGCTATGACTCTCCCTTCTTGCATAAGCACACATCCTAAGCCTATTTTTGATGCATCGCAATATACACCAAAAGGTTTCCCTAAATCTGGTTGCGCAAGAACAGGAGCAGTGGTCAACAATTCCCACAAGGTATGGAAAGCTGTTTCACACTCCTCTGTCCAGACACACTTCTTCTCTTTCTGCAACATATTTGTCATAGGTTTGGCAATCTTCAAGAAATCTGGAATGAAACGATGATAATATCCGACTAGACCAAGAAAACTCCGAACTTCATGCACAGAAGTTGGTGCTTCCCAATTCATAACCTCTTGTACTTTGCTTGGATCCACTGAGATTCCCTCATCAGATAGAACATGGCCAAGGAATTGAACTTTCTTGAGCCAAATCTCACACTTGCTAAACTTGGCATACAACTTATGTTCCCTAATCCTTTCTAGAACAATCCTCAGATGCTCGGCATGATCTTCTTCATTTTCTAAGTACACCAAGATGTCATCGATAAACACCACCACAAACTTGTCTAACTCTGGCATAAAGACCAAATTCATGAGATACATGAAGTATGCAGGAGCATTTGTTAAGCCAAAGGACATAACAAGATACTCATACAATCCATATCTGGTAGAAAAAGCGGTCTTAGGCACATCTTCTGGTCTAATCTTGATCTGATGGTAACCAGACCTAAGATCAATCTTGGAAAACACTCTCGCCTTGGATAACTGGTCAAAAAGAATGTCAATACGGGGTAACGGATACTTGTTCTTGACGGTCACAACATTGAGTGGACGATAATCTACGCACATCCGTAGAGATTTGTCCTTCTTCTTCACAAAGATAGCAGGACAACCCCATTTCGACACACTAGGGTGAATAAGACCCTTGTCCAACAATTCTTTCAACTGATTTTTAAGCTCTGCCAGTTCATTTGGTGGCATCCGATATGGCCTCCTAGAAATTGGGGCGGTGCCAGGTAGTAACTCAATGCGAAACTCAACATCCCTATCTGGTGGAAGACCAGGAAGCTCTTCAGGAAAAACATCAGAAAACTCACACGACAGGAATTTCGGGAAGAGGGGTCACACGAGTAGAATAGGATACGCTCTCCAGCTTAAACTTTTGGGGTAACGGCACTTGAAAGGTACCCTCCACAAGAGGATTTCTGATAGATAGCATCCTATTACCTGTATCGATCACAGCACCCCAGAATTTCATCCAACTCATCCCCACTATCACGTCCACTCCTAAGCCAGGTAGAACTATCAAGTTCAACCGAAACCTCCATTTATCTAGGTCTAGGGTCGCACCCTAAACTATTTGCTTAGTAGTTATATCAGCCCCAGCTGAACTAACCTTGAATTCAATGCTCAATTCAAGTATCTTTTGATCATGCTTCTGTGCAAATGCTTGACTCATGAAAGAATGCGATGATCCAGAATCAAACAAAACAGCGGCAGGGATTTGATTCACAGAAAACATACCCGCAGTCACTGGTTCACCAGCAAGAATCTCCTCAATCGAGGTGTTGTGCACACGAGCTTTGTACGGGGCCTGCTGCTTCTTGGGAAAAGGGCAATAACGAGCAAAGTGCCCTGTCTGGTTGCAGTTGAAGCAAGGTCCATTGACAGGTGTCTTGTTAGCACTGGTCAAGCTGCTCTGTCCTGTTTTCCCCTATGGCACAGGAACTTTGAATGCTCTGTGATGCTTCTGTGGATTCTGAGCTAGATAAGGGTTATGTCTTTTCTGCTGCGAGGGCCTGAATCTCGCACCAGACATAGGTGGACGATATGGAGTACGGAAAGCAGTTAGGGCTCTTGCCTGAGAGGAACCACCTCCCTCATGGGCTCTCTTGCGATTCTTAGCAGCAACATGAACATTGTTACTATTTTCTTGCATAATACAATCATTCAAGAAACCATTGAAAGTAACACGGGCAGAAGTGCTCATGGTCTTTATCAACTTGGAACTCAAGCCTCTCTTGAAACTAGCTATCTTGTTCTCATCAGTGTTAACAAACTCAGGAGCATACCGACTCAAGGTATTGAAGGCGTGCAGATACTCCTTTACATTACGACTTCCCATAGTGAGCGACAAAAACTCAGTCTTCTTCATAGCCATCAAACTTGGAGGAATGAAATTCCCCCAAAAAGCACATATAAAGCAGTCCCAAGTAATAGGAACACCCTGCTGAAAGGTGGTGCGATGTTGCTTCCACCATGTTCCCACTTGTCCCTCAAGTTGATGGGCTGCATACTCCACTATCAGTTCTTCTGTTAACCTTAGAAGACGAAATTTATCTTCCATGGTGTTGAGCCATTCATCTGCTTCAAGCGGTTCAGGAGCATCCTTAAATATCGGAGGTTTAGTGTCCTGAAAGTCCTTGAAGCTGCTATACTGATTTTGGTGAGGACCCTGACAAACATCACAGGCCAAGCTCTCATGAAGAAGCTGCTCCACATTGCGCTGGCTGCCCAAGAATTGAGCAAACAGCTGCTCCGCATTGGTCAGAGGTGGGGGTGGTACACCACGTGTAGTATTATCGGCACCCTCTTCAGCACCACCACTGCCATTACCACCCAAACCACTACGGGTAACCGGCATCTGCATATTTCAGCAATAAGTATTTATTAGGTGAATGCTGTCATAATGAGAGGTGAATGTAAAAATCATGCCAAACTAAATTTATCAAGGGAAATAAATTCGCACAATAAATAGAGGCACAATAATCCCAATTTTCACATCACAACATCACTACTAATATTACTTTGAACCATCGCAAAGCGTCTTACAACATCCACATTTTTCCAGCACACACACACTGGACTTTTAAAGGTGTACGGATATCGCCACATCAAACACCATGTTCCAACCTTACATCAAAGTCTCAATAGCGTGCAAAAGGGTTACATGACCACCCGACAGGAACGCAAAAGAACAACTAGAGGCTAGCGATCATTAACAAGGCTACTCTCCATTGTTGCTACTCTCACTAGAAGCACCATCCATAGCCCTTCTAGCTGTTGCTAAGGCTGCCCTCAGCTGACGGATCTCCTCCTGCTTCCTGTGCACCTCCTCGTGAAGACTAGCATTGTAAGCACGAACATCCTCCACTTCCTCTAGCACCTGCTACTGACAGATGCTAAGATGACGAAACTTGGACCAGGCTTCATCCCTAGCCTGAGCCATCTTCTGGCTCTCCTGAACAACCTTGTCTCGATGTTGAGACACATGGGCTACCTCCTCTCATGAGCGCTGAAGCTCACGTGTCAACTCACGCTTCTCCTTGCGTGCATCAGCTCGAGCCCCCTTAAACTCCTCACTCAGACGAAGTGCCTTAGTCTCCATGCTGACATAGGCCCTCATCACTGCAAACATAGCACTCATGGCAGGCGTGCTGCTACCCTGCGCCTCCTCAGGACCTGCCTCCAGTGGGTTTCCCTCAGCATGTGGCCACTAGAAAGGCGATGAGCAAAGGGAAACACTCCAGGAAAAGCTTGGGCAAGCTGGTGTGGGATCTCCTCCATCAGGTGCTCCACCACGTCAAAAGCTGCAAACGTGGCACCCGTCTTAGCAGTCCTGCCCGCACCAAAACAGCGCCACCCAACCCAGTGGGGGTCACCGTCCAAAGGTGGGACAACTACCTCCACCCGAGCCTCTCCATAGTTCACCAAGTCATCCTTGTCCCAGTAGTAGTGAGACTCCATGCCCACCGTGTACCCAGCGTTGGAGAGAATCCTCCAAAGAAGGCTAGGCATGGCGTGCTCCTCAAGAAAAGTGTCCACCTCCCTTGGTGCCGACTCACGGACAGCCAAAGGACCACGGGGCACTCCTCCTCCAGTGGACTTGCAAGCTGTCTGCTTGGTTCTCGGCATCTGTCCAAAAGTTGTATATCCCATAAGTTTAAAATTTTAAAGAAATGAGACAATTTATTTATAAGGGAAGGAACCATGAATGTATGAATGAGCAATTTTAACCATGATGCATGCACATTACATACGTCCTCACGAACTAATAGTCTAACGCTCTATGCGATGGCATACATCGTTCTCTCATTATACGTAACTACTTCGTTCTACCATTCGCGGTTAGTATACCTGCAGAAAATTCATTTCAGCCCATATCCCATATGAATGCAATTCGACGTAAAAATTCATGCACCTTCCGAACAAGGTGAAAACACCGATTACTTACTACCCCAACAAGTCGCATAGAAGACGACACCGCCAGAAGACAGTCCCAACATGGGATACCTTCATATAAACATGTGTGCAACATGTGAATAATCCGGCATCAATAAGCACTCCCCTAGACTGGCATTGCATCCAATCATGCTCTCACAACTCACACTTACCAGGGCGTAGAGGCAATTTGATCCATACATTACCACTCAAGTGAATGGCACCCATACGACTCCGTCATTGTATAGGCAACGACAAAACAGAAAATATGATGCAATTTCCCAAGTTAGTACTTAATTAAGCCACCTGAATCCTATTGGGCATAAAGCATATGACCACTGGCACACTCTAGTTTTCAAAACCATAGATTTGAACACCTATATATAACTATAATTTTTGTAAATACTTTTCGCAAACAAAAACTCTTTTAGTTTAAACACTTGTGAACAGTAACACGCTAAACCTTGCTCCGATGCCAGCTGTGACAAAACCGACCAATTTATTAGAGCACAAGCACATAATTCGCCGTTAAGACAGCAAACTACATGATTGAGACCTAATAAACCCGGTAGTCATTCCGAAATCTCGAAGGATTTCAAACATTTCCAGCACGACCAAGATCTTAATGAGTTTAGCGTTCACCATTCACAACGTACTTAGTTCGCACATAGTTTTACACCATCAGAGTACGAATAAAATTATTACAAACTAAGTTCAAATTCAAAATAAAGCGGAAGCGATTTAGTTCAAATCCACACACACACTTAGTTCAAATACAGTGCCAGGTCCTCAGTCAATATCCAGCAAAAGCATAAGGTAGAGTAGAGTGACCATGCCCAAGGTCTAGTCATCACCCAACGCGGGATAGCAGCAGTGCTAACAATAGCCATAAAACATCTCACCATCTGCAACAACATGGGAAAATAAAACCCTGAGTACGAGAATGTACTCAGCTAGACTTACCCATCATAAACTAAAAATAAATTGACTCCGAGTATGCAAGGCTATATAAGAGGGATAGCTGACCCATTTGATTGCGGAAAAGCTAGCATTAAAGAAACAATTAATAAGAACCTTCTAGCAATGTATTTTAATCTGATTAACCTTATCATGCTACATTAGCACCTGTACTAAACAAGCATGGTAATAATTATTCAACAGGAAAAGTAACCAATTTTGGTTGAGTGTCTTTCAATCTCAACAGCTCAACCATCTCATCTCTTGTTCAAGTTCTTACTACGATGCCGCTGCTCAAGTCAAGTGTTCACTATCTAGGAACGATGGTGATTATAATCGATTACTAACCAGCTGGTGGGTATTCCTCACATAAACCACACTCACCCGCTAAGGTGAGCTACAGATCACCAAAAATTCAATTCGGAAAAAGTCACGGGATTAACAGGTACCATCGTATCCAGGAACCACCCGACTGCCTTATTCAGGGCGACCCTGACCTCGGAGTTACTCTCCGTGTAACCCGTGGTCCCCCATCTTCACCAATACGATGCGTACAGCAGGTTGACTCCCGGCCCAAACCAAATCCAGGCTTCGCGGTCGGAACGACTTATCCTTCCAGCTAAATGTGAGGCATAAATTCAATATGACTTGAGGACGTACAACGGACGGGGTCCTAGTTTGACACAGATGGGATAACCTCACCGAACCTTTAGTTTAGTCTCAACACCAATCCCGCCCAGTCTTGATTTATTATCTCCACATGGTTATCCAAGATAACAATGTATTCAACCATTCTGAGTAACCACCTATAACTCGTGGATGACAGGAAATCACCCTACTTCTACCGATCTAGTTAAACCAGGGCTAAGCAGATAATCATACCTGAACCTAATAGGGTTGAAGTATAAACAGTGGCAAGGAATATAAGTAATGCAGCAATGGTATAAAACAACGCCTATAACTTAATGCATCAAACAAGTAAAGGACTCAAGTTAGATATTTTACAAACCACAGGGAGAATGCTCCGGGGCTTTCCTTTCAAGAAAGAGCTTGGCTGGTGGTCGAGACACTCGGGAAGATCAGCTTCGGGATCCTCTTCTACTGCTATCTCCCGCACCAAAGCTTCCTGCTGGCCTTCCTCTTCTGGTGCTCTGGGAACTATCGTTTCGAGCTCTGACGATCCTGTATGATGCATAGTGCGTATGAATACCATGTATACATAGAAATACAATGCTGATGTTGATGGTGAATGAATGCTCAGCTAAGATAAATGATATGATTTTGAAACATGTAAGATAAGCACATGTCATCTGCATACTCTTCTACCGATAAATCTTAAACAAGCCTCGCATTACAATTTACTCGCATGCTATAAGAAATTATAAACAACCATTGTTTTGCATAATACCCTCTACTGAACCAAAACCAATAACAGATCACACACATCACAAATATCATAAAAAACATTTTTACACACATGGAATGATAGCTTTAAAGCATTATTACTCATTAAAAGAAATTAGGATAGAACTACAACATGACTTTAGACTACTCAAAAAATTCTATAAAAATTACAGGAGATTAAGCATGTCTAATGTAGACTACCCTAAAAATTTTAGGTCAAAACAGTAAGAACTTTATTCTTCACAAAAATGTTAAGGCAGCACAATTTAATGGGGCTAAAATACTTTGTATATAGAAAAATGTCAAACAACAGATCTCAGAACATTTTTAGCTCTAGATTGACATAAAAACATCCTCCGAAAAGTTTCATGCACAAATTCCTTATATATTATTTATTATGAATTATTTATCATCTAATGGAAATAGGCACCATAACTAGATAGAGCAAACTTTCCATAGGACATAGCCTCACAACATTTTTCACAGATAGAGCATGACATAAGAAGACTAACAAACTTGGTCTCACATTTTTCTGAGCAACAAAGAATTACTTATGTATTTTCTAAGATAAAAGCAGTTAATAGGGATAAATAAATCTATACAGAAAAGTATTACAAATTTCATATTTTATATTTTTTATGCATAGATCTTCTCATAAGAAAAATACTGCAAGTTGAACCAACTCATTTGGATGAAAAATGAAGAAGTTATCATTTTTCAAAGATTTAACAAAAATCTGGAATCAATTTCTTTAAAAGAAAAAGGAAAACGCTTTTGCACCGGAGACCCTGAGTTTACCAGAAATTCACTAAGCCCGATAAAGAAATATCCTGTGTCTGGCAGATATGCATGAAGATCCTCGACTTTCCTTGAATTCAAGGACGACGTCCTTGCGAGAGGGGGAGAGAGAGGAGTGGCTCGGTTATTGTTGCCGGCCGGGACGACGGTTCTCCGGCGCGGCTGAGCGACGAGGAAGCATGAGCGGGTCAAGGTGCATCGGTCGAGGGTTCTATTGAGGGCAGAGCACGGCTGTGGCGGCTTCGGCCGCGCGCACGCCGGAGCGGCGGCTCCCCCGCCGACGGCGAGGAGAAATTCGGCGAGAGGTGACCCGCATCGGCTCCATTAGCTACGGCTACAGCTGCTACTCGATGAGGCGCACCTAATGCTAGAGGAAGGGAAAGGAAATGGCAGCTCAATCGCCGGGGCCACGGCGGACCGCGAGCTCGTGGAGCCACGGTCATGGCGGCGGACGGCAACACGCCTGATTGGGCCATACCTCGGGCTCGGCTTGACGAGGTGAGGGTAGCAGAGGATGGAGCACACGCGGACGAGCTCGATGGCAGCTTCTAGGAAGAAAATGGTGTGGCGGTGGGCGAAAATGGCGGCGGTGGACGATGGTGACGCCGGCGAGCTGCACTGCGGGGAGGAGAGAGGTGGGGAGAGGGGAAAATGGAGCGGGGACAGAAAGAACAGCGGGCGCGCGGGCGAGTTAACGCGGTTGGAACGGCCGCTGCCGCCCCAGACCACCAGTGGACGCGTGCCACGCAGAGCGTGCGGGCTGGGCGCGATGGGCGGTGGTCGGCCATTTCCCTAACGGCTTTGACCAACCGTCACTGAAATGCTATTTCTATGACTCCTACTACAAACTTTCCTGCCCAATATCTCCCGAACCAAGCCGAATTAGCCAAAACTTATATTGAAGAAAATGTAGCTCTAGCAGAGTAGAACATTTTATCTATACAAAATATGGCCAGATTCTGCATAGATTTTGAAATACAAAAATCCAAATAAAAATGCCTTTAAAATTCCCTAAAATGGAAAAATAGCCCCCCAAACCTGCCTTTTTCAACATTTTTGAACATCTTCCAAGCATTTTCATGAAAAGTGGTAATAACAACTTTTGTTCCTTATGAAATTCTCTACAAACTTTATTTAGGGTGCACACACATGCAAACAATCTAGCGACCACTTTCAAATCATTCAAGCAAAACCACTTTCATGGTCCACCTTGGTCAACCATGACATCAAAGCTTAAATAACCAAAACCATGAACATAAACCTAGGTTCAATTGGTGTCCTAATCATGTCTAGGTTACTTTAGAGGTCATTAAACACCAAACACTCATGCCACTTATCCAAGTCATGTGAAATGCAACCATAATTTGAATAATTCAAGCATTCACATAAAATAACAATTAATCTTTTCATCAATGCCATGCATAATGATGCTTATGCTTAAGAATGCAAGTGATTATGCATGCTTAACACCAGAGTGTTACACTGAGACCGTCAGAAGGGTTGTCCTGACAACTGACATAAGGACCTTGAGTTTGAAGTCGAGAACCCCGTCTACCTTAAGGTCTCCACCGCTTCATGAAACCCTAGTTTCCCAAAAAAATGAGAAAGCTAACTCCAGGATATGAGGAACCATACAAGGCCAGCACCAGAGTTTTGGCAAATTGCCTGCAGGATAGAGTTGCCTAGACAACTCGCAGAAGAGCAACCTGTGTTCCTCTGTCACAGCAACACAAGTGTTAGAACTACCAGAACAAGCAATACCCTATGAGGCACATGATCTTCAACACGTCATGGAAGTACACCATCCGTCTCCTGAAAAGGGACCTAAAGAAAAACAGAAGCACTAGTCTACCACCGTGAAAGTTCAATGGAGAGACTCCACCAGAAGAGAAGCAACTTAGAAGAAGAAGTCAGAACTAAAGGAAGCTCTACCCCCTACCTATTTGAGAGGAGGTTATACCTTTAATCTCGAGGACAAGATTCTCATAAGGGGGTAGGACTGTAACAACCCTAAAAATCCAAACACCAAAAATCACAACCAACCAAATTTTTTCTAAAGTATACCGATGTTTGGTGAGTGTCATGTAGGAAAACATCCAATAATTGCACAAGTAGCACCAAAGATAGTTGGAGCATTTGCATTGTAACTACAAAGTGTGATTTGCTTCTTATTGATTTTATGTGATGACAATAAAATCAATAACCTTTATATCACATGTGAGCATGTATATGTATAAGTATCGCATGCTCTAACATGTGAATATATATGCTGCTAACCTTGGACATGGCTTCCAACAACTCCATGAGACCCTAGTGGATCTACCATGGTTACACCATGGTCACTAACTTGCTAACATCGGATCTTAAGCTTGTTTAGTTGCTTGGTTAAGAAATAGATTTAAGAAATAGAAAAGGGAAAAGAGATAAAGGAGAAATGGAAAGGAGGTAATCAGCCCAGGCAGCAATACAGCCCAGCTGGCCTGTTGCTCCCCTTCCCCCGCGCTGGCCCAACCGACCGACACAGCCCAGCAGCCACGGCCTAGCCGGCCAGCGCACCGGCCCAGCCAGTGAGCCACCAGGCCGGCCTTCCCCACATGCGAAGCCATGGCCCAAGTGGCTGAGTCGGCCCAACAGGCCACGACCGCCCGTGCGGGCCATGCCCGCACGCCACAGCGCCACGCGCCCGCGCTCACCGACAGGCGGCCCCCGCCTGTCAGCTTCCTCTTCTGGATGCCCGCGCGTCCCATCCGTCGTCCCAAAAATGGGAGCGGTGCACCTCTGCCGTTCGCTTGCGCCCGTGACTGAGGAGCTCGTGATGCCGTCCGTCCCGCTCGGCCGAGCTGCGCAAACCCTAACCCTAGCCGCGCGCATGCCCGACCGCCCGATTGGCACCTTCTATCCTCGCCGTCCGCCTCCCTGCCATGGTCGTCGGCTGGCTATAAATTGGAGGAGCACTGCCCTTAGGGTTTCCCCTGTGCCAGCCGCCATCCTTGCTGGCCACCGCTCACTTGCCCTAGCTGAGAAAGAGGAGAATAGCTAGGAGAATAAGAAGGCGGAGGAGAGGAGTGCCGGTGCCTGGAGCAAGGGAGCCGGAGCAGCTCGCCACGCCGCCCTACTCAGAACCACCGGAAGAGGAACACGGAGCGCAGCACGACCGCCATGATGCCCCGGCGCTACTGCCCTGCTTCTTCATCCTCAAGCCAGATTGGGGCAGAGCTCCACTGCCGCTGGTCGTCTGTGCACCGGAGGGACCTCGAAGGCCAGTACGTCTACATCGCCATCGCAGCTCAGCTTCGCCTTCACCGCGCACACCTTCTTCGACCCCAAGCTGGTGCTGCTGCTGCCTCAAAGCCGTCAGCACCACCGCGCGCAGGTGAGCACGCCCTTGCCCGCGCCATGGCCGCCGCTAGAGTATCATCGCCGTTCCCGCTCTCCTCTTCCTCTTTCTCGTCATCAACTCGACCGGGGTGTTCATCGTTAGCTAGAACGCCTATAGGGCAAGGTCTCAGAGCACAGCAATGGCCACAGTGGGGCCATGCAATTTTGCAGCCCTAGCCGTCGTGAGCTCATGGCCGTCGGAGTGCCGCCGTGGTGATTCTTCACCGCGCGCCCCCACGGAGCCTCGGTTAGTCGCGCCTTAGCATCCTTGAACTCCAAGCTGCTCAAATCGGTAGGAGGTGAAGAAGAGGAGGCTCCACGTAGTGCTAATTTGGGACTCCGCCATCATCGACGACTATCGCTGCCATCGCGTCTCCACTGCTATTCAAAAGGGCTCTGCTCAAATTGACGAGTTTGCCCTGTCCGCACGCTAGTGCTGTTTCTTGCGCACCAAAGCGCCCTATCGCCATAGCGCCGCCACCTCGCGCCACCATGGCGTGAGCGTCGGCCAGCTTAGCCCCGTAAGAATGCTGGTACCCCGTGTATGCCTTCGCCTTGGCTCCACAGAGCCGTAGCGCACCCCCGGGCCGCTCCCCGCGCACTCCAGCGCCTCGCTGTCATGGCCTTGCCACAGCCGTCATCGCCGTTGCCGTCGTCGACCGATTAGGAGGCCCCCTGTCTGATTGATGCACTGTTCTAGGCTCACGGCACCCCCACGAGTTCGTTGCGCTTGCTCTCCGCACGCTGTACCGCCCAGCAACCGCAGTCGCGCCGCTTGCCGTCGTCGTCGAGCGCACGCCGGCAAGCTCCCACACCGGCAGCATGCCACGACCCTATAGCCGCCTCTACCACACTCCCATGATGCCTTAGTCATCCCTCGGCCCTAGCCTGAGGCGCCAGCGCCGCCGTGCCGCTCACCGTCGGCATCAGCGCCGCCGTGCCTGTCATGCGCGGGAGGAAGAGAAAGGGGACAAATCCCCATCCCGTGTGGACCGCGTCCACAGGTCCACAAGGTGCCATGCAGGACCAAACTAGCACCAGCCACGTAGGCCGCCTGCCTTTGATTCACCATAGACTAGGCTCACGAAGACAAAAGCCATAGACCACGGCCCACTGCGGGTACAGTCACGAGCCGACACGTGTCCGGGCCGGGCCACCCAACCCAGCCCAGATCTGGCCTTGCCCAGGCCTGCTAAGGCTCAGTTGAGGCCCAGTCTTGGTTGACCGTTGACCGATCAACATTGACCGTTGACCGGTAAACATTGACCGTTGACCGTGGGGCCCACCTGTCAGTGACAGGACTGTGGGCCCCATATGTCAGCGACTGCACTAGCCGGACCCACCTGCCAGTGCTGTGACATCAGCACACACACTAGCACTATGCCACATCAGCTGGACCCACGTGCCACGTGGATCAACCAGATCACGCCACGTGTCAACCTCTGGTTTATCTAGTCCTTTTCTTTTTTAAAAAATGATTTAAACTTCGAAAATTCATAACTTCTTCATACGATCTCCGAAAAATATGAACCAAGTGTCTAAATTTTCATAAAAATGAGCTCTGCGTCATAGCCTTATGTATGATTGCATTTGGAGTTACTGGATTTCATTTGCTTCTTTATGATTGATCTATAGGGGTCGCTCCCGCGACCATTATGTCTCGATTTCAGATCCTACGAAGGAGTTGACTGAGGAGAAGGACTAGGAGCACTCCAAGGACCTAACAGAGGACTTGAGTGATAGCTATTCAGGTGCCACGTCCCACCCAATCTCGTAGATCCTACTACGCATGCAACATAATAGAATGCTAGTGCTCTACTTTATGCAATAATGCTAAGATATGCTATGATAGGATTGCATGATAGATTACTTGTATGCCTTTCCTTGTCGTAACCTTCACCCTACTCACCCACTTATAGGATAGACACGCTATGCAATGCTTGTTACTTGCTACTTATATTCCACTTGCATTATATTTGGAGATATGACGCAGATGGTGGACTTGGGTGGATTCGGCTCGGGATGCCAGATTTGGTGTTTGTATGGGTGTCTCTGGGTAATATAACGTGGGAGGGTTGTCTGGTGAGGGTTAAGTCAACTGTACAAGATCTACGACGAGCTTTTGGAGCGAGTCTTGCCGAGGGGGTGCGACCTGGGTACCCCTGTGATCTGAGTACTTGTGGCGGGTACATGGTGACTTGAGGAGATCCCGGGGTCGAGCGCCTTCATGGAACGAGGCCCCTGAAGCGAGATGCCATTGAGGCAGAGGGCACTGATGGCCCTGTTTGAGCAGATATCCTGTTTGGTCCTTCCCTAGGACCTGTTATCTCTTGAGGACCGGAACCACGGACCCCTTCGTACACACCACTCACCCCAGATGAACCGGGGACAGATGATTTCAGCTACCTAGGGTGGTGCCACTACTACTCGGAGTATGCAGTGTAGGAAGGTATGGGTGGAACCCCACACCCTTCTGAGATGTTCATGTGTCCTCCTCTGAGCATCGGCCCCTCGGAGAGCAGGAACATGACTTCACATTCTCAGCCACTCCAGGCAGGACTTGGGGTGTCCCAGGGTTGAGAGGTAGGGTGGAACCGCCATAGTTAGATGGTCATTTTGCTATCAGCCTAGGCGTTCATGAGTGCTAATGATGGTTATCTTATGGATGGTCGGCATTAGCCGGTTATAGGTGTACACACTCTGCAGAGTTGATTCAAATCTATATATAGTCTGCAGCCTCGGTATCGCTATTCCGTGACCTACGCTTCTCTTGAGTAGTGAGATGAGTCCCTTTTACCTCCTCCTGAGTGATGTTGTTGTTGTTACCCTACGGCATGATGGCCGATTAGGCATGGATGAGAGGGAGTTGTCCATTGCCGCCACGTGTGAGCGTGGTTGTTGAGTGAGCTGAGAGGATGATGGTTGATGGTATGGTGTTGTGGGATGGGAATGGAGTAAAACTCGATGAACTGTTATTATACAATATTGATGATACTTGCATAGAAAACTATAGCCAAATAAAAGGTCTCTTGATTATATCCAGTTGCATCCACCTACCACAAAGCATAAGCAAAGCATAGGGTGGGAGCCGGTGGCCAGTACAAATCGTACTGAAACTTATTTGGCAGGTGAGCCCGACTACGCCTACGGCGACGAGGGGCTCGAGGATTAGATGGTCTCGTGCCTACGCTCAAGATGGTGCAAGACGTTGCTTCCGCGATATCCCTCTACTTACGTAGCTGTTCTGGATGCTAGACACTCCGATGATCCCACCATGTGGTGATGTAATATTTCTGTAAACCCCTCTATTACATTCTTTTATTTGATGTATGGCTTTGTAATCAACTGTGATCAGATAATTGATGATTTGACCTCCTGGGCTATCATTTTATCCTTCATTCTGTGTATTTTCCCTTCACAGAAAATTGAGGATGTTTCAAATACGGTCTAGGCACCACGCCTACACAATATTTACCACTCACCCATCGATCTAATGAGCAAGCGCTATACACTATGCATAAACATAATTCTAATCCAACTATGCTAAGCATATAATCAAAGTAAACTAAGAACAATATAATTAAGAACTTAAGCAAATAGAGCAAAGTCATATCTAAAATATTAGAATAGAATAAAGTACTATTCATAGTAGCAAGAACAATGATGAATATTATAATGAAGTAGAAGAAATTACCAAGAACGATGACAGATCCGGACTCCAAGTTAGGTTTAACTCCCTCTAGATCTATTCCTATGTAGCTATGCTACTAAACTATGGAGCTCTAATTGATATGGTGGCTCTAGGGCTTCTCTGGAGTTGAGGAGGAATTCTCCAAATGAATTCTTGAATGAATCAGCTAATGAATTAGGGTTTCTCCAGGGGTCAGGGGCCCTATTTATATAGCCCCCTAGGATGCACCACAACCCTTGGATCAAACCGACCTATATAGATGGCTAGGATTTCTCCTCAAGGTCGGTGGAGGTAGGATCCGTGAGGTTGCCCCTGATTGGGCCACATGGCTAGGCAGCCACCCACGTGGCCTGGGCGCCCGCCTAGCTACCTCTGCCAGGTGGCCCCAGCTTTGCAGGGTCGCCTCCTCGAGTCTTCTAGAGTATTCTTGAGTTGCTGGATGAGATATTCTCTCTATGTAAATCTGACATGTGGACCTCTTTTGGTTCTTTTCCAATAACCCCCTGTAGAAATAGAAAATCACTAAAACTCGTGGAATTCTGTTAGTGTAACCCCTATAACTAGATGGTATTCATTTTTAACCCTTTCTCAGGTTATGTTGATGGTTAAAGACGATACTTAACTACTGTCAACAATATGGCACTTTGGATTAGGACCTTCCTGGCCAAGAACTACTTTGTGTAGTTCTTGACTGCTGCTGGGGTGCAAGGCCTCTAAGGGAGTTGACTGTAGAGATGTATAGTTCCTTCACCTCCCTCCCCACTCTCCTCTTTTGACCACAGCTGACATACTAGGCTGTAGGTTTTTGTGCAGGTTCTTTGGCTTACTTGTTGCTGTCCCTTTGGGGTTTTATTTTGCTGAGAGGGTGGCTAACTATTTGCTTTAGTATGTGGGATGGACAATATTTGGCCCTGATCTGTTGGGCAGAACCTGGTATTGTAACACAACACTTGAGGCCTCTGTTGGCTTCTGGTGGCCTCTGTTGGCTACCTAAATCCACTAATATGTTTTAGTTGCTATCTTATGTTGTCTTTGCACTCATCTTTTAGTTTGCACTAGTTTGGTTTGTTTATATTTGTTGTACTTGACTTGGTGGATGATGTGGGATTCACAATGGCCTATGATGCATAACTTAAGTAAGAGATGGCTGGCTTGTTTTTTTCTTGCTACATTCCTTGTTTCATGACTGCCATCAAGCCCTAGGGAGACATCCATTCAGCAGCAACACCAAGCTTTTGTTTGAGATGAGGGCTTTGAATGATGTCCCCTGGGGTTCCATGACAACCATGAGTTTGTATTTGGTTCTTATTTGTTCTTGTTTGCCCACTTCATTTGCTACTAGCCATCAATGACTTGACCTTGTATTGGGTACCTCCACCTTAATCCATAGCTGAGGCCTACATTTGAACAAATTGCCTGTGATGTTTTGATTCATGTCATATAACTGAGGCAAATGTTGTTAAGAACTATTGTTAACAACTATTGTACACTTCATTATGGCAAGGCAAGTATATGTGCTCTTGAAGAAGTGTGTTGTGATCCATTCATAAAACTGTTGTGCACTTGAACTTGTGTTGCTTATAAGCTGTTGTTCCTGGCGGTTGGGCCTTCCTGGTGGTTGAGGCCGTTGCCCAGCCTGGCCGGCCACCAAACCACGCCACAACATGGCAGTTGGTGGCGGTTGGGCTTGTGGCCCGGCTCCTAGGTGGCCTCCCAAACAAAATCTCGGGAGGGCCTTGCTAGTTTGGGCAATGGCACCAAACAAGCGAGGGTGGCCCAACAGCACCAGGCTGTGGCTGGAATTGGCCTGGTCGCTGGGCCGACTCCCCTTGGCCACCCTTCCAAACATGCCCCAAATAGCGAATACCACTAGCTAGTCGTGCACTTGCGCTTCATCCCAAAACTCCATATCCGTATTCTCAAAAAAAATCCACATTGTTCAAAAAAATCCATATATATGTAAATTCTAAACTTGTGATTTGTGAAAGTTTTGGTACTCTCACTGGCATCAACCCGTCTAATTATTTGTCCACAAATTATTTCAACATTTTAAAGTGGCCCCAACGCTTTACATTGTCAGTGGTTTTTGGGTCAGCTAGGCTCTGATGCAACATGAAAAAAGGCAATAAGATGGTGACTTACAAGGGCACATATCAGGTGAAAACCGGACCACCTATGCAAACTTAAAAACTTTAATTCTAGGCCACATGATGTTGATCCAAGGGGCACGGATTGGGTAATTTTGCACTTAACCGCTCACTCCTTATCATACTTCTGTAAAATCCCCCTCCCACTCCCCCCATGCGCCCCCTTGATCAGCATCATGTTGCCTAAATTCAAAGTTTCCAAGTTAGCACAGGTGGTTTGGTTTGCACCTGATATGTTCCCCACTTGCAAACTGTCAAATTAACCCATAGAAGAAGTCGATACATCATCTGATGAATCATTGAAGCTATAATCGAAACTCTACATCAGGTGAAAAAAGAGGCAGCTTTAGCACATGTTTTCTAGTGCGTACCCATCCTCTCAGGTACCATTGTTAGGAATCTTCAGTGCAAGTCAGGTATGTTTTGTACTCCCTCTCTTCGAAAGTTATGCATTGAAAAAGAAGAGGATAGCCGCCGCCTTCCTTGTGACTTCTCTAATGCGAGCCAAATTCAGTAGTTCTAAATTGTAAGTTGTTTTGACTTTTTGGTGCATGCATTTTGTTATGTATCTAGACAAATTATTATATTTAGATACATAGCAAAATGCATGCACCAAAAACGTCAAAGCAACTTACAATTTGGAACGACGAGAGTACTTGGAGATGTTGATTTCAATCCATCAATACTTACATGGATCAACATTTTTTATGAGGTTGTGCATATGTTTATGGTTGTATTTGTGCTATTCTCTAATAAATATCTTTAAATAAAAATATCACTAGTTACAAAGACATATAACTTATTGAGACTTGTAACTTTTGTAGAGTTACTCTCTGTCCAATTCCATGTGAACATTTATAAAATGTGAATTAGTTGTCCATAAATGTGTTCCATTAATTGCATATTTATGACCCCAAAACTTCTCCTATATTTATATGTAGGCCCATTTCTTCAAATTTAACGCTAACTTTCAATACGACGTGCTATCATGACTTCATGAGACCATTTGTGATTTCGGTGGTTGTGTGAGTAATATGGAATTTTTGGCCAAGATTTTTGACAAGTGTTATGACAACTTTCTAAAGATCTGCATTCATGATTAAGGACTTAGGCTAGGCAGAATGTAACATAGATGGTTAATACGAGAAATAACTTTAATATGCCTTCTTATGCAAGTGCTTCCCAGATTGTATACCTACTCAAATACAATTGTGTAAAAGCTGAACTATGGAAAACAACATTGGCCGGGTAAGCCGCGTCTCACCCCTCCCCTAACCTCACCCTCTGTTCAGTGATCAATTATCTCTCCTTTACCTGGATCAGTCCTTGCTCAAGAGTATCATGTTCAAGCTGTTCAGTATTAATATAATATACATATTAATAATATACAAACGCTAAGACTTAGGAGCTAGCTCTTGCCTCAAAACATGAGTTTACCTACTTGCAAGGTTGCTGTGTGAATGCTCCTATGATTGATGTGGCAGGCTTAGAGGGATGTGTTATTTGTGTTCTGAAGCTTTCTTTAGTTTCATCAGTGAAAGCTTCTCCAACTTGATTGGAATAAGATGTTTCTGAGCTGATGTTCAGTGGTAAACGCAATTTGTAACATGCTTTGTATTTTGACAGCCACTAAAAGAATCAGACAACCATGCTATGCTAATTATTGGCCATTGAATGATAAGAGCTTATACTTGATATATCTTGAATTTAATGATGAGCTCAGCAGCTTGATTACCCCGATTGTTTATTTTATCAGAAGGATCATTGTTTTCTTACTGCAAGTTTTTTTAAGCAAGAATTAATTATGGAAGTATCTTTTCTTGGTAGAGATAAGGGATGGATGGTTTACACTTTATTTTTAAGTATATCCTGAATAAAATCGTAGCAACGCACGGGCACTATACTAGTGTATCTAGTATTTTGGTGGCTACGTGAGTCATATATGTACCTAGTAATCCTATTTACTTATCACTTTAACAAATATTGTTTCACAAAATTGTATCTACGAAATTCATTAAAACACTCCAAACCTTGAATTAGAGAGAATATTCTCTCACCAAACATGAGCTAGAGCTATTTTCACTAAGGACTCATTGTAGCATGGGTAGAAAACCTTCCCTTACTCATGTGCAATTATGTTTGGGGATCACATTTGGATTATTTGAATTGCAGTCTCCATGTAAATAGTTGCAAAAAAATACAAAAGATAACGCCCCCTTGATGCCAGAGATTTAGGGCTTATTTGATTCTTGGGACTGGAGACTAGAACTATTCAGGGACAAAAGATCATGACATTAAGAAGAAAATAATCTAGCCTTTCTATGGACTGCTCAATAAAGCACAAAAGTTTTTTTTTCCGGTCTACTCCGAAACGATTTATTAAGAATATCAAAGAAGCAAGAAACTAATACCTTGGCAACGACTACTTTTGTGTACTCGCGATGAATATTGGCAAATTGTGTCCTTAGATCTATACACTAACCACACTGTGGTTATTATATTTGATATCGTTAGATAATTACACCAATTAGATCCGTACCTCGTGATTGAAATTGTGGATCGGCCGCTGGTCATAACATATGATGGTTTTATAGATAACAAAATTGACATGTACCTTTTGTTGTCAAAAGTCAAAACTCCACGTATAACGATGACTACATGGCTAAAAGGAGCATGGATGCATGGACATGCCTCCATTTGGAAACATAAATACAAATGCTGGCAGAATTGAAAAAGTTTGGACCCCACGAAACGAAATCACGTCAACATTATTGTTCCACGTTGATTTAGGAAAATGAGGGTAGCACCTTTTGACGACACGCAACCCAGCAGACTTGACGTGCTCCTGAATCCGTGATGGTATTGCTAGGCCAGCCCTTTTCTTTTTCAACGACACAATGAAAGCTTACTGCGCAACCAGAAATTTAATTAATAATAAATCGATAAAAAAATCAATTCCTTCCCTCCCCACGTCAAAAAGAAGCGGGCCGTACCAAGCCACCTACTCCCTGTCCTGCGGTCCACCGGAGCCAACTCATCTCAACTTCTCAACTCCCAGTAGAAAACTTCACCGGCTTGCCTGCCCACAGAAATTCCCCCCATTTCACCTTCAAAAAAAAGGAGCAAGGCTTGCTCTTCCGGAAATCAACGGTGGTGTCGGCCAGCTGAGCAGCTAGCTCCCCTGCCCCTCCTCCCCAGCGGCGGCTCGAATCCGCACAGGTCTCGCGACTCTTTCGCCACCGAAAGGAAGGAGGGCGGCGCGGCGGAGATGGTGGGCGGCGGCGGCGGGGGCGGCGGGACGCTGCGGCGGGTGGGCAAGTACGAGGTGGGACGCACCATCGGGGAAGGCACCTTCGCCAAGGTCAAGTTCGCGCAGAACACCGAGACCGGGGAGAGCGTCGCCATGAAGGTGCTCGACCGCTCCTCCATCCTCAAGCACAAGATGGCCGAACAGGTGACCGAGCTGGGCAGCTAGCCCCACGTTTTTCCTTTCCCCCCAAATAATGTTGCTGGGATGGCTCGCGGAAGCGTTTCTTTTCTCACTGATTCCGCGCTCAGTAGGTTCATGTCGTGGATTTTAATCCTTGCTATGCCGTTTCTGTGGACGGATTTCTCCTCGCTTTCTAACGGTGCCGTCGATGCTTCGCAAACTGTTGTACCATGGCTGCTTCTTTCGCATCTTTTTCTAAACATTAATAGCTGTACTACTATGTGATGTACAGCTGCACAAGCTAGCTAGTGGAATGGTAGATGTCCTGGAGTGACTTACCTTCGTGCACACGATTCTTATTTGCAGATAAAGAGAGAGATATCCATAATGAAGCTTGTCAGGCATCCCAATGTCGTTAGGCTACACGAGGCACGCTTATCTATCTCTTCCTTATAACCATTCTTTAACATCTTTCTTATCACTTGTCCTTTTTTTTAAAAAAAAAGTATCCGTGTCATCCATTTTGTTATGTGCAGGTTTTGGCAAGCCGGAAGAAGATATTTATCATTCTGGAGTTCATCACTGGTGGCGAGCTATTTGATAAAATTGTAAGACTGCTATGCTTTACCATTAACTGTCCCTTTCACTGTTAAATTTTTGATATGATCTAGGAAATTAAATATTAGTTCCATGCATTTGTTGCTTAGATTATATGCCTGTCACATTCCATCTTGGATGTTCGATTGCCACTTTTGCTTTAACTGTAAGAGGGCAAATTCATTGGACATGGAAGAGACACATATTACCCTCAGAGCCATTGTATTTAATTTATATTTGCAAAAAAATGAACATGTCACTATATGGTGCTTTTGTCCATCAATTGTGGATGGTATTTGTGGTTTTGATTCTAATTCCATCGAATGTGTTATTCTGACATATATGTATACTAATCAGAAGACTTGACTTTGAAGACGTACTTGCTCTATCGGACTTTATCTTACTTTTTTTAGATAATGGAACAAGGTTCCAGCCTCTACCATGGACTTCATCTTACTTAGGTTCAAATCAAACAATATGTTTACATGAAAAGGAAGCTAATGACACTGAAACATGTGATTTTTAGATTCGTCATGGGAGACTCAGTGAAGCAGATGCACGCAGATACTTTCAGCAGCTTATTGATGGTGTTGATTTTTGTCACAAGAAAGGAGTCTACCATCGAGACTTAAAGGTGAACATTGGATAGAGCAAAATGATTGAGTATGCATTTCATGGTTTTTGGGATTGTTAATCTAGTTTTACATGCATGCAGCCCGAAAATCTCCTCCTTGATTCCCAGGGCAATCTTAAAATTTCAGACTTCGGACTGAGTGCATGGCCTGCTCAGGTGTGTATCTTTGTGAAGCTTCATTATACCTTATTCTTTTGTTCCCTTCTTATGATGCTTAGTGGGTCAACTGTAGGGATCTTCTCTTCTACGTACGACCTGTGGGACCCCGAACTATGTTGCCCCAGAGGTACACCTGAATCATACACTCAGTTCTTTAAGAATTACTAAACCTGCCACTGAAACAAAGTGGTGATGTAAGATATAACTTCTCCGCCTTAAGATGTTAGTACTTATAGTGCTTGTATGTGGTACCCAACTACCCAACATTAATACGACGAATATCCTTTATTATATCTTTGTTGTTTCGATTTGAAAAAAAAGTTAATTTTGCCACTTGAATAAGCATCTAGCAAGTGGGCTGATAAAATGCCATTTTGCTTTGTGTTGTGTCACGATTTTATTTAATGTGGAACATATCACCTGCAGGTAGGGAGTTTAAGTGATGACTCACTGAAATAACGGAAGCCACACATGTATCTTTTATTCTATTTACCAAACTGTCCAAATAAAGGAGATCACAATTTTTCCTGTTCTGTTAATGATTGTGTAGAGAACTTGTAGATTCGCTAACTTCTACTCATTACAAACATCTCTTTACTGCAAACTAGACTCTTCTAAATATAGATAACCAATAACTATCTACTCTTTTCATGATAAATTCAGCTTCCTTTACATGAAAAATATTGTGCTTACTGTGCCCACATGTTCACGGGACCAGGTTCTCAGTCATAAGGGATATAATGGTGCCCTTGCTGATACATGGTCATGTGGAGTTATTTTATATGTATTGTTAGCAGGTTATCTTCCATTTGATGAAGTGGACTTGACTACCCTTTATGGAAAGGTTTGGCTCTTAACTACAAGCCAACAACTCTTTTGAGATTAGGCACTAAAAAAAGGAAGTATATACATTATTTTGTTAATGCTACAGATCCAACGGTTTGACACTCACTTCTTATGAAATAGAGAAGAGGCTACCTGTGGGCAGTAGCACAACTACAACTTGGCATACATAAACTCCTTACTTTGCTTTGTAACTTGTGTCTTGTTTAAATTCAAAGGAAATAAGCATAGGCCCTTTAGAACAGATGTTTGTATAAGAGTGCTTCTTATTGCCTTTTGCGGCTGAGCTTTATATGGCTATTTGTTGCTTTCACCCTTTGTATTCGATTCCATATATATTTTCTGGTGGTTTTAACAAGAAATTTTATCTTAGATAATTGATTGTTCTTGTGGAAAGAAATTTCTATATCTTGCTGCCTTCTTTTCTTAATGCAGATCGAGAGTGCACAATATTCATTCCCAACCTGGTTTTCAGGTGGTGCAAAATCACTGATTCGTAGAATTCTTGACCCAAATCCAGAGACGGTAAGTTAAGCTCGACAATATGGAAGAAACTTGCTAAGCTGTACCTTATCATGATATAGGGCATATTATTATGCTGTTAACTTTCTCCAGCACAGTGTATATCCCTGCAGATACTAAGAACTTCTTTGTTAAGGTTATAACTGTAACATGTTAGCATGATGCCATAAGGCCTGCTCAACAAGTACAAGCACAACTACTGTTTTCTATGTCACATCTTGCCAATTTTATTCAAGCTGGAAAGTTATAGGAGTTTTCATTATTACCAATATAAATTTTTGTCCTTGGTAGTAGGCTAATTCTTGTATTTTCAGTAATGTCCTTGATCTGATCCATATACCATTTAATGGGTGGAGTTACAAGCTTGTTACTTGCTGGTTTCTTATCTATGTAAATGGAGTTGGATGAACTGTCTTGTTGAAGTCTTGTTCTTAATTTTTTTTACGATAGTCCATGACATGAAGACCGATGTATTGTGATTATAAGTATATAATATAACCATGTGTGGACTGTATACCTATTATAGCAGAAATAGGACTTATAAGGGCACTACAACACACATATTACGAGGTGTTCAGCAGGCTTTGTGCCACCAGGCATTGTGCCACCAGGCATGATAAGTAGGCATACCAGTTCCATTTGGAAGCAAATGGCCTATTTCATCAGGTCATCTTGACTTTGTTAATTTTTATTGCTTGGTTTGATTCCACTTTGTTATTGTTCTTTTTCCTGGATCCATTTACGATAACTGATAGGGGAGGGGAGGCACTTAAAAAAACAAATGTTAAGTTAAATGAACATGAACGATCCTCCATATAACGTACAACTATACAAGGGCATGAAATGTTTAATTGTTGCTACAATATCTGGTGTTTTGTTGATCATATATGTTTTCTGACATGGAACAGCGAATCAGGATAGAAGAGATCAGAAGCGATGAATGGTTTCAGAAGAATTATGAACCTATCAAAGAAATAGAAAATGAGGAAGTCAATCTCGATGATGTCAATGCAGCTTTTGATGATCCTGAGGTATAGACCTTCTCGAATTCATTTGCCAGGGAAATGTTGAATTTAGACATTAGACATAGTATGCAATGCAATTAAATCTTCATCACTTGGTTCCAGTAAAACCCTGGCAAAATGTTCCATTTGTGAACCCTACTCGCTACTCATAAGAAAAAACTGTGTGATTGTGGATACTCAAACAATGATTGTATTTGTGCAGCCGTGCATTCTTGAGTTTTGTGTACTTATGTACTTTACTTAGTCATAGAGAATTGTTAGACAACACTGTTATCAATCAGACATTTTTTTCCATTCATTGATTCCTTCACAATTGTTGCGTTAAAAGACCAAAATACATTAGCCACATGCTGGCCCCCCAGGTCATCCTGACATATTTTTAAAGGAGATGCTATATAACCTTGTAGGGAAACATCTTAGTTTGAGACAATTTGTGCTTAGTTTTAGCAATCCTACCCATCCAATAATACCACTTTACTCCATCTTTGCTTGGCAGAAGAAAAATCCTTTAAGTTCATTCAGTAGTTATACCCTAATATCAAGAAGTGTTATAGAACCTCTTTTCATGTGTATATGTTTATGATAACTGTAGCGGTTTGTATGATGTTATGCTTGGGGTTAGAAAAAAGGAGTAACTGGCATTTTATGGCAAATTGTTTTAGTAGAAATCTTGGATAATTTTTTATGCAGCGTCTAGCTACTGTTAATCTGATATTATCTAATAGTTTTCTTTCTTTTCTTTGTGTACCTCATTAGCAAATATGTGTGATAGCTCTACCATCTGTAATGTCAACTCCCTCCCTTCCCACTCATTTCTAAATTCTAAGTTTAAGTTTCCTTATTCTAGGGACACAGTCATAATTTTGAGTTCATGAGCTAAGTAATTCGAGAAAGTAATGCATAAATGGCATCTTCATATGTTTACCAAGGTGTAATTGTAGTTTACAATAGCATCTCAAAACAAGGTTCAATAAAGCATCAACTCCCTTGTCATCCTTGGTGCTTGAACCTTGTGGATTCATCATACTAAGTGTGCATTTGATTGTGTTTCTCCAGACTTGGCTAGAGCCTTACTGCTTGCTATCTCCTACCTCCTCGCTTTTGTGCCAGTGTAGTGTGTTTTTTTTGGTTGGGTCGTTTCATTCTTTTGTCATAGGTGAGTCGGTTTGTTAGTAGCATGGTTTTTGTGGTGTTGGTGTGTTGTTTGTGAGGGTTCTTTCCCTTGTTTTCTTCTTAATATAATGATACAAAGCTTTCCTGCGTGTTCGATTAAAAAATGTCTCCATACATATGTATACAATTAATAGCGCTCTACCCGAGTACCCCTCATAGCAGCCAAATGGAACACCCAGCCACTTGAGAAACAAAAAGATCCTATGTAGAGGAGAAAACTCCTACTCTTTCTGAGTATGTATTGTGTTTGCCATCACCATGCACATTGTTAATTATATAGATTTCTTTCCGGACATTGTATTTTTGCTGAATCCCTTGTTTGCCATCGTCATTGACACATGTGGGAAAAATGTGTCATTGGGACATTGGTAGCAAGGGATTGCAAAACTTTGTCTAAATTTCTTTCCGGACATTGTATTTTTGCCAATCCCTTGTTTGCCATTGTCATTGACACATGTGGGCAAAATGTGTCATTGGGACATTGGTAAGGGATTGCAAAACTTTGTAGTGGCAAATATTTGATTGTAATGTTTCCTGTCTGCTTTGCCACGATCTTCCTGACATACATTAGGTACCTTTCAGAACTTGCGATGCCATTTTTTCCCCTTTGTTTTGTATTGAAGAAATTATTAATTGAAATAGAAAGGTGGGTGAGGTGATAACTGACATTACTGATGAATTATTCCATTGTTCTACTTCTAAACCTATAATAAAGCACTGTTTTGTCGTTAACTCTGGCACTTTATCTGTATTATTATATATTTATTGTTTCTTTTTGTAAATTTGTTTTATGTGATTTCAGGACGATACTGAGGAAGCATTTGAAGATGAAGCAGGTCCTCTGACACTTAATGCATTCGACCTAATCATTCTTTCACAAGGATTGAATCTTGGAGCGCTATTTGATCGCAGACAGGTAGGATGCTTGCAGTTTTACGCTGATTAATATTGACAGAAATAGTTCTATTAATAAAATAGTTGTAATATAAATTCTCAGATGTGTTTGTGCTCTTACCATATGCATTTGTGCTGTGTAAACAAGAAAATCTTGTAGCTTCTTGTTAGTAAAGTGAAAAGTAAAGACCTAACGCTAGTCTTGAGTTATATTATATCTTTTGCACTCTTGTGTTATAGAGATAACACCAATTATAATTTATTTCAAATTAAAGTTCAATCGTCGGTGAAAAAGTTGAACAATGATAGCTCATGTTGCCAGTAGAAAGAAATATGTCTTCACTAGTTCACTGCCTCATTATGTTACCTTCCCAAATCTTTTAAAAGATATTGATTGTAAAATATTCAAAAAATTGATTGCCTGTGTGTTCTAAAAGGATAACTATTTCTGCCTGGGCGAACAAATGCTATTAAGATAGCCTTGCACCTGAGGTACCACCCCTCTGACAACCTGTTTGTAAGCGTTCAAGAACTGGGTACTCACTTTTATGAGCATTTTAAGCGGTGATTCGATGGTTATTGCTGCAAACATTTTATAATATTATTTTTTGTGTTTTTTCTTGTTAAACTTAATAATTGCTTGCCCGACAGGACTATGACAAGCTTCAAAATAGATTCTTATCACGCAATCCGGCAAAGGTTATCTTGTCAAGCATGGAGGTTGTTGCGCAATCAATGGGGTTTAAGACACACATTCGCAATTATAAGGTAAGGTTTGTTTTCCCTTGACATGCAAATCTTCTGGCATTAGATTTTGACAGGCAAGGCTATTCTCTGTTATTTGGTCAGTTGTATCTTTGTTTTGATTTTTGCATATAGTGCAGGGTGTTAGACTAAGTTTGTGCACACTCCATTTGTTTCCATGCACACTCCATTTGTTTCCATGCAAGACAATTTTATCAGGAGAATTTTCTTTTGTGATTATCATGTTACAAGTTATTTTTGGCTGGCACTACTGTGGAATTTTGTTTCCTTTTTCACTAATTGCTTTGCTATAATATTCAGATGAGGGTGGAAGGTTTGAATGCCACCAAGACTAGTCATCTCTCAGTTATGGTTGAAGTGAGTCTTGCCTTCTCTTTGTGCTCAAGCATATTATTGTTTGAACTCTATGTATACCATATGCCAATTTTTCTCAATTTCTATGGTTTTAGGTTTTCGAAGTTGCTCCATCAATCTTCATGGTAGAACTACAAAGAGCAGCAGGAGATTCTTCAGAGTATAACACGGTCAGTGCATTTCTTTTGCACTTCTCACTCTTTTCATATGATTGCAACTGATTATTGGGTTACCTAAAACTCTGTGCAACCTGATACATCCAAGTGGACAGATTACATTGGACAGTAATGCCTGTAATGGTGCGATGCTGATGCTTGTTGCACAGATTAACTTGTAAAATTGTAAAAGTACAAATAGACCTATTTAATAGTACTTTTGATCCGGGACATTCTCAGCTAACTCTGCACCTTTCCTCGTATCACAGTTCGTAAATAACTACTGCAGCAAATTAGATGATATCATCTGGAAATTTCCAGCTGAGAAGGGAAAATCAAGGATGCCCCGGTTATCAAAGGGCTAATTTCTCCCCATCATCCATCATTTGTATGTCATTTTCCTCCTCATGCCTGTAACATTCATTTCTGATTTCTCCAATGGTTTCAGGTCACATCTATAATATAGTGCTGTGTATTATCGATTATTGTGGACTTGCAATTGGGTTCTAATATTCTAGCTTTAGCACTTCAAGTAGTGTATGTTTGTGTATTGAGAGTCCCCATGTACAAAGAGGCCCTTCAAAATAGAGGTTTCGGTACCTCGATTCCCTGTGCAAAGTTTTCATCCATGTACTAGACTATGTATATCTGTATATTTAGTCGAGAACATTAGTTTTTTAGACATCGCACCGAGGTATCATGTGTTTGTGGAGCTGTATCAAATGTTGTTTCCTAGTTATTCATGTGCATGGAATGCAATGTTGATCCTAAAGTAGCATGAACCTGTTGCTCGATCCTGCTGTGTTTCTACATGTTGCAATGAAAGTGTAGCATCGCTGTTCATGTGACTTAAACCAGTATTCATAGTCGATTCTCTGGTGTACCAAAATTCAGAGACAATCAAACTCATTCAAAAGCACAACTAAATGATTCATCAATTGAAACATTGCAATTTACATCACCATGGTTGTCACAAACAATACTGGAGCTTAAGCTTTTTTCACAACAACAAACTAATGTTACATTATACAACGACCAAAGGATCAGAAATCTAAGTCACGGGCACAGCACGCGACCTCAGTCTATGCAATCTCTTGGACAATGTTGATGCAAGCTTCTCTTTCTTTTTTTTTGATAAAAGAAGAATTGTATTATATGATAGTGAGGTACATCAAGATATTACAGGCACTCTGGATTATAAAAAAATACTCACCCTGTGAATAGCATAACATAAAATCTAACTCGTTAACTTTGCAATGTGGATGACCGCACAGACAAACACTCGGCAACGAAAGACGACTTGAGAACAAATGCTCAACAAATGACGGCCAACATTCATGTAGGTGGAATTAAGGATCTTCTTCTTTTTTTTGGTGTCTTCCTTCTACTTCTTTGTGCCACCAAAGATTAAGGAAGACTGATCTGAAAACTGTTCTTTCTAGTCCTTCACGATGGCCAGATCTAACCACAGCAAAACAGAGAAGAGACTGGAGAAAATTATTCCATGGCGGCGACATCATCTCCGCCTTGATGTTGCCATCCGAAAATAAAAGTCTTCATGCCGTCATATCGACGAAGATGCTGACGCAAGTCATCGCCAACTTTGGCAGCAAACCATGAGCGGCCTTGTTTGGGTTGCATGTGAGCTCAAAGTCCGTGGACATGCAGGGCGAGCTCAAAGTCGCTCGTCTGTGGATATGCATGGCGAGCTCAAAGTCTTAGATCTTGACAATGCAACCCTTTGGCCCTCGCCGTAGTCGCAGACGAGGATGCAATAACGAGAGCGCTTTTTAGTACCAAATAAGCATGAAAATGATTACATAGAAATTCACACAATTTCAAGTTAGACACCATAAGATAGACAACGATTTTAGAAAATTCTAAAACTAGTTAGTAATTTTCCAAGATAAAACAAAATTTTGTATGGAGCTTCTAAGATTAAACAAGATTTTAGGATTTTTTTTAAAAGCATTATTTTCCATGTAAAAATATTTAGATGTTTTTTGAAACTTTATTTTTATTCTTTTTAGATTTTTTAAAAATGTTATAGTTTGATATACCTCTCTAAACTTTTAACTTAATTTATTTTCCTGTGTCATGGTGCCACATCAGCAAAACAACTATTAAAACAAACTAAGATGCACGAACAAATGGTTTTAAACCAAAATTGGTTTTATAGTTCATGGGTGAAAATCAAATGAAATCAATAATTGAGGAAGGTAAATTAGATTTTTTTTAATGTAAAAGAACAAGCGCCACTTGTGGTTAAAGAGGCCAAGGGGATCACAAGAGAACCAAATCCATGACTATTTTGGGTGTATTTGGGACTCTTTCGCTCTATCTTTTCCAACTCCGTTCCCAATTTTACTGGCCAAACAGATACGATCCCATTAGCTCTACTTAAAAAAATGGAGGTTATAAAACACCTAAAGATGTACTCTAAAAACTCTAGTTTTTCTTTTTAAGTTGCTCCACGGTATAGTTTTTTTTTTTTCTTTTTTTGTGAGAATGCTCCACGGTATAGTTGGTAGAACAGTTTGTGAAGCAATTCTAGACATACCCTTAGTGCTGCTACACCTTCCCAAAACAATTGATGTTTTAAGTTACTCTAAGTCAAACCATTTCAAGTTTAACCAAATTTATTGAAAAACTTACCATTGTTTATCTAAGGATTATTCGATGTATCATGAAATACATTTTATAGTGTACCTATTTGATGTCGTAAATATCAATTTTCGTTTCTACAAATTTGATCAAACTTAAAATGACTAGTAAACTTAAAACATCAATTATTTTGGACAAAGGGAGTAAGCTGCAAGTGGGAAAAAAAGACCATCTCACTTATAAGACTAGAAAATGAGCTTATGAGAATGTGAAATGCTAGCACGCATAAGTTGAACTGCATTTTGCATAAAAGTATATTACCAAACTATGCAATTTTCAATAGTAAGCTGCCCACAAAAGTCAAATGAACTGAATTAAAGAGAAGGTTCAACCGAATCGAGGAGAAACATCCAAGTCTGCACACTTCTTGTAATTAGCTTGGAGGGGAACATCTTCACTGGCAAAAATGTCCTCCCACGCCCATCTAGTTGGAACTTGCAACAGCAGAAACAAACAGCTCTACAATTCTTGTTTTGAACCAAAATATATCTGCATCTCAAAACAAAGAAAAATAATGTGGAATGGTTGGCGTCGTTTCCTTTCCTATACTAAATGCAAGGTACAAAACAGTGCCCAGAGTGAACCAAGTTTGAACAATCCTAGCATACATCGAGTAGCCTCAGCTGGATTGCCTCTACAAATTGTCTGCATACCCATAGATGAGCAATTCCAGACCTGAATTCTTGACAGAATAAATGCCCCAACAGCTGCTAAACATCATAGGTATGATTTGATGTAACAAATGAACAGCCTTGTCAGTAGTCATCTTTCATCAAGCATTGGCTAACTCATTGCATCAGGTGAAAAAAGATGAGATGTGCACAGTGCACTGTCAGAAATGTGATGTAGCTCGATATAGTGAAGGCAACTTGTGATGCACTGCTTGGACTTGTCTTTGTTTTGGTTCGGCAGGCTTTGTACTTGGACTTGGATGCTTTGTTTTTTCCCAGCTTCTTTTAATGAAATACATGCAATGCACATTCTTGAAAACCTTACTGCTTGGACAACTTCTGTAACTGATGAACAATTAGTAAGAAGCATCTCTAATCTTTTGGTACATCCTCCTGTATATGGTTGCTCCTTCAAGCTCTGCATGGATTTCTCGCTCTGTCCGGATTCCCATTGGGTTGTCCAGAAGCCATCCTTCATGGTCACACTGAAGATCTTGATCGACATAATTAACATGTGCCAAAATACCAGAGTACCCATCAAACCTTTCTCTCATGTCTACAGCTACTTCCAGCACATCAGATTGCATGAAAACCTAGTATCAATAACTGAGATGTTAGCTTGAAGAAATGGAGGACATGTGTGCTGACATGAAGATGATAGACACATGAGAGATCACAGCAGTAAAAACTAAAATGAAGTACATGACGAAAACTGGCCTTAGTTCAAAATTAAAATGCATGGAAAATGAAGTACATGACGAAAACTGGCCTTAGTTCAAAATTAAAATGCATAGCATGAATGCATTAGATTATCTTGATTTAACTATCACCATGCAATGCATAGAGCCTGCACCATCAGTATGAGTAGAGCAAAGATTATTACAGCATTTGGAAGTAACTGCTTCATGCCTTCGAGATTAGAAAGACAAAGCTTGGAATACAGAATTGCCATACCCGTCCGCCTAAACAGAGATTCTTTGTGATTGAATCGACCAATGGTTGCTGCAGAACTCTTCTTTTGTGATGTCTCTTTTTGAAGTGTGGATCAGGACACTAAAAAACCAGCAAATATACATCAGAAATCTCACTTCCATTTCCATAACATCAGGAAATAACAAAGCATTGAATTAGAATAGTTATCACCGAGCTGACAGATATAACTAAAGGACTGAAGCAGCCAGCCACACTCACCAGTATTGAAACAAGTGACAAGGGACCAGGGTATGACGATATGATTTTCTGAAAAGATACCGTTGCATTTGCAAACATAAAACAGCTGTGAAAAGAGAATAATTTCAAGTGCTGTTACATTACTGCACCGGTAAGAAGAGCAAGTGCCGAATTCGGATGTCAGGCAACTTACACATTCATAAGCCCCAATTCATTCACCCAGAACTGTGCCCGCTCCACCAACTACATAAACAGAATAAGTAGAACATCACGAAACTATAACGTTAACAATCCAACCCAGAAACTAAACAAGCTGAAACCTTAAAACCAATTAAAACCTTTTGGCGGATTTCTAACCCAAGGTAGTTCTGCCTCTTGCCAGAATTCTTCGCGTGCCAAATCAAGAATCTCCCACTCCCTGGACATCAAGATTCCCTGAGAACATCCTTCTACAAGCAACCGTTACAACGATAAAACTAAATCAATGTAGCACTTGCACACCGCAGCCGATGTCGACCATGAGGGGAAGCAGGGGGTCGTCGAACACCTCCTTCCACTCTGGTGGCTCCGTGGGCTCCTAAGCACCGCAAAACAGAGCACAAATTAGCAGAAAATACGAGTGCCTGTGCTCGCTTGGCAGTCTTGAAAAAATGGGCGAGGGATTAGGAGTGCTTTACCGAGAAGGATGAGCTGAGCGGGTTCACGTGCTGCCGTATGCGCATGTGATGGCCCCTCTGCGTCCAGAAATGGATGAGCGGTAAGACTGGTATCGCACCGGGGATAGGGACCAAGAGAAGAAGGGTGGCGACAAACGTTGGGGTACAGGGGCCGGAGGTTGAGGTCTGCGTACTCCTTGTCCACGGCGTCGGGGCTCTGCGCAGCGGAACACCGAGCCCGGGACGAGGGAGGGCGGCGGGCGGAGGGGAGGCGGAGGCGGCGGCAGCACAGGGTGGCCGCAGCCGTCCAAGCCATGCTGCGCTAGGGTCTCTCGGGCCTCGGCTGCCGCTGCCGCCGTGAAGAAAATTGGATATTTGCCACACACAACAATGTCTTTTTTAAAAACTACCTTTTTTATTTTCCTGTTTAGCAGGTTTTTTTTAACAACTTCCATATATTAATTAAGTTACAACAGCGATACATATTCACCTTTAGAAAAGGTGAATGAAAGATTACAAATCCTGAAAATAGTAAACGATGACATCACCAAGGTCGAGTAGAAGCTCGGTTGACGTCCCAGGTTGCTCGGAACCTGCGAGACGTCGATGCGGTAGGGCCTCGCTGCTAAGAGCTGAGGTAAGGGTGGGCCTCCAATTCCTTGAAAAGAGAGTATCTTCGACGACTGTAAGAACATAACGTTGAAGGAGAGTATAGGTCGATGGAGCCCTGTGGAAGGCGGACGATTCTGTTTAGCAGGTTGAAAGACGGTAGGATGAGCACTAGCCTTGAAAAAACTATCGTATTAGTGTTGGGGAGGCCCATAGTGCTAAGCGCGGGCACCTAACCTCAGCGGAAGAGAAAGGAACCCAAGACCCACGAACACTCGACGGGGAGGGCATAAGGTCGTGCCCTATGGCTAGAGCGGACGAATCTTGACATAGGCATCCAATGATAAGCCATCCTCGACGGCTTCGCTTCGCCCGATCTCATGGAAGTGGGTTGGACGCACGAGAAGGATTCTTGTTCCTACACGTAGAGGAAACGACACGATTTCTTGGCCCTTGAGCCATGTACGACGGCCAACCACACGACAGTGATGGAGGAGCCCACTGCATCCTACAATCCCAGGCACAGTTGCCAGCGGCTCCTGCCCTCTGGCACAACAATGAGCCAACCGTGACCACCATGACTCCCAGAAGAAGACGTTGCTGCAAAGAAAGTTGTAACCGGCGGTTTCCTGATAACCAAAAACTTGTACTCCATGGCCCCTCCTTGCCCTATAAAAGGAGGGCCATGACCTCCCAGCAGGGGATCTGGAATTTTCCCCTCCGATCCTTTGGAATACATCATGAACTCTTAGATGATAAGATTCCATCCGATCCATTGATTCATATGAACATCCTTAGTTCATCGAGTACTTCCTTTTTTCTAGCCATACACACACAAAAGCTCTCTCATACTCTCTACTCTCTCTCTCTTGATCGAGCTTTCCTTAGAAGCTCTCTTTCGATCATAGCTTATAACCCCCCTATTATAACCAATAAGAGCGGGCAACCCACCAGCCTGAAATTGGACATGGGGCATTCTACCCGAACTAGTATATTCCCTTGTGTCTGCCTAGCTCTACCATTTGTTAGCCTAAACGCGCTTCTAACAATAGTTATTGTCGGTCGTTATTCGAAACACCGACAACTGGTATAAATGTTTGCTACATACCAGTACATTATGAATATAGTAGTATAAATGTGAAACTCATATCTATTATTATTTAGAGGATATTTTAGGTGATATTATCCCATTTGGTCCAACTAGTGAGATAGTTATTATCAAGAGGTTCAGCTAACAATTAGCTATTTTATTGGTTGCACCTGTTTGGATCCAAAAGAGATATAACTATTAACAAGATAGCTATTATCTGTAGGGATCCAAACGGGGCCTTAATTTCTAAGAAATTTCAATATTTGGTATTGAATTAATGTGCCTTACTTCTTTTTTTAATTACACAGTACAATACAAACATTAACACTCACAACACACGCACATTAATCCCTATGAAAGCGTGCATGCTTACATGTCTTTCAAAATTTGATATTTATATGTAAATTCTTTCAATTAAGGTGTTCTTCTCTCTGCTTTTGTCGGTTCCTATATCATCTTCTTATTTTTAGGTAGGCCACCTAAAGGTATAAAATTTTCCTCGACCTTATGTTTAAGCATGTTGGAGAACATGGCATGCCGGCCCGCAATCGTGCCTGCTGCAATTGTGCACTAGACTGCTTTGTGACTATCTACGCGTCATGCCACCATGTCTCTCACCAATCTGCTTGTGTCACCACCACCACTGCCCCACCATTCCACCACGATCGCACAAACCTATATCACCCACCCACCACCCTTGGCCATGAGAAAGGCGTAGTGAAGACGGGCCGAATCACTCTCTCATACAGGTGTAACCTGATGCAAGCCGTGTCAGTGAAGAAGATCTCCTACAGCCTTGTGTCTCCCATGGATCGTTGGCAAATGCCGAAGATGTTGCCGCCATGACAATGATCCTTGCATAGCGCTGTTTTATCATTTGATGTGGTGTGACGTTTGGTAGCGAGTGCTAGGACCGACGAGCAGGTGAGCACCGAAGGTACTTCTCAATGCTAGAGCAGTTACGACAGGTGTACAGGGGACTCGATGCTGGCGACGAAGAATAGAAGAGAGAAGACATTCCTAGAGAGGAGAGGGGTTGGTTTAGGTGAAAGGCCCATTTGGGTTTATGGTAATTGAGTGCCAATACTGTAAGAAAAATGGACCCTTTGCCCATTTAGTTTGGATTTTGGCTAATGATCAACTGACTATTTGGACTAACATCATTTGCTAGTATGTGTTTACATAGATAGTTCAAAGGGTGCAAAAGTGGCTTTAACTTATAGGCAAAGACGCAAAGTGATGATTTAGATGATCAACACCTCAAATAAGAGAGTAGAAGCGGAGTACATGCTCTATCAAAGTAGACCTCTTGCCATCGACACGATTGAGTCCTGAAAATAGCCTCTTGCCATCGACGCAATTGAGTCCCTAAACATATGCATGCACCTAAGTAGGAGGATATAGGGACACTGTCACATCCTTGGGGAGGCCATGGTAGGTGCGAACGCACTACTGGAGGCCTACATAGTTAAAGAGAAAGCACACGGAGGCGATCATGTGGAAGGAGACAAGGTCAAAATCTGCGTGGCACATTCACAATGCCATTCAGCAGATCCTAGTGCGCCCTAGTGTCAGCCCTAGGGATGGCAAGAGCTGCGGCAGCCAAGGTGAAAGGTCCCTATGTGGTTTTGGTAATTGAGTGACAACTTTTGGGTGGACTAATGTGTTGATTTGAGAATACATAGGAGATTAGTCCATTGACATGTGATGTTGAAGGAGCTCATTGCATATGAGACATGACATAGAGTCATGTGACAGAGATGGAGAAGATTGAGATGAGGCTTGACTCGATGGATCGGTTGGATGTGTGAAGGGCAAGTTAAGGCTTTAAAGTAATGGATCTAGGAGATGGTGAATCTTGAGCAAGACTTGGCACCGATAGACCGACTCAATAGTGAAGAGCAAGTGAGGTCAAGATCGATGGACCAAGAAGGTTGCATGATGCTTGAAGTAGATCATATCATTTGGTGATCATGTCGTGCATGTGTTGCATTGGAACATTGGAGAAATACAATGGAAATGGAAATGCGTAAGGCAAAGGTTTAACATATGACATTTTATTTCATCGGTCATGAGGAGTGTAGAGAAGTTGATGACCGGGTTTAGCTTGATAGTCGTACTATCAAGAGGGGCAAACTTGTTTGCATATTGGTCATCTAGTGCCACTTGAGCGATCTAACATTGTGACGCTAAGATCTAGTGGTGTTGTGAGAGCAAGAGAAAATCCTTTGAAAATGATTGTGAAAATGCTAACACACATGCACATGGTGATGTACACTTGGTGGGGTTGGCACATTTGCAAAGGTGGAGGTGTTTGCAGGGTACCGCTCATCCCTCCCGCCTCACAAACTTGGCGGGACTCGGCGCTTTCGAGAAAATGATATGGCTATTTTCTATTACGTCGGATGCAAAATGTTGTTGAAAACATGCTAACTCTCGGTTTCAAGTTGGTATACTTGTTGGGTAACATGGCGGAGAAGGCTTGGAAACAGGTGTTTTCTTAGCTCCGGACACTGGCTGGTGCGTCCGAATGGTTGCTGGCCATTGAGCTGAGCTGGTGTGAGTGTCAGACACTGCGAGGACACGTCTGGAGGCAAGCGCTGGTGCTGGCCTACGCGTCTGGAGCTACCTGTTTGAACCGATGGGTTGGGTGCAAAAAAGTTGAACAATGCGGATGCGAGTGTCTGGACGCGTCCGGAGGCCCCGAACGCGACTCAGAGCTGCCCATCTTCTGCACCGAGCACCGGACGCGGGCTTATGCATCTGGAGGTCATCTACTGACGTGTCCGGCGATGGTGTTTCTGCTGGCCCGCGTGCATAACGGCTAGTTGTGGCCTTTGGGATATAAATAGAGGGGTGGTCAGCCCTTGGACGTGGCTGAGCACCTTGGGGACTTTGTGTGCTTGCTTGGAGAGTGCTTGGAGCCTACTAACTCATATGTGCTTGATAGTCTTCATCCGATTGAGTTAGTGAGTGATTCTAGTGTGTTGCATTGAGAGATTTGCATCGAGTGGCACTAGGTGTTCTTGTTGCAAGCCGGCGTGCTTGTTACTTTTGGAGGTTGCCACCTCCTAGATGACTTGGTGGCAAGAGACTCCATCGAAGCATGCAAGGAGATTATGCGGTGCTTCAGAGAAGAGATTGTGAGGGGTTCTTGAGCCTTCCCCATGGGAGATCACAATTGGCTACTCTAGCTGAGATTGTGGCTTGGAGGATCCTCATCTTGTGTTGGTTCATCGCACCCGAGGTTGTGGGTTTGGCTAGGTGATGCTAATTAGCGAGTGAACCTCCAAGTGGATGTATCACCACAAGAGGACGTAGCTTGGTGGAAACCAAGTGAACCTCGGTAAAAATCATCGTGTCATGTTGTGTCCACACTTCGTGGTGGTTTGCAATCTCTCTCACAAGCTTGTATGTACATTCATATTTATCTTGCTTATGTTGTTGCTCTAGTGATTAGTTTGCTTGTGTAGCTTGTGTAACACCCTGGCCTAGGGCTTAATAGGATTAATAGGATACTCGTACAATAAGTTACAACTTCTTTTCTGGAAGCTCATCACTAAAGAACTCCAAGGTTAAGCGTGCTTGGCTTGGAGCAATTTAGGGATGGGTGACCGACCGGGATGTCTTTCCCGGGTGCACACGAGTGAGGACAAAGTGCGCAGAAAAGACTGGTGTTGGCCAGTGAGGTCAGTCTATGTCCTATATAAGTGGCCGGATGTAAGCGAGCCCGGCCTCAAGGAGGCGGGACGTTACAAATGGTATTAAAGCCGACCCTTGCGGTTTCACGGGCGCGTGTGTTAGTTACGTAGGTATGGTGTACATGGCTGGTGTGGATCCGAAGTGGTCACACAGCATGACACATGCGCTGGCACTGGACACACAGATGTGGCCAAGAGGAGACGTTCTTGGCCTAGGTTTGACCGACGAGAACGTCGGTCTCCTAAAGGGGTGAGTATGTAAAACCCTGACCCAGGGCTTAATAGGATTAATAGAATACTCGTACCAACAAGTTGCAACTTCTTTTCCATAAGCTCATCACTAAAGAACTCCAAGGTTAAGTGTACTTGGCTTGGAGCAATTTAGGGATGGGTGACCGACTAGAAAGTCTTTTCCGGGTGCGCATGAGTGAGGACAAAGTGCGTAGAAAAGACTGGTGTTGGCTTGTGAGGTCAGTCTTTGTCCTATATAAGTGGCCGGATGTAAGCGGGCCTGGCCTCGAGGAGGCGAGACGTTACAACTTGCTAATCATCTTCTTGCTCGTGTAGCTAGAAGTAGAGTTCTTTAATTTGCTTGGTTTTTGTAGTTAAGTAAGGTTGAGCTCTTGGGTTCAGTTTGTGTAACCATGTCCTTGGGCATTGTTGGCGGTCCTTACAGATCATTTTTACCCGCCAATTTAAGCCTAAAAGGAGAAAAACTATCATTCTCTAAGACATAGACATATGCTATTACAGAGTTCCACTTGTACCCCTAGTGTTTATGTTTTTACATGATTTATGGTAAAACAAGTGGAAGTGCACGACACCAATTGGAAAGCGTAAAGGAGAAATACGAATTCAGAGAATGCACAACCAAGTTTAGCAAAGAAGCCCACCTTTATTACAAATCTGGGCCCATTCATAACCATAGGGGAGGTCTAGGCCCAGAGGAGAGCCAACCACACGAAGGCGGTGGCCAAACGGGCCCATCAGGGGATCGGCCGGTCCTGGGGGCGACCACCCCCTGGTGGGGCCTCTCGGGCCCAGTTTTCTCAGGCGGTGCGCATGTCGGTTCCCTCAAGACGGTCCCACCTACGATTGACACAGATGAAAAGTGGAAACCGCCCTTTGGAGGTCGGTTTATATCCTTCCATGTGAGGATGACCCTTTTGCATAGAGCCCCCTCCTCTCAAGTTATAAAAGGAGGCCTCCTCTCCTCATTCATCATCAATGCACCAAGAGAGAAGAGCACTACACACATGAGCATCACTCTAAAGGGGCTATGCCCTAGTAGCTATCTAGAGTAGAAAGTGAGATGTGAGGGAAGAGAGCGGGGAAGTGTCGGATTTGTCGCGTCTCCCCAAGCTTGTACCTCTACGAACAAGTACTTGGCTCCTTCACGAGATCTTGGCTAAGTAAGTGTTTGTGTTTTTTATAGTCTATTAAGTCTTTTGTTTAGTTAAGCTTTACCTATACTTGTTTGCGGGTTCGTCGTTCACCCTTAGTGGCGGGTGCTCTAGTAGAAGGACCAGGGAATGGGTAAGCCTTGATATCACGCTAGAGTAGTAGTTGACAGCTTAGATGTGGTGTTTAGGCTCGAGGCTACCTTCATTTGCCTCATATCACGATGGGTAGAGGGGTAGGTGGAGATGTGGTGACATCCCTGTTCGTCCCTAGCACCCCACCACGTCAGTGTGTGGTGTGGAGCTGTAGGCCGGCAACGCTTGGCAGACTAGGTGTTATTCAGTGCCCGTGTAAGCAAGTAGAAGTTCTGCAATGCTATTCTTAAGACCGAAAAGCTATAGGAATCCTTCTCCCCCCTTTTTATCTCTACCCTTGTGTTGTTCCTTAGGCGAATTAGCTAGAAGAAGTACTCCATTCCCTGTGGAAAATATGATACCCTAAATACTTTCGGGTGAAGGCTACAACAGTATTTCTGTGCGCTTGCGGATTTTTCTGCTAATGCTAAGAAACACCAACAAGCTTTCTGGTGCCGTTGCTAGGGAACGGTTGCTATTTTCTTTGAACCTAGTTTGTCCTCGTATCTATATCCTTATTTTAAAAACAAAAAAATAGTTTATATTTTATAAAACAAAATATTTTGTTTATCCTCATCTACCATGAAGCCAATTCCATTTCAAAATTCTTTTGCTTCAAAGGGGGAGTTCTTGGAGCAGCCATCTGTTTCAAAATCAAACTTTTCATCTAGTCATGAACTCCACCCAAATTTCAAAGCCATGGTTCGGGCAAATCCCTTCTTTGGTCATGACAATGAAGATTCGTTTGACCACTTGCGAGATTTCAAGGAATTGTGTTCATGCTTGAGCATTCCTGGCATGAGACAACAAACTCTCAAGTGGAAGTTGTTTTCGTCCTCCCTCAAGGGGGAGGCAAAGCAATGGTTCATTAACACCATAGAGAGTATGAATGGGGATTGGGAAGAACTTAAAGACAAATTTTGTCTTACATTCTTTCCGGCGTCCTGTATCCACTCTCTACCAGGGGCAATCCTTGACTTTAAGCAAGATTAGGAGGAATCTATAGGTGTGGGCTAGGCCAGGTTTATAATCATATTACATGCCGGCCCAGATTTGTCTTTACCCGACAGCATGCAATTGCATCTCTTTTATTCGGGTCTAGACAAAGATGCTGCCCTATGCCCTAACACGGCTGCCGGAGGGACATTTTCACATAAAACCACGGCGAAACAGAGGAAAATCCTCAATCACATACTAGGGAAGCACACTTTCCCCGTTGTGGAAACCAAAACCCTCTAGGCCATAGTAGGGTCAAGTGTGAGGGAGCCCCATTAGTCGAATCCGTCCATGTACCATCCATAGGTTTGACTCGTGAGCCCCCACCCGAACCACGAACAATGAAGGAGAAAGTTCTCCATCCTTCGGAGTTCCTCATAGGTTGTCCCTTGGATGAACTTTTCGAAGATAAATCTTCCCAAGGGAACCCTAATGAGAAGTTTGGGAACATTGCTCCCACCACTCACTTAGAAATTCCAATGGTGGAGCATCTTCCTGAGAAGAACTCATTCGAGGAGGTGAAGTTTAGTTCTCTGTTTGTTTCTCATCCTTGTGAAATTGAACGTCCTTTTTCACCCTCGCTCGAGCAAAAGCCATGTCCTTCTAGCCTTGGAAATGTTGCTCTTGATAATGGCCGAGATGCAACATTAGTTCCACATGAAAACTTTCATGCCATGGACATGCTCAAAGCAACAACTCTAGAGACCAAGCAGCAACCCGCTTATGAGCATGCTAACTTCCCTTTTGAGACATATCATGTTTCATGCTCAATTTTGGAGTCTCTAGAGTTTGTTCTGCTTCTGACCCAGTGCCTCTACGAGGATCCTAACCACCTCTTGTTTATAGTTGGAAAACTTTTTAAGAGGTTGGTTGTCGATGCCTATGCCTACTATATGCATTCCAGATCTTGTAGTAGCACAATGGTGCTTACCTTGCAGCTTGAATATCAATGCTCAATGTCTGGTGGTGAAATTGGGAATTACAGCACCATTGATTGCTGCAAGAAAAGGTTCCCACAGTCAAGCTTGAGACCAAAACTTAAGCACTGCCGGGAGATAACCGGATTATCTTAAAAAAACTTTTATTATTATTATTATTTTTTCATAAAAAATTCTTCTTTAATAATAGTAAGGGCATGTTGTCAAGTTAGTATGCACCTTCGGGTATGTAGCTAACCATTTCAGGAAAGATTATGAAGAACTCGGGTCATATGATGCTTGACAACATGGAGCGACATCAGCTACAAACCTTGATGCGCTCCTAGGTGATGGAACACACTCTAAGAAGGCCCCGACTCTACACTTGACTTTTATGCAAAAGTCTAAGTCTAGGGGAGGACGGTGAGAAACCCAAGTTCCATACATACTAAGGGGTTATTCAAAAAATATGATGATGTTAGCCTTGCCTTGCTAAAAAAATAAAAGAGGTGTTATAAAAAAAGAAAAAAATATATATAGGGAGAGAGATTGAAAAAAAATCTCCCTCTTCTGGACCTTTGCAATTCCCAAGGCCTATGGCCCATGCATACAAGTTGTGTATGACCTAGCCTTGGTAATCACCTGAATTGGAGCTCGTACACTGAAGCCACCATTGCTGCTGTTACATCACTTCCATTCACATATGCTGCAGGTAAGTATATTTAGGTATGCAAAGGTAATGATTGTTCACCAACTCCCTTACTCATTCTTGTCTTCATGTTCTCATACAAGAATATGCTTTCTCTTGTTCTTGTCATATGCTCTGGTTTGGGTGTATTCGTATACTGATCATATATGGTACATCCATAGGTCCATTTAAATTAAGCATGGTGCTTAGGTTAAAATGACCTCCTTTGATCAAAATTTTACATGGAGTTGAAATTTGATCAAAGAACTTTGAGTTGATGACGTAACAATAGAAGTTATCTTTTTTGGAGATGAGCTAAGGCCTATTCTTCTTTGCAATCTTTTATCTTAAGCCTTTTTTGAGTTGGATGAATATAAAAAATAATAAATAATAGTTATCATAATTTAGGCTCCTTGGTAGAGCCCTTGTTTGTTTCTTTTCTTTTCTTTTGGTTAAAAATAAAAATAGGTACAAGAACAAGTATGGGCGAGATCTCACAAGCACAACTAAAGCACATTCATGATCTCCCCTCCATGTTGCACAACATCGAGTGACTCATCACGCAGAAGCATAAAGACACATGACTTCTATTAACTCCTTCATCTTCAACGGTGGTTTGTGCAACTCTACCTCGCATCTCCTGAGTTTACTTTGAAAATTTAAATTGATTAATTGAAAAAGGGCAAATCTTTCTGGCACAACATCTCCATGCTATTCCTTTGATAAAATTTGCATACTCCTTATTCCTCGCCAACATTCCTATAACTTGTGAACACCTATCATAGGGACCCCATGTTGTCTAAGTAATTAGAGTATGTGATATAGCTGGATGATTTGAACCTTGCTCTTTTTATGATGGACTTGGGATTTATTTTACAAAATCAAAATGCAATAGCATGCTCCTCAATGATAATGAATTTCCTACCAAGGCCATATGACATGATTCATTTATACAAACCTTTAGTCATATGCCGCTTGTCGGATCATTGAGTTGGGTCAAATTGTTGTGACCTATGTGAGATTATGGTCATGCACCCATGATTGAGATTCACATGCACCCACCAATAAAATGCCGACTCTTACACTAAGAGTTGCGCACAGCATGCACCCATTTCATCCACCAAAAATGCCAACTCTCACCCAGAGAGTTATGCTCTCTTCTACCAAATAAAAATGTCGTATCTTACCCTGAGAGACGTGCATCTATCATCCACCAAATAAAAATGCCGACTCTTACCCTAAGAGCCGTGCATTCATTCTCCACCATATAAGTACTCCTTGCATTCCATCATGACATCTCTCCATCCAAAATTCTTCATTTGCCAAGAAGAGATATGGGCTATGTTTCAATATATATATATGCCAAGGGAATGAAAAAAACAAAAAAAAGAAGAAAAAAATATATATACATGCCAAGGGGCATGAGAAAAAAATTTAAGAAATAAATAAGGGGAAAGTTCAAGCCCCGTTCAAAAAATATATGAATACTTCATTCCCATAGTCCTCCATATCATCCATCCAATAAAGAGAGTCATGATGCATGGAGTACCAAAAATATTTAGAATTAGGAACCATCTTCCATTCCACACACTTGCACATCTCAATCTAGTGTATGACTTGTATCTCCGTGTGGTTCGGTTTTTGACTTGACAATATATGTGATGCAAGTATGCCCACTTTCTTACCTACCCAAAACTCCGCTCAAAAGCTTTAGAGATAGGTTATGAAAAAAGGCAATTTCAAAATGCCTTGGTGAGGAACCAATCACATATATGAGCGATTTGAGAGTATCATTTCGGAGCAAGGCTATCTTTCTTTTTTAAAAATCTTATAAAAACCCAAGTCTCTGAGGTAATTGATGCAAGGAGATTTGAATCCATGTTGTTCCATTATTCAAATACCCAAGACAATGTGATAGACAATTTGAAGTTCACAAGTGCAGGTGAAGCTTGGAATAACTTGTATGCAGGTTTTCAAATCAAGGAGATGTCCCATCTTAGTCCTTTAAACCTTTACTTGAGGACGAGCAAAGGACTAAGTGTGGGGATCTTGTTGGCGGTCATTAAAGATTATTTTTACACACCAATTTAGGCCTAAAAGGAGAAAGACTATCATGCTCTAACACATAGACATATGTTATTAATAGAGTTCCACTTGTACCCCTAGTGTTTATGTTTTACAAGATTTATGGTGAAACAAGTGGAAGTGCACAATACCAATTGGAAAGCGTAAAGGAGAAATGTGAATTCAGAGAATGTGCAACCAAGTTTAGCAAAGAAGCCCACCTTTATTACAAATCTGGGCCCATTCGTAACCATAGGGGAGGTCCAGGCCCAGAGGAGAGCCAACCACGCGAAGGCGGTGGCCAAACAGGCCCATCAGGGGATCGGCCGGTCCTGGGCGCGACCGCGCCCCTATTGGGGCCTCTCGGGCCCAGTTTTCTCAGGCGGTGCGCATGTCAGTTCCCTCAAGATGGTCCCACCTATGATTGACATAGATGGAAAGTGGAAATCGTCCTTTGGAGGTCGGTTTGGATCCTTCCATGTGAGGATGATCCTTTTACATAGAGCCCCCTCCTCTCAAGCTATAAAAGGAGGCCTCCTCTCCTCATTCATCATCAACACACCAAGAGAGAAGAGCACGACACACATGAGCATCACTCTAAAGGGGCTATGCCCTAGTAGCTATCTAGAGTAGAAAGTGAGATGTGAGGGAAGAGAGCAGGGAAGTGCCGGGTTTGTCGCGTGTCCCTGAGCTTGTACCTCTACGAACAAGTACTTGGCTCCTTCACGAGATCTTGGCTAAGTAAGTGTTTGTGTTTTTTTATAGTCTATTAAGTCTTTTGTTTAGTTAAGCTTTACCTATATTTGTTTGCGGGTTCGTCGTTCGTCCTTAGTGGCGGGTGCTCTAGTAGAAGGACCCTGGGAACGGGTAAGCCTTGATATCATGCTAGAGTAGTAGTTGACAGCTTAGACGTGGTGTTTAGGCTCAAGGCTACCTTCGTTAGCCTCGTATCACGATGGGCAGAGGGGTAGGCGGACAGGTGGTGACAGCCTGTTTGTCCCTAGCACTCCCCCACGTCAGTGTGCGGCGTAGAGCTGTAGGCCGACAACGCTTGGCAGACAAGGTATTATCCGGTGCCCGAAGTAAGCAAGTAGAAGTTCTGCAACGCTATTCTTAAGACCGAAAAGCTATAGGAATCCTTCTCTACCCCCTTTCTATCTCTACCCTTGTGTTGTTCCTTGGGTGAATTAGCTAGAAGAAGTATTCGGTTGCCTGTGAAAAATACGATACCCTGAATACTTCCGAGTGAAGGCTACAACGGTATTTTTGTGAGCTTGTGAACTTTTCTGCTAATGCTAGAAAATACCAACAAGCATCTAGTGAGCTTAGGTTGACTTTGTGCTTTGCTCATTAGAATTGTGTAGGTGCTTCCTCATTTGTGAAAGTACTAGTTGCTTAGATTTGTGTGACCTTGCAAGTTAGAATTAATTAGGAGAGCACTAGCTAGATTGACACCTTGCTACAAGGTGCATCTAGAGTCATAGTTAGAGGGGTGAAGTCTTGGCTAGACCATTAGTTTTAATTCCGTATTTGTTTTGGTTAGCCGGTGCGATAAATTTTAGAAAGGACTATTCACCCCCTTTCTAGTCCGCTATCTCGACCTTTTACAAGGACCCCACCTGGGAGGGGCCCAAGTCTAGGTATACAAAACTTAGGTATACAAAACCTCAAGTCCTATAGTCTACTAGGCATTATTTATAGCAAACTGATGAGAAGAGAGGTAGAGATTGGCTAGACGTTCAAGAAGACAACATTGGCCTTTCTAGCTTTCTTTCCTAGTTTTCCTTCGGTTGTGACCCTTGGGCCGAGGCGAGGAGCCGCACCACATACTCTGATCGTGATTCACGAGTTTGCAATGCACCGACGCACACTTGCGGGCACGCAGCCAGTCGGCGACCAGACTGGGCTCCAGGACTCCACGACGACTCTTGACTTCATTTTTCTCGATTTGCTTTTGTTTTGCAAGTAAAATATACATACATTACATATTTTTATACATGGTCTAGAGGGGCCGACGCAACGAGTTCGCCGGCACTGGTGCGCCCACAGCCACCTTCGTCTGTCACAGTGTCGCCCTCGGTGCAGAACCAGTAAAACCACAGACCAACCCAATCCAGCGATTCATCGAACCACCATTGAAACCGGTGCTTGATATCAATTCGGATGGTACCCTACTCTGTCCGAGCTGGGCACGCCATGTTCCTGCGGCGCGGATCTCTCAATCCGAGCCGGACACGCCATGTCGTGCGCAGCTAACCTCTCCAACACGATTTTTATATATAATATCGATACCATAATATACCCAAGCCTTTCGTCCCCAAAAAACTGAGGTCATGGATAGCAACGCTAGCCTCCTGTCTCGTTCAGATGACGAAGATGGTCCCGCCATGTCTAGCTTATTGGTCATCGTCGCTTTCTTGGTGTTTCTCATACCAGCTTGCTTCATGTCCTACATGCTTTTCACAGCCCTCCACAACGCCGGGAGGATAAAGTTCTCCATGGAACCCATCGCCTACACCGGTCTCGAATTGGCCGGAGACGCAGGACTCGTTGTGCTGCCATCGTTCAACGTTACACTACGCGCCAAAAGCACTTACAGCTGGGTTAAGGTATGCAGCAGAGGACGAGCAACGATGGAGGTGACCTACTCTGGCGTGACATTGGCGATGATTGAAGTCGAGCGGTTCTGCCTAGACCCCAAGAGGGAGAAGGTCATCACTGTATCTGCGTCTCCAGGATGGCCCGTTCTTCTCAAGGCCTTCATGGAGCAAATGGAGACTGACCGGCACAATGGTGGGATTCAGATGGAGATCGACTTTGCCTTTCGAAAGGTGGAGCTAGCTCAACCATATGACCAAGTAGATATGTTGGTGCGGTGCCCCGCTACGTTGGATACCCATCAGCTTGCTTCCACATGCAAATCCTACATTATCACGAGTTGCTGCTAATGTGTCCAAAGAACGTAGGCCTGCAGCATCTTGCATTGTATTCCAGCACGCCACTATGTTTTTCGATGCGCTACTCATTTTCAACACTGTAACTTAATTCAGATATATTTATTATCCTTATCTATAATAATATTAAAAGAGAGTGATGCGTTTTTTTTTCCAACCTGCTTTTTTTTATTCCCACGATACACTTGGTTTTGTACGTCACCTGATCTAGCGCGACACGTCTTGCTATAAGAACTTTATTATTATGGAATCATCTTTCTAAGACCTGTTGTAATTCTCGAAGTATTGTTTTCCACTTTTCCTATACTCCGGCCGCCTAATTCTTGTGTATGTTGTTCTGACGATCTTATCTTATTATTACTAATTATAGGCTCCAATAGGGTCCTAATGTTAACTTTCACCGGACGCGTTAGAAAAAGAGCTAAATCGAAAAAATTCTCATGATAATCGGAAATATCTGATTATCAATTGAGCTTCGCTAATATTAATAGCTAGAAGATCTATTCCATTTTTTAAAAATTACACAGCTTTATATTATGAAAATAGGTTAAAAGTAACCCCTTCAACTTATGTATCTTAGTTACTCACCTTTGTCATTATAAAATACTAGTATAATGCTCGTGCTAACACTATAATTTTATATAGGGAATGCTTTAAAAACAATTAATTTTTTTACAGAGTTTAATTCTAGGAATCACATGAAAATAACCAAACGACAACATCTTTGAATTGTTTGAGTCACACGCAATTACATAAAATCATGTATATTATCTGGAATACACTCATCCATAACAAGACATAATAAATTTACATCTGGCGTATCTACCATAATTATAAGTTTAAGTAGATCTAGCAGTTCTCTAGGGACATTATACGTACATTCCTTTGTGCTGCTCTTCAAAATGTCAACTACCGTCCTTAGTGAATCTAAGCCCTGTGAGTTAAAGAAAATAATTTAACTTATTAATTTGCTATCAAACGTATAAAGTATATATATAGAAATTTTGTTTGCTTGCTATGTTGTAAGCATGTTCCTTCTGTCCATCATAGCATTAGAAATATCCGTAGGATACCGTTTGTGAGGCCAGACCTTATTATATGTCGTAGTTGGTGTGACAAGGCCACCATGACCATGATCCCCATCTGCGGTTGGTTCGTTATTTTACTCGTTCCATATAATTCGTGAGTTTTTGTCTATTTCACAATGATGAGTATCTACATTATTTTTGTCACAGCAGAGATTAAAATAAAGTGAATCTTGGGCATAAAAAAACATCAAGCTATGTATCTTATATTTACCACTAGCCACAGATATGATCCCCATCTGCACTGCATTGTTTTGTCAGTTCCACTAATGTTGGTTTGACTATATAAAGATCCTGACTAAAAAAACAAATTGTACCAGGTCCCGTTAAAGCAACAATAGCGTTAATGTTTTGGGATTTGGCCTTCTTCCTTTCTCGGTACCGACGCTGGTACTCACGTTTCCTCCTCACCTCCTCTCTTTGTTCATCGGACATCTCAGCTCGACGAATCTGTTTCTACAAGTTTCGTTCTTCCCTCGTCGGCTGGGCCTCATCGACATAAAGAATAAAGAAGATGAATAAGTGTTGGCGGTTACTAACGCTCATTTTGAACCGCCAATTAATATCCAAAAGGGGAGAAATAAACATATTACTAGCACGTATGCGCATTTACTTTGACTTTTCGGAGAAAATATGTTTTGCAGAGGTAAACCCAAAAACAGGTGAAAATGCATAAAAACAGAGAAGAAAGCGTAATGTGGAAACACGTGTTTCAAAAGTGCACTACCAAGATAGTGTAGAAGCCCACCTTCGCGACGCATTTGGGCCAATACACCACCGTGGGAGAGGTCCAAGCCCAGAACCAAACCGACCATGCAAAGGTTGTGGCCAGGAGGGCCCACCCGCAGTGTGGGCGCACCCAGGTGCGGCCGCACCTGGGGAACCGCCTCTCGGTCCCACTCTCCTTTGGCGGCCTCTCGGTCCCACGCTCCTTTGGCGGTTGCATGGCGGCATGTAGTAGGCGGTTTTGAAGGTTTCCATACTTATCTGCGCCGGAACCGTCCTACTTGGGCTATAAAAGCAAGGGTGCTCCTCCATTCAACGCACACACCCCAACATTTGGAGCCTCACACCTCACCTCTCACTTGTATTCTTTAGAGTAGTTCTAGTAGTTCTTGAGCAAAGGAAAAGCTAGCAAGAAGAGCTTGTCTCCTTGGAAGAAGAAGAACATCTTGATATGAATACAATGCAATTGGCTTCCAAGTTCAAGCTCTCAACTTTATTATATAGCATTGCATATATGAACTAGAGTATAGTCTTGTTCATATTATGATCATGATCTATGAACTAGTATATAGTTTAGGCGTTATGATCTTGACATGTTCATCGTTGTTCTTCATCGTTCATCTACAAAAATTTACTAGTTAGTAGTTTCGTAACACCAACAACGACCCTTTCTCCAATCTACACATGGTTAAAACAATATTTATGTATACACAAACCTGTGAGATGGCAGGGTTCTAGTGTTGATGAATCAAGAATCTTTAGGCACCTTGGGTTCTTGCGGAAGCTTGCTGGAATGTCAAAACGACATCTGTTGTCCTATATATTCGGCATTTAACAAAAGAATGGGTAATCCTACTAAAGCTAGTGATACACTAAATTAGCGGACACCAAGATCATTATCAAAATATTTACACCAATTTCTTCCCCGACAACAGTGTCAAAAATGCTTGTTGGTATTTGGTAAGTGCAAATAGAATATGAGAGATTCTGCAAGCACACAAAATACTATTGTAGCATTTTACCGGGAGTATTCTAGGTATCATTATTTATATTTTAACACTGGGAAGCAATGTTTAAATAAACTAATAAATAACCATCATGTATCTACTAATTACTAAATCAACTAGACCAAAGTAGGGATAAAGGTAATAATGTATTTATATATGTTATAATTAATATGCATAGGAAGACTCTAAGTAAGAAAGTAGAGCACACAAGCTAACTGGGAGGACAACGGAGGCCAAGGTTCCCATATACTTCTCCATTGTTGTGGTTCTATTCTAGTTCATACCAAAGGAATAACTAAGCAGAAATCAAACATAGCGATCACACTAAAGCACTTTGGAGTTATTCCTTTTTGGTTCTTGAAAAGACTGGGAAGAGGTAACCGGGGTCAGGCGGCTAAAAGCTCTACGAAAATACCAACCCAAACATAGTGGAATACAAAGTCCTGGTCAGAGTTGTCACCCTTGAGGCTACCACAACTATATGGGATTGGGTGCAATCCTAGGTAACCAATAATCTAGACACCATGTCTACAATATTGATTACTATTTTAGCTACATATGATAACTAGAGAATTTGATCAAATGAAGATCCTATGCTAAAATATAAACACTACATTTAACCATGATGATTAACTAGAACACTAGGCATAAACTACATAACCATAAAAGATATTCAAACAATTAGATAAGATAAACATATCAGAATTCTAGTCTTAAAAAGGAGCGATACAAGATAATATCTACCCTCTAAGGACTCCTCTAGAACCTTTACATCTCTCCCTAACTCCCAACTAGAGCTATGCTACTACTACATCTTAGAGTTAGGGTGTAGAGCTCTTCCTCACATGTGTATCTAAATCATAATGAATAATGTAGGGGGAACCCTTTGCCTCTTCTTATACGGGGAGATGGAGTAGTCGCTAAGGAGATCTGATTTCCCCTGCCATAATTATCCAAACCGACCTCCAAACAAACATATCCATGCAAGATTGAGGTCGTGACCTCCAGAATCGAGATAGCCACATCAGCAACCGACATGCCAAAAATGGGCATGATTGGGCCCGAAAGGGGGCGGGCGCCCCATGTTGAAGCCCAAATGGGCCCATATTTGGTGAGCCTTTAGATCTTTTAGTAAGATTCACATGTGAAACATCCTCAATTTTTCACAAAGGGAAAATACACAGAATGGTGAACAATATGGTAGTTTGAAGCTCAAACCATCACATTATCCAGCAACAGTCGATATAGAAATCCATACATCAAATAAAAGAGTACAATTAGAAGGGATTACATAAATAGTCCTTGGCCACACTGGTGGAATCATCAGAGTAGCAGCAGCTACAGGGACAGCTATGGTAAGAGAAAGTACAACAAAATCTCCAAAAGAAGCCTGAGCGTAGGAACGAGACGTCTACTCCTCTTCGTCATCGTAGTCGTAGTCGGGCTCACCTGCCAAATAAGTGTCAGTACGGTTTGTACTGGCCACTGGCGCCCACCCTATGCTTTGCTTTTGCTATGTAGTATTTGGGTGGATGCAAAGGGCATAATCAAAGAGACCTATATATGGCTGTGGTTTCCTATGCAGGTAGTGATCATCATAATATATCAGTAATTCATCAAGTTTTAACCCATTCCATCCACGCATCTTCCCCATTCCCATCATCACACATGTCTCAACCCCCTCACACTTAGTCGACAGGTCCAACTCCCTCTCGGAGCCTGTCTCAACAGCTCATAGCCGGAAGGGTAACACCAAGGGGAGAATAGAAGGATTCATCTCACTACTCCCGAGAAGCATAGGTCGAGGAAAAGGCTATACCGAGGTCACGGACTATATATAGATTCATAACTCTGTAGAGCATGTACTCCTGTAACTACAAGATCACCATCATCGGCGGTGCCCTGCCTAAGCTAATTTTGGCTGCTTTCTAACCAGTGCGGTGCCACCCTACCACTCAGTACTGGGACATCCTGGATAGGTACCACCGGCACACTGAGACTGTGAGACATAGTACCGGGCCCCCGAGGTCACTATGTTGTCTAAGGAGGGTGTGGGTCCCAATGCCCGTACCTCCTGACACTATCTGCTAACAACCTAGTAGTAGTGGCACCGTCCTAACTAGTTAGACATCCATCTCCCGCCCATACAGGGGCGAGTGGTGAGCACGAAGGTCCCAAGGTTTCGGTTCTCAAGAGATATCAGGTCCTAGGGGGATCAGATAGGATTATCTTCTCATAGGGATTACAACAGTCCATGCTACAACATCACGTTCTACCCGGGGCCTCGCTCCATGAAGGCTCTCACCCCCGGGGTCACCATATACCTCACAATATGCCCACTGTAACAACCCGAAAATTCGAACTACAAAATTTTTCGACAAAACCTCGAGTGATGTGGTGCGACATGTCATCATCTACCCCTTACATATGCATCAACCCTAGCATGTCATGCATGACATTCTTATGTTGCAAGTTAAATAACATCTCATAACAATGCTCTATGTTCACATGTTACATTTTAATGTTTCATTTGTTTAATCATCATGTTGCATTAAAAGAGTGAGTTGGATTTTTATTTGGTTTATGAGTTGGATAATAAAAATGAAGACATAATATTTATTTTGACAAATAAATATTAAGGGAATAATACCCTAGAAGTATTTGGGCCATGTATGCTCACTATTCTGTAACACAAAATAAGCACACCGCATATATATATATAAGTATATATATAAATATATTTGGAAAAGAAAAAGAAAAAGAAAAGGAGGAGACCGGCCCGAGCAGCCCCATCGACCCCCTGCTCGCCGCTCGACCCCCTGCTCGCCGCTCGACCCCCCTGCTCGCCGCTCGACCCCCTGCTCGCCGCTCGACCCCCCTGCTCGCCGCTCGACCCCCCTGCTCGCCGCTCGACCCCGCGCTGCGAGGCCCAACCAGGCCGATGGCCCAGCAAGAGCTGCGCGCGTCCGCGCGCCGCACCGAGCCTCCGTTGCCGAGGAGTCGCTGACGATGGGGCCCCGCAGTGGAACCCACGTGTCATCGCGCCCGCTGAGGTCACCCGACCGGCCGTGCATGCTTGCGTCAGCACTGTTCCCCGACGTCGCTCCTAAGAAACCTCCCTCGACCGCTCGATCCAGTGTCGCCCCGCATCGACGCGCGCCCGCAAGCCACCTGGACCGACCAGCCCGCGTAAAGTTCCCACGGCCGCAGGCAGCATTCTCCGCGCGCGCGCGCACCTGCACTGTCGCCGCAGTGGAACGCTGCCGCCATAAAGAACTTCGACACCCAGTGTTACCTAGCCCCCTCTCGCTGTTCTCTGGACCCAATTCGAACCCCAGCTGCTGACTTGGACATCCCTTGACCGCTCGATCAAGCAAAGCTATGATCGGCCGTCCGTCTGCTACCTACCACCGCGTCCGCCCTATAAAACAACACCCCCGGCACCCTAGGGCTCCCAGGCCGCCGCCATCCCTCTGGTGGAGCTCCATTCCTCTTTGCCAGCCTCGAGTGGAGAAGAGCTGAAGGGAGGAGGAGGGAAGGAGTCGGGGAAGAAGAAGAAGCTGCCGTCGGAGTTGGGAAAGAAGACCGTCGACTCGAAGCCGCCGCTGCTGCGTCGGGAGTAGGAAGGAGGAGCAGTACCGCGAGCCGCAGCCGCTTGGACTTGTACCGCACCTCCATCCTCTTCGACCCGTCGGTGAGCACCGCCATCGTCGCTCTCTCGAACCCTCCGCCGTGCTGTTGGCCATGGCGCTCCGCCGTGAGCGCGTAGGCCCAGGTCACTACCGACCTCACTGGACACACCCGCACACACACACGAGACTAGCCGAGCCCCTCGGACCACGGCATCGGGAGGATGCCGGAATGGAAGCCGCCCAGTTCATCGCCGCGCGCCAAGCTCCGCCGTGGCAAGATCACCCAGTCGCTTTTCCGATGAGCCTCGACCTCCGTCGTTTTCGGAACCGCACTCGCCTTGATGAGACGGACCCCGTGCACACCCTAGCTCTTCGTTTGCCTCACCAGAGCATCGACCCGAACCACCATGTCGTCGATGTGTCAGTACGTTGCCGCTCCAGAACGCCGTCATTCACCGTCGTTCCTGCCACCATCGACCACCCTCGAGGGGCAGGAAGAAGCCGGGAAGCTCCGCCGTGATGAGCTGCATCGAGTGGGCAAGATGGAGACCGTGGACCCTCTCGGAGTGCCGTTGCCGTGCACCGAGGACCTGTCGAAGCTCCGCCATGGGAGTTGCTGCCCGCGCGGACTCCGCCGTGTGTTTTGGTCACCGCCGACACCTCGAGCAGGCGTTGCGTGACTCCAACCGTCCGTCGACGCCACCAATTGGAGCTGTGGTGACTCGATGTGAAGTGTACATCGAGCACCGGCGCCATCGAGCCACCGTCTGCCGTCGAGCTCGACACGGAAGTGAAGCTGTCGCCCTGAAGCCCATCGACGTGACCGTCGTGAAGTCCCGAAATCGACGGGCGGGTTAATGGCACCGGAGATCCTTTGTGGCACCAGGAATCGAGGGTTCTTTCGCCGTCGATAGCCGAGGAGGAACTCAGCGTTCGAGCCGATCTCGTCCGAGACGGATCACGCGCTCGAGCTGAACCTCGAGTTCGACCCTTCGACAACCGACCTCGAGTTCGACCCTTCGACAACCGTCACCCTCGAGTTTGACCCTTCGAAGAACCGACCCTCGAGTTTGACCCGTCGGAGGAGAGACCCTCGAGTTTGACACCTCGACGCGTTGACCCTCGAGTTCTACACCTCGAGCACCGTCACCCTCGAGCCACTGTCCGCCATAAAGCACGTCGCCGGAACCAAGCCCCCGACTTGATGACCGCCTACGTGTTCGCCTTGGCGACCCGAGGACGATGCACGAGTTGGCAAAGTCTTGGAGCAGCCCTCGCCGGATGTTTAACCTCGCCATCACCGCCCGAGCTCCGCTGTGGGAGAAGAGCAGTCTCTCTGCCTTCGAGTGTACCCCTTGAGCGCATAACCCTCGAGACAGTACCCTCGAGAGCGAGCACCGTTGTGGGAGCAGAGCAGTTTCTCCGTCTTCGAGAGTACCCTCGAGAGCATATCCTCGAGAGCATACCCCTCGAGACCGTGTCCTCGAGACCGTATCCCTTGAGACCGTACCCCTCGAGACCGTACCCCCCTCAAGACCGAAACCCTCGAGATCGTAACCTTGAGACCGTAACCCCTCGAGCCCCTTTCTCTTTTCAGAAAGTGGTTAAATCTTTGAAAATTCATATCTTTTTCATACGAGCTCAGAAAATTATGATCCACATATCCAAATTCTCTATAAATCGAGCCCTATCTATCTAGGCCATGTTTGAGTGTATTTG
>CM041634.1:29358577-29378173 GCA_023333625.1 Bothriochloa decipiens
GACACTGTGGATTTCCCTTCGCGGAAATCAAGGTCGTTTCACCCACCACAAGCACCTCATACGGGAATGCCTAGAACACATCCCCCACCAAGACTCGCCTACAAGGCTCGTCGTAGAATCCTATCCGATCGACTCAACCCTCACCACACACCCAAGACACATGCAACACTCTCAATGAGTAAAGTGACAACACGTGCCTTAACCATATAACCATACTCTCCACCACGCATCACATCACACATATATAAGCGTAGTAGAAGTAAAGCATCATAAGTAAATAAGCATGCGTCTAGCCTATCAGCGGGTGTGCAGGAGTAAGGTTGCATCAAGGTAAAGGCTCATCAAGCATTTCTACCATGCAACCTATCATCAGGTGATATTCATAAATAAAGCATGAGAAAACTAGATAATATACCATGCGTAATAGGATCTACAAGGTTGGGTGGGACGTGGTAACCTCGTACTCGTAGTCGTCCTCCTCAAACTGCTCCTCCTCTGAAACGAGACGTAAATAGCCACGTTAGCGACTCCTATAGAGTATCACAAAGAACCAAATGAAATTCAATAACTCCAAATATATTTAAACATAGGCCTATGATGTAGAGCTCATTTTATAAAAATTTGGACACTTGGTTCATATTTTTTGGAGTTCGTGTGAATTAGTTATGAATTTCCAAAGTTTAATCTATTTTCTAAAAAAGAAAAAGGATGGATTAACTAGAGGCTGACACGTGGCAATTTTCAATTGGCCCACGTGGCACTGCAGGTCCGGCAGAGGTGGCACGGGGCTGACGTCATGCTGACATCAGCATGGGTCCGGCGGTTTAGTCACTGATAGGTGGGACCGGGGTTAACGGTCACTGACAGGTGGGATCGGGTTCAACCGTCAACGTTGACCGGTCAACGGTCAATGCCGACCGGGCCTCGACTAGGCCTCGGCGGCCTTGGGCAGGTCCGGACCTAGGCCGGGTTGGGCTGGCCTGGCCCGGACACGTGTTGGCCCACGGTCGTGCCACACGGCGAATCTGGGGTCCAATGGGCTTGGTCTACGGCGTGCTGGTCCATTGACCCGGTGCACCGTGCGCCGAGGACAGAGCGTCCAGGTGGCATGCTGTGGCTGGTCCACCGTGGCTACGTGCACCTGGTCCACACATGGGGAAAAGTCCCCCCTTTTCTTCCCCATTTCGAGCACGTGCAGGCATGGCGGTGCGGTCGCCGGCGGCGGCGGCGCTGCGCCCCCAACCGGGTCAGGCGGCGAAGGTGGTGCTAGGGCTTCGCGGAGCGGGCATGGGTGCAAGGAAGGCAGCTCGGTGAGCTGGTGGCATGCTGGCTGGCTGGCATGCATGTCACAGTGGCGCTAGCCAGCACGGCTACGGCGGTGGGACGCTATGGTGTGCGAGGGGCTCCTTCGACTAGGGAAAAGGGGTCGCAAGACGCTACGTGTTCCTGTGCTTTAATTGGACCAAAGCTCGTGAGAAGGCTTGCAGTGGCAGTGATGGCGATAGTCGATGGCGAGTAGCAGAGCTCCAAATTGATGCTGCATAGTGCTTCTCCCTTCCCATCTCCTACCGAATCGAGCAGGTCGGAGCTTGAAGATATCTAGCGCGCAGCTAACGGTGGCTCGGCGGGGGCACGCGACGGTGAGGTCACAGTGGCGCTCCGGTGGCTAGGAGACATGGTGACCAGGGCTGCAAAAGTGCGTGGCCCCATTGTGGCCACTGCCAAGCTCCAAAAGGTTGCCCGGGGGGCGTTCTAGGTCGTTGCAAACAGGATGGCAAGGTTAAAGAAAGGAAAGAGGGGTCGGAGGACCGGGAACTAGGTGGTGGCCATGGACACGAGCGGGGTGAGCTCACCTGTGTGGCACGTCAGTGGTAGCTCAGGGTCGAAGAAGATGCACTCGGCAAAGGGGAAGCAATGCTGATGTAGTGGTGTAATGGAAAGGCGGCTCCGGCTTCTTCCTTGGGCTCAAACGACGGCAGCGTGCTCGGCTCTGGCGGACGGCCCCTACCCTGCCTTCTTCCTCTCTCCACTTCTCTTCCCCTCAGCAGCAGCAAGTGGTGTGGCACAGTCAAGGTGACTGCACGGGCATGGGGAACCCTAGCGGCCGAGTGAGCTCCCTTTTATAGCCATGGCGGCCGGCAGCGGACGGTGGAGATGCGAGGTGCCGATCCTGTGGCTGGGGTGCATGCTCGGTTAGGGTTAGGGTTTGGGTACGTGGCCGAGGGAGACAGACCGCATTCGGGGCGCGGCGACGAGTCACGGGTGTGGACAGACGGCGAAGGGCAGCTGTTCCCACTTCTGGAAGCACGGACGGGACGCGCGGCTCCCAGAAGAGGAAAAAGGAGGATCATGACATGTGGGACCCGGATGGAGTGGTAGAGCGGGGGCGTGCACGCGTGGCGCTGAGCAGGCTCATGCTGGGCCGTTAGGCCAGCTGGACCGGCCACGCGGGGTCCGAGCAGTGCTGGCAGTGCTTGCTGGGCCGTTAGGCCAGCTGGGCCATGGCTGTGCGGCGTGCGCGGGCGAGTGGGCAGGCCGACATGCTGTCATTGCTTCACTGGGCCAAGCGGCTTTGGCGGGCAAGCCGAGCTGGGCCACAGCGACTGATTGGGCTGCTTGCTCCATTCTTTTCCTCCTCCATTTCTATTTGCTTTTATATTTCTTTCTAAGCCATGCCATGACTTGTTAGCAAAAGGGTTAGTGCTAAATGAGTTAGTGTCATGGCACAAGGGCTTGGTGGGTCCACTAAGGTCAAGTTGGCAGCCAAGCCAAGGTTAGTATACTTATATATATACATATGATAAATATGTTGTTGATTTTATTGTTCAATACATAAAGTCAACAAGATGCAAATCAAACTCTTGATTAAAATGCAGATGCTCAACTACAAATTGGGGCTCTTGTGCAACTGTCAGGTGGTTTCCTACATGGCACTAACCAACAATGGGATACTTTTTAGAAAAATTTTTGTTGGTTGTGATTTTTGGTGTTTGGATTTTTAGGGTTGTTACAGTCCTACCCCCTTATGAGAATCTCATCCTCGAGATTTAAAAGTGCAACTTACTCTTGAAACAAGTAGGGGTAGAGCCTCCTCATTTCTGATTCCTTCTCCCAAGTTGCTTCTCGTTCTGTGTGATTGCTCCACTGAATCTTTAATATTGGTGTGCTGGTGTTTCTGGTTTCTTTGGTGGCTCTGTCTAGAATGCGGATGGGGTGCTCTCTATGCTCCAAGGTGTCCTGAATATGAAGTGTCTCTGTGGGTATTGGTTGCTCTGGTAGCTTGAGACACTTGCACAACTATGACACATGGAATACTGGGTGTACACCTGCTAGTTGCTTGGGCAATTCTACTTTGTAGGCAAACTTGCCAACTCTGGTATAGATCCTGTACGGTCCCATGGTGCTAGCTTCCCTTTCACATGGAATCTGATGGTTCCTCGAAGCAAGGAGACCTTGAGATAGACATAGTCCCTGACTTCAAACTCGAGGTCTCAATGTCTCTTGTCGGCATAGCTCTTCTAACGGCTCTGGGCAATCCTTAGATTCTCTTGCACTTGGGCGGCTCCTTCTTCGGCCTCCTTGATGGTGGCAGGGCCAAAGAATGATCTTTCACCTACTTCGGACCACATCAGGGGTGTTCTGCATGGTCTTCCATACATAGCCTCGAACGGTGACATCTTGAGACTAGCCTGGTAACTGTTGTTGTAGGAGAACTTTGCAAAGGGCAAACTCTTCTCCTGATCAGTTCCATATTTTAGAACACAAGATCAGAGCATATCTTCAAGGATCTGGTTCACTTTCTCAATCTGACCATCTGTCTAAGGGTGGTAAGCGGTACTGTAATCTAGCTTGCTCCCTATTGACTTGTTCAGGGCCTTCCAGAACATGGACGTATACTACGGCCCACGATCAGATATTATGTTCTTAGGGGCTCCTTGCAGCTTGAGAATGTTCTCAACATACAAATCTGCTAGCTGGCCAACTCGGGCTTCATTCTTTATGGCTAGGAAGTGAGCTACCTTAGTCAAGCGATCGACTATCACCCATATTGCATCATGGCCCTTCGAGGTTCAAGGCAAACCCACAATGAAGTCCATAGAAATGCTATCCCATTTCCATTTAGGTATATCTAGTGGCTTCAACAGTCTTGCTGGTCTCTTGTGTTTAGCTTTGACGCGTTTACAAATGTCGCACCTTGCAACATGTCCTGCGATATCTGACTTCATGTTCTTCCACTAGAATTTCCTCTTTAAATTAGTGTACATCTTGGTACTGCCTGGGTGGATACAATACTTGGAGTCATGTCCTTCTGATAGGATCTCATTGCGGATAGCTGGGTCTATAGGCACACAAATTCTATCCTTATACCAATAGTTACCTTGCTCATCTTCATTGAACTCTGGGCACTTGCCTTGCGTCAGGAGCTCGTGTATCTCCTAAATCTCTAGGAAATGCCGCTGGGCTTCACGGATCGTATCCATGAGGGTGTAGTGTACCCGAAGCTCATTCAACAGGCCATGGGGTATCACCTCCATCTGTAACTCATCAATGCCCTCTTGTAACTTCTTAGGCAAGGTGGTGGTGAACAGAGCATGACAATGGCTTTTGCGGCTAAGAGCGTTAGCAACCACATTGGCCTTCCTAGGGTGGTAGAGAATCTCTACATCATAGTCATTGATCAACTCAAGCCAATGATGCTATCTCATGTTCAGATTTTCCTGGGTGAAAAAGTACTTCAGGCTCTTATGATCGATGTAGATTTCACACTTGTTCCCAATCAGGTAGTGTCTCCAAATCTTCAATGCATGGATCACAACTGCAAACTCGAGATCATGGGTAGGGTAACGCTGTTCATGCTCTTTCAGCTGACGGGAAGCATAGGCAATGACTTTCCCATTCTGCATCAGAACACAACCGAGCCCATGGTGAGATGCATCACAATAGACCACAAAGTCTTGGTGGATATCAGGCAAGGCAAGAACAGGTGTTGTGGTGAGCTTCTCCTTCAGGGTTTGGAAATTCTGTTCGCATTGGGGCATCCATTCAAACTCATTGGTCTTCTTCAGGAGGTTGGTCATGGGGCGAGCTATCTTGGAAAAGTTCTCGATGAATCAGCGATAATAACCAGCCAACCCCAAGAAACTTCTCACATCGGTCACATTCTATGGCTGCTCCCATCCCTTCATTGTCTCAATCTTGGATGGATCAATAGCTACTCCGTCAGCATTGAGTACATGTCCTAGGAAAGCGACCTCTTCAAGCTAGAACTCACACTTGCTGAACTTGGTGTAGAGCTGATGCTTTCTCAACTTCTCCAACACCATCCTCAGGTGCTGTTCATGCACCTCAGCGGTGGCAGAATAGACAAGAATGTCATCAATGAAGACCACCGCGAACTTATCTAGCTCCTGCATGAATACTTTATTCATCATGTTCATAAAGTAAGCCGGTGTGTTCGTAAGACCGAAGGACACGATGGTTACTCATACTGCCCATATCTGGTGACAAATGTGGTCTTGGGAATGTTCTCCTCTCTGATCTTCATCTGATGGTAGCCTGATCTGAGGTCAATCTTAGAGAAGTACTTGGCATTGCGCAACTGGTCTAGTAGGTCATCTATCCTCGGCAGGGGGTACTTGTTCTTGATGGTCACGACATTCAGGTTCCTGTAATCAATACACATCCTCTGAGTACCATCCTTCTTCTTAACAAACAGAACTAGAGATCCCTGGGGCAAGGCACTGGGCCTAATGAACCCTTTCTTAGACAGCTCCTCAAGCTATTTCTGAAGCTCCTTAAGCTCACCAACTGCCATACGGTAGGGTCACTTGGATATAGGACTCATACCAGGCAACAGGTTGATCACGAACTCAACATCCCTGTCCGGTGGCATCCCTCGTAGCTCTTCAGGAAAGACATCGGGGTACTCACAAACTACAGGCACTTCTTCAAGTGACTTCTCTTCAAGGGCACATAGCGAGGAAACATCTGTCCCTTTGTTCGAACGCTACTCAGTGAGGTCCAGTTTTCTGGCCGAGCCGTCGAATGGCTAGTTTGGTCTGGCATCGCATTGCAAGCGTCAGATGAGTCTGACGCTAGGCATCAGATGCATCCGTCAATTGAGGCAATGGCTAGTTCAAATGGAAATTTGGCACATGAAAAATGAAAGCGTCCGACAGTCTCGATATCTGGTGAATTGAGGGAAACAACTAGTTTTTGGATGTGATAAATAGAAGATGGCCGAGGCTTGGTCTCTCTTGACTCTCTGACCTTCTTGACATCCTATTGAGCTGAAGCATTTCCCTTCTACTCATCTCCCTTACATGATTGTGAATCATAAGTGAGATTGGCTGATTCGAAGTGCATTTGCATGTTGTTGCATCTAGTGACACTTGCAGATCATTTAGCTGATGATTTCTTATTACTCTTGGAGAGTACCACTCCTAGCTGACTTAGAGATTATTAGAGGTGTTGGGAAGAGTTGGTGATAGTTCTTGCCCACCCCCAGTGTGATTGTGAAAGGTTCTTGTGCTTTCCTCGGTGGAGTGCCAAAGCAACTCTAATACATTGTGCGCGTCATTGAGTTACCTCACTTGAGAGTGGTGTCTTATGGTGCTCTTGTGGGAGCTTGCCTTGAGGGGCCTTGAGTTGTGGGTCAAGAACCAGGGAACCATCTAGGTGTCGACACAACTGGAGACTAGCTTGCCGGTTTACAAGTGAACTCCGGGTGAGCAAAAATCATTGTGTTCAATTTGTTTCCATTCAGTGATTGGTCTCCACATTCTTACCCTTGTCATATTGATTGATTATCATCTTGGTGCTTGGCAACATCTTCACTTCACCATCGGTATAAAAATCACCATCCTATCTCCTGTATTTACTTTCTAGTATATATTGTGTAGGTTGTGTAGAATAGTTGATTTTGTAAGCTATCTAGTGTAGAGAGTAGTGACATAGCCCTTGTGTGACATACAAATCATCTATGCTAGGAATTACACACTGATATGTCATTTGTCTTACTAACAAGTTTTATATAGTGAATTGTAAATTTTTAATAGGCTATTCACCCCTCCTCTAGTCATCAGGACCTTATAGTCATGCAACCTAGCCAAGTGCCAACGATCGGCTCACACATCTTCCTCACCCTGCTCCACGTGTGCCTAGCCTATCATGTCTGTCCAACTCCTGTGAATCTCATGGCCCTCAACATCTCCTTCAATGACTTCACCGGCCTCACACCGGCGACACAATTCTTAACAAAGCTGCTAACAAGCGATGAGGAGGGCAACCTAGGCCTATGCCTATTGTAGTGTGCGTTGATGCCAACAAGAGGGAGTGTGTGGCTAGTGAAGTATTGGTGCCTCGGTGCCACCCGCATTGCCAACATGGTCCTAGTGTATGCACTATCGCCTTCCTCGCCGTCGTGGCATTCCTCCTCACACCCGGTTATATGGCAATATGTTCACCAGCACCGATGTGGTGTGGGGTGAGGATAGTATCATGTGCTCGAGTGCTGCAAGTAGCCAAGGAATGCAGAGAGCATGCCACCACACCACACCCTCTCCCAACGCCTGTCGTAGCGCGGCCATCGCTGCCTCTATCCCCACCTTGTCCCCATCCTCCATCACCCTGCTTTGCTTCAGCTCCACGTCGCGAGCCCAACCCTAACCCACCACTTCTTGACATCACCAGTGTCCCTAGTAGGCATGTCATCCAAGGATGAAGATGGGAAGAGTGAGGGCAGTGACATAGTAGTCTCATCGTCTTCATCCCCCTGTGGGGCCTAGGATGAAGCTCTAGGAGTGGGCATCTCCGGTGTCGCCCTTCTTCTTCTGGGGCATGGCGATGGTGGCCATGAAGAGGGTCAGCCCCTGTCCCCCGCATGGGACCCCTTCTTCCTTGGCGTCGCTTGGTTCTAGGTTCATACTATACTCATCATGATGTTTACGCGAGCCCATTCCCTAGTGCTCGCAACTTCCATGTAGCAATTCATTGGTGAGGGCAACAGCAAGGGCGAGGGCGAGGAGCAGCAGTAGTAGGACATGATGGGAAGGATGAGGGCAGTGGTGTAGGAGGTCAAGTGGGCTAAGACAGTAGCCACGATGACCACAACAAGCGTATTTAAATGAAAGGCCGCCTGATAGTTAGGGTTGGATGGCCACATTAGACAAAACCGCCTGCCTAGACCGCCAAGGGGCCAATTAGACCAATTGCCGAAGTTTAAAGTGTCAGTTTTGTAGGTGTGTTGGTGGTCCTTAATGACAAATTTATATTGCCAATATAGAACCAAAAATTGAAGAATTATATATTTTTATACACATATACCTTTACTACTAATGATATTCCACTTGTACTAGAAGTTATGAAACATTGCAGGAAATACACCAAGTACAGGGAATATTTATACTAAAAAGGTGCTTTCCAGACGACGTATTTGCCAACCCAAAGGAAGTCAGGCCAACCAAAGCACGCTTGGGCCAAACCAATCATGATATAGCAGTCCAGGCCCGAGCCACAGGCCACCGGCCGAGGTCAGTCATGAACCGACCTAGGGGTGGGCCGGCCGACCACCTGGGCCGGCCGACGCACATGAGAGGTGGTTCAGGCCTGGCCGACTCATGTCAGTACATCAATATGGAGGAGGGTGGTGCGCTGCTCAGTTTTCCCAAACTACCCCCGAACCACCTTCCACCTGCTACAAAAGGAGAGGAGGAGCACACCCCACAACATACACTCACTCACTACACTTGTTCTTTAGGCTTAGCTACTTAGAATATTTTGGGACACGGTTGAGCTACTTGGAGGGCTTATCTCCTAGGAAGAAGTGCTACTCTCTTGGTAATATATTATGAAGAGTTCTTCCTTATTCAAGTTCCCTATTCTTATTTACATTCTTGCATATGAACTAGAGTATAGTCTTGAGCATGATATATTCGATGAATACAAACTAGAATATAGTCCATATGAGAGTAGTTCATCATGCTCATACATGTTCTTCATTGTTCATACAATTTACAAAGTTAGAAAAGATGATAGGAATAGAGTAACAGTTTGTTGTTCCTTCGGGTTTGCTTATATCCTAGCTTGCCCATCCATAGGGTGGGTGTCCTAGGGGGATATAGGTAGTTCCTTAGTATGCAGACATGGTGTCTGGATGTGAGGGAGCCTTCGGATATGATGGCATGCCATTGTTTAGGGGTAGACAGCATGCAGTGACCTAGTCTTGTCCATCCTTCGTAATCCCCCATGTTCGTACGTTGTGTAGGAGTTCGTAAATGTTCCCATCGGCTGACACACACACTTCGTCACTGAAACCCATGCCGCTCCATTTAGCTACGGGAGCCGGCACCGTTTGCTTGCAGGAGAGCCGCCTTCACTCATACTTCCATCTGCCGTACCACGCATCACTAGTACCCCCCATCCGCCGTTAGTCATCGGACCCACCCATCACTCAGCCGGACACTTCTCCATCCGACGTTATGGGACCCGCCATTACTCATCCGTTCCGAATGGGTGCCGTTCTACCACACTTCGCTGAGCGACATGTGGGACCTGCCTGTCAGGTGAACCTTGAGGCCACCACCCTTCGACTACTGACATGTGGGACCAGTCTAGGACTGTTCTCCATCCGACGTGTGGGATTAGCATGTCTGTTAGAAGGGACCCGCCACATGGGACCGAACCCACCATCCTTCCACGACTGACATGTGGAACCCGTCTGGGACCGTTTTCCATCCGACGTGTGGGATCATTGTGTCAGTTAGATAGGACCCTCCACTGGGGACCCATCTCCATTAATGTGGGATCATCCTTCTTCAACTAACATGTGGGACCCGTCTGGGACCGTTCTCCATCCGACGTGTGGGATCGACGTGGGACTCGACACGAGGGACCCATCTCTGTTCATGTGGGGTTAACCTTTATCGCCTGACATGTGGGACCAGAGCGTCAGTTACATGGGACCCGCCACTGGGCACCATCCTTGTTCACATGGGGCCACCCTTCTTCGATCGACCTGTGGGCCAGTGTGGCACCCTTCACCACCCGACGCGTGGGACCAGAGCGTGAGTTACCTAGGACCCGCAACTAGGGATCCTTCTCTTTTCATGTGGGACCACCCTTATCTAACAGACATGTGGGACCGCCATTCTCCGACTGACGTTGAATTCGCCAAAAACATTGGGCTTCTTAGGATTCGAACCCGGGGCCTGGCAATAAGACGTGAAGTTCTTTGCCACTAAACTAAGCGGCTGTGTGTGTTATCATCCCCTTGGAGCCTTTATACAATGTAAGTACATTTTATGTTCTCTTATATCTTATATCTATAGTACATATTTGGGATATATTATATCCCCTGAAAGTGGAAAACTATCTACCCATTGGACTTGCGACGGAGTCAGAGGTGGCAGCGGACGATCCCCGATGTGCTATGGTGGCTCCGGTGTCCATTTAGAGGCAGGCGACGGGGCTTTCCCGGTGGAGCACGGCGGCATTGGTGTCTGCGTCGCTTGTGTGCAACGGCAGAGCCGTCAGATCTGATTCATAGGTCTCCTTTCTCCCCTTTTTACTGTTTGTTTCTTCATTTCTGTTTTGCCTCGATATGGATCTACTACAGGACTTGGGGATTTTGCTTAGATATATCACCTTTGATGTATACCGTCATATCCCTTAATTTTCGATAGATGCGAGATGGGGATTGGTTCTGGTAGTCCGTATAGCACATGGCTATTGGATTTGTTAGGAGGCAGCAAAACAGTGCCACTAATCTTTAAGCTGCACTTGTTGTTACACATGCCAATGATGGTCACTAGCACTTGCACTTGTAAAACTGTGGTAGCCTATTTGGTTCTACAGATTCGAGATGAATCCATGCTATGTTGTGTTTCGCGGCCGTAGGCAAAGGGTTTTCTGTAGCTGGGCTGACTGCCAGGAGCAAGTTCAAGGGTTCCCTAGTGCTTCTTATAAAAAGTACACCTCCTGGGAAGCTGCACTTGCTGCCTTCAAATCCTATGAAGCTGAGCTCGTGTAGTGATTGTGTGATCATTAGACTTGATTTAGCTGAATTTGTAATGGTATTGTCAATGTGATGGTTAGACTTGATTTAGCCAAAATGAGCTCATACCACGGAAATTGTTAATGGTTGTTAAAGTTCCTTTTTGGTATGAGCCGTGGACTTCACTGATGGATCTTTGTTGCATTATTTTCTACTTCAGTGATCTCAATACGTGCTATTTTGTGTTGTTTAGCTGTAAGCTGAATTTGTAATGGTATTGTAAGTGTGATGGTTAGACTTGATTTGGCCAAAATTGTATTAGACTAATATGGTTACAGCCACAGTAATTGCTATTCTAGTTTGAGTTATCTATGTCTATGTGCTACTACTCTAAATTTGGATGAGCTCGTAACATGGAAATTGTTAATGGCTGTTAAGTTGCATTTTGGTATAAGTTGTGGACTTCACTGATGGATCTTTGTTGGATTATTTTCTTCTTCATTCAGTGATATCATTACTTAGGTAGTTGAGGCCTCTTGCACACTGACAAAATGGAGCAGGCCCCCAATAGGAGGACAGACTCATTTGCTAGCCTACCAGTGGATCTCATTCTCGATATCCTCTGCTGCCTCTCTGGCCCCTCCTTGTTTCACTGCAAATTGGTATGTCAACACTAGGAATTCATCATCAACAAGTCCGACATCCATGACAAGCTGGCCCGCCAGGCTGTGATCGGTTTCCTCTTCGATAGGAACAACATGAAGTGACACTTCACCAGCTTCATCGGTGTACTTCCCTGCTTCAACTTCTTGCCCTTCTACACAAATAATGTAGCTGTCTCAGATTGCTACAATGGCCTCGTCCTATGCTGGTGCTCTCAGTGCTGGGTCATCTACAATCCAATCACACGAATTATATGGTACTGCCGACTAGCCCTCATGATCATGGCTTAACTTTGGGTTTATTAGATGGTGGGGCTCAATTGTGTTTTGATCTAACGCTCTCCTTGCACTTCCATGTCATTGATTTCATGGAAGGCGAAGACCGTACAATTGAAGGTTTGGAGATCTACTCGTCTAAAACTAATACATGGCTCTGTATGGAATCGGGATGGGGGCGAGCGTATTGATCTAGTAATGTGTGAAATGTGAGTGTATTTCTTAATAGTTTTCTATACAATATGGCCTACGTTGAGCATGAGGGAACATCTATGATAATTGCTATGGATATGGAGGGAAACACATGGAAGGAAATTGCTACGCCTACTGTTAGTGATGAGCACACCGTGCATCAAGCTCAGGGTCACTTGTGTGTATGTCTTGTTGATGGTCCTCGCAATCAATGGAAGTTTTCAATGTAGATCCTTGAAGACTATGGTACTAATAATTGGATATTGCAACATACTGTCATCCTTAACAAAATTTTTAGAAGCATTAATATCTGAGGAGAGTTGACCCACAAGGTGATTGTAGTTCACCCATTATGGAATTTGGTTTTCTTAGTAGGGCATGAAAGAAAACCAATCATCGCATATGACATGGACTGCACAAAAGCTCATGTCATCCCTACCAGACTCTTTGGGTATAGTAGATGTTTGATTAAATTAGAAGAAGAATGCTTCTAGCACAGACCAGCCTATCTTTCATATGTTCCCTTGTTATTGGATTCACTAGAGCAGGGGGAGGAGTTTGTATCCTTACCGCTCTACCCTCCATGCATGTGGAATTGGAACCGTCTGACCAATCAGGATAGCGATGAGGGCTACTCGATGGATGACTCCACCTCGTCAGACTTGGACTAGGCGGAGGGTGGTGAGACAGACAACGGTGTGGGCAACGACATTGACTGGTAGGCGAGGGGTTTTCCACAGCTGGGCTGACTGCCAGGACCAAGTTCATGGGTTCTCTGGTGCTTCATATAAAAAGTACAACTCCTATGAAGATGCAGTTGCTGCCTTCAACTCAAGAGCAAACAACTCAAATCCACCCTTGGCTGCTAATGACATCTGTCTTCAGAACCCAATACCTGCTCCACCCTCTTTCTTCTTCAAAATTGTTGTAATAGTCATCCTGGTTATCTATGTATGTAACATATGGAAGAAGTTGAGCTCGTGTACTGACTGTTAGTGTGATTGTTAGACTGATTTAGCTGAATTTGTAATGGTTTTGTAAGTGTGATGGCTAGACATGATTTTGTCAAAATTGTAAGGTTATAGCTCCATTAACTGCTATCCTAGTTTTTGTTATATATATTTGTGTTGCTATTCTAAATTTTGACAAGCTCATACCGTGGAAAATGTTAATGGCTATTAAAGCTGCTTTTCTTTGGATATACATGCGCAATAGCATTTCAACCCCATGGTTCCTCGATCTGTTCTGCATAATGATGCGACGAGATTTGCTCCTCGCTACAATGTGGGAGCCAACAGGTAGGCTAATGATGTTTTGTATCAGTGCATACTGATTGATACGACAATCAAAATTGACATACCCATTATTATTTGTCCTACGAGGTTAATTATGTAGTTCCTCATTTGTGTAGTGCTGGAAAGTCCTTCGGTATCATGTTTCTATAAATGGGCCAACTCATAATTGGGCCGTACACCGGCGCACACCACTCTACAATAGTCATCGTGCACATACCCCTCTGCTACACCGCCGCTCCAAACCCAATAGTGCTGCTCGCTACCGTACAACGCCGCACATTGTTGGCGCTTTTTAGCGTCAGTAGAAAAGTCTGGAAGTGCATAGAAGTACCATTATAGCACTTCACCCAAAAGTATATCAGGGTATCGTATTTTCCCAAAGGAACGGTAAATGTTGGTAGACTCCAAGCTAGTTGGCCCTAGAAAAGGTAGGAGGGTTAACTTGGATGAAGAGGATACACTAAGGCAAGAGACACTAAGTGATGATAACCTTCCCACTACTTGCTTGCTTCAGGCCCACTGATGCACTTGGTCTGCCAAGTGATATCAATATCAGCACTACTCCGCAACCGAACGTGGGGAAATGCAGGTATGAGTGGACAGGGCTGTCAGCACCTGCCACCTACCCCTCTACCCGTGGGCACGCGCAACATACAAAGGTAGACCCCAACTTAGACACCACGTCTACGAAGGCGACTACTACTCTAGCGATAGCCAGGAACTTCCATCTCTATTAGGAGTCCTCTAACTAGAGCAGCCGTACAATGGATGAGCGATGATCCCACAAATAAGTAGCTTTATGAAAGTAACTCACTTAATGAATCCAAACCAGAATGTAGCACAAACCTCTTACTTCAAGTAGCAAGATAGTGGTAGAGGTACAAGTTGGAGCGAGAGCCGACAGGTCCGGCACTTCGTCCACCTGAGGGTAGAACTGCTTCGACCCCACTTCTACTTCTCCGACTCTTGCCTCTCTCTCTCTAACCCTAAACTAGTCTAGCTAGAAGCTAAACTAATGGAAAATGTGGCACCACTCCTTCTCTATTGTATCCCGTTGTCTTGGTGGAGAGAGTGGGTACACCATTTTATAGCTTCATAGGACGGTTCGGGCGTAGCTAAACTTGGAAGGAGGTGGAACCGCCCTTGGAATACCGCCTCATGAATCGTCTTTGAAGGATGGGCCTAGGAGGCCCCACCGGGGATGTGGCCACACCCGGGGGCGGTCAGTCGCCTGGCTGGCCCAGCTGGCCACCGCCTTTGGGTGGTTGGTTCATTGCTGGGCCTAGACCTCCCCCGTGGTTACAGATGGCTCCAGTTTGAAGGTAAGGTAGGCTTTCTCTTTTATTCTTGGTTTGTGCCTTTTCTGAATGTGTTTTCTAAAGTGCGCTTTTCTTGTATATTTTGTGCATTTCCACGTGTCAGACCTGCAAGTCGCATATACAAAAAAACTTGTGGAAAGGTCAGATAAAAGCCCTACCTTTTATTTATTTCAGTATTAAAATGATATTGGAATTTAGTTACTAAGGAGTGCCAACAACTCCCCCACACTTGGTCCTTTGCTCGTCCTCGAGTAAAGTGCTATGGACCAAATGGGTTCATCTTCCTTATTCAAAAGAATCTGCATACAGGTTATTCCAAACTTCACCTGGATTCATGAACTTCAAAGTGGCTACCAAGTCATCTTGGGTAATTGAAAAATGGAATAGTTGGATTCAAATCTTCTTACTTTATCCCTACGCAGAAACTTGGGTTTTTGAAAGTTTTTTGAAGAAAAATAGCTTGTGTTCCTTGAATGATTCTCTCAAGTCACTCATATATATGTAAGTGGTTCCTCACCAAGGCATGAAAAGGGTGGTACCTTCACTTGATCACCGTATGTCCAAAAAGGCTTTATATGGAGTTTTAGGTAGGAATGAGAATGATGAGGCACACTTACCCTGCATATGTTGTCAAGTCAAGCCCCAAACCATATTAGAGGGAGTGCGCCATACCCCTAGATCAGAATGTTCATGTGTGTGGGAAAATGAAGGTGGAAACCCAATTCTAAATCTTTTTGGTACTCCATGCACCATGATTATCCTTGGATAAAACTTTTTGGGAAGATATGGGCTATAAGGCCTTCAATTTTTTTTGAACGGGTATTTGGAACTTTTCTTTCCTGTTTATTTCTTATGCTCCTTGGCATTCTTCTTTCTCTTTTCGCATAGCCCCATATCTTTTATTGGCATATGAAAAACTTTGAATAAGGAGATATCGTGAAGATGGAGTAAAACTTTTGCAGAGGGATTGCGCGGTTCTTAGGATAAGAATCGGCATCTTCATTTGGTGGAAAGAGCTGTGCAACTCTCAGTATAAGAGTTGGCATATTTTTGGTGGATGTTTTGCGCAATTCTCGTGGTGAGAATTGGCTTTATTTGGTGGGTGTAAGTGAATTCTGATCTAGGGAGCATGAAACACTCTCAACAATGGTCACAAAGTTTGACTCAACTCAATACAAAATAAGTGGTATATGTGGAAGGTTTCATCATATAGTCATATATGGCCTTGGTAGGTATATGTTAATCACTCAAGGAACATGCTAATGAATTTTTGCTTTTTTTGTAAAATAAATACTAAGTACTTTGCAAGAATGAGCAAGCATCATGTCATCCTACTATATCTCATCCGTCAATTACTTAGATAAAAATGGGGTCCCTAAACAGTGTTCATAAATCTATAGGAATATTAGCAGGGAATAAGAAGTATGCAAACATTTCAAACGTAGGAAGACATGTTTGATAGAGTATGAAGGATAAATATTTTAATCCTTTTTATTGAAAAACTTTTTAGAATGAGAGGAGGAAAATTGCACAAACTGAATTTTGAATTTGTTTTCGTGCAATCGAGTTGGAGAGTCCTCCCCCACACTTGTTTTCTTTCCTATCTGGGTTAGTCCACAATATATATATGTATGAAGAAAACAAGGGCTCAACATATATAAAAACTTTATTCCATTGATAACTTCAAATAGGCACATTACATTGAAAAGGAACATGATTGGAAAATAAAAGATCGTGAAAAGGGAAAAAATGTGTGGCTATTTATTCGTGTAGCAAGAGCGTTCTAAAAATATCTAGAGAACATGCTCAACTCCTGCTGCCTTAGCGATCCTGCACAGCTGATCTCCATAGCCGCGGTGCATCTCATCTAATTCATCCCTAAGTCCTTTCACGCTAAGTGTGCCTCGGCTATGCGGTTCTGCACCTTCTCAATATTCAGGCGCGTGCTCTTGTTGCTAGCGCTAAGTGAGGCGGCGGTTGGCCCCTTGGGAGGCTTCTCATCCTCACTATCGCTAAAGAAACCCTTAGGTTGCCCCCTAATGACTTTCCTTACAAACTTGCGGGTGGCGCCTGAGGTTTCAGGTTCTTTGGCAGAGGGTGCGGGCTTATTAGCCGGTGTATCACCCTTGCGAAAGAGACCCTTACATCAGGTTTGCGTACTCCCCTAATGGTATATGAGCGACTATCCTTAGCGGGAGACAAAAAAGATGGTACACTGGAGGACGAGGGCATCACGGCAGCGCGTTTGCTAAGCCCGCTACTACTAGGAGCCTTCCTCTTGAGGCCTAGAGTGCCGGTAGTTGGACGGGCAGCAGTGGTCTTCTTCTTGGCGCCTCCTTCGGGTGCACGGGAGCATGCCGTGGACTTCAGGCTTGACACATTGCTAAAGTCATTGCTAGGGGATGGCATGATAGCTGGGGGTTTCTCCACCGCAACACGAGCTTCTTCCCTCACAAAAGAACTCTCTTGGTAGGATGCTATGTCTAGGTTGGCGATGGAGCCAGGAGCTTGGATCAGCGAAAGAGCATAGCTAGACATGGTCAAAACTTGTAGGTGGGAGAGCTTAGCAACTTTGCAAGAGGGAGAGGAGAATGGTTTAGTGTGGAGAGAAGAGAGGCCTATGGGGGTTTTATATAGGTTCTACCACGGTCTCTGTCGAGAAAACAATCTGATCGTAAGCAAGGACACGATGCTAGAGTGATCAGAGGGAGGTACGAAAAAGATTGACACTGATTGGCTTTGCCAGGGGTGCGACCGCACCCGGGGGCGGTCGGTCCCCTAGACCCACCTGCCAACCCCATTTTTTGGCCAGGTGACTCGCTGACTGTGCTGATCTCTATCCCAGTTATGATCAAGTCTGATGCACGGTGTATTAGTGTGATAGTGCGTGTTATAGGGTGTAGGATATGAGTGATATTTATGCAAAAATGCTCAAGATTACACTATCATGCATTTATGAGAAAATATTCCTATGATAAAAAAGATTCATGTGGATGGAAGGAAAGAACATAGGGGCATTTTAGATAGATCATAAATGCAACACTCAAAATTTATAAAAGATATTTTTATTAAAAGGACAAGAAAATATAAATGCAATAAATATAAATATATATTTTTAATAAGTTTTTAGTAAACTCTTTAAAAGATACTATATTTATTTCATCAATGAATTTATGTTCGGGTTCAAGAAATACCTTGAGGCGCTGTCCGTTTACCTTATGGATGTTACCATCATTGTCTTCGATTGTGATTGCTCCATGTGATGACACGTCGATGAAAGTATACGGTCCGTCCCATTTGCTTCTGAGTTTTCCTTTTTTGAACAATTTGACTCTTGAGTTGAAGAGCAGGACTTTGTCGCCTGATTTGAATTCTTTGTGCTGGATTCTTTTATCATGCCATCTCTTTGTTCTTTCCTTGTAGAGCTTGGCACTTTGATAGGCCTTTTCGCACCATTCTTCCAGTTCTGCGACTTGTCTCTGCCTGTTTCTACCAGCTGTCTTGAGGTCCATATTCCAGGTTTTCATTGCCCAGTGAGCTCTATGTTCAAGTTAAATGGGCAAATGGCAGCTTTTTACATAGACCAGCTGATAGGGTGACATCCCGATGGGGGTCTTGTAAGCTGTCCTGTATGCCCAGAGTGCATCAGGTAGCTTGTCCTTCCATCCTTTTCCCATATCGTTCACCGTTTTCTGAAGGATGTTCTTAATTTACTTGTTTGAAGTCTCAGCTTGTCCATTGGTTTGGGGATGATATGGTGTAGCTACATTGTGCTTGGCTCCTAGCTCTCACAAGAATGCTCTGAAAGTCTTGTCTATGAAGTGTGAGCCCCATCACTTATCACCATCCTTGGTGTTCCAAAGCGAGGGAAGATCACTTCATGGATCATTTTCCATCTGCTGCTCGGCAGGGTAGTGCTTCGACCCATTTTGACACGTAGTCAACTGCCACAAGGATGTACTCACAATCTCCTGACTTCTAGAATGGTCCCATGAAGTCAATGCCCCATACATCAAAGACTTCAATTTGGTGGTTGAAATGGAGGGGCATGGCTGTAACAACCCTAGAAATCCGGTCACCGAAAATACGGGCTTTCAAAAATTTTTCTAAAGTTTACGAGTGAATGGTGGATGTCATGTAGGAAACCCACCAATAGTTGCACAAATAGCACCCAACGTTAGCCCAAGCATTGCATTTAATAACCAGAGTTTGATTCGCCTCTTATTCGATTTTATGTGATGTTAATAAAAATGGAATAACCTTTTAATACATGTATATATATATGCCTGCTACCGACCCTCGCGCTGGCCCAGCTAGCGGCCCAGCCCCGTCACGAGCTCGACCGCCGGTGCACACGCGCTCGCTCGCATGCTCACGCGCATGCACGCTGGCCTGCCTGCCCGAGCTCGAGGCCCAGCTCGGCCTGCGCCCGCGCGCTGCCGCGTTTCGCCCGCGCGCGCTCGACCGTCCGCCGACCGCCGGCCCAACAAGGCGGCCCACCAAGGGCCTGCCGCCAGATGCACCCGCGCCCCTCCCCTTTCTCTCGCTGACGCGTGGGACCGTGCTGTCAGCTTCCACCTTTTACCACTTCTGGTCGACCGCACGTCGCGTCCGTCGCACCATTTTTGTGCACCGCGTGCCTCCACCGTCCGCCCGAGTACGGCCGCGTCCCGCGCCGTCCATCTAACCGCTTGCTTGCACCGCGCTTCACCGAACCCTAACCCTAATCGTGGCCGCGCACAGCCGCCCGATGGGCATCTTCTGCCTCCGCCGTCCATGGCTGGCCGCCGTGCCTATTTAAAGAGGAGCACCCTGGCCTCTAGGGTTTCCCCATCGCCCCGCCGTCTTTGTGGAGACCC
>CM041634.1:29378183-29402896 GCA_023333625.1 Bothriochloa decipiens
AAAAATATGAACCAAGTGTCCAAATTTTCATAAAAATAAGCTCTACGTCATAGGCTTGTGTATGAGTGCATTTGGAGTTATTGAATTTTATTGCTTCTTTGTGTTGACTCTATAGGAGCCGCTGACGCGGCTATTATGTCTCGTTTTAGAGGAGGATCAGCTTGAGGAGGACGACTACGAGTACGAGGAGGAGCTCGGTGACGACTTCACAGGTGCCACACCCCACCCAACCTCGTAGATCCTATTACGCATGGCATAATATCTAGTTGCTAGTGCTTTAATTATGAATATCACCTGATGATAGGTTGCATGGTAGAACTGCCTGATGAGCCTTTACCTTGTCGCAACCTTACTCCTGCACACCTGCTGATAGGCTAGACGCTTGCTTATTTCACTTATGATGCTTTACTTCTACTACGCTTATATCTGTATGATGATGATGCGTGGTGGAGAGTATGGTCATATGGTTAAGGCACGTGATGCCACTTTACTCGGGGAGAGTGCTGTCTGCGTCTTGGGTGTGTGGTGAGGGTTGAGTCGATTGGACAGGATTCTACGACGAGCCATGTGGGCGAGTCTTGCCGGGGAATGTGTTCTGGGCATTCCCGTGTGAGGTGCTTGTGGCGGGCACATTGTGATGCATAAGGAGATCCCGGGGGTGAGAACCTTCGTGGAGCGAAGCCCCGGGTAGAAGGTGCTGTTGTAGCACGGACTGTTGTAGTCCCAAAAAGAAGATAATCCTGTCTGATCCCCCCTAGGACCTGATATCTCTTGAGGACCGGAACCTTGGGACTTACGTGCTCACCACTCGCTCTTGTATGGGCGGGAGACGGATGTCTGACTAGCTAGGACGGTGCCACTACTACTAGGTTGTTAGCAGAAAGTGTCGGGAGGTACGGGTGTGGAGACCCACACCCTCCTTAGACAGCATAGTGACCACGGGGGCCCGGTACTATGTCTCACAGTCTCAGTGTGCCGGTGGTACCTATCCGGGATGTCCCAGTACTGAGTGGTAGGGTGGCATCGCACCGGTTAGAAAGCAGCCGGAATCAGCTTAGGCGGGGCACCGCCGATGATAGTGATCTTGTGGTTACGGGAGTACACGCTCTGCAGAGTTTATGAATCTATATATAGTCCGTGAGCCACTGGTATGGCTCTTTCCTAAGACCCACGCTTCTCGGGAGTAGTGAGAGGAGTCCTTCTATTTCTCTCTCTGGTGTTACCCTTCCGGCTGTGAGCCGCTGAGACAGGCTCCGAGAGGGAGTTGGACCTATCGACTGAGTGCGAGAGGGTGAGATGTGTGTGATGGAGTTGGAATGGGTTTGGATGTGTGGATGAGATGGATAAAAATTGGATGAATTATATTATATAATATTAGTCACTGTTTGCATAGGAAACTACAGCCACATATTAGGTCGATTTGATTATATCCTTTGCATCCCACCAAATACTACATAGCAAAAGCAAAGCATAGGGTGGGAGATGTGGCCAGTACAAACCGTACTGAAAATTATTTGGCAGGTGAGCCCGACTACGACTATGACGACGAAGAGGAGTAGATGTCTCGTTCCTATGCTCAGGCTTCTTTTTGGAGATTTTATTGTACTTCCGCCTTTCGCAGCTGTTCCAGACGCTGCAGCTACTCTGATGATTCCGCCAGTGTGGCGATGAATTATTTATGTAATTCCCCCTAATTGTAATCTTTTGTACGATGTATGGATCCTGTATCGACTACTGCGGGATAATGAGATGGTTTGATGCTTCAAACTATTATATTATCCGCCATTCTGTGTATTTTCCCTTCGTGAAAAATTGAGGATGTTTCAGTTGGTATCAGAGCCATGCTTGACCCTAGGACGAGACCCATAGGATTGGATGATAGAATTAGGAAAATCTTGAAATCTCTCGGTTATACACCGACCATTGCATACGCTTTTATGCATGGCTTACCTCTCTCTGCAACTTTTCTAATTTCTTTCTCGTGTCACCTGCAGATGGATCCCAACTTTGCCGCTTGGTCCGCTGTCGCCAATGGATGTCATTGAGTTTAGACTCGACGGAACGTAGCATGGAGGCTATGCTCACGTGCTTCGCGAGGTTCTCACCGAGCTAGGTGTTCCCGTGGAGAACATCGAGTATCTTTGCCGGGGCAAGCCCACCCTTGGAGGAGGCATCGAGGACTACAAGGCAGTCCACATCAACGTGCCTGCAAGCATAAACCTGCCCGAAGTTACCGCCTTCACTGACTTCGCCTTCGACAACGACACCGGCATGTGTGTTCAGACCGTTTCGCGCCAGGCACTCCATACTGTGCTGCGCAATGGAGCTGACTATCTGAAGGAAAGTCACTTTCGTCTGCTTCCTCGTGCCCTCGATGATCAGCAGGGTACTTGGGGAGAGGTCATCTACATCGAGCAGAATACCAGAGTCGACCGCAACCCCTGCCACCGCGCCTCTATGATGTACATGCAGTGCCAGGAAATGTACATTGCTGAGTTGGAGCGGAAGGGACGCCGTGATCGTCGCTACCTGATGGAGGTTGACGAGAGGATCCGTAAGTCAGAGGATAAGGAAGCGGCATGGAAGCAAAAGATTGCAGATCTAGAGCATGAGATAGCACGCAAAGAGCACACTCACCAAGATCAGATTGCCAGTCTGATGAGCGAGTTGGATAAGCTTCAAATACACAACAGCCAACTCAACAAGAACATCTGGGAGCTTGAGGCCACTATGGCTGAGAAGAACGAAGACATTGCAAAGAGATTCTAGGAAAAGAGTCAAGATGCTGCCTATAGGGACAAACTCCGTGAGCAGTGCAAGGCTCAACGTGAGAAGCTGCTACAGGAATATACCCTTGCTAGCTACAACCAGGGACACTTGATCAACTATGTCCATAAGACGGCATACCTCATGGATAAGCTCAAATGCACTATGGAAGCTTGGAAGAGGTCAGATCGTAAGAGGGTCAGAGAGTACGAGGAGCTGCAGGACGAGCTTCCCTTACGTGCCCGTAAGAGGGTCAGGGTTGAGACATTTGAGCTAGGGCAATCTCGCCTCAACTTGAGTGGATGCCCCACCACTGGACTTAGTGGACAGGCAGTGTCCACCCCTCAGCTCGAGGAGGCCCGTCGCTACGTCTCTCGCCTTCAGATGACCGACGAGCAGATCCAGGCATCTGGCATCAGTATACCTCCCACAGCTTATAGTTTGGACCAGCCTCTAGAGATGGTCTAGAGTAATACCAGGTCAGGAGGTGATGAGCCCTGTATGGCCAAGTGACCAGACTCACCATGATGTTGAGTAGTTGTCCACCCTTTTTGCTAGACTACCTGCGTGTAGTACGTTTCTCGCGAGTCTCCAAGCGTAGCCGCTAAAGACATCGCCATGTAACCCCCCTGATGTAATGAATGATTTGGTTTTTATCGCATCTTATTGGATCTTCATGCTTCTTCGTCTGAGTGTTAGATAGATTAGCAATGTTTTAAAATTATTTTAAATAAGTATGTCTTTAATATCAAAGTTATAATAAGCCCGTATGCCCTAATCTGAGGTTTCTGTTGAGCAGGATGTCCACTCCTCGTGCCAGCCGCCTGAGAAACCGCTCTCCTTCACCCGTGCCCGCCAGGGGCCGCGGACGCAGAAGTGGTCGTGCACGCGTTGGTCGCATACCCCTCGACCTTGAGGAGCCACCCCGCGCTGCCACCCCACGACCTGCACACCCATCGCCACCACCGGTAGTTGAGCCGGAACCAGCTGCCGGAGGTGTGGCTGGAAGACAGCCACAGCCTGCTGCTGAGCCCCAGCCTGCCGCAAGAGGAGATGCAGCTCCACCACCACCTCCCGTGCCACTCTTGGTGGACGTGATGGCCCAGCAGACCGAACTTCTTCGAGTCTTAGCTGAGAGCGTGCTGCACCCCCATCACCGGGAGCCCCGCGATGATTTCTATAAGAAGCTGGAGTTCTTTCTCAAGCTGAGGCCCCTGACGTTCGATGGCACCAGCATCGACCCTATCGCTGCTGATGACTGGCTTAAGGAGATTGAGAAGAAGCTGGACTTGACCACCTGCACTGACGAGGAGTGCGTTGGCTTGGCAGCTCACCAGCTTGTGGGTGCTGGGCAATCTTGGTGGGACAGCCTCTGTGAAACCCACCGAGACCCCGCCAACATCTCCTGGGATGAGTTTGTGGACGAGTTTCGTGCATTCTTCATCCGTGAAGGTGCACTAGAGAAGGAGAACGAGTTCCGCAACATCTCCATGGGAGCTGACAAGGTGCATGAGTACACCACCCGCTTCACTAACCTGCTGCGCTATGCACCTGTCTCAGTGGTGAACTCTGAGAAGGAGAAGATGTACTACTAGCGCAAGGGCTTGTCTAGCCGTATCAGGCTCTCTCTCTCAGGCACCAAGAGCCACACCCTTCGTGACCTGATTGACAAGTGCATGGATATTGAGAAGGACCGCGACGAGGTTTTCGCGGAGAGGGAGGCGCTTGGCAAGAACAAGAAGCGCCGTACTGAGGGCACCACCCACGCACCTGCCCCACGAAGGTCACGTGGTGAGACCTCTCAGCCTCCCCGCTCTCGCTTCGCCCAGGGAGCGGCTCACGGTTTGAGCCGGGGCGGTGGTACCCACACCAGCAACTACCCTCGCCCTGCTCAGGACCGCCAAGCATACGCTCGTGCCGCACCTGGAGGTAGCACGTGGAGGTCCGCCGTGCCAACCCCCACAGGCGGCATGACCTACACTTGCTTCGCTTGTGGCCAGCCAGGTCACGAGGCAGCCGAGTGCCCAAACAAGGCTGCACCAGCTACACCAGCGCCCGCCAGGCAGAACCAAGGCACCCCGCACAAGCAGATGCCATCCGGAGCGCCCCGTGGCCGCCTCACCCACATCTCAGCAGAGGCCGCCCAGAGTGCCCCCGACGTGGTGTACGGTATGTTTTTAGTGCATGGAGTTAAGGCATCCGTGCTGTTTGATTCAGGTGACATGTTCATATATATCCTCCAAGTTTGCACGAGAGCACCATATATCTGTCACTCCACGAAAAGAGACCTTATACACCTGTTCACCCTTGGGCAACATTTGTTGTACCAAAATATGTAAGGGAGTGAGTATCGCCATCGAAGGTCTTACCTTTCTTGCTGATCTTACCTTGCTACCCTTCGAAGGCCTAGACGTCATTCTAGGAATGGATTGGTTAACCCAGAACAAAGGAGTGATATCTTGCTCACCCAGATTTGTGGATATAACCCATCCAAGTGGCCGTCAGATCAGATGTGAGCCAAACAAAGGGACAGATATATCCATGCTGTGTGCCTTGGAAGAGAAGTCACTTGAGGAAGTGCCTGTAGTTTGTGAGTATCCGGATGTCTTCCCGGAAGAGCTACCAGGAATGCCACCGGACAGAGATGTTGAGTTCGTGATCAACCTAATGCCTGGTACGAGTCCGATTTCCAAGTGACCCTACCGTATGGCAGTTGATGAGCTTAAGGAGCTTAAGAAACAGCTTGAAGAGCTATCCGAGAAAGGGTTCATTAGGCCCAGCGCCTCGCCCTGGGGATCTCCTGTGCTGTTTGTTAAGAAGAAGGATGGAACGCAGAGGATGTGCGTTGATTACCGAAACCTGAATGCCGTAACTATAAAGAACAAGTATCCTTTGCTGAGGATAGATGACCTGCTTGATCAGCTTCGCAATGCCAAGTACTTCTCTAAGATTGACCTCAGATCAGGCTACCATCAGATGAAGATCAGAGAGGAAGACATTCCTAAGACAGCATTTGTCACCAGATATGGGCAGTATGAGTGCACCATCGTGTCCTTCGGTCTTACGAACGTGCCGGCTTATTTTATGAACATGATGAATAAAGTGTTCATGCAGGAGCTGGATAAGTTCGTGGTGGTCTTCATTGATGACATTCTTGTCTATTCTGCCACCGCCGAAGCGCATGAGCAACATCTGAGGATGGTACTGGAGAAGTTGAGAAAACATCAGCTCTATGCCAAGTTCAACAAGTGTGAGTTCTGGCTTGAGGAGGTCGCTTTCCTAGGTCATGTGCTCAATGCTGATGGAGTAGCTGTTGATCCATCAAAAATTGAGACAGTGAAGGAATGGGAGCAGCCACGGAATGTGACTGATGTGAGAAGTTTCTTGGGATTGGCTGGTTACTATCGCCGATTCATCGAGAACTTTTCCAAGATAGCTCGCCCCATGACCAATCTCTTGAAGAAGACCAAGGAGTTTGAATGGACGCCCCAATGCGAGCAAAGTTTCCAGACCCTGAAGGAGAAGCTCACCACAACGCCTGTTCTAGCCTTGCTCGATATCCACCAGGACTTTGTGGTCTATTGCGATGCGTCTCGCTTCGGGCTCGGTTGTGTTCTAATGCAGAATGGGAAAGTCATTGCCTATGCTTCCCGCCAGCTTAAGGAGCATGAACAGCGTTACCCCACCCATGATCTCAAGCTTGCAGCCGTGATCCATGCCTTAAAGATTTGGAGGCACTACCTGATAGGGAACAAATGCGAGATCTACACCGATCACAAGAGCTTGAAGTACTTTTTCACCTAGGAAAATCTGAACATGCGACAGCGTCGTTGGCTCGAGCTGCTTAATGACTACGATGTGGAGATTCTCTATCACCCTGGGAAGGCCAATGTGGTCGCTGACGCTCTTAACCGCAAAAGTCATTGTCATGCCTTGTTCACCACCGCCTTGCCCAAAGAGTTGCAAGAGGGCATTGATGAGTTACAGATGGAGGTGATACCTCGTGGCCTATTGAATGAGCTTCGCGTACACTACACCCTCATGGATAGGATCCATGAAGCCCAACGCCATTGCCCAGAAATTTGGGAGATACACGAGCTCCTGACACAAGGCAAGTGCCCAGAGTTCAGTGAGGATGAGCTAGGCACTTACTGGTACAAGGACAGAATTTGTGTGCCTGCTGACCCAGCTATCCGCAATGAAATCCTATCAGAAGGTCATGATTCTAAGTATTGTATCCACCCAGGCAGTACTAAAATGTATGCTGATTTAAAGAAGAAATTCTGGTGGAAAAACATGAAATCAGACATAGCAGAGCATGTTGCTAGATGTGACATTTGCAAACGTGTCAAGGCTGAGCATAAGAGACCTGCAGGGCTGCTAAAGCCACTGGATATACTAGAATGGAAGTGGGATAGCATTTCTATGGACTTCATTGTGGGTTTGCCTCGAACCCCGAAGGGCCATGATGCCATATGGGTAATAGTCGATCGCTTAACTAAGGTAACTCACTTCCTAGCCATCAGGACGGATGCCCGAGTTAGCCAGCTAGCAGATTTGTATGTTGGGAACATTCTCAAGCTGCATGGAGCCCCTAAGAGTATAATATCCGATCGTGGGCCGCAGTATACGTCCAAGTTCTGGAAAGCCCTAAACAAGTCGATCGGCAGCAAGCTAGATTACAGTACCGCATACCACCCTCAGACAGATGGGCAGACAGAAAGAGTGAACCAGATACTTGAGGATATGCTTCGAGCTTGTGTTCTAAAATATGGGACTGATTGGGAGAAGAGCTTGCCCTTTCCAGAGTTCTCCTACAACAACAGTTACCAGGCTAGCCTCAAGATGTCACCTTTCAAAGCTATGTACGGAAGACCATGCAGAACACCCTTGATGTGGTCTAAAACGGGTGAAAGAACGTTCTTTGGCCTGGCCACCATTAAGGAGGCCGAGGAAGGAGTCGCCCAGGTACGAGAAAATCTAAAAATTGCCCAGAACCGTCAGAAGAGTTATGCCGACAAGAGACGCAGAGACCTCGAGTTTGAGGTAGGAGACTATGTCTATCTCAAGGTCTTCCCGCTTCGAGGGACCGTCAGATTCTATGTAAAGGGAAAGCTAGCACCAAGGTATGTGGGACCGTACAGAATCAGTGAAAGGATTGGCAAGCTTGCCTACAGAATAGAGTTGCCCCCACAACTGGCAGGAGTACACCCAGTGTTCCATGTGTCGCAACTGCGCAAGTGTTTGCAGCCGCCAGAGCATCCAATACCCGTAGAGGCACTCGATATTCAGGACACCTTGGAGTACAGAGAGCACCCCATCCGCATTATGGACAGAACCACCAAGGAAACGAGGAACTCTAGCACGCCATATCTGAAGATTCAGTGGAGTAATCACACAGAACGGGAAGCAACTTGGGAGAAAGAGTCAGAAATGAGGAAGCTCTACCCCTACCTTTTCGAAGAGTAAGTTACACTCTTGAATCTCGAGGACAAGATTCTCATAAGGGGGTAGGACTGTAACAACCCTAGAAATCCGGTCACCGAAAATACGGGCTTTCAAAAATTTTTCTAAAGTTTACGAGTGAATGGTGGATGTCATGTAGGAAACCCGCCAATAGTTGCACAAATAGCACTCAACGTTAGCCCAAGCATTGCATTTAATAACCAGAGTTTGATTCACCTCTTATTCGATTTTATGTGATGTTAATAAAAATCGAATAACCTTTTAATACATGTATATATATGCCTGCTACCGACCCCCGCGCTGGCCCAGCTAGCGGCCCAGCCCCGTCACGCGCTCGATCGTCGGCGCACACGTGCTAGCTCGCACGCTCACGCGCATGCACGCTGGCCTGCCTGCCCGAGCTCGAGGCCTAGCTCGGCCTGCGCCCGCGCGCTGCCGCGTTTCGCCCGCGCGCGCTCGACCGTCCGCCGACCGCCGGCCCAACAAGGCGGCCCACCAAGGGCCTGCCGCCAGATGCGCCCGCGCCCCTCCCCTTTCTCTCGCTGACGCGTGGGACCGTGCTGTCAGCTTCCACCTTTTACCACTTCTGGTCGACCGCACGTCGCGTTCGTCGCACCATTTTTGTGCACCGCGCGCCTCCACCGTCCGCCCGAGTACGGCCACGTCCCGCGCCGTCCATCTAATCGCCTGCTTGCACCGCGCTTCACCGAACCCTGACCCTAATCGTGGCCGCGCACAGCTGCCTGATGGGCATCTTCTGCCTCCGCCGTCCATGGCTGGCCGCCGTGCCTATTTAAAGAGGAGCACCCTGGCCTCTAGGGTTTCCCCATCGCCCCGCCGTCTTTGTGGAGACCCACCGCTAGATCAGTCGAGCGAGAGAGAGAGAAGGAGGGAGGAGCAGGAAGAAGGCGGAGCTAGAGCGCTGCTGCAGACACCGCCGTCCACACGCTGAGGAGGACCTAGGAGCACTGCATCACCGCCTCGACGCCCCGGCTTCGCCTTCCCTGCACCGAGCCGCCACCAAGCCTGCGTCACCCGCCTCGACCGTCGCTACGCGGGTAAGCATCCCCGCCCTCGCCCTGCTCAGCCATGGCCGTTACCAGTACACCATCGACGTTCTTGCTCCCCTTACCCCTGTTTCTTTCCTTACCACGACCAGTAGCTTCGCCGTAGTCTAGAGCGTGTTCTAGGCAACCTCTTGGAGCCGGCACGGGCCACAGTTGGAGCCACGCACTTTTGCAGCTCTGGCCTCCCCGGACTCTGGCCGCCAGAGCGTCCGCCGTGGCCGTCGAGCCGCGCACGCCCCGCCGTGCCTCGACTAGCCCCGGTAGCTAGCTCATGGAGATCCCAGCTTCTCCAATCGAAAGGCAAGAAGGAAGATGGAGACCAACGCCCGGCTTCGCCGGCGAATTTAGCCTCGCCGCCGCCGCGCCTCGCTGACCGCCACCGGCTTGAGGGTCGTTTTCCCCGAGTTAGAGCACCTAGCCGACCAGCCACGCAGCTCACCTAGTAAGCCGACATTCGTCGAGGGTCCACTCGACAAGTCGAGGGTCCGCCCGACGAAGTCGAGGGTCCACCCGACATTCATCGAGGGTCCACCCGACAAGTCGAGGGTCCACCCGACATTCATCGAGGGTCCACCCGACAAGTCGAGGGTCCGCCCGATGAAGTCGAGGGTCCACCCGACATTCGTCGAGGGTCCACCCGACAAGTCGAGGGTCCGCCCGACGAAGTCGAGGATCCGCCCGACGGAGTCGAGGACCTGGCTCTAATCGAGGGCCTGCCCGAGTCGAGGACCCGGCTCGAGGCCAGAGGGTCAAGCTCGAGGGGCGCACTGTTCTCGAGGGCTGCCCCTTTCGTGCGCACAAAGCCCGTCTTCGAGGGCATGCCCGTTCGCCGGGTGAGGCTTCGTTCTCGAGGCCAGTGCGTTCGCCCGAGCGAGCTCCGTCCTCGAGGGGTCGTCCGGACCACAACCTCGAGTGTACAGAGGCCGACCCAACCTAGCCCCACCTGTCAGTGACCAGATCCAGCCCTGTCCGGACCCTCCGAGGCCCGGTCGAGACCTGTCAACGTTGACCGTTGACCTGGCCCCACCTGTCAGTGACCAGAACCGTGGTCCCCACCTGTCAGCCACTAATGGACCCGTCGACACTGACGTCAGCATAACGTCAGCACATCCCCAGCTGCACTGTTCCTGCGCGCCGCGTGGCCCAATCAGGAGTTGCCACGTGTCAGCTCCAGGTTAATCTGCCCTTTTTCTTTTTCTGAAAATAGAATAAACTTCGGAAATTCGTAACTTCTTCATACGAACTCCAAAAAATATGAACCAAGTGTCCAAATTTTCATAAAAATAAGCTCTACGTCATAGGCTTGTGTATGAGTGCATTTGGAGTTATTGAATTTTATTGCTTCTTTGTGTTGACTCTATAGGAGCCGCTGACGCGGCTATTATGTCTCGTTTCAGAGGAGGATCAGCTTGAGGAGGACGACTACGAGTACGAGGAGGAGCTCGGTGACGACTTCACAGGTGCCACACCCCACCCAACCTCGTAGATCCTATTACGCATGGCATAATATCTAGTTGCTAGTGCTTTAATTATGAATATCACCTGATGATAGGTTGCATGGTAGAACTGCCTGATGAGCCTTTACCTTGTCGCAACCTTACTCCTGCACACCTGCTGATAGGCTAGACGCTTGCTTATTTCACTTATGATGCTTTACTTCTACTACGCTTATATCTGTATGATGATGATGCGTGGTGGAGAGTATGGTCATATGGTTAAGGCACGTGATGCCACTTTACTCGGGGAGAGTGCTGCGTGCGTCTTGGGTGTGTGGTGAGGGTTGAGTCGATTGGACAGGATTCTATGACGAGCCATGTGGGCGAGTCTTGCCGGGGAATGTGTTCTGGGCATTCCCGTGTGAGGTGCTTGTGGCGGGCACATTGTGATGCATAAGGAGATCCCGGGGGTGAGAACCTTCGTGGAGCGAAGCCCCGGGTAGAAGGTGCTGTTGTAGCACGGACTGTTGTAGTCCCAAAAAAGAAGATAATCCTGTCTGATTCCCACTAGGACCTGATATCTCTTGAGGACCGGAACCTTGGGACTTACGTGCTCACCACTCGCTCTTGTATGGGCGGGAGACGGATGTTTGACTAGCTTGGACGGTGCCACTACTACTAGGTTGTTAGCAGAAAGTGTCGGGAGGTACGGGCGTGGAGACCCACACCCTCCTTAGACAGCATAGTGACCACGGGGGCCCGGTACTATGTCTCACAGTCTCAGTGTGCCGGTGGTACCTATCCGGGATGTCCCAGTACTGAGTGGTAGGGTGGCATCGCACCGGTTAGAAAGCAGCCGGAATCAGCTTAGGCGGGGCACCGCCGATGATAGTGATCTTGTGGTTACGGGAGTACACGCTCTGTAGAGTTTATGAATCTATATATAGTCTGTGAGCCACTGGTACGGCTCTTTCCTAAGACCCACGCTTCTCGGGAGTAGTGAGAGGAGTCCTTCTATTTCTCCCTCTGGTGTTACCCTTCCGGCTGTGAGCCGCTGAGACAGGCTCCGAGAGGGAGTTGGACCTGTCGACTGAGTGCGAGAGGGTGAGATGTGTGTGATGGAGTTGGAATGGGTTTGGATGTGTGGATGAGATGGATAAAAATTGGATGAATTATATTATATAATATTAGTCACTGTTTGCATAGGAAACTACAGCCACATATTAGGTCGATTTGATTATATCCTTTGCATCCCACCAAATACTACATAGCAAAAGCAAAGCATAGGGTGGGAGATGTGGCCAGTACAAACCGTACTGAAAATTATTTGGCAGGTGAGCCCGACTACGACTATGACGACGAAGAGGAGTAGATGTCTCGTTCCTACGCTCAGGCTTCTTTTTGGAGATTTTATTGTACTTCCGCCTTTCGCAGCTGTTCCAGACGCTGCAGCTACTCTGATGATTCCGCCAGTGTGGCGATGAATTATTTATGTAATTCCCCCTAATTGTAATCTTTTGTACGATGTATGGATCCTGTATCGACTACTGCGGGATAATGAGATGGTTTGATGCTTCAAACTATTATATTATCTGCCATTCTGTGTATTTTCCCTTCGTGGAAAATTGAGGATGTTTTAATGGCATTGCGGGAACTAATGTTGCCTTGCAGCTAGCACTATCGACACCTTTGGATGAATTCTTTGGTGTCTTCATACATTGTTGGCCAGTAGAACCCACATTGCCAGACTTTGGCTTGTGTGCGGAATACTCCATAATGGCCTCCATATTGTGTTGCATGACATTTCTCAATGATTTGTGCACCCTCAGCAGTTGGCACGCATCTTCTCAACAGTCCATCAGCACAAACCCAGTATAGGTAGGGTTCATCCCACAAGTGGCGTCTGCTTTCGTATTCTAGCTTCTTCTATGATTCTCCTAGAGGTACGTATCCTAAAACCATATAGTTCACAATGTTTGCATACCAAGGGTTTGTGTTGGTGACCATGAGGAGCATGTCGTCGCGTAGGAAGTCATTGATCTCCTGTTCCTGCATGTTAGTGACTTGCATACGTGAAAGATGGTCAGCAACAGTGTTTTTTACTCCATTTTTATCTTTTATTTCAAGATCAAATTCTTGTAACAACAAGATCCAATGGATCAACCGAGATCTTGTGTCTTTCTTGGTGAGTAGATATTTTAACGCAGCATGATTAGTATAAACAATTATCTTTGCTCCCACCAGGTAAGATCTAAACTTATCAATAGCGAAGACTACTGCAAGAAGCTCTTCCTCAGTCATAGCATAGTTAAGCTAGGGTCCTGTTAGAGTCCTGCTAGCGTGTGCGATCGCATGATGCTTCTTATCTTTGGTTTGGCTGAGGACCGCACCTACAGCATAGTCACTAGCATCACACATGATGTCAAAGGGTAGCGTCCGATCTGGAGGTTGGATGATGGGTACAGAGATGAGTGCTTTCTTGATGGTTTCAAAAGCCTTCAAACACTCATCTGTGAACTCAAAAGGTGCGTCCTTTGCTAACAGGCAAGTCAGGGGTCTAGCGATTTGTGAAAAATCTTTGATGAATCGCCTGTATAACCCAGCATGGCTTAGGAAGCTACGGATCCCTTTGATGTTCACAGGGGGAGATAGTTGCTCGATAACCTCAATCTTTGCCTTGTCTACCTCTATTCCCCTTTCAGACACTTTTCTAAGAACAATGCCCTCACAGACCATGAAATGGCACTTTTCCCAGTTAAGTACCAAGTCCTTTTCTTGGCATCTTTGCAAAACCTTATCCTAATTCTCGAGGCAATGATCAAAAGTTTTCCCATAGACTGAAAAGTCATCCATGAAAACTTCATGATCTCCTCGATCATGTCTGAGAAAATGGACATCATGCACCATTGAAATGAAGCGGGCGCATTGCAAAGCCCAAATGACATCCTTCTATAAGCATACGTTCCATACGGGCATGTGAAGATGGTTTTGCTCTGATCATCAGGATGGATAGGAATTTGGTGATAACTAGAATACCCATCAAGGAAACAAAAGAAAGAATGTTTCACCAATCGCTCCAACATTGCATTAATGAAGGGCAACGGGAAGTGATCCTTTTGTGTTGTCGCGTTGAGTTTTCTGTAATCAATGCACATTCTCCATCCTGTGACATTATGTTGTGGGATAAGCTCATTCTTAGCATTCTCAACTACCATCATTCCTCCTTTCTTGGGAACCACTTAGACGAGACTAACCTAGTCACTGTGTGGTATGGGATAAATGATCCTGGTGTGAAGAAGTTTGAGGACTTCCTTCTTCATGACTTCTCGCATCACATTATTAAGCCTACACTATGGTTCGCATGAAAGCATACTCGCAGGGTCAATAGGGATGTGATGGGTATAGAGCATTGGACTAATCCCCTTAAGATCTTGCAACGAATACCCAAAGACCGACCTATGTTTTTCTAAAATGGCAGTAAGTCTGGAAGTCTCCTCATCTGAAAGCTTATCACTAATGATGACAGGAGTGCTTTTGTTGTCATTTAAAAAAATAATGAAGTCCTTCAGGAAGGGTTTTTACAACAGGAGGTGGAGTCCGCACTTCCTCTTTAGGAAGGTCAAAGGTTTCTCCTACGTCGTCCTCTTCTTTCAAAAAAAAGTTAGCATCTTTTTCTAAGGACGACTCAGAAGGCTCAAAAGGTGAAGTAGACTTAACCTCCTCGGGCATGACAGGACAGGGGAGAGGGTTTGCCACCGAGTTTTTAGCTTGAGTGAAAGGTATGGAATATGCATTCCTCCCCAGTTTTAGACTCAGCTCCCCCGTGTCTGTTGCATCGGAGAGAAATTTCTCCAAGGGGTGCCCTATTAGCACGCTGAAGTTTACGTCGTCAAAGATGTGAAAATCTAAAGTCAAGATGACGTCTTCGTGCTGAATATTAACATTGTGAACCAACCCTTGTCCTAGCTAACAGGTACGTGGGCTATTTCTCAGGGATAGGGTCGTAGGGGCAAAATGTTTGTCACTCAGGTGAGTGCATGCAAAGGATGTAGACATCAAATTTGTTCCTACCGTGGGGTTATATAACGTCTCTACCCAATCCTCTTGGATTTTGCAACGGATGGTTCGCGAAAGGGAGCGAATCTAAATTACTTCAGATGAAGACTCCCTCTTGTTTTTCCATTCATCACTCATGATAGCTATCAACTCCCTAACAGACTCTTTTACAGAGTCAGGGCAAGGGTTTGGAGTGACATGGACATGGGTGCTTCTTTTGTATGCATACTTCGAGACATTCTGGTAGTCGTCGAAGAAATTTTTATCGAAATATGGAAGATCTGAAGGTTGGAGACCTTCCTTCGGATCTTCTGGTTCGGGCAAGGATGTCTCTATTAGTAGAGCTAGTTCGGCCTTGGCCGAAGAGACTTCCTCATGACACGGCTTTGATTCTACACAGAGGGGTTCTAGCGGAGGAGTATTCTCTAGAATGCGATCTAGGAGAGCTTCTCCTTCGGCTGTGGTTTTATGCGTAAACGAACCTCCATGGCTATGTCGAGCTGTAGGGCCGATTCCTTGCTAAGTCCTAACCAAAAGTGCTGCAAGAGCACATGGTTGGGAATAGACAAGTCTGGGCCAGATTTTTTTAAAATCGTAAATCTTTCCCAAGCTGCACCTATGGACTCCTTCTCATTTTGTCGGAAGTTGAGAATCTCTTGACGCAGGCCAGCAATTCGGGATATAGGGAAGAATGCCACACAAAGCTTGTTTCGCAATTCTTCCCAATCACCTGCTACCTTCCCTATGTTAAGGGCGTACCATTGTTTAGCTCTCTCATCAAGAGAGAAAGGAAACAATTTCCACCACATTATTTCATGTGACATGCCTGTAATAGTTAGGCATGCACAGAGCTGCTCAAACTCCCTTAGGTGGTGATATGGGTTTTCATAGTCTAACCCTAAGAAGGTTTGTTCCTGAACCTATAAAAGCTGGACAGAGTTCGTAACTCAAAGCTGTGATTGGCTTCACAGATTGTGGAGGTTCAACGAACTCGCCCATGGGAGCAGATAGTTTAAAATGGTGGGATGCTCCATTGGAACAAAAAGAAGTAAAAGAAAAGAAAGGTAAAAATGAAGGATACACGGGCAACTAGGTTCGAAGGCTAAAAACGATAACTGTCCCCAGCAACGGCGCCAGAAATGCTTGTTGGCGCTTCTTAGCATTAGCAGAAAAGTCTGCAAGCGCACAAAAGTACTATTGTAGCACTTCACTCGGAAGTATATCAGGGTATCGTATTTTCCTAAAGGAACGGTAAATGTTGGTAGACTCCAAGCTAGTTGGCCCTAGAAAAGGTAGGAGGGTTAACATGGGCGGAGAGGATACACAAAGGCAAGAGACACTAAGTGATGATAACTTCTCACTACTTGCGTGTTTCAGGCCCACTAACACACTTGGTCTGCCAAGCGATATCAGTATCAGTGCTACTCTGCAGCCGAACATGGGTGAATGCAGGTACGAGTGGACAGGGCTGTCACCACCTACCACCTACCCCTCTACCTATGGGCGCGCACAACATACGAAGGTAGACCCCAACTTAGACACCATGTCTATGAAGGTGACTACTACTCTAGCGATGGCCATGAACTTCCATCTCTATCAGGAGTCCTCTAACTAGAGCACCCATACAACAGATGAGCGACGATCCCACAAACAAGTAGCTTTATGAAAGTAACTCACTTAATGAATCAAAACCAGAATGTAGCACAAACCTCTTACTTCAAGTAGCAAGATGGTTGTAGAGGTACAAGTTGGAGCGAGAGCCGACAGGTCTGGCACTTCGTCCACCTGAGGGTAGAACTGCTTCGACCCCGCTTCTACTTCTCCAACTCTTGCCTCTCTCTCTAACCCTAAACTAGTCAAGCTAGAAGGAGGTGGAGGGAGTAGGTGCACCATTTTATAGCTTCATAGGACAGTTCGGGCATAACTAAACTTGGAAGGAGGTGGAACTGCCCTTGGAATACCGCCTCACGAACCATCTTCGAAGGATGGTGTCGATACCCAGGAAATGGGTACCACAAACCCCTGGTTTACCGAACTAAACCCCGCAAAATCAGCAATGCAAACCCTTTGGTAACATCCCGCGCTAACGTACGAAGGCCCGCAGGCTAAGACATATCGGGCTGACCCACGAATGGACTGGTGCTGTACACTCGAGAGGCTACCGAACGGACTGGTACTGTACACGCGAGGGTACAATTTGGGTGACCCCTCGAGGACGGAACTTTGCCCTACGAACAAGCCTGCCCTCGAGGATGTAACTTCGTTCAGGTGAATGGGCGGTCCTCGAGGGCAGTGCACCCCTCGGCTACTGACTCTCCCGTACGGGCCCAAGCGCATTTAATGCGATCTACCTACCCTCGCCTAACCGCATGGCCACAGTTACGGTAACAGTTACAGGCGTGGCGGTCAAATCTGGCTTTTACCGCCCATGCCTCAGAATCCCACAAGTCGTACTACGCTGTTGCACCATACCGAGCACTGTGCCACGTCCAGCACCACCTCGAGATGTATAAACCAGCACGTTTCTCGCATTTTCTGGGATTCAGCCTTATCCAGCGAGGCTCGACCTCCTCGACATGACCCCCTCAACTCCAGCCAAGACCCTCGACCGTCTCCCCTCGACTTCATCAAACGAACCCTCGAGCGGAACTTCAACAACTCCCGACGCGACGGCTGCAGGGCCTCCCATATCGACGTACATCACTACAGCGACACCGATGTGATCGGCCTCAACATCATACATCATTAGCTATGCGGACTCGAAATACATGTACCGCCCCTCCTTCATCTATAAAAGGAGGCTCTAGGACCTACCGAAAGGAGGGAGGATCGAGAGCATAGAAACACTAAGTCTTTAGATCACAGAGCGACACCGTGAGACAGCGTAAGGTTGAGAACTAGGCGTCCGAACGCCCAAGCTCCACCACGCGCTCCTCACACCCGCTTGTATTTTCCCCTGTACTAGCACTTCGGTGCAAGATAACACGAATCATCCTCCCCCCGCTGGACGTAGGGCCTTCTTTGCCCGAACCAGGATAAATCGCCGTGTCCTTCTTGCATCACCCACCGGATTAAGGGAGCACGCAATTACGAATATTACTCGTTGGTGTTAACACCCCGAGGGTCAAAACACTGACAGTTGGCGTGCCAGGTAGGGGAGCCGCGTGTCACTAATGATTTCCCGCCATTTTTTCGAATGGGCGACTTTGTTTCACCACTTCCGCACGCTACGGTGATCTGGTTTGGGAGCCTGGAGTTCATGACCCTCGACCAGGGCTACGACATGACCCTGCTCTCAATCAGTGACCCGAACGGAGGTCGCGGTACGCCCCCACGCTCTTGGGGGGCCGCTCACCAGTCTCACGACCTTGCTTCCACATCCAGAAGGAGGCACGGTCGGCACCGTCATCGCCATCAACCTAAGTCGGGGAGGGTTCCCGCTGCTTTCTCCTTGCCCCTGACCGGAGATGAGAACCCCTTGTTGAGGGAGCATCTGACCCGAGTTCAGAGGTAGAGGGCAAACTGGCAGGACCCCACCACAACCCCAACTCCACCTTCACTGTGTGCACGTCGAGGAAGCACAACGAAGCCCCCGCTCGATCGAGCCCGCTCCCGCACGAGCTGTTCGAACGCCATCGGCGGCCTTCGTTCGACTTCAACAATCCCACAATGATGATCTCAACAGTGACCCGCTCCAGCATGAGCACGTTAAAGGGCCGCTCAGGTGCCCTTCTCCGAGCAATGATGGACATGGAGACTGTCACACCGGCCTCTGAGGGTTTAGCCTTCGTAAGAGCGCCTGGCCCCCGGAGGTACATCGTCAGCACACTCCGACAGCAGCTGCAGGAGGAGGCGCGGGGGCAATTCCCCGTCTTCTACTGCGGCGACCTAGACTCTGACTCTAATCATTGGGATCCTACCCGCGAGTGCCTCCACATCGATGGTGATGTCGACTCCAATCTGGACACCGTCGATCCAGCGGCCGTGACGGCTACCGCTGTGGCGAGAGACGCTCCCCCCAGAGCAGAGGACCAACAACCAGACGTGCCTCGAGAAGCGTGCCCCCCGTCCTGGCGAGCAGGACGCACAGCTGGCACAGATTCGGGAGTTGCAGGCGAAGCTCGCCGACGAGCAGGAATGCTTGCGCCTACTCGAGCTGACCCTCGAGCAAGAGCGGCGACCGCCCGGCGGTAGAGCCCGAGCCAGGGCCCGAGAAGTCAACCGGCAGATCATCGAGGCAGGAGCACCCGAGCAACCCGACAACCGTTATCCCCGAGCAAGCCAGAACATTGTTGCGGCGGCTATGCTCCTTCACAATATGCCTGCGCCATCCAACTCGCAAGCTCGGCGGATACAACGTGAGGTCGAGGATCTCCTCCAAGTTGCTGCTGTCCAGCAAGCCGAGAGCTCAGCCTCGAGGCGTCGCGGGGCTGCCTCCGAACCTCAGGTCGAGCCCTCCTGGCCCGAAAGGGAGGGCTCGGTCGATCAGGGGGCGACCCCCCGACAGAAGAAGAAGCCGGCCTAAGAATGTATCAACGACGACCGCGCTCCCCACGACGCGCGTCTCGACATTGTCGAGAACCGCAGACGCAAGCACGGGGATGCCGAGGATCGAGGGTACAATGCCCATCGTGGAGGGCGTTACAACAGCGACGAAGACCGACAGGCCCCGGAGCCACCGGGTCCCCAAGTCTTCAGCAGGAAGATCCGCTGCGCCCAGCTGCCCGACAAGTTTTGACCCCCACGAGTATCGTCAAATACAACGACGAAACCAATCCCAAGCTCTGGCTAGCCGACTTTCGGTTGGCTTGTCAGGCGGGTGGGGCGTGTGATGATCACGCCATCATACGTCACCTTCCCCTGTTCCTATCCGACACCGCGCGTAGGTGGCTCAAGGAGCTTCCCCCTGACCAGATTCGTGGCTGGATCGACCTTGTCCGGATCTTCAAGGGGAACTTCAAAGGTACATACGTGCGTCCCAGGAACTCCTGGGAACTGCGCAACTGCAAGTAGGAACCAGGGGAGTCTCTCTGTGACTTTGCTCGACGATTCTCCAAGCTCCACACCGAACTCGACGTTGTTCTAGCGTTTGTTGCGGGTACGACCTGCAAGGACCTAGTTTGCGAGTTAGGGCAAACCGCCCTGACACCGTCGACGAGCTCATGGATGTGGTCGCCAACTACGCGGCTGGCGAAGAGGCTGTCGGCGCCTTCTTCAGCGACGGGAAGGATAAGGGAAAAACGTCGGTAGCCGACAACGCCGGAGGCTCGAGCAAAGGGCCAAAGAGAAATAACAAGAAGAAAAAAAATTAGCAAGGCAAGCGTGAGGCTGCCGAAGATGATCTCGTCGCAGCAACCGAACGCAAAAGACCTCGAGGTCCCCCCGAGGGCGCCATCTTTGACAAAATGCTCGAGGAGCCCTGTCCTTATCATAAGGATGGGGCAAGGCACAAGCTTAAGGACTGCCGCATGCTTCGAAGGCACTTCGAGCAAGTAGGCGTGAAGAAAGGTGACGACAAGAAAGACCAAGGCGGCGGCGAGGGAGACAACGGGGAAGATGGAAAATTCCCCAAAGTCTATGACTGCTACATGATCTACGGGGGCCCCTTGACCCAGCTCACGCCCCGACAGCGTAAACGGGAGCGTCGAGAGGTCTTCTCCATTCGTGTCACAATGCCTCACTACCTCGACTGGTCTGATGCGCCCATCACGTTCGACCGCGATGACCATCCGGATCGAGTCCCCAACCCCGGGGCCTATCCGCTCGTCGTCGACCTAATCATCATCAACACCCGCCTCTCGAAGGTCCTCATGGACGATGGCAGCAGCCTGAATGTCATCTACCTCGAGACCCTTGACCTCCTGGGAGTCAGGAGGTACCAACTCTGACCCAGTGCTGGGGGGTTCCATGGCGTCGTACCAGGCAAGAAGGCCTTCCCCGTCGGCCGTATCGACCTTCCTGTCTATTTTGGCACCCCTGCCAACTTCAGGAAAGAGACCCTCACCTTCGAGGTGGTCGGGTTTCACGGAACGTATCATGCCATCATCGGCCGACCGGGCTACGCGCAGTTCATGGTGATCCCAAACTACACCTACCTCAAGCTCAAGATGCCAGGACCCAAAGGCGTCATCACTGTCGCCTCCTCCTACGAGCACGTGTACGACTGTGATGTCGAATGCGTCAAATATGGGGAGGCCGTCAAGCAAAATGCCATGATAGCCGTGACCCTCGAGCACCTCGCCGATGAGATGCCAGACCCCAAGCGATACGCCGGCAACTTCGAGCCAGCACAAGACACCAAGAAAGTCCCCCTCGACCCGAGTTGCCCATGCGAGAAGATGCTAACGATCAGCACCGACCTCGAGGACAAATAGGAAGCCGTGCTCGTCGACTTTCTCCACGTGAACACCGATATGTTTGCGTGGAGTCCTTCGGATATGCCGGGCATACCGAGGGAAGTCACCGAGCACGCCTTGGAAATCCGGGCCAGGTCCAGACCGGTGAAGCAACACCTGCGCCGCTTCGACGAGGGGAAGCGCAGGATCATCGGCGAGGAGGTACACAAGCTTTTGGCTGCTGGATTCATCAAGGAGGTCCATCACCCCGAATGGTTAGCTAATCCCGTGTTAGTTAAGAAAAAGAATGGAAAAATGCGGATGTGTATTGACTATACTAGTTTAAACAAAGCATGTCCCAAAGTTCCGTTTCCTTTACCACGCATTGATCAAATTATCGACTCTACCGCAGGATGTGAAACCCTCTCGTTCCTCGATGCTTATTCCGGCTACCACCAAATCAAGATGAAAGAGTCCGACCAGCTCGCGACTTCCTTCATCACACCTTTTGGCATGTACTGCTACATCACCATGCCCTTCGGCCTTCGAAACGCCGGGGCAACATATCAGCGGTGCATGCTACATGTCTTCGGTGAACACATAGGTGACACGGTCGAGGCCTACGTCGATGACATCGTGGTCAAGTCCAAAAGAGCGGACAACCTCATCCGAGACCTCAAAATCGCGTTCGGGTGCCTTCGAGCCAATAACATAAGACTCAACCCCGAGAAATGTGTCTTCGGAGTGCCTCGGGGCATGCTCCTCGGGTACATCGTCTCCCAGCGCGGGATCGAGGCCAACCCCGAGAAGGTGGTGGCCATCACGCGAATGGGGCCGATTCGGGATCTCAGGGGCATGCAGAGGGTCACGGGCTGTCTCATGGCCCTCAGCCGCTTTATCTCACGCTTAGGGGAGAAGGCCATGCCTCTGTACCACCTCTTGAAAAATCCGAGCGATTCACATGGACCGCGGAGGCCGAGGAGGCCCTCGATGAACTCAAAGCCAAGCTGACATCCACTCCGATTCTCGTCCCTCCTCGACCAACGACGTCGACTGAACCACCCGAGCCCTTCCTCCTCTATGTCGCCGCAACCACTCAGGTGGTCAGCGCGGCCATAGTGGTGGAGAGGCAAGAGGAAGGGCGCGCTTTGCCAGTCCAACGGTTGGTTTACTTCGTCAGCGAAGTGCTTTTGGAAATGAAAATCCGCTACCCACAGGTGCAGAAGTTGCTCTACGCCATCGTCCTTACGCGTCACAAGCTCCAGCACTACTTCCTCAGCCACCCGGTTACTGTGGTATCTTCGTTCCCCTTGGGGGAGATCATCCATAACCGGGAGGCCGCTGGAAGGATCGCTAAGTGGTCGGTCGAGCTCATGGGTGAGACCATCACCTACGCACCACGGAAGGCCATCAAGTCTCAAGTGCTGGCGGATTTCGTCGCTGAGTGGACCGACACTCAGTTACCGCCTGTTCAAATCCAAGCTGAGCTGTGGACAATGTACTTCGATGGGTCGCTCATGAAGACAGGAGCAGGCGCGGGCTTGCTCTTCATTTCACCCCTCGGAGTCCACATGCGCTATGTCATTCGCATCCACTTTGCCGCTTCTAATAATGTCACGGAGTACGAAGCACTTGTCTCTGGATTACAGATCGCCCTTGAGCTCGGGGTCTGACGCCTTGATGTTCGAGGCAACTCGCAGCTAATCATCGACCAAGTGATGAAGGCCTCGAGCTGCCACGACGCCAAGATGGAAGCATACTGCAGCGAAGTGCGCAAGTTGGAAGACAAGTTCCACGGCCTCGAGCTTAGTCATGTCGCTCGACGATACAACGAAGCCGTGGATGAGCTCGCAAAAATTGCATCGACTCGAGGTACAGTCCCTCCTGACGTGTTCTCGAGGGACCTCTTCGAGCCCTCCGTCGATTTGGGCTCGGGGGCTTGCACTACGCCCTCCAAGCTCCACCCCACGACCTCAACCGGGGCCCAGGTTATGGAGATCTAGGAGACCCCTCCTCCATCGAACCCACCACCGGATTGGCGAGCCCATTTACTCGACTGCCTCATTCGGGGAGAGCTTCCGGAGGACCAGACCGAAGCTCGACAGATCGCGCGACGGGCCAAGTCCTACGTCATCTACGGTGACGGCAAGGAACTCTACAGACGAAGCCCCTCAGGCATTCTTCAGCACTGCATTACCATCGAGGAAGGCAGGAGGCTCCTCAAGGACATACACTCGGGGGCCTACGGCCATCACGCAGCACCAAGGACCCTCGTAGGCAATGCCTTTCGACAGGGTTTCTACTGGCCGACCGCTGTTTTTGACGCCACAAACATTGTCCGTTCGTGCAAAGGGTGTCAATTTTACGCCAAGCAGACGCACCTCCCAGCTCACGCCCTACAAATGATCCCCATCACCTGGCCATTCGCGGTCTGGGGGTTCGATCTTGTGGGGCCTCTCAAGAGGACAACCAAAGGGTACACGCACCTGCTCATTGCCATCGACAAGTTTACCAAGTGGATCGAGGCCTGGCCCATCAGCAACATCCGCTCCGAACGGGCAGTTGAGTTCTTCACTGACATCATCCATCGCTTCGGGGTCCCAAACGTCATCATCACTGACAACGGCACACAGTTCACCGGCAAGAAGTTCTTGGACTTCTGCGATCGCCATCACATCCGTGTGAATTAGTCCGCGGTTGCACATCCTCGAACTAACGGCCAGGTCGAGCGCGCCAATGGCATGATTTTGCAGGGCCTCAAGCCAAGGATCCTCAACCGCCTCAGCAAGCACTGCCGTTGGTCCTATGGAGCTTAAGGACAACACCTAGTCGAGCCACGGGCTTCACCCCATTCTTCTTGTCTATGGGTCTGAGGCCGTCCTCCCCACTGACCTCGAGTATGGATCCCCTCGACTAAAGGCGTACAACGATCAAAGCAACAAAGAAGCCCTCACAAACGCCGTCGACCAGCTCGAGGAGGCTCGAGACATGGCGCTAATTCACTCCGCAAGGTATCAGCAAAAACTTCGACGCTACCACAACAAGCACGTGCGCCCGAGAGACTTCCAGGTTGGAGACCTCGTCCTACGTCGACGACAGAGCAACAAGGGACGTCACAAGCTGACCCTGCCATGGGAAGGTCCATACACCGTAGCTGAGGTGCTAAAGCTCGGGACGTACAAGCTCGCAAAGGCGAAATCCTCACCAACGCATGGAACATCGAACAGCTACGTCGTTTCTACCTTTAGGGCACCAGTGCCCTTGTACATTCTCACATGTTTTGTACATTTCTGCATGACAAATATAAGGAATACTTTTGATTATAAGTTCAAACTTGTTATTGTACATGCAAGAGGTAGCCTCGACCCTGTCTTGCCAGAGTCGAGCCTCCCTTGGGGGCTAACAGGGGGGACCCCCTAAGTTCCTAAAAATACGAACGACTTTTTTTTCGCACGCCTCCCTTTCGCTTCCCAACTAAGTTGAAAAATGCCTCGAACTCCCTAGGAGTCGAGGGCTGTCAAGCCGGAGCTCTCCTACGCCTCCGGGCTACGGTACCTCCACTCGCTCCCCCCTCGAGGGATACGAGC
>CM041634.1:29402906-29440624 GCA_023333625.1 Bothriochloa decipiens
TCCGGGCTACGGTACCTCCACTCGCTCCCCCCTCGAGGGATACGAGCATGCGTCAAAAACTTAGTCAAAAAAGCAAAGTCTAGATGAAAAGAAAGCAGAAAAGGCTCAAAAGTAAAACGATAAATCGCATAACGATAGATGCATTAATGTTCAAAAAGGGCTTTCAAAGCCACATTGAATATAAGTTACAAAAAACTAATTCATTACATGGGCACCTTCGCCCAGCCTTGCCCTACAGGCCCGCTCCGTCGCCGCCCTCCTCGACGTGGTACCCTTCATCAGCAAGGGGGAGGACTTCATCCTCAAACAGCTTCGCCAGCGCTCCTTCCGGCCTCTCGGCGTCATTGATGAGCCCTCGGCATCGCTCCTCATTCTCAGCGTCAGTCTTCGAGATATCAGGAACGAAGCCTTGGGCGACCACGTTCATGTCAAAGACGAAGCTGGAGGAGACCACTGCTAGCGCCCGCTTCACGCCGGTATGAAGTGCCTCCCGCACGCGATCATGAATGGTGGCGTCGAGGTAATAGATCCGGTCCATGAGCACAGCACCCGGGATGTCTTCTTCGGCAGCCTCGACGGGCCTAACCTCCCAGGAGGCGCAGAGGCCGTCGAGGGCAACCGGAGCCGGCTGAGAAGTGCCCCCTCCATCGCGAGGCTCTCCTGCAGCGCCTTGGCAGCGGTCTGGGTAGCGAGCAGCTCAGACTCGAGGCCTGAAACACAAAGCAAGAATCAGACAAAACCATATGGAAAGAAAAATGATCAAAAGCTCTTTAAGGAACTCACCAGCACAGCGAGTCTCGAGGGCGTTGCGATCCCCCAGCACAGCGTCACGCTCCCCCCGAGCCTCATCCCGCTCCCGCTGGGCCTCCTTGAAGGCACGGGTCACCTCTGTTTTCTCACAGCGGAGGGTCTCGAGGGCGCCACCAGCCAGGATGATGGCCTGCTCCTTCTCTTGGAGGGTAGCCTTCATCGCCCTAAGCAGGGTTTCCAGGCTAGCGGCCTGGTTCTTCTCCTCCTGGGCCAAGGCGGAGAGGGTGTTGCGCGCCGTGGAGACTTCAGCGAAGCTGGCCTCGAGTGAGCAGATGCGCTCCACAGAGCTTTGAGCCTCCCCCATGAGTAGCTCAACGCGCTCCTGGGCTTGGATGCTCTCGCCCTTGGCCCTCCCCGCTTCGGCCTTGGCCGCGTCAGCCTCCTCCCTGGCACGCTTGAGCTCCTCTTTGAGGTGGGCGCTTCCCCTCGAGCAGCCTCGGAGTCCTCCTTCACCCGGGCGGCCTCTTCTTTGGCTTTGGCGGCTTCCTCCCCGGCTCGCTTCAGCTCCTCCTCGATCTCGGCCACCCTGCCCTGCGCAGAGTGGCCGGCTTCGAGTTGGCGAAGCACTTCCTCCTGGCTGTTGTGCGTTTCATGGAGGAAGTATGACTTGGAGTAGGAACGCCTCCGCGCCTCCTGGGGACAAGAAGTCGAGGGCTGAGGCCTTTCATACGAAAGAACTTAAAAAAACTACATTACTCACCGTGAGGTTCCGGTCGAAGCCTTCGGCGAGCTCGACGCTCAGCTTCAGCAAGTGCCGCAGCCACACCCGGGACTGCTCGGCCTCCTCCCAGCACTTGACCTCCGTCGGGTCGTTCATCTCGATCCCCGGAGCGCTGGAGTCGTCGAGTTCCCGGAGTATGATGCGCTCCTTGCCCCAATGCGGAAGGACCGTCTTGACCTTGGCTCGCGCCAAGGACTCAATCTCATCCACCACATCGCACGGGACGCCGTAACTCACGGCCAACTCCGCCGGGGTGTGGAACTTCGATGCGGCGCGGGCATCCCTCAGCCCGGGGTCAGACGTCGACCTCCTCAGCATGCCAGAAGCCGCTGTCTCCTCTGACTGCTATGTCGACAGTTGCGGCGGCTGACCTGACACTACTTCTGGCGCCTTCGGAGGCAGCGGAGGTGTCGAGGCCGTCGCTTCCCCCAACACCACGACTTGTGGCGCCGGAAGGACCACCATCGATGCGTCTTCCGTCGGGTTCAGTACCGAGGCCTCCTCCGGTTGCGCCCCCAGCAGCCGTGGGACCATCGACGCCTTCGACGCCATTTCTCCTTCGGCCAGCAACTCGTCCAGGGTAATCATGGACACCCATTGCTTGGGCAGTCCGGAAGTCACCTCCGCCTCTGACGTCTCGGGCGGTTGCTGCGCCGGCGGGTCCAGCGGCGCCGTGTCCCCCGGCGGCGTCTACTGCGCCTGCTGATGCTGGGGCTGGCCCCCAGTCTCCTCCTCCTCCCGCCACTTCGACGGCTCCTTCTCCCCCTCCTGCTGCGGCTGTGGCAGCTCCACTTCTTGTAGGGCCCCCTGCTCCTGCTCCCTCCGGGCCTCGAGCTCGCGTAGCCCCGCCGGCCAGGGCCGCCGCTCTCCCGTCGAGGGAGGAAGGGCCGTGGTCTCCTCACCCTCGAGGTCCACGACGGCCACCTCCTCTCTCGGCTCATGGCCCTCGGGGGCTCCTGCCCTGGGTGCGGGGATCGAAGCCTCCGGCCCGCCAGGAACGGAAGCTCCCGACGTCGGGGCACCGCCCCCTGGTGCCGGGCCGAGCTCGAGGGCCACAGGCGATGACGTCAAGGAGGCGCTCCCTCCCTCATGCGTCCTCCCTGGCTCAGAGTTGTCACCCGCCGCGGACCTCGAGACGCTCGACCCTGCAGCAAGAGTGGAACTCGTCAGCATACCGCGCGGCAGAGCACCGAGGGCTGAGGATAACCACTTGGCTTCCCATGGAGCCAAGGGCCTCGACGTCACACCTGTGACCGGGGCCTCCATCTTCGTAGCTGCATCCATCTTGATCCGCTTAGCCGGCGCGAGAGACGCCTCCTCGATCTGGCGCTTGGGCCTGGATGGGAAGCAGAACGGCAAAAAGTTTATTAAATTACGCAAGGAAGGCGCAACGAAAAGAAAACGAACCAACGACACCTACCCAAAGGGGATAGAGGCCTTTCGGGTCCCCCTTGAACATCCAGCAGATTTCGAGACCCCTCACGAAGCCGAGCTCTTCCCGGGGCTGAGGCTGCTCGGGGTCGTCGGTGGGGTCGCCGCGCCTCCCTGCTTCGACGGGGCCTCCTAGGCACGGCTCTGCTCCACCCGCGCAGACGACCGGGACCGGTTTCCCGGATCAAAGTAGGTGGGGTCCCGCCTCGAGTACGACGCGAGGGGGGTGAACCTCCTCGAGAGCTACCAGACTAGTGCTGTACACTCGAGAGGCTACCGAATGGACTGGTACTGTACATGCGAGGGTACAATTCGAGCGACCCCTCAAAGATGGAACTTCGCCCTACGAACAAGCCTGCCCTCGAGGACGTAACTTCGTTTAGGCGAATGGGCGGTCCTCGAGGGCAGTGCACCCCTCGGCTACTGACTCTCCCGTACGGGCCCGAGCGTATTTAATGCGATCTATCTACCCCCGCCTAACCGCATGGCCATAGTTACGGTAACAGTTACAGGCATGGCGGTCAAATCTGGCTTTTACCGCCCATGCCCCGGAATCCCGCAAGTCATACTACGCTGTTGCACCATACCGAGCACTGTGCCACGTCCAGCACCACCTCGAGACGTATAAACCAGCACGTTTCCCACATTTTTCAGGATTCGGCCTTATCCGGCGAGGCTCGACCTCCTCGACACGACCCCTTCAACTCCAGCCAAGACCCTCGACCGTCTCCCCTCGACTTCATCAAACGAACCCTCGAGCGAAACTTCAACAACTCCCGACGCGACAGCTGCAGGGCCTCCCATACCGACGTACATCACTATAGCAGCACCGACGTGATCGGCCTCAACGTCGTACATCATTAGCTATGCGGACTCGAAATACATGTACCCCTGTGCCCCTCCTTCATCTATAAAAGGAGGCGCCAGGACCTACCGAAAGGAGGGAGGATCGAGAGCATAGAAACACTAAGTCTTTAGATCATAGAGCGACACCGTGAGACAACGTAAGGTTGAGAACTAGGCGTCCGAACGCCCAAGCTCCACCACGCGCTCCTCACACCCGCTTGTATTTTCCCCTGTACTAGCACTTCGGTGCAAGATAACATGAATCATCCTCTCCCCACTGGACTTAAGGCCTTCTTTGCCCGAACCAGGATAAATCACCGTGTCCTTCTTGCATCACCCATCGGATTAAGGGAGCACGCAATTACGAATATTACTCATTGGTGTTAACCCCCCGAGGGTCAAAACACCGACAGATGGGCCCGGGAGGCCCCACTGGGGGTGCGGCCACACCCGGGGACGGTCGGTCCCCTGGCTGGCCCAGCTGGCCACCGCCGTTGGGTGGTCGGTTCGTTGCTAGGCCTAGACCTCCCCCATGATTACGGATGGGTCCAGTTTGAAGGTAAGGTGGTCTTTCTCTTTTATTCTTGGTTTGCACCTTTTCTGAATGCATTTTCTAAAGTGCGCTTTTCTTGTATATTTTTTGCATTTCCACGTGTCAGACCTGCAAGTTGCATATACAACAAAACTCATGGAAAGGTTAGATAAAATCCCTACCTTTTATTTATTTTAGTATTAAAATGATATTGGAATTTAGTTACTAAGGAGTGCCAACACACACCACTCCACATCGCCAGTTCTGCAAGGAAACGATGACCAAGGTCAGAGACGTAGAGACGAAGAAGCCCTCATTGAAGCCGCCATGGCCGAAAGGCAAGCATCTCATCCTTCTCTTCATTTTCTTTGTTCCTTAGGAGTTTGCATTAGGGATTTAGATTTTGATTTGGAGAAATGTAGCGGTGGATTTGCCAATGTGGTGGTGGTGTGTGTGTGGGCGGGTGGAGGGGTTGGTGTTACCCTTCCCCACCCCACCAACTTTTTCCGCATCACTCACTCATGGGGACCATCCTCAAACACACATTTATCAACAGTAATCTTGAAAATGTGTAGGACATAAACAATTCTTACTTGAAATTTGTTGGCCTTGACCATGATACTTGATACCAAATTTGATTGATCTAGAATTCATTTGGATGGTTGTGAATGTGTTGATGTTTCCAAATTGATTGCTCATATATGGTGTATCCAAAATGTTTGTTGTGTACTGTATACCATGCTACTTTGTCATGAATTTCTAAGCATCGAATCAAGTGTTGTAGCTTGCTTTCTAATTTCTTATTTGTTTTCATCAGTGGTGGAAGTTTTGATGAGACAAAGTATCCCACAGACTTGGCTTGAGTCCCTAAAAGGATTTTTGATTGGGATGTATTTGCTTTGTATGAGAAGCAGTACAACAAGCAGCCAAGTAATTCTCCATCAGAATACTTTCACACAAACAAATAGTTTAAGCTGTTTCAAGGAGGCTTAGATAAGAGACCTATGTATGGAGAGCATAGGTGTGTGAATTGGGAGCAGTTAGAGAAGTTTCCCCTAATGGCGAGTGTTGTTACTGCATTTGAGGCCATGGGTTTGAAGGATATGATGGGGATGAAGCAAGACTGGAATGACTTGGTAATCAGATAGTTCTATGCCACACTAGAAATTAGGGAAGAGGAGGAGAAGCTCATCTGGATGACCGACACCAGTATTTTGGAGGCATCTTTCTCTGATCTTGCAAGAGCTTGTAGATTGGATTACCAAGCAATGAAGTGAGGGGCTATAATAGTTGATCTTCCTTATTTGTCAGTTAAGGAGGAAGATAGCCTTTACTATGATACAACTGAGAATGGTGATGGTGGAATTTTGAGTAGGTTACCCAATGTTATTTGGTAGCTTGTGAGGCGGACATTCATGACTGACCATGAAGATGATACTGAATATGACAATGTTCTACCTTGTACGGCCGACGAGATGATAATGGCCGTGTTGAAACATAAAAGACTAAATATTATTGATTGGTTGGTTAATCAGATGGTGGACATCAGGGTGGACCCAAACAAGCCTCTGATCTTCCAGCCTTACATCATGGCTTTGTTGCTGCTCAAGTTGCCCGGTTTCAAAGCTCGCCTGGATAGAACACACCACAACTATAGTGTCTTCATCAGCCATAAGTTGCAAATCTGGCAGAGGAATCCATCATATGAAACCTATGTGTCATCAGATGAGGAAGGTTGCTTGTAAAAAAGGGTAGTCATTCTTGTTTAATGTACTGAATTGTTTTAAATTATTAGTTTCATTTGTATGAACTTGATGTATCGATGATCATGTATTCCCTTGCATTTATGTCGTAGATGTTGATACTCTATCATATGAAATTAGTAGTCACTTAAACTAGTAAAGGACACAGTAACAAGCATCACACTAAATAGAGGGTACTGCCAGACGTGGCCAAATGTATAGGGTCAGACTTTCTTATGTGCGCACTGCATTTGAACATCAATGTCTCCTCCGTTCTACATTAGGATGCAGCGAGAATGGCTCCTCGCTGCAAGGTGGGAGCTTGAAGGTATTCAATTGATGTAATGCTATCTGTTTCCCAGCAGACTGATTGCTACAACATTCATAACAGACAAACCTTCACACTTTGTCCTGCATTAGGATGCAGCGAGAATGGCTCCTCGCTACAAGGTGGGAGCCTGATGGTATTCAATTGACGCAATGCTACCAGTTTCCTAGCAGACTGATTGCTACAACATTCATAACAGACAAACCTGCACACTTTGTCCTATGAGATCAAATATGTGGTGGTTAGACTTTCTTGCGTTTGCAGTCAAATTCATGTGCTTGGTCTCACCTGTGAAGCTATAGATCGAGGCAAGGCTTGTTAAGATGGACTCCTAGTAGCGTACGGTTTACAACAAACTTGTAATAAGAATAACCAGGATATTACAAAGTTCAACAGAAGATCATGTGCATAGGCATTATAAAAGCAACATAAACTATTCAACATCACAATTGTATCCAGTGAGCATGTCCTGACAAAAAATATTGCGGATCTTACGGCGGTGACCTTGATTGGTCAAGGTGAAGATGAGTACCAGTATGGTCCACCGGTCGGTCCGTGTTGACGTGCCAGTGAGGCATAACTGCGCGGACCACTAGCTTATCGAACACACCCCGCTGCTACACCACCGTGTTCAATAATAATTGGGTTAGATCCCCTGAAAGTGGAAAAATATCTGCCCGTTGGACTTACAATGGCGAAGTAGGAGGTGGCGGCAGCGGTGAAGGATCCCCTTTGTGCTGAGGTGGATCCAGCGCCCATCTCAAGGCAGCCACAGGGCACCATGGTGGCACTTGTTGCTGCCGATGCCAATAGCGCCGGTCCTAAGTATTTTTAGACCTGGAACGAACAAAAAAATTTAGAAGTTTTTATATGACCATAATAATACTAGAATCAAAACTGACAAACCCATTATGCTTTGTCCTACGAGTTCAATTATGTAGCGACCGGATGTTCTGGCATTCGCAGACACTGCCAGGAGCCAAGACTTGAGACTTGCGGGATCAAGAGATGGGACAGTCCGTCCATTTCTCTTTCCCATAGCATGCAAAAGTCCGGCCGTATCTCTTTTGTGTACCACGGGACAGTCCTTATATGACATGGACTACAAAATAGGAGATGTAATCCCTTCCAACCTCTTTCGGTACAGTCCACGTGTGGTTAATGATGGTATCCTTAACAGAGGTGTCTGGCTGAGTTAGATATACATTGGATGGAGTGCGCTGTAAGCCTTGTTCCTGGCTGCATGCTAGGATCCAGAAGGTGGGGGAATTTGGTTTTCTTAGCTGACCGGCATGGAAGAAACACAATCATCGCATATGACATGGACCGTAGAAAAGCTCATGTCATGCCTACTAGACTCTTTCGGTATAGTACACGTAAGACTAAAGAAGACTTTGATCATAGAGCACACTATCTTCCATATGTTCCTTTGTTATTGGATTCACTAGTGGAGTTTGTGACATTGCTGCTCTACCCGCGCCTATGGAGGTGGAACCCTCCAGATGATGGTGATGTAGGCAACTCGACGGATGTTGTCAAACTTGGAATAGGTGGAGGGTGGCAAGACAGACAATGGTGGGGGCAGCAGCATTCACTGGTTGAGCAATGCATTCCACCATAAGTGCATCACGGACTGGCTGAGCAACCATTTGTCTATAGCGCATCCTAAGAGATCAAATATACGTGGGCAATAGCATTTCAACAACATGGCTTCTCGATCCGTTGTGCATTATGATGCAATGAGATTTGCTCTGCGCTGCAAGGTGGGAGCCAGCAGGTCAACGGTTGATGTAATGTATGTGTGCATACTTGTTGGTGGTTCTTAATGGTTATTTTACACCACCAATTAAAGACCAAAAGGGTGAATTATATATTTACATACGCATATACATTTATTATTAACCCAATTCCACTTGTACTTGGAGAAATATTGTTTTGCAGGAACATATATAAAAAGTACAAGAAATCATATTTAGAAATATGCTTTTCAAAAAGCATAAAATCAAGGAATTGGAGAGACGCCCACCTCGGGGCCAAACTGGGCTGAGTGCACCACATGGGCACGGTCCATGCCCACTCCACAACCGACCAACCAAAGTCGGTCAGGGGGAGGTGCTGACCAGGGGCGCGCGCCCCTGGCCTGGCGCGCGCCAGTCCCAGGCGGACAACCGGGCCTAGCCTCTAGGAGGTGGTTTGCATCTTCCATGTGGAGCTCAGGCTATTGTGCATTGGACTATTCTACCCCTAAACTGCCTATGGTCAACTATAAGAAGAGGAGGAGAGCACCCCCCACACACACCATTTGGAGCACCCTACATCTCTCTCTACATTTGTTCTTTAGCTTAGTAGTAGTTGTTGGAGCAAGGTTAGAAGCTAGCAAGGACGGCTTGTCTCCTGGGAAGCAAAGCTACTCTTGGTAATATTTCTATGGAGAGTTCTTCCTTATTCAAGTTCTCTACTCTTATATATATTATCGCATATGAACTAGAGTATAGTCTTGAGCATGATATATTCGATGATTATGAACTAGACCATAGTCCATATGAGAATTGTTCATCATGTTCATACATGTTCTTCATCGTTCATATGATATGCAATAACGGTGATGATGATAGGAAGGGTAATGGTTTGATGTTCCTTCGGGTTTGCCTATGTCCTAGCTCATCCATCCGTAGGGTGGGAGTCCTGGGGGATGTAGGTAGTTCCCTAGTATGCGGGCGTGGTGTCCGGATACGAGGGGGCCTTTGGATATGATGACATGCCATGGTTGAGGGGTAGGCAGCGGGGAGTGACCTAGTCCCATCTGTCCTTTGTAATCCCCCATGTTCATGTGTCATGTAGGAGTTCGTAAACGTCCCCATCAGCTGACAGATCAGCTACCGAGATCTCCCTATTTCCTTAGACCCTAACTTGTTGCCTAACCTGTATATCATGTGACTTAACTGTTCAATGCATATGTATAAGATGTGCCTGCTCCACGTAGTTGTTCTTTTATTCTTTCATTCGTTTATTCTTTATTTCTATTTATCCTTATGGTAGATCCAAGTGTGTGTCCACTATCTATCCAAACGATTATTGCCTACCCCTGCATAGAAATTGGCCTCACTTCAATGATATGAAGTCATAACATTTCTATGCTAGAGGAACTTGTACCCGCCTTTCTTTGGGAAAATATAAATAACGTACCCTGATAATACTTCTGGGTGAAATGCTACAATGATAGATCCGTGTGCTTGCGGATATTTCTAAAAGGTTAAGATCTATCGCATGGCAATCCTTATGTCATTACTAGAGAATCAATTCTAGTAACGATATTAAGACCTGCCTACAAAAGGCATTTCTGGAGTAACCGCAGGAGATGGGTTCCCTACCATTCTTTTGGTGTTTGTGCTAAGAAACGCCAACAATACTATCAGTCCATTTGTCTTTTGTGTACCAGGGGAAAGTCCGACGATATCTCTTTTCTGTACCATGGGACAGTCCTCAAATGGGCCATGTGATAATTGGGCTGACCCCACTCCAGAGGGTCCTTCTCGTGTGGAATATATTGACCTATATATTATACATACCTCCCCTAAAAATGGGAAAATATATGCCCATTGGACTTGCACTGGCTGGGTGGCGGAGCTAGAGGCGGCGGCGAAGGATCCTCGGTGTGCTATGCTGGCTCCGGCGTCCATTTGGAGGCAGGCGGTGGGCTTTTCTGGTGGGGCGCGGCGGCATTGGTGTCCGTGTCGCTTGTGTGCGCAGAGGCGTCAGATCCAATCCGCAGGTCTCCTTCTCCCCTTCTTACTATTTGTTTCTTCATTTGGGTTTTGACTCATCATGGATCTACTACAGGACTTGGGGATTTCGCTTACAATTTGTAATGGTATTGTTAGTGTGATAGTTAGACTTGATTTAGCCGAAATGAGCTCGTACAATGGTAATTGTTAATGGTTGTAAAAGTTGCATTTTGGTATGAGCCATGGACTTAACTGATGGATCTTTGCTGCATTATTTTTCTACTTCAGCGATCTTAATACCTGCTATGTTTTGTTGTTTAGCCATTAGCTTAATTTGAATGGTATTCTAGGTGTGATGGTTGGACTTGATTTAGCCAAATTGTATTGGACTAATGGTTACAGCCACATTAACTGCTAATCTAGTTTGAGTTGTCTATATATCTATGTGCTACTAAATTTGGATGAGCTCATTACATAAAAATTGTTAACAGCTGTTAAAGTTGCATTTTGGTATAAGTTGTGGACTTCACTGATGGATCTTTGTTGGATTATTTTTTTCTTCATTCAGTGATCTCATTACATAGGGAGCCGAGGCCAATTGCACACTGACGAGATGGAGCAGGACCCCAACAAGAGGACGGTCTCATGTGCCTACCTCCCAGATGAGGTCATTCTCGAGATCCTCCACCGCCTCCCTGGCCCCTCCGTATTTTGCTGCAAATTGGTCTGTGGAGACTAGGAATGCCTCATCAATAATCTCGACTGGTAGGTGCAGTTGGGTCTCCAGTAGTAGAAGTGCAACGGTGGGTACAATTGAAGTGGACTTTTGGTATATTTTGAAATGGCCTCATGTACCCAGAAAAATACTAGAAAAGTGAAAATCAATATAATGTCATTCGAACTATGTTTACGTGCTTTTTATTATTTTGGAAATGTTCTTTTGAAGGGGTGAAGCATACATGGCAGGAGGGAGTGGAGTCGGACATAACAATAGTTTCAAATCTTGCTTCGGTGTGCTCCCTTGCATTTTATGTTGTAGGCATCATTACTCTTTGCTATAGAGTTAGTCACACAAACTACTAAATGACATAGTAACAAGCAACTTAGGAAAAAGAGGTTAAACTATGGAGAATACTTTCATTTGTGATCAACTTTGTAGGGGTCAAACTTTCTTGTGCGCATTAGCATGACTGTCATTTGCAGTAAAACTCAACAGCTATGTCCCATCATTGATGCACTCGATCGACATTCAATATAGACCACCCTTCATAATTTTTCCTAAGAGATCAAATATTCAATGGCCGGACATTCTTGCATCCGCAGCTACGTCTCAAACATGATGCTCTAGATCGAGGTGAAATTTGTTCAGATAACTCCTGGCTGCCAACGGTTCACAACAAACAGGTGAAATGAACTATTGCCTTTGATAAGACTTAATGAACTTGTTGTTTGAGAGCCTAAAGTAACTGGTGGATCTTTGTTGGATTATTTTCTACTTCAGTGGTCTCATTGCATAGGACGCATGCTGAGGCCTATTGCACAATTGGTCCTATGAGATCAAATATGCAATGGTCAGACTTTCTTGCCTGCTCAATATGCATAACATGTGAGAGGTGTCCGGCTGAGTCAGATATACAACGATCGAAGTGTGTTGTAAGTCTTGTTCCTGGCTACAAGCTAGGATCCGAAAGATGGGGGAATTTGGTTTTCTTAGCTAGCCTGCATGGAAACACAATCATCACTCATGTCATGCCTATTAGACTCTTTTGGTATAGTCACATAAGATTAAATAAGACTTTGATCATAGAGCACACTATCTTCTATATGTTCCCTTGTTCTCAGATTCACTATTGGAGTTTGTGACATTGCCGCTCTACCCACAGCTATGGAGAGGTGGAACCCTCCAGATGATGGTGATGTAGGCAACTCGATGGATGTCGTCAGACTCGGAATAAGCGGATGGTGGCGAGACAGACAATGGTGGGGGCAGCGGCGTTGATCGGTTGAGTAATGCATTCCACTGCAAGTGCATCACGGACTGGTTGAGCAGCCATTTGTCTATAGCGCATCCTAAGAGATCAAATATACGTGGGCAATAGAATTTCAACAGCATGGCTTCTCGATCCGTTGTGTGATACGATGCAGCGAGATTTGCTCCTCGCTGCAAGGTGGGAGCTATCAAGTCAGAGGTTGATGCAATGTATGGGTGGATACTGTCTGGCCGTTATCTTTTGTGTACGAGGGGAAAGTCCGATGATATCTCTTTTCTGTACCATGGGATAGTCCTCAAATGGGCCGTGTGATAATTGGGCCAACCTCACTCCTGAGGGTCCTCCTCATTTGGAACATGTTGACCTATATATTGGATATATCTCCCCTAAAAATGGGAAAATATCTGCCCATTAGACTTGCGCTGGCTGGGCGGCGGAGCTAGAGGCGGTGGTGGAGGATCCTCGGTGTGCTATGCTGGCTCTGGCATCCATTTGGAGGCATGCGGCGAGACTTTCTCAATGGGGCATGGCAGCTTTGGTTGCAATCATAGTAGAAGAAGGTAACGACAAAACTCCATCGATCAGGGCCGCACCCTCAACTTCACCAGCTCCTGGATCTAAGTTTACCAGCCATCAACCATAAAATCCACCACAATGTGCTACGTCCTTGAAACAAAAGGAGGCTAGCAAGGTCACTATTAGATAATGGAATAGACTTACCAGCCTCATACTGCAGACAAGGGGATACTACAAGCAAAGCTGACAAACCCATTATGTTTTGTCCTACGAGTTCAATTATGTAGCGGTTGGACTTTCTGGTGTTTGTAGACATGAACTACGAGGACACAAGACTTAGGACTCAAGACAGTCCGATCATTTCTCCTTCGTGTGCCATGGGAAAGTCTGACCATGTCTCTTTTATGTACCATGGGACAGTCCTTAAATGGGCCATGTGATAACTAGGCCGTCCCCGGCTTCCCGCTGCATCATCCTCCTAGTGTGGAACATGTTTGGACTTGTGGTACTGGCGGTGGCACTGGCGGCGGTGAAGGATCCCAGGTGGATTTGTGGCACTGGCAGTGGCAAAGGATCCCCGGTGTGCTATGGTGGCTCCAGTGTCCATTTGGAGGCAGGCGGCGGGGCTTTCTCGGTGGAGCGTGGCGGCATTGCGTCCGCATCGGTTGTGTACCGGCATGGGCAACAAATCGGATCCGCAGGTCTCCTTTCTCTCATTTCACTAGTGGATCTTTGTTGGATTTTTTTGCCATTGTAAGGATCCTATTACTAAGGAATCTCTAATCGTACTGCACATTCTGACCATCGTAGTCTCTTCGAACTAGAGGAGGCCTACAAGAACATGGACACAGTGGACTGGCTTAATGAGGATCTTGTTTTTGAGATCATCCACTACAAATTGGTCTGCAAATCTTGGTTCTGCCTCATCTCGGACTCCAAGAACCAGGAGAAATTGCCCCAGACTGTGGCCGGCTTCTTCTTTGCTGGTGCAGCCGGCAAATGAGACTTCATCAGCATCTTGGAGCTGTTTGGAAGCATTGATATTGGATTTGGGGACTATGTATGCAGTAATGAGTAGTACTGGGTGATTGCACTCCACCCAGAATGGAATTTGATTTTCATTGAAGGGGAGGCTAGAGCAAAGCTGGCATATGACAGGGACCACAAAGAAGTCCATGTCATCCCTGCCTGTGAATTTGAGTATGTTACAAGTATCGTTAAATATGTGTTCATCTTTAGACCATTATATCTTTCTTATGTTCCCTTGTTCTTGGAATCATTGAGAGAAGTACAATAAAGCCCAATTTGATGCTTATGTACCCTTGTTCTCGAACATTAGTAGAGCACTAAATAAAGCTGCATTTTTTGTATCCCACGGTCACGACATTTTAAATGGACCGATGTTGTTTGCTTGCTTGAAGTAAAATAAAGCTTAAATTAATGTATCTCTGCGTTGTACTGTGTTATTGTAAAAAAATATGACCAAATGTTATTTTGTTGTTCATGGACATGCTAATTTTCTAAAGGATGGAAGTTGTACTTATTTCCGCTAAACTAATGTGCCATCTTTGTTCTATTTGCAAATCGAATTATTTATTTGGTATGCAAAGTAATTTACAATGGTGTCACAACTCCTATCACCCTTGTTCTCGGAGTCATTAGCAGATGTTTCTTGCTTGTTCTATGGATATGTAAATTTCCTCATATTTGGATGTTGTCATTATTTTAGCAAAACTAGAGAGCCACCACTGTATTTTGTTGTTTTAGAATTTGTTGATTTAGTGCCCGCTGGACAGATCACTTGCGGTCCGGCCAAGTCAAAGCTTGGATAGCCAGACTGTCCTGATGTCTGCGAAAAACTTTGGCCTGATCAACTATGGAGGTTACTATTAGATGCATTCAAATGTTTAGCTGCAGGACTTTCTCACATGCGCAATAGTTTTTTAGTATCAATTGGCTCCTCTGTTCTACATTAGGATGCAGGGAAAATAGTCAGCAGGTAGGAGATTGATGTGATACTATTGGTTTGCTAGTAGACTGATGGCTACGACACTAAAAGTAGACAACCCTTCACTTAATTGTGTTCGCATTAAAACTCAGGAGGCACGTCTCATCCTTGATGCTCAAATAACCCGTGAGGTGTGTCCGGGTCGATCATATTTACACTGGTTGGACGTTCTGACGTATGCACAAAAATGTTAAGAGGAAGAAACATACAGAAATCATCAACTATGACCGGCAGAAACAAGTAAATGCTCCACTCCATCTGTATTTAGATTGCAAACTATATAGACGACGTGATATATTCAATGGAGTAATGAAAGAAAAGTTACATTTGGATAATACACAAACTTTCTTTATCAGGAAACATACTAGCAATAATTGTCAAATAGGTGTGTATTTGTCAGAGAGTTATAGAAACAACAAGCAAAGGTAATAAATCACTGTGACACATCGATATATATATCTGATTGAAACTCGTTACATATATTACCAGGAAAAGAATGTTGCATGCTATTGCATGAGTCAGTGCTTCATTGCACTTGTTCATGGTTCTCCATCATCGGATCGTGGTCATCACTCTCTTCATTAAGTTGAAAGCTATGGTTGAGCAACAGTTGCTTATGGCTTCTTCTTATCTCATCATCCATCTGAAGATAGATGCACAGCATGATCTATGGCTTCATTCCACATCCAGTTCTTCGCTTTACGGCCTAGCCGGCAGGCCGAGCATCGGTTAATCCTGTTACTATTATTGTCAATGAAGAGTAAGCCTCCTCCACCAGTACGAACAGGAGACTGAGTGAGGTGGAGATCAAAGTCATGCTCCTTTTGTAGGATTTCACCGATCTTGTACAACACGAAGGCGTCCGTGCATGCATACTTGATCTTCTCATTCGATAGTCTAGGCCAGTCCTAGTCTTTAGCACGAAGACAAATACTACCCTTTTTCATGTCCACACCAAGCAAGTCTCGGCCAAAAATCTTGAGGCTTCCCACTTTGCTCCACTTACCTCTAATTATGAAGGGTGCCATGGCCTGTAGTTCCACTGCCTTGGGGAGTTCGATGTTGTGGTGGCGCCTCAGCCGATCCATGTCACCGACGATTCCTGCACCAACAAAAACGTGCTGCTTGCCCGCAAGGAAAGTCTTGAGGTCGTCGAGGATGCTACCGGCGATGACCACCTGGAAGAGAAGGCACTTCTTGTCGATGCATATTTGTAAGAGGGCCATCCTATCCTCCTTCTCAAGGCATTCCTCATCTAAACCAATGATGAGCGGCTTGTCGTGGCAGACATCTCGAAGAAAGAGCCTAACTGTCTGGGGTTTTGATGTGACCGTAACCAGGACCTTGTTATCCCCGACCATGATGGTCTTTTCTTCATCCAAGAAGCGGGAATGGAAGCTAAGAGATCAGCTGTTGTCCATGGACGATCTAGAACGTGTGGGCGAGCAGGAACAGAAGTGGTAGCGAGATGAACTATCCATGGAGTGTGAGAAGGATGAACTTGTTCGGAAGGAATGATACTAGTATAGCATGAAATGTGCGTACACGACGAAGACTGGCGACAGAGGTAGAGGTTAATATACAAGATATGAAGGAACCGCCCGAATGTGTGAATGCCAATGGATCAGCGCGCTGAGATGCTAGTAGGAGCTACCGTGCGGACAGAGGAGGGAGGCGATGGATCGAGAACACTAGCCAACCTAGATCGGATGCAAGGAGTCACGACACTTCATTCTCTATGCTGGACGGTTCTCGTGCCTAGGCATGGCGGGCACAATGCCTGTCTTCTCAGTGTGGCTGGCATCGGAGACTGGTACAACCTATGCTTGACAAGACGCTACCTGCAGTGAGGTAAGTGAGACACACAGTTTATAATTTATAATTTATAATTAAGAACCTCCGGTCGCTTCCTTCTTGTAAACTTGATATGTGTCCGGCCTGGTGAAATATGACATGCTCAGACTTTCTTGCCTGTGTACTACTACTCCATGAGGTTTGTATAACACGTGAGGTTTGTCTGCCTCCGTGGAATATACAATCGTTGGGACTTTCTTATGCGTGTTGTATGTACAACTGCCTCTGGCAAACGATCCCTTCATTCCACCCAGCACGGCATAAATGAAATCCCACAAACATACTTATGCAAATATATAGTCTCATAGGTTACACAAATGACTTTGGAATTTGAACCAGCTACGTGTAGAGTATTTTTTGAGTACACATTCTCCATGTACAAATCAATGCAAGTATTCACTATGGAGCCAGATGAATGAATTTGCAAACACAACCAAGATGGCACCCTAGTTTTGCTGCAAAACTGCCACCATTCATCCTAGACAAAATTAATCGCATCGCCGCCCCAATGTGCGTTGGGAATCCGGAAGAACACAACTGCTCGGTCATCAAGTTCTGCTGCATCGGGTTGAGAGCCCCGGAGCGAGAATACAAGGAACAGGCCACCTTTCTTGACTTTTGGACATCATGTTTGACCGTTCGTCTTATTCATAAAATTAATGTTATTTATTTATAGAATAAGCAAATCATCAACGACGGTCTTTGTGAGACAGAGGGAGTATATATAAACTCTAGCAATAGATGGCTTGATCTATCTCCAGGCCAAACGGTTTCTTGTTCATCACTTGCTACGATAGACTACAACAACCCTTGGAAGGCCCTACTGAACCCTTGGCAGCACCACCATTGGTGGTGGCACCGTCGCTAGTGCAGTTGGTCGTGCTGCATGTTCCATCAGAATCCGATGTGCTCGCGGCGATCACCGAGTTTGCGCAACACAAGAACTTGTGCATCTCGGTTCTCGCCGGGAGCGGTTGGGTGAAGAGTGCTACTGTACCGCCACGGCAAGGGGCAGTGTCCTCCCCACACGCACCGGTGCAGGCAGCATCATTGGCATGGAGGCTTAGTCGCCACAAGATGATATCGCTGTCCGGGATGGTTCTCATTCCTCCCATGGCGGCCACACCGCCGTTCTTCATGGCATGGCTGGTGGAATCAGAGACTGGTTCAAACCATGCAGGCAAAGTGGTGGGATTGACGACAGTGGAGAGGCTGGTGGTTGTAGCCCTCGCCATTCCTATTGACTGCTATCACATGCACCTGTTGCCTGCAGTGGGAGTGCACTTCGATGAGAGCTATATGCGGTCTAGATTTGGACCGTTTGCTTCATCCCCAACTGGTGGCTCCAGCGGTGCAGGCACCAGTGGACAACGGGCCCAGACGCAGGGCATTCGCAGGCCGCTCCAACACTAGCTGTGCTGGCATTCACAAATTGCACTTAGTGATGCACTATTCTTGTTTCTCCATCTTATGTTCCTCTATTATACTATGTTGTTGTTTCTCCATCTTATGTTTTTTGATCTTACTATGTTCTTGTTCCTCCATCTCGTGTGGCTGTTACCATGAATGTATCAGTTATATCTTTTTTTGCTCATGCACCATATCTAGTGTTGTTTTCCCTCAAATTAGAGCCCACCATGAACAAATTTTTAAAAGCAGGACACTAAAGTTGAGCGATAAGTCCCGACTGTTAGAAATCTTGCCTACCCGCATTGCATCTTCAGTAAGGGCTTCTTTGTCTCCGCATCTCCGGTTGTAGATTGATTGCTTCAAAACAGACAACCCTTCACATTTTGTCCTACGAGATCAAATATGCAGCGGTCGAACTTTATTGCGTTCGCCTCTTGAGATGAACTCCTCTCTGCCATTGGTTTACAACAAAAATATAAAAAGACATGTCCTAACAACATCAAGAAGACATGTCCTAACAACAAACATAACTATTATTACATCAATTTGGTTACCATGCCAGATTAAAAGGTTAGCCATGTTGACAACTCCAAGAAGACATACACAAAGCTAACCCTGATCTCCGGTCATAGATAATGCAAAACCTCTAGGCATAAGAATTGTCATCTAATCTGATATATTTAAAAATTTGTTCAAAATACCATTTCTTTTGTTGTGACTTGCTTTATTGACAAAATATTTTCGAGAATGACCTAAATTGGACTAAGTTTACTAATATTTTTTAAATAATACAAGTGGTTAAACTTCATGTCAAAAAGTCAAATGAACAGTTTGTTTGGTCATTTCTGGTTGGCTGATTCTGCCTGATGCTGATTTGTTGTGAGAGGAAAACACTGTTGAATCTATAATCACTGATAAGACCAAATGAATAGGTACAGTGAACGGACTTTACTGAATTCGTAGTAGTAAATTTCAACGGCCGTCTACTAGTCTATTCGAACAAGCCTACTCAGCCCCACAAATAATGTCTGTTTCATTTCCCAAGGAGTCAAACTTTTAAAGTTTGGCCAAATAATGGTATTTTTTATAATATAACTGGACATACTTAAGGTACTAAAATTTGTTACTATGCTAAAATGGCATTCTTTTTCGGGCGGAGGAAGTAATAAGTATCAACAAGCCTCGCCTCTATCTAATGCAGAACTGCATTTGACTGGGAACTCTAGAACGCCCAGCCGCTGTGTCTCTGATCTTGTCCGGACGGTCCTACGCATTGTCATCTTTCAGTGTCGTGGCAATCAGTATGTTTGCCCGTCGACTGTTGTTGTTGCTTGGATTGGGATCAAATATACTATAGACCAATCACAATTGCATCAGTCAATCAAGTGTGAAGCGTGTCATGTTGGTCAAAAGCTCTTTTTTCATGATTCCTCTTCTACCCCATTTTCCTACCGTATTCACTTCAATCTCACCAAATGCACAAGGTCTAAATGAAAGGGGCTGCCACGGCTTGCCGCATACTATAGTTTAATCTAGTCCAACGTTCATGATGGTAAATTTGACCAGCCGGATGTGTAACTCTTGTGCTAAGCTAGTCCGATCATAGTACATCCAACTGAGCTGGACTCGCCTTCAGTCTTCCCCTTGAATGGCGTGACTGCTTGGATTCGAGTGAATTAACTCATGAAAAGACCTATCACTACCACACCAGGCATTCATGTCTCGTGTGCCAAATCTCCTTTTTTCGAATCACCTCATGTGTGCAGATTTCCTGATGCATATATTACTAGGCTCCAAAGAAAGTCCGACATTGGGCACATTTGTTTCGTCAGACAATTAGCAGTACAGAACTCTTCTTATTTTCGAGTCGATCACAACATTTGTATCAGTAGTAGTGATAAGTGGCTTTGATCTATTTGTAACCCAACTATTCTTATTTTAAACTTTATTCAGAAATTTAAACTTTACTGGATCACAGAAGGTCCGGCAGTCTAAAATCTTTGCTACCCAGAAGACATCCTCCTATAGTTTCTCGTGCTGGTTTATTTCACTCTAGTTATTTCATATTTTTTAAATCAGCATGTGAGGTGTTTTATGAAAAAATAAAAACACAAACAATTAGTTAGATTATGGACAGTGGAGACACAAGGAGACACGGCCCACGTAAACGCCTTGGTCATGGGGTGGTCAACTACTCGATGGCCTCTCTTGTAAAAAAAAGAAAAAGAAAAAACCTAATCGATGGCCTCCAAGCTATAAGAGCATAAACAAGGTGATTGAGGAAGGTTATACTTGCCGCCTTCTCTCTCCAGAGCTCCTCATTCCATCCCAAAGCTTTTACCTTCCACCCTACTATGCCTACGACCAAGACAATGGCTGAGCCAACGAGCTTGACTATCGATGGGGAGGCCTTGGAGGCTGTCCACGCCGACAATTTTGCGCCTACGGATGGACATCTGGTCAGCGTGGTCTCTGACCCGCTAGATCTCCCTTTGAAGGTGTATCATCAATGTATCGCTTATACATGTTGTTTATCTTCATTTCACCAGGGTATGCTAGAAATGCTCACACTAGTATTTGGATCTTGCCTACTCTCAATAGGTGGACATGGATGTGATTGCGTCCCAAGGACCGTTGCCACTGGAGCCAGATTCTCCATCCATGGTTTTACCTAGAAAGCGGTCCCACGAGACATCCCCCGATGGAACCAGTCGCGCACGACTCCGTGCCATGCTACGCTGGTCAGTTTGGTAAAAGTCATTTCCTTCTCAATCAGATGGCTCTCCTACTTTATAAGCTTGAACTTGGCTTGCATTGTGCAGTGCTTCCTTCACGGCAGCGCCATCCCCAAATGAGCGCCTCCTTGCCCTACTTGCCTGCTGTCTTCAAGCCATGGTGTTTGAAGCCATTCGTCAGGGTGCAGCCGCAGCGCTGGCTGCCGTCCAGCTTCAGATTGGCATAGTGGTGAACCTCCGAGTGGTGGAGCAGGGTTTTTCGCCGAGTTCCATGGATGATGACATCACATATCTGATGGTCAAATTCGAGCCAGCCGCCAACGCCATCCTACCAAAGGTTGAAGTGGACAAGATCCTGCGTGCCCATCTCTAACCTTGATTTGTGGGACATATCAGTATTATTAGTTGTCATGATTAGGTTTGATCTGCGGGGTGCCCTTGATATGTGAACTCTTATGCATGTGTGTCTTTGTGAACTTATGTTGCACTTTGTAATAGGTGCATTAAACTCTGTTGAGCGCGGTGGCTCACATCATTTTGTACCTGGTTTGTAGCCCCTATGGTTTGCTTCTCACTGCAGATCTCGTTTAGGTTGTCTTTGTTCTAATCAATAATATGCTAGACATTCATGAGTGCCTTTGATCTCTGTTGATGACTCATGTCTTTGTTTAAATCTGTATCCATTAGGGATTCAATGAAAGTAATGGCGATTTGTGTCCGGCCCGGTCCGAATCACGATCCTCAGACTTTCTTGCATGCACAGTAAATTTGAATAGCTATGTGGTTCCTCCATTACTATTTTAGCTAAATCAATTCTAACCATCATACTTGCAATCAAATTACCAAACAACAATAGAAGCTGAGGTTTGATTGCACTGCTTACTCCATGTATTAGTAGCCATCTTTAGCTATGCTACCTCTTGGCTACTACGTGCATGGGACTGTGTGGCGTTGGAATGCACTGTTTACTCCACCGAGAAGGTCTAGTCATCTAATAATTTTACTACTCGGACAATAATGAACATCATGCGGTGATGTGCAAAAGTCTGGCCTCATCTTGTATAGCCAACTCCAGCTAGCTTACTGGCTCCGCTCCTGACAATTACTACTACTACCACCACTGCTACTACAACTACCACTGATAATGCAAATGCATTGCTACCCCCTTGTTCATCCGGTAGATATCTAACACCGAGTTCCCTTTGAAGCGTCCTCTACCTCTAATCACTCCAACTCCAAAATTATAGCTACAGACTAAGCCACTAGCCCCATAGAGTTGCCATCACCATGAGCTCCACCACAAATCCTAATGTCCAGGTTTCCACTTTTTGTCAATTCGTCCGATCAACAACGATGTGGACAAAATCCTTGACTATGTATGGTGCTAGTGAAGCAGCATTGTCTGTGACCCTGAAATGCAAGGTCACCAGGATCCTCAAAGCCGGTGGTCGCTGGAAGACGGTGAGGATGCTGTACCTAGGCCACGACGCCAACAGGACCTTCACCATGGATCACATCCCTATCGACGAGGATGGTGTCCGTGAGGTCCTTCATGCGTTGTTAAGGTCAGTCCCACCATTGCAGGAACTGACCCTCAAGGATCGGTAGTGGGATAGAATCCTTCCTGAGTTAGTAGTTCCTCTGCTCACCGCCTTGTCGCACGTGGCCTGCAAGGGTGGCTGCTTCACCCAAGTGAAGATTGGGCTTGTGGTCGACCAAGTAATCGAGTTCATCGTGTCCTCGGTGCTCTTGACGCTTTGCATGAAAGCGGCAGCACTGGGGCATTGGGAATGCAGCTACTACCTGGAGGATTTTAGATCTAGTGATGCAGCTGGTCTTGCTGTGGATACGCCCTGTTGTAGTCAAGCATTCCACCGCAATTGCATAATAAATTGGTTCAATCTAAAGTCCACCTGCCCGTGGTGCGGGAAAGATTTGTCTATGGGTCTTAACCCATTGTTGCAGGCGATCCTCAAGCTCCTCGCCATGCCGGATGAGTCCATCTCGCTCATCGGAGGATGATAACAGGGATGACATGGTGAGGTGGATGGTGGTGACACAGATGACTTCAAGGGTTGAGGCATCGATCGGTAGGTGTAATTAGTACCGTAGTAGAAGATCTACTAGTACTAGTACAATGGCGGGTGCATGTAGTTCACTTTTGTTCTATTTTTGAATGGCCTTATGTACCCTAAAAATTATTGGAAACAAATATAATTTTGGTTTAACTATTTTTGAGTGTTTTCATAATTTTGGGAATGTGCCTTTGATGGGGACAAATAATAGATGTTAGGAGGGAATGCAGTTGGTCACAACATTTGAAACCATGTGTTAATAGTACTAGTGGCTTTCATCTCTGTTGGACCGTACAGTAAGTTAGTCACATAAACTAGTATAAATGACACAATAACAAGCATCACAGGATAACGAGGACAAACCATGGAGGAAGCTGTCTGATGCGGTCAAATATAGAGGGGCCGGACTTTCATATGTTTGAAATAGCGTTTCAAATCCAATGGCTCCTCGGTTCTGCGTTAGGATTTAGCGAGAGAAAGGCTCCTCGCTACCAGATGGGATTCCACCAGGCACCAGGTTGGCAATGATGTAGAGCTATTAGTTCGCCAGCAGACTAATTGCTAAGACATTCAAAACAGACAACCCTTGGCACTTCATCCTCGCGATCAAATATGTAGAGGTTGGATTTTCTTGCTTTCGTAGTAAAACTAAATAGCTACATCTCATCTATGCTGCACTAGATCGAGGCAAGACTCGTTGAGATGAACTCCTCGCTGCCAACGGTTTACAACAAACAGGGTAAAAAGAACCACCAGGGGCCACAAAACCAGCTAAAAATGACCAAGCGACCGATGTTACACCACCCTCAACAAAGCTTAACCCTCCTAATTATTACATCAAGGTACAATTGTCTCCATTGAACAATCAAAACACTAATCAAAACATTGGTTATGAGGTACTTGAACATCACACCTATTTCAGAAACATATAACAAGGGCATGTATGTAATTCCATAAACACTAAATGATGACATCATCTGACCACTTGGTTAATGTTCAGTTTAAAAGGAACAGCAGCAACAAGATTTTGGAGGAAAATTGATCAAAAGCGCTCAGATTCCAAAACCTGCACAAATTAGCCCTCTATGTCTTTCCCTCCGCATCAACAGCAACCACGTGGTCAAATGCACAACGAGTAATAAGCATCATAGGAAAAGGAGGTAAATGCAAACGAGTAACAAGCATCATAGGAAAAATAGGGTAAACTTTACAGGGTACTGTCCAACGCAGTCAAATGCTCAAGGTCCGGACTTTCTTACCTTCATGAAAATTTTGACAGTTGTCTATATTCTCCAACACCTTCGCATCCTTCTTTCCCATACTCTTTCCAAATTGGAAAAAAAATCCCCCTTCCCGCCACCTTCTTCCCGCGCGCGCGATGGGTTACCCGCGCTACATCTCATTATCGAGCCAAATATTCTCGATGTGTGCCTCATAGTTATTAAAAACGCAACATATCCTCTGAACACCAACCAATTCTCCATTGCCTGTTGGGCTTGCGGTGGCGGAGAAAGGTGTACTCTGGTGGTCTCTTTTGGTGTGCTGCGGTGGCTCTGGTGTCCATTTGGAGGCAGTGGCGGGGCTTTCTTGGTGGAGCGTGACAGCATTGGCGTCCGTGGAGGAGCCGACAGATCCAATCCCCATGTCTCCTTCCTCCTCATTTACTGTTCGTTTCATCCAATCCACTAATTTTTAAGCTGCAGAGCACTTGTTGCTATGAATGCTAATTAATGATGGTTAGACTTGATTTAGCTGATGTTGTGATGGTCTAACTGCTAGTCTAGATTGCATATATATACCTGCTACTCTAAATGTGGATGATCTCCTACTCTATGTTCGGGTATCTCCTATAGCACAAGGTTGTTGTGGATTTTACTGATGAATCTTTGTTTTATTATTTTTCTCTTTAGTTATGTCACTATTTAGGAAACCGAGGCTTAATACACACTGACGAAATGGAGGAGGCCTGCAACAGGAGGACGGGTGTGTTTGCCAGCCTCCCGGATGATATTGTTGTCGATATCCTCCGCTTCCTGTAACACCTCTGGTGTTATATTAACTAAAACATGCCATGTCATCATATGCACTGCAAAGCATTCATGTTTAAGTCAACCTTAATGTGCATCAACTAAAACAAGTTTACATTTCATAGGTTGATTGCGTTTCTGGAATGTTTTGTCACAGGAAATAATAAAACCCTATTTTCGAATGTCATCGCAAATGCTTAGTCTATACTCTATGTACTTGAGGTGTAAACTATGTTTACACTAGTGTCAAGCATAGTGTATAAGTCTAAGTTCAACCCTAAAAATGATTTCCATATTTGAAGTTTAATTTGGATTCCAAAACTTACTTCTAAGTCTGGCAATTCAAATATAAATTCAAATTGGAAATGCTATTAAAGGTTTTTCAAAAGTCAACTTGGTCAACCAAGGGTGTCATTCGGTCAATGACCTAAAAATGTCCTCGGATGATGTTTGTGATCACTAATAACCAACCAATTAAGTTAGAAACCAAATTGAGTTTAAATTCTATTTCAAAAACCCTTTATTCCAAAACCTAGTTTTACCCCCTTTTCTCTAATTCAAAATCTATAAAGAATTTGGGGATACTCTAAAAATATAGTTTGTAGATCTTGACAAGAGCTACAAAGTTGGTATATAAAGTTTTTCAAGTTTCCAAAAGAAATTTCAAATTAATTTGAAAATACGATTTTCTAGCATTTGTCCCCTTTTGATTTTAAAACCATAATTCAAAAATTATGCATAATTTTGGAAAACTTTGTATATGACAAAGGTTTGGTTTCGAAAGACAAACATTTCATAGTTTTGAAGATTTTCAAGTTTTATTGAAAAATCAAAAGTAATTTTAAATGTTTGTTTCTAGGGTTTTATCCCCTTTTCAAATATGAATTCAAATTTCAAAATCTATACAGAATTTGAGGATACTAGTTAAAGGAAAAGTGTAGCTCTTGAAAAGTTATGCAAATGATATTTTTGGAGATTTTCAAGTTCTTCGATAAATTTTGGAGTAATTTGTATTTTAAAACGAATGGCATTTCTATAATTTCTGCGAACAGTACCGAAACCTATCGTCGGCCGCCATCGCCGGCTTCTCAACGCGCGCCGCCGTCCACCGCCGCACCTGCTTGACTGCCAGCGCGCTCTTGGATGCACGAAGGCTCATCGTCGTCGTGTCGCCCGCTCATACATCGCCTCCGCTCTATAAATATCGGTCGGCCACCGCTCTTTCTCCTCTTTCTTCTCCCCGCCGCCGTCGCCGACGACCTCGCTCCGCCACCCAAATTCGCCGTCGTTGCTCCATCTCTGTTCGATTGCTCTTGCCAATAGCTCCGCCACATCCTCACGGTCATTTTGAGCCAGTTCGTGCTCGCTCTCCTCACCCGAGCTGCCCGTGCGCCGTCGTCTTCTCCACGGCCGGTCACCGCGCCGCCACGAGCTCTTTCGCCATCAACCGCCGCATAGGGTGAATATATTTTACCTTTAACCTTGCAATCGTGTTCTCCATGCTGTTCTGCCTCTCATACGCTCCTTGGCTGGCTTAATGCTCCACAGGAACGCCGGTGACACCGACCTTGCCATCGGAGCACCGCCGCCGCCATTGCTGCCGACGTCCGCAGCTCAACCCAGCCGCTCCGAGCCTCCATTAACATGCGCATCAGCGCTATGGTGAGCTCCTGCATCTGTCTATGCCATCAATTTCATCAATCCCGTGTCGTAACCACTGGCCATCGCAACTCGCCGCCGGCACGGCCATGCCGCTCCGCCGCGCGCGTTGCCGCTTTGGCTAGGGACCAGGGGACGGTGTCATTTAGTTGCCAAATGCGTTCACTTGAGTGCCCTGCATACGCCCGTATGCTCGTCGTCACCGGAAACCGCTCCGGTGAGCTCCGCCGCCGCGCCCTAGCTCCGCCGCGCCGCCATGGCCGCCGGCGTGGGTGCCGCCGCCGCTCCGCCGCGCCGTTAGCTACCATGTTCGACTCCCCGTGCCAAGCTGAGTCCAGTGGACCAAGTCCGGTCGTCGGAGACCTCGCCGTCGGTGAGTAATCGCCGGTCAACCTCCGGCGGACCGTCGGTCAGCGCGGGAGTACTGTGCCGATTTTTTTTCTATTTTCAAAAAATAATTTAAATGCTATTTTCTTTGAAAAATCATAGTAATTCATATATAGCTCCAAAAATTCTAAAAATTTTTGTGAGTGTTCTTTACGATGTCATCTACCTAGGAAATATATGAAATGCCAAATTTGAGTACTTTTTCCATATGTTAAAATTAGCCTTTTTAATTGAAAAATAGACCTTTAATGATTTTTAATAAATAAAATAATTGGCTTTTAATTCTGAAAATTGTTTTGCCAAGCTAAGGGCTTTCTAAAATAAAATTTTGAGCTCAATTTGATAACTTTAGTTTTTATGCCTTTATTTAATGCTTTTAAATAATTAATTAACCCCTTTACTTAAGCTTAATCATTATATGATTTGTTTGACTTTGGGATTGATTGATGACCTTGGGTCATTAACCCTAATGACCTTTGGCACTTTAATTAATTGTTTGCGCTTACCTTAATCATGTCATTAGGGCTTAATTAATGTTATTTTATGTGTTTAATTAATTCCTTAAACGGCGTAGTTAACCCTAATGAGTTTTATAAACGAAGTTTTGTTGGCTTGCAACTTTATCGTGAAGAAAAGTTGTACTCGATCCTTTAATCTGATCATGCATCCATCGAGCATCATGTTTACTATTCCATCATGTTAAAGCATATTAATCATCGAATAGCTTCCGTTAACAGAGAGTTAACGTTGTCACACCAGATCCGAAGGACGAGCAGATTCAAGAATCAGGAGTTGATCCAGAGTTTGAGGCCATCTACCCCGAACATCAAGGCAAGCCCCGGATGCATTCAAACCCTATTCTATTTATAAAAGTTTTACCGCTTCAGCTATGATATGTTGCATTAGGTAATAGGAGTTGAGTCAAAACCCACCCAATTGCATTACCTGTCTTATTTCCTTATTCCTTGTTACCTGCTTGGGAAGATAAGTAGTAACGCTTAGCCCTGCTTATTTAGTTAAATGTTCAAAGGTAAAAGAATGAAAAAGATGAGATTGGTTTTCTTTGTTGGAATCTTGATATTAGTAATAAATCGAGTCTGGACGGCGAACTTGCACTGGGAATGGAGTCCCTCTGTAGTGTTTCTGTCTGTTGATGCCCTAGGTCCCGTCCGTTGGTGAACTGGTGATATCGAGAAATTAGAAATCCACATGCATGAAGTGGTATACGGATGGTTGGAGCCGTGTATATCATGGAGTGACCTAGCGTGGGGCCAGAGATCCCATCTGTGTCATAGTGTATTTTACTGTGGGGTTTAAGTTCCCACGTATCTCGGTACGCTGGGCCGCAGAGCTCACGTGTGCCATATGGTGATATATGGCTGCGGTTGTTATCCCGGTATATCGGTTCATCTGGGGTGCATCGGAGTTAAAGTCTTCGGTATTCCAGTGACCTAGGTCCCAGCTGGGTATGAAAATGGATTCGAATCGCCGTTGCTTCTCGGAGAAGAAGACTGATCGGTGTTCATCATCGTAGTAACAACTTGAACAAAGAATAAGGTTCACTAATGAAGTTGGTTGATAATTGGAGCTAGTCCAAGCAAACTTTTCTTTTTGTTAAGCCTTTTCACAAAATTTCTTATCTCTTACAGACCTTACCTTGTCCCTCTAGCCTGCATCTCTTGAGTCTTCACCCCTCTTTTTCGTCGGGTCAGTCTTGTTGAGTACTTTTGTACTCAGGGTTTGTTAAACCCTTGTTGCAGGTGAGCCTCATGGGCAGGAATGCTTCGCATCCTGCTGTATGACAGTCATCGAGGAAAGCGACGACGAGTAAAGTGTTTAGCTCGTGGGCAGAGCTTTTCGTTTGGTTTTGTAATAAAGTTATCTACTGCTACCCCACTACTATTATGGTTTGTACAATCTAAACTTATGGTTGTAAAGAATTGAAACTCAAAGGTTTGTAAACTTATGTTATTGTAAGTATTCCGCTGTTTTACTCCATGGTATATTTTGTATATCAAATTGTTGTAATACTGCAATGTCTCTCTACAACGATTGATCCTGCTCGGAGAATCGTGGATGATTCAGGATTTACCCGACAGACTTTTTAAGTCGTATGAAACACAGTCATGGTTATTTGGAGTCTGTTTAGACAATGATCATGCGTGTGGGTCATATGATTTAGGAGGTTCTGCCACACTTCCTTCCCTCGTGCTCCTTGTTCTGCTGTAAAATGGTCTGTAAATCCTAAAAAAACTCATCTCGGACCCCATGTTCAATCAGCTGCTACCCCAAACTATGGCTAGCTTCTTCTACGACGCTTATAAAGGCTATCGACACTTCACCAGCATCAGTGGCAGAGCTCACAAGAAAATTTAGGTGGGGCGCGGACACATGTGATCGCAGGCATATTTTTATTGATATCACACAATTGAGATTTTAAGTGTCTAACAAATGACAAATTTAAAACTAAAGGACATCCAGGATCCCCACAAGTGTGTTGATGTTTCTTTTTTAAAATAATAAACCTCATGGCCCTTTCTTTCGTTCATGCATGCTGATTGAACAAGTATCAGCTTTATAAACTTTATAAACTTGTTTCCTTTTTTATCTAAACTTGTTTCTCTTTGGTCTTCGCTTACGGTTCTATAAACTTGGTCACCTGCAATCAGTTTTTGTAACTTGGTGCATTGAGGTTTATTTCCAGTTTCTCAACGAGATGAACTATAGGCATTTTTGGCGTATTTCTCCAATAGACGTTCGAACGTTTTGATTTTTTTCTGCTGTTCGTATTCCTGTTGGGACTAAGCCACTTGGGAGCTATCCGTTTATTAGGCTTGGGCCATGGTCTAGGACCAGCGCAGGCATCGCTGAACGCTAGCCCAGGCTCGAAGTCAGGGTAAGTAGCCCTCACGTCCCTCCAATCTCAGTCTTCCTCGTGCTGGAGTCCCGGTGAAAACGAATCGCATACGAACGGATATCGCCGATGTCATATTTATTTTCATATTTTTTCTCGGATTCGGATACAAATACGGATAGTGTCAACTATGCCGGATAGGATACGGCTGGATGTCAACATTATAAATATGTGATTTCAATATTCGGATACGGATACGGTATTGGTTGTGAATATCCGGACTCAGATACGGACGGATTAAAATCCCTCAAAACAAATTCGGTACTGAATACGGTCAAAAATATCCGTACCATTTTCATCCATATGCTGGAGCCAAGAAACAGCACTGCACACAGCAGATTGGGAAAAAGAAGCTGGGGGTACGGGGTCTCCGCACCGGCGGTAGCTGGGGCAGCTGCCCCAGTGTGCCGTATGGGGAGCTCCGCCTCTGACCAGCGTCACAGGGGATCCACCCTCCTTGAAATTCTTGTCCTTTGACATTGAAATGGTAGCTATCTCAGATTGCTGCAACGGTCTCCTCCTATGCTGGTGCCACGTGACTGATGGAGACTGCATGTTGTATGCAACCCAGTGACCAAGAAGTTCAAGGTACTGCCGCCTAGCACCAGGGATGTTGGCCATGCTGTTGGTGAGGCTCACTTGTGTTTTGATCTCACAGCCTCGTCGCACTTCCATGTGATAGAATAAGTTGATAGTGAAGATGCTGTGTGCATTGGTGTGGATATCTACTCATATGAAACCACAGCATGGATCTACAAAGAATCTCAATGGGGCGAGGAAACTGATGTGACATTTTTTAGTGCACAAAGTGTGTTTCTTAATGGCTGTCTGCACATTATTGGGTACTCTAACTACTCCAGGATGCTTGCTGTGGATATGGAGGGAAACAAATGGAGTAAAATTGATAGGCCTAATGATGTTATACACTCCATGCATTAAGCTCAGGGTCTCTTATGTGTGTCTTGTTGATGACACTCCGTTTAGAACCCAGCTTTTAATTTGGATCATTGAAGACTATGATACTAACAATTGGACACTGAAGCATACAATCAGCACCCAGGAGCTATTTGGAATGACTAATAAGCAATTTGGTTCTTGTGAGCTTATGCAAGAGAAGCACACAGTGATTACAGTTCACCTAGAATGAAATTTGATTTTCTTTGCAAGTATGGATGGAACAATCATCACATATAACATGGACCGCAGAGAAGTTCATGAAATCCATCACAGTGTCCATTGGTATGGTAGATGTCTCATTAAAAAAGAGTTTGACTGCAGACCAGTCTATCTTCCTTATGTTCCCTTGATGTCAGATTCATTTGGATCCATTTGATGTATCTGTCTCTCAAGATATTTTAAATGGATCAATGTTGTTTTCTTGTCTATGAACTCAATGATGGATGTTGTTATTATATGTCAGCTACATTAATGTGTCATTATGTCGTGATGTATGGCGTGATAGGTATCCTGTCGCTGAGATATACAATGTGCGGTCTTTCTTGCATTTAACATTAGGATAACATGAGGTATGTCCAACGCAATCAGATTTGCAATGGTCGGACTTTCTTACTTGTGCAGTACAATATGTACAACTGGTGCGGGCGGATAGTCCCTTCTACCACCCAGAACAGTGTTTTTCTGCTGTGATAGCCAGAGAGTCGGCGGCGTCGCTGGCCACCAACCACTGCTGTGGAGCACTAGCTAGGAGGACGAGGTGGAGGCTTTTTTCTCCCCTCTTTTTCTACAAACTCAAATCCCGTAGAATCCACGACTTTAGTATCTGATTTTAGTATCTGAAACAATGGGTGGGGTAGTTCAAAAGACCACAATAGTTGTCCAAATCATCAGGGAATAATCAGTATGTAACTTCTTCTTATTAATCAAAGCCGGGTAACAGGATCTTTCAAAAAAAATCGGTGGGGCTTTTGTTTTACGACATTGTGCTATTTTGTTTACTTGCACTGTATTAGTTCTTTACTAAGGAGGGTTTTCAATCCTGGGTGTGCTTGCCCCTTCCTTCCAAATTAGGCCTTAGGAACCATTCAGCCGTGAACATTTCCTATTAACAAGCACGTAGTAGTAGAGTAATATGTTTTTTCTTTTTTGAGAAAAACATAGAGTAATATGTGGTGGCCTTAGCTGAGAGCAGACTGGGATGGTCTCCCATGCCGAATCTAATTTCTCTTATTAAAAAATATGGAATATGTGGTGGTCTCTGCTTTAGATCAGACGGGGTGGTCTCCCCGCCCATAGGTTTGATTTTTCGCCAAAATTTTTGCTCCACGCTCGCCAACACGTAGATGTCTCTCTTGCCCTTCTACGTGGAAAATATGTTCACCTAAGACAAGGGCATTTGTGGTATTGTGGTGGCAACATAAAAGTGCAAGGATAGGCCTTCTCCGCCCCCATCTCCCATTCTCCCAGCCGCACCCGTCTCTCTTCCCGCTCTCTCCACTTTCAAATTTTCAAGCAGTGCCGCCACACTGCTAGCCCACCCCGCTCAGCACTAGGCGCCATCACCGCAGTAGCTTGGCTCCAGATCCGGATCCCCTAGTTTGGCACTCATCGCGATCCATCAGATCGGAACCCTAGCTGGATCTCGATCCGGTACGCTATCATCAACGCCTGCCGCACTGGCTCCGCGACGACGATGAAACCTCAGGACCAACAACGAACACTAGCCAATCAAGGCGGAGTAACAGGTACCAAGATCCCTTTTTATGATGTGTGTTGTATTGTATTGGTTTTTTATGATTTTTTATGACCTTAGTGGTTGAACCTGGGATGATTATTGGTGACATCTATTTGCACACCCCTGCTTTGTTGTTTACATTTGGTTTAAACTTTAGTTTATTAAATACTTATGTAATTTAGATGTAGAGGAACCAAATCATTTTGAAGAAGCACGGATTGCATATATCGCAAGCATTCAACTAAAAATCTAGGAACTTGGACTATCTTCGCACTGAAACCCTGTGTCTCCTACAAATGAAAAAAGTCAAGCAAAGATTTGGAATATATCCCTGAACCATGTGAGTTTGCTGAAGGTGGCTATGAAGCAGATGAAACAGATTCAGACTTTGAAGCTAAGCCAGAGTCCCTACCAGTTAAGTTGCTTGTTCTGTTTTATATTTTGTTCAAGGGTAATGTAATCTGAACATGCTTGCTACTTATATTTGTTTCATAACCTTCAGTGTTTAGTTTCAGGGAGGCATAGAGGAGACTCTGCTAGTAGGACAAAAGGCTTTGGTAATATGGGTGTCAGGTGAAGTTGTACAAAGCGAGTGATGCCAGCAGCACCTAAGTTGACTGGTGTTTGTAGTTGCAGGTAAACATAAAGTGCTTGATGGATCAGGAGGAGGCGAGCATAGCCCTATGGGCAACTTCTCACCTCTAGGTAACAGTAGCCATGCCAGAGACGGACAGGGTCCCTCTGAGAAAACTGTTGTCTTCCTTCAGACGCAGAATAGTAATGAAAGTTGTGAAGGTTGGTATTAGCCTACATATCTCTATCTGTTGATTTGCAATAGCTATTTGACATCCAGGCTACTTTTATAACAAATAGAAATTCTGCTAGATGACAATAGCCATGCCGTGGAGGATCCTTCTGAGCAAGCTACTATCTCCCCTGACCCACAGAACAATAATGAAATTGTCCAAGGTCGGTATTAACTTGCATATGTCTATCAATCAATTTTGCACTATCTATTAATAATCTGAATGTATGAAAACTATGTAGAACGACCGCTACTAAGAAAGAGGAAATGGCAGGGAAAAGGTATGAGACTTATGCTTGCTGGAATGATTAGTGCATTTGGAGGAATGAGGATGCCCATCTCTATTGCCAAGGGGACAGATGACCACATGATGCACTGCATGCTGCCAAGTTTGCCTCAGCAGCCAGTATAGTAGTCGTGGATCAAGTACCAATTTTCACCCATTTCAAATATTACAAGACACCTAATGGCAAGGTCCATTTTGAAAATTTTCTGCATAAGCTATCTGTATGCATTGCTATCCCTTGTTTACATTCAACTATGCCTTGAGTAACTAAGAAACTGATTTAATTTGCATGAACGCTACTGCAGACAAAGCTCGCCTTTGACCAGCATCACCCACCAACGAGAGATGCTTGTTGGAATGTGTTTAGGTGTGTTATGAGGCAGCAATGCTATAGATTGAAGAAACTCTACTACAATAAAGTCCCTACTGATCAGATCATGACGTGCTCTCCTATCTAGTCTATAAACTATAAGCAGTAGAATGACCTTCTCAAATCTTGGTCTAGTGCAAAGAACAAGGTGCGTGTGAAGTCATTGAATGCCTGTCTATTCCTGCTATGGTCTACTTGTGTTGTAGTGTAACACCAATGATGTTACAGGATGTATCTATGAAGAATAAGCAAAACTATGCAAAAGTTAAGTACCATCAGGCTACAGGGTCTCAATCCTATGTTGTCAAGCTCCACAAATTTGTAAGTGATGGTTTCATTGTATTGTTACTGGGACTTTGTATATATATGAACTGAAACTCATGTGCAATGCGAACAGATGGAGGACAAGAGGAAGGCTGCACAACAAAATCAAGGACTTGATGAATACACAGGAGGGATCTGATGCAGATGTTAATGTTGTGGAAGTCTTCAAGGAGTTCCATACCAGTAAGAAGAAAGGCCTTAGTGCTACAAAAGAAGCTCTTGTAAGTACCTTTGCTTGATTTACTTGAAATTTGCAATTATACAACAATCTATACGGTACCTGAACATTATGCTTATGTAATCTCTATTGGCTCCCTATCATCAATGTGTCATGTAATACCTATGCATTAGTTGTTATGGATTAATCTACTGGGTTTTCAATTTAAGTCCTCTACCACTATCTGCTACCTTTATACCACAATCTGTGTTGGCACTCCTTAGCACCTAATTTACAACATCTTTTTAATACTAAAACAAAAAGAAGGTAGGGCTTTTACCTAACCTTTCCACGAGTTTTGTTGTATATGTGACTTGCAGGTCTAATACGTGGAAATGCATGAAATTTACAAAGAAAACGCACTTTAGAAAACACATTTAGAAAAGGCGCAAACCAAGAATAAAAGAGAAAGCCCACCTTACCTTCAAACTAGACCCATCCGTAATCACAGAAGAGGTCTAGGCCCAGCAACAAACCGACCACCCAAAGGCGGTGGCCAGCTGGGCCAGCCAGGGGACCGACCGCCCCAGGTGCGGCCGCCCCTGGTGGGGCCTCCCGAGCCCATCCTTCGGAATCGGTTTCATGAGGCGGTATCCCAACGGTGGTTCCACCTCCTTCTAAACTTAGCTGCGCCCGAACCGTCCTATGGAGCTATAAAATGGTGCACCCACTCCCTCCACCAAGATAACTAGATACAATAGAGAAGAACAAGAAGTGGTGACACATTTACCATTAGCTTAGCTTCTAGCTAGACTATTCTAGGGTTTGAGAGAGAGAGGCAACAGTTGGAGAAGTAGAAGCGGGGTTGAAGCAGTTCTACCCTAGGGTGGACGAAGTGTTGTACCTGTCGGCTCTTGCTCCAACTTGAACCTCTACAACCATCTTGCTACCTAAAGTAAGAGGTTTGTGTTACACTCTGGTTTTGATTCATTAAGTGAGTTACTTTCATAAAGCTACTTGTTTGTGGGATCGTTGCTCGTCCGTTGGACGGGTGCTCTAGTAAGAGGACTCCTGATAAAGACGAAAGTTCCTGGCCATCGCTAGAGAGTCACCTTCGTAGATGTGGTGTCTAAGTCAGAGTCTACCTTCGTTTGCTACGCGCTCCCATGGGTAGAGAGGTAGGTGGCAGGTGGTGATAGCCCTGTCCACTCATACTTGCACTCCCCCACGTCTGGACGTGGAGTAGAGCTTATACTGATATCGCTTGGCAGACCAAGTGCGTCAGTGCCTGAAGAAAGCAAGTAGTGGAAAGGTTACCCACACTTAGTGTTTTCTGCCTTAGTGTATCCTCTTCACCCGAGTTATCCCTCCTACCTTTTCTAGGACCAACTAGCTAAGAGTATACTAACATTTACCATTCCTGTGGGAAAATACGATACCCTGATATACTTCCGGGTGAAGTGCTACAACGGTACTTCCGTGCACTTACAGATTTTTTCTGCTGATGCTAAGAAGCACCAACAAGCATTTCTGGCACCGTTATCAGGGAACGGTTGTCGCTTTTAGTCTCTGAACCTAGTTGCCCGTGTATCCTTTGTTTTCACCTTTCTTTTATTTTTCTTCTCTTGTTTCAATGGAGCAACCCACCATTTTCAAACTTTCTACTCCCAAGGGCGAGTTCGTTGAACCTCCACAATCTACGAAGCCAATCATAGCTTCAAGTTATGAACTCCACCCAGCTTTTATAGCTATGGTTCGGGAACAAACCTTCTCAGGGTTAGATTACGAAAACCCGTATCACCACCTAAGGGAGTTCGAGCAGCTCTGTGCATGCTTGACCATTGCAGGCATGTCATATGAAATAATGCGGTGGAAATTGTTTCCTTTCTCTCTTGATGAGAGCGAAACAATGGTACGCCTTAACGTAGGGAAGGTAGCTGGTGATTGGGAAGAATTACGAAATAAATTTTGTGTAGCATTCTTCCCTATATCCCAAATCGTTGCCCTGTGTCAAGAGATTCTCAACTTTCGATAACATAAGAGGAGTCCATAGGTGCAGCTTGGAAAGATTTATGATTTTAACGAAATCTAGCAAAGACTTATCTATTCCCAACCATGTGCTCTTGCAACACTTTTGGTTAGGGTTTAGCAAGGAATCTGCCCTACAGCTTGACACAGCCGTCGGAGGTTTGTTCACACACAAAACCACAGCCGAAGGAGAAGCTCTTCTAGATCACATTCTAGAGAACACTCCTCCGCTAGAACCCCTCCGTGTAGAACCGGAGTTGTGTCACGAGGAAGTCTCTTCGGCTAAGGCTGAACCAACATTACCAATAGAGACACCCTCGCCTGAACTAGAAGGTCCGAAGGAAGGTCTCCAACCTTCAGATTTTCCATGCTTCGATGATGATTTCTTTGATGACTATGGAAATGTTTTGAAGTATGCATACAAAAGAAGCACCCTTGTCCGTGTCACTCCAAGCCCTTGCCCTGACTCTTTAAAAGAGTCTGTTAGGGAGTTCGCAGCCATTATGAGTAACGAATGGACGAACGAAAGGGAGTCTTCATCGGAAGTAATTCAGATTTTCTCCCCTTCGCGAACCATCCATTGCAAAATCTAAGAGGATTGGATGGAGATGTTGTACAACCCCACGGTAGGAGCAAATCTGATGTCCACATCCTTTGCACGCACTCACCTAAGTGACAAGCATTTTGCTCCTACGACCCTGTCCCTGAGAAATAGCTCACGCACCTATCAGCAAGGACTAGGGTTGGTTCACAACGTCAATATTCAGCACGAAGACATCATTTTATCCTTAGATTTTTCACATCTTTGACGACGTAGACTTTGGTGTGTTAATTGGGCACCCCTGGAGAAATTCTTCTCTGATGCCACCAGCACAGGGGAGTTGGATGTAAAGTTGGGGAGGAAGGTTTATTCCATACCTTTCACTCGAGCTAAAAACTCAGTGTCAGATTCTCTCCCCTATCCCATCTTGCCCCAAGGAGGTTAAGTCGGTTTCACCTTTTGAGCCTCCTGAGTCATCCTTAGAAAAAGATGCCAACTTCTTTGTGGAAGAATAGGACGACGCAGGAGAAACTTTTGACCTTTCGAAAGAGGAAGTGCCGACTCCACCTCTCGTTGAGCTAAAAACCCTGCCCGCAAGACTTTGTTATGTTTTTCTGAATGGCAACAAAAGCACTCATGTCATCATTAGCGATAAGTTTTCAGATAAGGAGATGACTAGACTTATTGCTGTTTTAGAAAAACATAGATCGGTCTTCGGGTATTCATTGCAAGATCTTTAGGGAATCAGCCCAACACTCTTGTTGATGCAAAATTATATCTGCAAACACACCGGGCTAATACCCG
>CM041634.1:29450624-29548257 GCA_023333625.1 Bothriochloa decipiens
AAAAAACGATGTCAACAGCTCTCTACCCATCGCATTCCTATTGACCCTGTGAGCACACCTTCACGTGAACCGTAGTGTAGGCTCAATAATGCGATGCGGGAAGTCATGAAGAAGGAAGTCCTCAAACTTCTTCATGCCGGGATCATTTATCCTGTGCCACACAGTGACTAGGTTAGTCCCGTCCAAGTGGTTCCCAAGAAAGGAGGAATGACAGTAGTTGAGAACGCTAAGAATGAGCATATCCCACAATGTACCATCATGGGATGGAGAATGTGCATTGATTACAGAAAACTCAATGCGGCAACATAGAAGGATCATTTCCCACTGCCCTTCATTGATGAGATGTGGAGCGGTTGGCGAAACATTCTTTTTTTTGCTTCCTTGATGGGTATTCTGGTTATCACCAAATTCCCATCCATCCCGATGATCAAAGCAAAACAACTTTCACATGCCCATATGGAACGTATGCTTATAGAAGGATGTCGTTTGGGCTTTATAATGCGCCCACTTCGTTCCAACAATGCATGATGTCCATCTTCTCAGAGATGATCAAGAAGATCATGGAAGTTTTCATGGATGACTTTTCAGTCTATGGAAAAACTTTTGATCATTGCCTTGAGAATTTGGACAAAGTTTTGCAAAGATGCCAAGAGAAGGACCTGGTGCTTAACTGGGAAAAGTGCCATTTCATGGTCCGTGAGGGCATTGTTCTTGGACACTTAGTGTCTAAAAAGGGAATAGAGGTAGACAAGGCAAAGATAGAGGTTATCGAGCAACTACCTCCCCCTGTGAACATTAAAGGGATCCATAGCTTTCTAGGCCACGTGAGGTTCTATAGGTGATTCATCAAAGATTTCCCACAAATTGCTAGACCCCTGACTAGATTATTAGCAAAGGATGCACCTTTTGAGTTCACAGATGAGTGTTTAAAAGTTTTCAAAACCATTAAGAAAGAACTCATCTCTGCGTCCATCATCCAACCTCTGGATTGGATGCTACCTTTTGAGATCATTTGTGATGCTAGTGACTACGCTGTTGGTGCGGTCCTTGGCCAAACCAAAGATAAGAAGCATCATGCAATCACATACGCATGCAAGACTCTAACAGGACCTCAGCTTAACTATGCCATGACAGAGAAAGAGCTCCTCGCAGTAGTCTCTGCTATCGATAACTTTAGATCCTACTTGGTGGGAGAAAACATTTTTGTTTATACTGACCATGCTGCTTTAAAATATCTGCTCACCAAGAAAGATGCTAAACCTCGTTTGATCCGCTGGATCTTGTTATTACAAGAATTTGATCTTGAAATCAAAGACAAAAAAGGAGTAAAAAATACTGTTACTGACCATCTTTCATGTATGCAAGTCACTAACATACAGGAACAGGAGATCAATGACTTCCTACGCGACGACATGCTCCTCATGGTCACCGACACAAACCCATGGTATGCAAATATTGTGAATTACATGATTTCAGGGTACGTGCCCCCAAATGAATCCAAAAATAAGCTAGAATATGAAATTAGACATCACCTGTGGGATGAACCTTACCCATACCGGGTTTGTGCTAATGGATTATTAAGAAGATGCGTGCCAACTACCGAAGCTGTACAAATCATTGAGAAGTGTCATGCAGCACCATACGGAGGCCACTATGGAGTCTTCCGCACACAAGCCAAAATTTGGCAGTGCGGATTCTATTAGCCAACAATGTATGAAGACAACAAAGAATTCATTCGAAGGTGTCAACAGTGCCAGCTGCAAGGCAACATCAGCTCCCGCAATTCCATGCCCCTCCATTTCAACCTGTAAATCAAAGTCTTTGATGTCTGGGGCATTGACTTCATGGGACCATTCCAGAAGTTAGGAGATTGTGAGTAAATCCTTATGGCAGTTGACTACGTATCAAAATGGGTCAAAGCGCTACCCTGTCGAGCCACAGATGCAAAATATGCAAGAAAGATGTTCCATGAAGTAATCTTCTCTCGCTTTGGAACACCAAGGATGGTGATAAGCGACGGGGGCTCACACTTCATAGACAAGACTTTCAGAGCATTCCTGTGAGAGCTGGGAGCCAAGCACAATGTAGCTACTCCATATCATCCCCAAACCAGTGGACAAGTCGAGACTTCGAACAAGCAAATAAAGAACATCCTTCAGAAGATGGTGAACGAGATGGGAAAAGGATGGAAAGACAAGCTACCTGATGCACTCTGGGCATACAGGATAGCTTACAAGACACCCATCAGGATTTCACCCTATCAGTTGGTCTATGAAAAAAGTTGCCATTTTCCTGTTGAGCTTGAACATAGAGCTCACTGGGCAATAAAAACCTGGAATATGGACCTCAAAATAGCTGGTAAAAACAGGCAGAGACAAGTCAGAGAACTAGAAGAATGGCGAGAGAAGGCCTACCAAAGTGCCAAGCTCTATAAAGAAAGAACAAAGATATGGCATGATAAATGAATCCAGCATAAAGAATTCAAATCAGGCGACAAAGTTCTGCTCTTCAATTCAAGAGTCAAATTGTTCGGGAAAGGCAAACTCAGAAGCAAATAGGATGGGCCATATACTGTCATCAACATGTCACCACATGGAGCAATCATGATCGAAGATGATGATGGCAACATCCACAAGGTAAACAGCTAGCGTCTCAAGGTATTTTTTGAACCCCAACATTGATTCATTGATGAAATAAATATAGTATCTTTTAAAGAGTTTACTAAAAATTTATAAAAATATTTATTTGTTGTATTTTTGTTTTCTCGTTAATCTTATAAGCAAAAATAAATATATGTTTGCTTAGTGCTAATGCTGCATTTATGAAATGTCTAAAATACCCCTATGCTCTTTCCTTTCTTGCACATGAATCCTTTTGACCATAGGTATATTTTCTCATAAATGCATGATAGTGTAATCTTGAGTATTCTTTTGCATGAATATCACACTTTATCACACACACTATCACACTGATTCACCATGCAATCAGACTTGATCGCAACCGGGATAAGGATCCAATTAGACAGCAACGCATCTGGCCAAAAACCAGAGGCTGGCAGGTGGACCCAGGGGGTCGACCGCCCCTAGGTGCGGCCGTACCCCTAGCTGGCCCGATCAGTCCCGATCTTTTTCGTACCTCCCTCTGATCACTCCAGCATCACGTCCTAGGTTATGATCCGATTGTTTCCTCGACAGAGACCGTGGTAGAACCTATATAAACCCCCTATGGGTCTCTCCTCTCCTCACACCAAACCATCCTCCTCTCCCTCTTGCAAAGTTTGCTAAGCTCTCCCACCTACAAGTTTTGACCATGTCTAGCTATGCTCTCTCACTGATCCAAGCTCCTGGCTCCATAGCCAACCTAGAGATAGCCCTCTACCAAGAGAGCTCCTTTGTGAGGGAAGAAGCTCGTGCTGTGGCGGAGAGACCTCTAGCTATCATGCCACCCCTAGCAATGACTTTAGCAATGTGTCAAGCCTGAAGTCCACAGCACGCTCCCATGCGCCTGAAGGAGGCGCCAAGAAGAAGACCGTTGTTGCTCGTCCGACTACCGGCGCCCTAGGCCTCAAGAGGAAGGCCCCTAGTAGTAACAGGCTTAGCAAACGTAATATCACCATGCCCTCGTCCTCCAGTGTACCGTCTTTGTTGTCTCCCACTAAGGATAGTTGCTCTTACACTATTAGGGGAGTACGCAAACCCGATGGAGGGTATGCTAAGGGTCTCTTTCACAAGGGTGACGCACTGGCTAGCAAGCCTGCACCCTCTGCTGAAACCTCAAGCACCAAACGTAAGTTCAGGAGGAAGGTCATTAGGGGGCAGCTGAAGGGTTTCTTTAGCAATAGTGAGGATGAGAAGCCTCCCAAGGGGCCAACCATCACCTCACTTAGCACTAGCAACAAGAGCACGTGCCTGAACATTGAAAAGGCGTAGAACCGCATAGCCGAGGCTCATCTTAGCGTAAAAGGGCTTAGGGACGAATTAGATGAGATGCGTCGTGGCTATGGAGATCAGCTGCGTAGGATCGCTAAGGTAGCAGGAGTCGAGCACATTCTCTAGATACCTTTAGAATGCTCCTGCTAATAAATAGGCACACAATTCCCTTTTCATGATCTTTTGTTTTCTAATCATTTCCCTTACATTGTAATGTGTCTATTTGAAGTTATTAATGGAACAAAGTTTTCATGTCGCGCACTTGTTTTCTTCATACATATATATATTGTGGACTAACAAAGACAGGAAAGAAAACAAGTATGGGGGAGGACTCTCCACTACGATTGCACAAAAAAATCAAAAATTCAGTTTGTGCAAGTTTTTCTCCCCTCTCATTCTACAAAATTTTCAATAAAAATTTTAAAATGTTTTATCCTTCAAACTCCATCAAACATGTCTTCCTACGTTCAAAATATTTGCATGCTTTTTATTCCCTACTAATATTCCTACATATTTATGAACACTATTTAGGGACCCCAAGTTTATCTAAGTGATTGACGAATGAGATATAGTAGGATGACATGATGCTTGCTCGTTCTTGCAAAGTACTTGGGATTTATTTTATAAAAATAAAAATGCAATAGCATGAACCTTGAGTGATTAGCAAAACCTACCAAGGCCATATATGATTCTATATGATGACACCTTCCACATATGCCACTTATTGTGTTGAGTTGAGTCAAAATTTATGACCGCTGTTGAGAGATGTTTCATACTCCCAAGATCAGAATTCACTTGCACCCACCAAATAAAGCCAATTCTCACCCTGAGAATTGTGCAAAACATGCATCTCAACCTTCCACCAAAAATAAGACAACTCTTACACTGAGAGTTGCACAATTTTCTCCACCAAATAAAAATGCCGATTCTTAGAACCACGCATTCCTGTTTGCAAAATTTTACTCCATCTATCTACCATCATGAAATCTCCTTATTCAATGTTTTTCATATGCCAATAAAAGATATGGGGCTATGTGAAAAAAGAGAGAAAGAAAAATGCCAAAAGGGCATAAGCAAATAAACATGAAAGAAAAATTCCAAATACCCGTTCAAAAAAATGATGAGGATGATGAAGGTTTTATAGCCCATATCTTCCCAAAAATTCTATCCAAGGAGAATCATGATGCATGGGGTACCAAAAAGGTTTAGAATTAGGTATCCACTGTCATAATTCCACACACATGCACATTCTGATCTAAGGGTATGACGCACTCCCGCCAGTATGGTCTGGGGTTTGAGTTGGCAACATATGCAGGGTAAGTGTGCCCCATCATTCTCATTCCTACCTAAGACTCCAGATAAGCCTTTTTAGAGGTAGGATGATCAAGTGAAGGCATCATGCCTTGGTGAGGAACCACTTACAAATTTGAGCGACTTGAGAGAATCATTCAAGGAACACAAGCTATGTTTTTACTTTCAAAATCTTTCAAAAAACCCAAGATTCTACGCAAGGATGAGGTAAGAGGATTTGAATCTAGGCTATTCCTTTTTTTCAATTACCTAAGATGACTTGGTAGCCACTTTGAAGTTCATGAATCCAGATGAAGCTTGGAGTAACTTGTATGTAGATTCTTTTGAATAAAGAAAGATGAACCCATTTGGTCCTTAGCACTTTACTCGAGGACAAGCCAAGGACCAAGTGTGGGGGAGTTGTTGGCACTCATTAGCACCTAATTTACAACATCTTTTTAATACTAAAAAATAGAAGGCAGGGCTTTTATCTAACCTTCCCACGAGTTTGTTGTATATGTGACTTGCAGGTCTGATATGTGGAAATGCACGAAATATACAAAGAAAGCGCACTTTGGAAAACACAATTAGAAAAGGCGCAAACCAGGAATAAAAGAGAAAGCCCACCTTACCTTCAAACTGGACCCATCCGTAACCATAGAAGAGCTCCAGGCCCAGCAACAAACCGACCACCCGAAGGCGGTGGCCAGCTGGGCCAGCCAGGGGACCGGCCGCCCCCCTGGTAGGGCCTCCCGGGCCCATCCTTTGGAGTTGGTTCATGAGGCGGTATCCCAACGGCGGTTCCACCTCCTTCCAAACTTAGCTGCGCCCGAACCATCCTATGGAGCTATAAAATGGTGCACCCACTCCCTCCACCAAGATAACTGGATACAATAGAGAAGGAGTGGTGCCACATTTTCCATTAGCTTAGCTTCTAGCTAGACTATTCTAGGGTTTGAGAGAGAGAGGCAAGAGTTGAAGAAGTAGAAGCGGGGTCGAAGCAATTCTACCCTAGGGTGGACGAAGTGCCGGACCTGTCGACTCTCGCTCCCACTTGAACCTCTACAACCATCTTGCTACCTAAAGTAAGAGGTTTGTGTTACATTCTGGTTTTGATTCATTAAGTGAGTTACTTTCATAAAGCTACTTGTTTGTGGGATCGTCGCTTGTTCGTTGGATGGGTGCACTAGTAAGAGGACTCCTGATAAAGACGGAAGTTCCTGGCCATCGCTAGAGTAGTAGTCGCCTTCATAGACGTGGTGTCTAAGTCGGAGTCTACCTTCGTTTGCTGCACGCGCCCACGGGTAGAGGGGTAGGTGGCAGGTGGTGATAGCCCTATCCACTCATACCGATATTCCCCCATGTCCGGACATGGAGTAGAGCTTATACTGATATCGCTTGGCAGACCAAGTGCGTCAGTGCCTGAAGTAAGCAAGTAGTGAGAAGGTTACCCACGCTTAGTATTTTCTGCCTTTGTGTATCCTCTCCACCCGAGTTATCCCACCTACCTTTTCTAGGGCCAACTGCCTAAGAGTCTACTAACATTTACCATTCCTGTGGGAAAATACGATACCCTGATATACTTCTGGGTGAAGTGCTACAGTGGTACTTCCGTGCGCTGATTTTTTCTGCTGACGCTAAGAAGCGCCAACAATTTGCTACCTAAAGTTTAACGCTTTATCATACGCAGGTAGCTATGGAAAGTCTGTAAGCCGCCTGTGTTGCTGAATGGGGGAACTAATGACTAGTGTTGATGTTGTTTGCAAGGTCATCTGCGACTCCCACGGCAAGAATGAGTCCCCGGCACCCATCAGCAACATCCCTTTTCTGAAGAATGCTGGTATCCAGACAAGGTCCACCATAACAGATACATTGGCGGAGAGGATGCTTTGACAAAAGCTTTACAAGGAACAGGTTAGTTCTGATGCCCTCATTGAGGAACTAGCTGAACAAAAGATGAAGGCACAGAAGATTGTGATGGAGTTTGGGGATTACAAGAGACAGCAACAAGAGCAGCACAGGAAGTTTAGTGAGGAATTGTTGGCCACCATTTCTTCTGGTAATTGACTATAGGTTTGTTGCCGCTATGGCCTTGATGTCGTTAACTTTTGTGGTTTGATGTGTAGACCTGTGTGCTGGTATGTGTTGGTTTGATGTGTGGACTTGTGCTAGTTTGTTGTGGTGAAACTCTTACTACGACATACTGCACGGTTTGAAATGTAAATTAGTTTCTGTGATGTTTTCGAATGGGTGTTTGGACAACTCCATCTTATTTCTATGATCAAATGAATGTCGGGTGTGGGCGATCCAGGGCAGCCCACATGGTTGATTAATAACGGATCATTGTTGTACACGTGCAATTGCCATGGCACGACACGTGTGTTTCTAAGTACCCAACATGTGGTTGAATAGCGTGAAGCCACGTGGCGGATAAAGAAAGGAAACATGGATACAAGCCACAATGGCATGTGGCAGAATGAGAGATGGCCATGTGTATAGATAAAAACCCGACAGATGGTCCAATGAAGCACGGACAAGTGGGATAACAGGGACGTGAAACGTGTGCCAATAAAAAATTGACATGTGAACAAATAAATAAATGACAGATGGTCTAATAAAATAGAGACAAATGGGATAATGGTAACACGCAACTTGTGCCAATAAGACATTGACATGTGGTTCACCAGTGTCCAGACATGTGATCCTCTAGGAGCCTAAAACGTGGAAGACCCTGAGCATGATATGTCAGCAAACGGCCGCCATGGGCGCCAAACGGCCATCTGTGCCATCAATGTACGCATACGTAGCCCTCATGTACGCATATGAAAAACTTCTGTGATGTCCACATGTTGGTCATCAAAGGTAGGTTGCCGTGATGATTCCTTAAGGATCATCACAACTACATATGTGTGACGCGAGTTTCGTAATGGTGGCGTTTTGGTCACAGATTTGTCACAGAACAGAATTAGTGATGAATTTCACATCTACCATGACAAAAATAGTTCATAATGGTCGGTAATATCTCTACTAGTGTTCTTATGGGAAAATATAAATAACGATAAATTGAAATACTTTCGGGTGAAATGCTACAATGATAGATCTGTGCGCTTGCGGATATTATCCCTAAGAGGTTATGATCTATCACCTTGGCATATCTTACGTCATTCCTAGAGTATAATTCTAGTAGCGATGCTAAGGTCGCCAACAAAGGCATTTCTGGCATGGCCACCAGGGTAGGCATCTTGCCTATTTTGGTGATTGGTTTAAGAAATGCTAACAAATTGGTGACCTAAACTATTTTAAGGCCAAAAGTTTATGGGGTAATCAGACTTTTTCCATCTATCATTTGAAGAGGCATGGATCCAGTCAGAAACCCTAATAATCTCCTTAGAGGTCCACCAATTCTAAGGCATAGCCAGATAGAAAAGAATTAGAGGAGGCAAGCATTGCTTGGATTCTAGATCGGGTCATGAGGAGGCTTGGTAAAGCCATGTACTTCTCTCTAGTATCAAAAATATTGTTCTTATTGTTCTTATTTGATATGACTTTAATCTTAATCCATTTTATATCCTTGTTGGCAAATCCTAGCCTAACAGATATAATCCGCAAGCACACGGATATCGATGTAGCTTTCACCCAGAAGTATTCCAAGGTATCGATTTCTATGGGGAACGTGAAGTGTTCTAATCTAAAGCTAAGTCATCCAAGGATGGTGATAAAAAGGGGTGACAAGGAATGATAAAAAGGTAGAGAGGTTCTTGATGATAGAGCTAAGATTTTCTAGATAACTGAGCAAAGAGCGATCACTAAAGTATCTACTACGGGCGCCTAGGACCAACTAACTCATAGAAAGGGATGAGAAGGGGTGTCGGTGAGTCCACCCCTAAGTCCTACAGAACAGAACTAATGTGGTGGAATATGTAGGCCAGACAGGGCCGTCACCACCTGCCGGCTACCACTGCGATCTGTTGAACTAAACGAAAACCAAGGTAATTACTAGTCTAGACCCCATGTCTATACTATTAATTACTACTCTACCTATCGTGACAAGGTAAACCACTCATACTAAATATATACTATGCAATAAATAAATATTGAATAGTAAATACTAAGTAATAACCAAGGAACCCACAAATACTTTAATTACAACTGAATGCTCAATTAAGTATTCGAACCTGAGCTGAACTTACAAGACCTGGAGAGGTAGAAGGTAGGAGACACTCTGACAGGCCTGGCTCTTCTCCCAAACTCGCCTCTCTACAAATAGTGGAGAGAAAACTCCAGAGGGACACTACTACTGAGGATAAAGAGTGTAATATGTGTAGGTGTGTCTTGAATTACAGGGAGTGAGGGGGTATTTATAGTAGAGGTGGAGTAGGGGCTACTCCAAGTAGAGAGGTGGAGTAGGGGCTACTCCATCCCCACGTCAGTGATCCGCATGCTCCCCATCTCTCCGCCAAGCCGGTTGGCACTCCACCGACTCCAACATGCTGCCACATGGAGATCATCTCAAGCGTTCATTCAAGTCAGTTCCATTGACGGTTTATCCAGATTGGCTGACCCTGTCAATGATAGGTGGGCCTAGCCCAAGTCTCCTGGATGGATGCTGAAGTCAGTGGAATGAAGAGGCAAGGTGGGTCCCCCTATGATAGGGTGGTCTCACCAACTTTCTTCATCTGTCATCCCCACGTGTCATGGCAAGTCTCACGTGTACGTTTGCTTTAGTTCCTCTATTGTAGCCCATGAATCCATTTGCTTTGATCCTCCAATGTCGATTTCAATTGTACTTGTGATCTGAGGGTGTCACTTGCTTGGGACTGTGTTGGGAGGATCCTAGTTGTCTGGCAGTGGCTGGGAAGGTCCCATGAGGGGATCAGCCGATCCCACTTTGGTGGAACTAAAGGTTCATTTTCTACAGGTGGCTTCTCCATGCAATTCTAAGCACAATGGTGGTGTTGGGCCCACCAAAGTGGGATCGGCCGATCCCACTTTTGTGCCCATCTTTTGCACATTGTCTCGAGAAATAATGATATTGATGATTGTGAAGTTAGTTTTTCAATTGGACATACTTGGTTGGTTGCCCAACCTACATATGTGTTGACAGCCATTAAACCCCGTTTATAACCACCAACTATTGCATGCAATAACATGATATAGATCACACATGATAATTATAGGGTTTGCAACTAAAAAGTTCCACGAGTTTTGTTGTCATCACATGTCTTGCAGGAATCTCGATTTTCTATCAAATAAAAGTATCTCAAATGATGAATTGGAGTACACCATTGCGAAGGTCTCGTCGAGCTGATCGAAACAAATATATCATTTGCTATATTTGGAGCAAGGAATAAAAGATATGAAATTTGCAAATTAAAAAGGAGCGCTGACATCATGCTGACGTCAGCACCAACACGCGCTGACACGCGAGCCAAGTGGGCCCGCCCTGTCCCACGCGTGGAGGAGCTGTCGTTCGTGGAGGCGGCAACTAACTAGGCCAACCACTCCCGCGGTGACACATGGCGGGGCCACAGACACACGCGACGCGGGAGGTGGCCGAGCGGGTGGTTCAGTCGGGATAGGTGGCGCTGTAGCATTGGAGCGGGAAGGGCAGTTGCTGGACTAGCATGGTTTGGGTGCAGTTCGGCCATGGTTTAGGCCCAGTTTGGCCAGTCCAGTCGCCCATACACAGTGAATTGTGCCCAGAAATGCTGCAGAGCCCATATTTCGCCGGTTCGGGGCCGGTTCACCTACCTAGGATCTGGTTTAGCTTTGGTTTTCTGTGCCAACATGTGGAGGACATCACCACCGACCTACATAGGTTAGTAGCATGCACCTAGAGCATCCTAACCACAGATTCTAAGTCAGTTTTGAACCTACGGAGGCTATGCGACACCACGCGGATAGCTGACGTGGCGTTTTCTTCTCCCCTACTCCATCTAGCACTATAAATACACCCCCTCTACCTCATTTGTAACACACACCTACACATATTACACTCTTCATCATTAGTAGTAGTGTCCCTCTGGAAGTTTCTCTCCTCCAGTTATAGAGAGGCGAGTTTGGGAGAAGAGTCGGGCCTGTCGCAGTCTCTCGTGCATTCTACCTCTCCAGGTCTTGTAAGTTCACCTCAGGTTTGAATATTTAATTGAGCATTTAGTTATACTATTAAAGTATTTACTGGTTCCTTGCTTATTACTTAGTATTTATTATTCAGTATTTATTTACTGCTTAGTATATACTTGTGTGAGTGCCTTGCTTTTTCGGAAAGTAAGGTAGTAATTAATAGTGTAAACGTGGGGTCTAGGCTAGTAATTACCCTGGTTTGCATTCAGTTTAACGGATCACTGTGGTAGCCGGCAGGTGGTGACAGCCCTGTCCAGCCTGCGTATTCCACCACGTTTGTTCTGTTCTGTAGGGCATAGGGGTGGACTAGCCTGCTCTTGCGAGTTGGTTGGTCCCAGGTGCCCGAAGTAGATCACTTTATTAATAGCTATCCTGCTCAATTATCTAGAAAGCCATAATTGTATCGACCAAGTGCCTCTCTATTCATCACCCCCTTGTTCCATCATTACATCATCACTACCTTTGGACAACTTGGCTTTAGATTAGAACACTTCGTGTTCCCCGTGGAAATTACGATACCTTAGAATACTCTCGGGTGAAAGCTACATCGGTATCCATGCGCTTGCGGATTATATCTGTTAGGCTAGGCTTTCCAACAAGCTTTCTGGCGCTGTTGTCGGGGAACGGTAGTTGTTCTTGATCCAAAACCCAGTGGTCCAGTAGTCCAACAATCCATTAATCCATTCTTTACCCCTTTCATTCTCCTCATCATGAACCAAAAACCCATCTTTGAATATAGTGCTCCAAAGGGCGATAGTCTGGGAAGCCCAAAGATATGGAATTCTAGGGAGATTCTAAGACCATTTATCATGACAAAAATAGCTCTAAGAACTCATTCACAGTCAAGAACTTGACCAAAAGGAAGTTCAAGAAGGCTTCACAATTGTGATAAATGTTCCTGAGAGGTTTTATCAAGGACAAGGGATTTAGGAATGATGTTGATCCCAAGGCTAGGTTCATAGCAAAACTCACCATAGATTCCCATGATGTTGCAATTAATCCTCCTAACATGATTGGGCAACTTGACGATCTTGGTGGATGATTCTGCCTCATCCAACCACTCTTCACTCATAACAACAGAGAGATTCTCTATTTACTCTAATTGTTGTCATTGGTCTTTTCCATCGGGTTCATGGATAGAATGGCACCCATGCCTTAAATGCTCTTCCTCTAAAAGATTTGTCAAAGCATTCCCATAAGAATCAGATTCATGATGATGAGGTTTATGGGGTAGAGCACAAGGGATTTTATCAGGATCAAGGACAGGTTTGGGGGATGTGTCAAGGAAGGATATAGAGAAGAGTTTATAGATTTTGATTCAAATGTTTGTGGCTCTTCTTCCAAGGGATCACCGAACACTTTTCCTTGAAGAGCTTCTTGTATCCCAAATTCCAACAAAGTTTTCTTTTGGACCCACAAATTCGAGGTATCTTCAGAATCAGAATGGAAGGAAAGATCATACTCAAAATCAGAAGGGAAAATCCAAGGTAGAATTTCTTATTCCTTTGGAGGATTTGGGATTTGTGGTTCAGTGAATGTTTCGAAGGTGGGTTTGAAAGGAGGGCCAAAGGATTTGGTTTCTACAGACTATGCCTCTTCTTTTGTTTGCTCTTCTGGTGCTTTGTTAGGAAACTCGTCATGTATCCTGGGGTGTTTTCAAGGATTTTATCAAGGATAGTTCACGCTTCACCCACAGACACATGTAGAAAAGCACCTCTAGAGGCTATACCAAGGAATGGGACACAGTCTTTGCTAAGACCCATGTAAAAGTGTTGTAAGAGGACTAGGTCGGGTATAGCAAGGTCAGGGCCAAAAAGGATTAGGTCTGTAAAACGGGCCCATGATGCACCAAGAGACTCCTCCTTTTGCTTAAAGGTTAGGACCGCTGATCGAAGATGGACAACTCAAGAGATAGAAAAGAAAGCTAGGAAAAATTTGGTTTAAAGGGTTTCCCACTCTCCTTGTGCACTCTCTACATGACGAGCATACCAATGTTTAGCTATCCCCATCAAAGAGAACGGGAATAGCTTCCATTTCAAGGTATCTTATGTCATGCCTTAAATGTGAAGGCACGAGCACAATTCTCAAATTCACGTAAATGAGAATACAGACTCACATCTTCACTCCAAGAAAAGGGTTTTCCTGAACCATCGCTATGAAATAGGGGCAAAGCTCATAGCGAACAGCAAAAATGGCTTTGGATGATTTAGGTGGTTCCAAACTATCGCCCTTTGGAGCACCATATTGAAAGAGGGGTTTTTGGTTCATGATGGGAATGATGAAAGGGGAAAAGAATGGATGAATAGATTGATGGACTACTGGACAACTAGGTTCAAGATTAAGAACAACTACCTTTCCCTGGCAACAACACCAAAGAGCTTGTTAGCAAATCCTAAACTAACAGATATAATCCGCAAGTACATCGATACTGATGTAGCTTTCACCCGGGAGTATTCCAAGGTATCAATTTCCACGGGGAACGTGAAGTGTTCTAATCTAAAGCTAAGTCATCCAAGGATGGTGATAAAAAGGGGTAACAAGGAATGATAAAAAGGTAGAGAGGTTCTTGATGATAGAGCTAAAGTTTTCTAGATAACTGAGCAAAGAGCGATCACTAAAGTATCTACTCGGGCGCCTGGGACCAACCAACTCATAGAAAGGGATGAGAAGGGGAGTCGGTGAGTCCACCCCTAAGTCCTATAGAACAGAACTAACGTGGTGGAATACGTAGGCCGGACAGGGTTGTCACTACCTGTCGGCTACCACTACGATCATTGAACTGAATGCAAACCAGGGTAATTACTAGTCTAGACCCCACGTCTACACTATTAATTACTACTCTACCTGTCAAGACAAGGTAAAGCACTCACACTAAATATATACTACATAGTAAATAAATATTGAATTATAAATACTAAGTAATAAGCAAGGAACCCGCAAATACTTTAATAATACAACTGAATGTTCAATTAAATATTCAAACCTGAGCTAAAGTTACAAGACCTAGAGAGGTAGAAGGTAGGAGAGACTCCAACAGGACCGGCTCTTCTCCCGAACTTGCCTCTCTACAACTAGAGGAGAGAAACCTCCAGAGGAACACTATTACTGAGGATAAAGAGTGTAATGTGTGTAGGTGTGTCTTGAATAAGAGGGACTGAGGGGGTATTTATAGTAGAGAGGTGGAGTAGGGGCTACTCCAAGTAGAGAGGTGGAGTAGGGGCTACTCCATCGCCATGTCAGCAATCTGCGTGCTCCCCATCTCTCCACCCTTGGATAAATCGTCATTAGAACCGACTTGAATGGACGCTTGAGATGATCTCCACGTGGCAGCATGCTGGAGTCAGTGGAGTGCCAACCGACTTGGTTGGCCCTAAGGGGGGATCGGCCGACCCTATCAATGACAGGTGGGCCCAGCCCAAGTCTCCTTGATGGATGTTGAAGTCGGTGGAATGAAGTGGCAAGGTGGGTCTCATCATGGGGGGATCGGTCGATCCCCCTATGACAGGGTGATCCCACCAACTTCCTTCATCCAGTGTCCCCACATGTGATGGCAAGTCTCATGTGTTGGTTTGCTTTGGTTTCTCTATTGTGGCCCATGAATCCATTTGCTTTCATCCTCCAACATTGATTTCAATTGTACTTGTGATCTGAGGGTGGCACTTGCTTGGGACTGTGTTGGGAGGATCCTAGTTGTCTGGCAGTGGCTTGGAAGGTCTCATGAGGGGATCGGCTGATCCCACTTTGGTGGAACCAAAAGTTCATCTTCTGCAGGTGGCTTCTCCATGCAATTCTAAGCACAATGGTTGTGCTGGACCCACCAAAGTGGGATAGGCCGATCCCACTTTTGTGCCCATCTTTGGCACATTGTCTCTAGAAGCAATGATATTGATGATTGTGAAGTTGGTTTTTCAATTGGCCATACTTGGTTGGTTGCCCAACCTACATATGGAGCTTCTGGAGACTGAAAAGTACCTGTTCTGAGTGCTTGCAACCAAATAATGATAAGTACATGTGGAACCAAGTTATTTGTACCTAAGTCACTATGTGTTTGGTGGTTTTCTTCTAGAATGAATGTCTTGTTGACGGTTGTGATGGGGTAAAAATATGGTATAACTACCGTTAACAGTTCTTAATTATAATGTTCGTCATCTATTTGATTATATGTTTATCATATCTAGATTGTCTTTATATTCAAGCACATGTGTAAATGTTGTGCTTATACGTTGTTTACCTGTGAATGCACCCTATATTCTGGGACAAGTGGTTGATCGCTGGTGTGATATTCCTGTTGAGTCCTATGTAGTCCACTCCCTGAACATAGGACAAGCAAGACCTAGTTGCAAGGCTAGATTATGATTTATTCTTAATCTCTAGAGTGTAGATATGAAGTAGTCAAGATGATGATTGCTAGATGTAGTTGCCCTAATCAATGTGTTCTATGATTTATAGTTAGAATGACTTAGGAATTATCCTCTAATCACCGGTTCTAATCAGTACTAGTGATATAGTATGGAAATGCTCTAAGGACTATCATAGATTGATCTTTATCATTTATATTGCACCTTTTTCTTGTGACTTATCCCTATTATGAGTAAACATAATCCAGTTGTTCTCTTATCACATGTGTGTGTAAAAGTTGTAGCTCTTATTCTTTATACCACATGTCCCTCCTAGTGGTAAAGTATAAATAATGATATGCGAAACATTTCTGGCTAAAATGCTACAACAGGTGTATTTTATCTATGTGTTTGCGGATAACCTTTATTCTATATCTTTGAGTAAGTTTCATCATCATAAGTACAACCACATTAATTTCTAGTGTCATGTTATGGATGACAATCTAGCTTAAGTGATGCTAAGAAATGCCAACACTTCGTCATCTACACCAGTGGACCCGCCTCGTCGAGGCAAGTCTCCTGGTGCCAGGTCCATCGCGTTGGTTTGAAATCATTGTTGCATGTTTATATATCCCTTGGCTATCTTGATATCTACATCCTTAACACCCTATTAAGTGTAGGATCGAGTTCAATGCTTAGCTATGCTAGACCGATAGAAGTCGGGTGATTTTCTATCACTTGTGAGTTATAGGTGGTTACCTGGTTAATCTTAGCTATGTAACCAAGTGTCTTGGATAAATGGAGACCGGGCGGAGTTTTATAAAGTGTTGGACTATAGTAACTCTATTAGTGTCGAGTAAGGACCCATTGTTGTGCGTCCCTCAGGTCATGTTGAATGCATACCCCACATATAGCTAGACGGATAAGTCGTTCTGACTGCGAAGCATAGTAGCTCTATTTGGGTCAGGAATCGAAGGGCTAGGTGCGTCGTATTGGTGATGTATGGGGGAACGACGGTGCCATGGAGAGTGAGCCCAAGGGCGGGTATGGCCTGATTCCTAGCAGCCGGGCGGCCCCTGGGTACGATGGCCTCGGTCCAGCCTGCGGCTATCTAAATAATACCAATGGTGACTAAGGCTGCCCTTGCAAAGCATGCCTGGTTTGTGTGGGAAATATTTCACTAGCTGGTTAGAAATCGATTTGAATCGCCATTGCTCCTGGATAGTGAGCACTTGACTTGAGCCACGTCCTCATAGTAACACTATGGAACACAATGTGGTTGTATGGATGATGTTGGAAATGCTAAACCAGAAATGATGACCATTAATGCTTAACAATGAACCAAGTGATTGCTTTAGCATATATAGGTGTTCTCCTAGTATAAGCAGGTTACAATGATAAGTTGTGGCTAAAATAATTAAATGGCTTATAAATGATTATTTTTCCACAAAATGAGTCAAGCTAGCCCACTTATATAAAGCTTGAATACTTCTTGGTGCCAAGTTATGTTTAGCTTATGACGGATAAGTCTAGGTGAGTATCTTTTCGTACTTAGGCCTTTGTTCTCATTGTTGTTACAGATGAACAGATGTGCTACGGGTAGTCAGTGTCTCTACCCGGCTATGGGAGATGACTTAGACCACGGGCATGGTCTTTCCTTATGTCTCATCCACTTGCTTTTACCGGACTTCAAGGACTGGCACTGTAATCGAACTAAGTGTGTATGGGTGTGGCTCAAAACTATTTGCTTCTACTACTTACTTGCGAATCTAACATTGTAATAACTTTATGTTGAACCTCGATGTATTCAGCTTATGTGCGCGAACTTTATGAAACTCGTGAATGATGTATGCTGAACTGTATGCTGTCCATGCTGTGTTGTTGAAAAATTTGTAATCCCTCGTGATTTCATGGACTACCAGGTTTATATGGACTCATGTGTGCTAATTCAACTACTCTGGCTAATGAATTTCGTACTTGTGCTTATATAAATTGATCAGTTCTGTTACATTATGGTGGCAATATTTCTTTACCTTTGCAACGTAACAACATTACCTAGTATATCTAGGTTGGTAAGATTTTATACATGCCAAAATGCTAAATTAAAAAGATTTTTTGGAACCTATCCTGGTTGGTGCTGGTATAACTCCAGATAAAAAAAATGTATATTACACTTGTTTTTTCTACTCAATCAATATTAACAAGTATGAAATGTATCTTTTAAAATAAGTATATTTAGAGATACAAATGTTGATAATATCTTTCTATGAAACTAGTTAAACTCAAATCTTAATCTAAACTTAGAATAACACTCTTTTTGACAGAGATCACAACAACATCAGGATCTACATCCGTTCAGAAAAGGAACTACTTAAATGGTCTGAAAATTAACATTTCTGTTAATCATTTTTTAATAATAAAGTCCCGGAAACCGCATCCTGGATTTCTCCAGGTCCGAACTACATATAGCATCTTCGGTTGCTGACTTCCTAACATGTAGAATCCATCACTGCCTCGCTCGAGCTGTATGCAGATCTGCCCTGCAGGCTGTGGTTCAGACATCAGTTTGCTTTCATCCAACTCCAGCCGCACACCATCTCTAAACAACATCTCCACTGTGGGTACCAGCCTCAGCGTCGACCGATGCAGTGGATCAAAGCACCACGGCATGCTTTCAACGCGCTTGTATCCTTCAATCTCTTGCGCCACTGCATCGCTTAGCTTGTCAAACACATGGCGGGGCTCAACTGAGAACGGTGATCCCAGATCCACATTGCACATGATCGGCACAGTTCTGACTTGCGCCTCCTCCGTCAACTTGAGCGGCATGCCATCCACGGTGATGCCGCTCAGTTCAATGTAGTAGAGCTGGTCGACAGTGAACATTGGAGTGAAGGCAAAGGAGCCCGCGTCGTAGGACCCCACTTGCACATAGCCTACCGAGTCGGCGATGGCAGGTAATATGTGAAGGCTCTGTAGTGGTGAGCTGATTCTTCCGCAACCTGGGATAGCAAGGAAAGATTATGTCCTCCAAGGCCTATTATACCTGCATATCGTCCGAAACGGCCCTCGTGTCCCATGCTGCAGCCAAAGATGAACCCAGGGAAGCTCTCCAGGCTAGAAGAGGCAACAAGGGTGTCTTCACTCAGATACCCTTTGGAGACCGACAAATCGGAGTACTGAATTTCATATATGCAGGTGTTCCTTCTGGTGCAATTAGTGCTCGACATGGTTGCTTCTCCCGCCGACAGACAGGTTGCCGACGAGCACGACACAGTGCGGTATGTGGAGGACTCGCTACCATCAAAGAGAGGGCCGTCCTGATCATAGCAGCCTTCAATACAGGGTTCGCACTGCACCCACGAGAAGGAGGAACCAGTGTCGACGAGGACGTTATACTTGGTCGGTGTGGTGCCGAGACCGATCTGTGCGACGAAGCCATATAGCTTACCAGCACTCCAGACCGGCATCGATATGTTTGTTGGTGGAAGGCGCCGGCGACGGGAAAATAGGCTGGCCGAGAGCTCGTGTTCCCGGCTTTGCAACGCCGAACATGGATGATCGTGATGCAACAGAATCAGACGGATGCCACTCCTAGAGTAGCTCGCATTCTTGTCATCTGCAGTTCAGTGAGGCACAAGAACCAAAGTAAGCATCGATCTGTGTTGAATACTGTTACTTTATTTCCAAAAGAAATTTTAGACAAATGGAAGGAAATAGTAGTTGCATGAAACAAAAGACCAAACAAAAGTCACGATTTGGTTTCGTCGAAATTGAACTGCTGTTTGCTGTGAAATTCATGCATTCTAAATGGGGTTTAACAGATTTTCTATTTACAAAGTAATTTAATTTCTTCGTAATACACCATATCACACAGTTGGACAATAATATTAATACAAGCATATCTTCTGGATGGATTAGAAAATTCGAGCCTTACCTTTCCAAACGGTGGAGCAATCCATGTCCATAGGATCGCAACAGGCAGCGTTGAGAACAACAATTGCCATCACAATTAACAACAGAGCCTTTGTAATGCTTATCCCCAAAGAAAATGCCATCTTCTAGTTAGGATTGGATAACTGTATGACGAGGTGTGACAAAAGAAATAAGGGGAAGCAGTTAGCAAGAACGAGGACAAAGCGTATACTGAAGGTTTCAATGACATACAAAGGCATCTTGCATGTCCTATCAACTTGTGGTCATGTGAAAATAATAAAATACTGTAACAAGTGCAACGACGACCTAGCAAATTAAGAAAGATTTTGGGCCAACTAGAGGGTCCAGCATGAGAGAACGTCAACATCGCCGCAGCAGCCACGTCTCACGGGCCTAGGGCGCTGTGTACACGCAGGAGAGGAGGCTGTGCACGCCGCCACCGCTGTCGCTGCCTTCAACGAGATCGCCACATCAATATGATAATTAGGAAAATAGAAATAAATAAAATAGAAAACGGAGGATCCGCACGATCTCCGGTCGCTTAGAGGTTAAGCAACCCGGGTTATAAATACAAAAGAATTGTAACCGAACAAATCAAGTAATAGAAGGGGTAATACCTATCTGCTCTCCAGCTCTTGACTCTCTCCATCTCCTAAACCCTAGCCGCCGCACGCCGCCACCGCCGGCCTGCTGGCCTCAGCCGCCGCCCCCGCTTCTACCGCCACGTGTCATTGGGATTATGCCCCTTATAAATACTAACGTTGTCCAGTTACTATTTGTTTTAATGTTTTTCTTTGCATGAAGAAGCGCGCTCTAAATTGTTCACTGATAATTAATTATACTTTGGACTTTGACGTGGTACTACCAAATGACTGGAAGTCGTTTATTTCGGCTCTATTTGGCACAACTTTATCACTATAGGCTATAGCTTCAGAAGTTGTTTGCAGTTTTTTTTTTTTTTGCCAAACAAACATTTTGCAAACAACTTCACCTATAAAACTCCTCAAATTCTACTTTGAATAGGGTCAGATGCAGCTGAAAATAGTATGGTCAGCATGTGTCGATGCCAGATTTGCCCCTGTGTCAAGCCAGGACAGGCGGACGCAGCCTAGCCCGCAGGTGCCGGGGCGCTGGCAAGGATGGCCAACCGGGTGTAGGTGCGGGTTGCCACGGCGGGCTGTGTGCAGTTGCGGCCAGGAGGCCGCGCACGACTGAAACACTATATCAGGTTAGAAAAGTCGTCACTATGCCACAACTAATCTATAGCATTGAACAACTACTAAAAGTGTGGACTTTTCGTAGTGTTTTTAGTTAGTAATAAAACCCAAACTGATCAGAGCACAGGAGTTTCTGCAAGGCAAAATCCACATTGATCAAGCCACTGTCCGTAGCAGACTCCTAGACGAAAGGATACTTCACTGCCTTGTGCTTGAGACGCAGCGTTTGCAGCAGCTATATACTCTGTCTCACAGGTCGAATGAGTTACCACCTAGTTCATGGATTGCCAGGTGTTTGGACCGTTGGCCAAGAAGAACAGTGAAGTACTGCTCTTACTAGCATCAACATCTTGTTCAAAACAAGATGTACAAGCACATACTCTAAGCTTGTCCTAAATCTCAAATGCCCCAGCACCGCCTAGCCTAGGCAGCTTCCCCATCTCCGACCCCCGCACTCCCCCACAACCCTAGTGGCGCCGCCGCTGTCGGAGCTGCCGGCCGGAGGCCTAGCGAGTAGCAAGGAGGGCGGCAGCGGGGCTTTGTGGCCCTCCTCCTCCCCAGTTCCTCTCCTTCCCCACCTCCTTCTCTTGCTCCGAGTTTGCCATGATGAGGTTCTCTAAGGTTTGGCGCCTAAATCCATGCGACTGGCTAGTTCTTGCCCTCGGCAGCTGGACCTTCACGACCGTGTGGTGGACGGTGGGGGCCTGCCGGCGCCCTCTCCTCCTGCCATCTCCTCCCCCTTGCTCTGGCCGACCATGGCTGGGCGGCTCGTTGTTGGCCGTTCTCGACCAGATACCGCTTGGGGAGGCGTGGGCATGTGGCTCAGCTTGCTAGGTGGCTGAATCTGGGAGGGGGATGGCCGAGCTGTGGTGCCTAGCCCGAGCTCCGGTGAAATGTGGTAGACAGCGGCCAGATTTGTGCTAGGGTAGCTTCCCCAGGAGCTAGGGTCCAGTGGCTGGATCTGCGTTTCTGGTGGCCGGGGCCATATGGAGGGCGGCTAGGTGCGTGAGGAGAGGGTCTTGGCAGGCTGAATGCCCAGGGCTTCTACCTCCACTTCCTTGGCCCCCTTCTCCTACCTGTCAGTATCTTGTAACACCCCAGCCTAGGGCTTAATAGGATTAATAGAATACTCATACCAACAAGTTACAACTTCTTTTCCGGAATCTCATCACTAAAAGAACTCCGAGATTAAGCGTGCTTGGCCTAGAGCAATGTAGGGATGGGTGACCGACCGGAAAGTCGTCCCGAGTGCGCATGAGTGAGGACAAAGTGCGCAGAAAAGACTAGGTTGGTTTGTGAGGGCAGTCTATGTCCTAGATAAGCGGCCGGATGTAAGGGGGCCCGACCTCAAGAAGGCGGGACGTTACATATCCTCTCCCTTTGTCATTGCCCTTCTTGGATTGTTGTTGGCCGACTTCGGTTGGTCCTGAGGGTGCCCATCCTCTTCGTGTGGCTCTCCTCTCGACAATATTTGATTGTGCAGTTCACCGCAACGGCTTGCTAGTTTCTTTGTCTACTGGGTGGACCTCATGGCTCTCCATGCCCATCTCTATGATGGATCAGGGTGTTGTCATGTGGTTGCGCTAGCTGCGAGGACGCTTGCGGTATGCGCAGTGGCGTTGGCTGTCGACACGGATGCCCGCATTCGTCACCGACGCCTTTCTTCATGACTGCCCCCTTTGCGGTGGCTGATGGCGGTGGGTAAGGATGAGAGGTCATGGCAAAAGCCTGGTAGACAACTTCTGCAGACGCCGCTTCCTCCTTGGAGGTGTCCTTCGTACCTTTTCTCATGCCTATTTTGGTTTGCAAGTGAAAATCTTCCCATGCAGGATTTCAATGTCGGCGTCTTTGGCGTCGTTTCCTTCTTGAAGGCATCCTTCGTACCTTTTTTCCTGCCCATTTTGGTTTGCAAGTGAAAACCTTCCCATGCAGGATTTCAATGTCAGCGTCTTTGGCGCCCTTTCCTTCTTGAAGGCGTCGCAAGGCATTTAAGCTCCGTTCCGTTACCCCGTCCTTGGTGTTTTCTTCAGTTGGTTCATCGGTGGTGCTCGGCTTCATCTCTTTAGTTAGCTTCATTTCTAGTTGTTAGTTGTGGAGTTGCTAGTTGGCTCATCTTTTTTGTCCAAGTTGAGTTGTCAGTTGGGTCGTTTCAACTAAGTTAGGGCAGCAGAGGCATGATAGAAAGTTGGATCTGTTTGGTTTACCTGAGCAAGCAGTGGCTGAGTTGTTAGTTGCCCATCGATTGTGCCATAATTGTAGGGGATGAGGTGCTCTCTCCCTAGTTGTGTGGTTTTCGGGCCCGATTTTCACTCAAAAACTGGGACAATACTTGTTTTTTCGTCTAACATAAATCATGGTAAAACTTTTGTCGTTCCTTCGGAAAAAAACTACATCAACGTCCCCAACGAAGTTAACACACTAAATCCATCAACATTCACTACTTGACTCGTTAACTGAGGTGGTCGTGTCCTATTAACGGGCACAGCAGCTGCCTCCATTAATCTGGCGTAATTGCTCACTGTACTCAACCGATCTGGTTGGATGGAACGTGTAATGTTGACTGTGCTAACGCTATGATGTCATCTTGGAATACAAATCAACCAACTAATAGATAATATATTTTCTCATAATTGATCTTGAAAAAAAATGAATGGCACAAAAAAACTCCATGTTACCCTAATCAAAATGGGAATAGAATTCACGATCATTAGCCAAGGTTTTTTGATTTGCTTGAGAAATTGAAGTCATGAATCTTTGTGAATATCAACACTGTTAAAAATTCAATCCCTCATCGAAGTTTTAGATTTTTATTTTTAATTATTTTTAAAAAATAAGCACGTTTTTTCCTTGTCGTCACCTAAAGAGCAATGTGTCAGCATTCTTTTACCAGAGAATTGTTTATTTGGTCTTAAAAAAACTTTGGTTACTTATTTAGCCTTTTTTTAAAATTTGTCTATATGGCTTTAAAACAGAATTTTGTTACTTTGATCTTCCATCAGAATCCGTTTGCGAGTCGGTTAGTTCGGCCACTCAGTGGCACGCGAAAAGACATAGTTGCCCTTCACCCTTCCATCACAGCACCGTAAGCCTCGATGCCCCTTCACCGCGCGTCGCAGGACTCGGGAAAAAAAAAAAGGAGAATCGGCCATGGCCGATGGCTACGCCGCCGCCGCAGCCGCCACCACCACCCCCCCCCCCCCCCCCCCCCAAGCCGGCGCTAGTTGCTCCTCGTCGACCTCTTCCCCTCCCTTCTCGCGGTGGTCCCAGAGGCGACCGGGTGGCCGTGGACATGGCCATGGCTGATGGCCATGCCGCCGCCGCCCCAACCGTTCAGCAGGAGCCGGCGCGGATGCCCCCACCTGCAGGTCAGCCCCGGGCGGCGTGAACTAGCGGAGACGTCGCGTTCCAGCGTGACTTGTGGTGGAACGGAAAGGCGAACGGCTCACTCAAACGGCCTGGCCACGGCGGAGCTACCACGGTGGTGCTCTGGCCGGCTGCGGGAAAGACGGAGGCGCGCTGAGCGACTCCGACGGCGAGGGGTTACACGCAGGTTCAGGAGACGCTCAAAGAACTGCGATGCTGGCTGTGCGATCCATTTCGGCAGAGGGCGAGCGATGTCGATGGATTTACCGGCGAACTGCAGAAGCTCGACAGTGACGGGGAACGAGGAAGAAGCAGAGGGCGGATGGCTTGGCGAAGAACGGGCGCGAGGCTTCTGGGCGTCCGGCTCCTGCTTGCGATGCTACAGGGAAGCAGCTGCGCGTACGCGTGCGCGAGAGCGGCAGGCGGCGCACGTCGGCATGCAGGCTGGCAGGCGAGCAGGTCACCGGCGTAGTGTACCAACTTTTCCCCATTTTCAAATATTTCAAATTACTCTCAAATTCGTATAGTAACTTTAAAAACTCCCAACATGAAAGCTGCTCAAAACTTTAAGCTCTACATCTTTGCTTTTAGGCTCATCTCCAAATTCTTCCTAATTTTGAAATTAAGTTTTTAACATATACATTAAACAAATAAGTCTGCTATTTTATTTTTTAGCCTAGGGGCAAAATAGTCTTTTTATCCGACACTTGACACCGTTATGTGCTCAAATCTAACAGAAGGCCAAATAAGTAACAAAATTTTGTTTTAAGGCCATATAGACAAATTCAAAACAAAAAAGACCAAATAAGTAACCAAAGGCTTTTTTAGGCCAAATAAGCAATTCTCCCTTCTTTTACCAACAACTAGGGCTCATTTGGGTCACCGCATGGTAAACTGCATCTGGAAGCATGCATGGAGTGGGGTGCGTTCAATCTAGGTTGAGGCCTTGAGGGATGATAGAAAGAACCACGTCCCTTGGATTGAATTAAGCTTACGTATACGAGGTAGTATTGTGACCCTTTGATTTTAATATTGTTGTATTCTTGGTACAAATTGTGTGGTACACAAATGTTGAACTATTGCAGCAAGAGACACAATTTGGGGTGTACCAAGTTGTGTTTCGATTATTCCTTCATAGTGCATATCGTCATCGCCGCTTCGCCTCCATAGCAGGAAAGCCGCTCTGCCGCTGCCACCGCCTCCACTTGGATGCTGCTCTGCCTCCATATAGCTGAGAAGCCGCTCTGCGTCAGCTGCCTCCTCCACTTGGATGCCGCTCTGCCTCCGTAGTTGGGAAGCCACTCTGCCTTCGTCGTCTCCTTCAGTCGAATGTCTGCCTCCGTAGTTGGGTAGCCACTCTGCCTTCATCGTCTCCTTCACTCGGATGTCGCTTTGCCTCCAGGTTGCCGTCGTCGTTAGGACGCCAATCTGCCTCCTCCATTGGGACGTCGTGGCCTCTTTCTTAGCACACAGGAGTTTCTACGGTTGTGCGGGCAAGAGGGAAGGAGGCCCCGTGAAGAGCTAAGTCGTGGTGGTGAGGTGGGCATCGTGCGCGAGCGGCAGTTCCACGTACGCGAAGCGGGGGCGATAGAGGGAATGGGCGGGGGATCAGTGCAGGGGGCAATTAGTTTAGCGGAGACGATAATATGAGGGTGTTTTTAATTGTAGAGAAGAGATAGATCAGCGTGGACATAATTTTCGGGTGTACCTAGTTTTGTCTTAACTGCTCTTTTATAGTGTAGATTTAGACCCTATAGTGATCAATGTATGTGAGGAAGTGTCTGTACTCTGTGCATGTAGGTGATAAAAAAAGTTCTAACAAATATGAGCTACCTAGAAGTTCGCTACGAGTAAAATAGTTGAGTTGTTGTAATACTGTCGTTCTAAAATTTGCGTAGACAGGTTAGTTGCTATATTTTGAGAAAATTTCAGTCAACGATCTTAAACGATCAACTAGTACGATTAAATGAACAACTCACAAGAGAAAAAATCATAAATTTTTCTATAGCCAAACAATGACAAAATCGTATATTCGGTAACAACAAGAAAATAAAGTTGTCTGAAATATTAGAGAAGTTCCATGCAAATTATTTCAGATACTAGGTGAGTTGCAGGATATGACAATTGCACGGGGAGTAGCCTTGTCCCGGTCTTACGTGACAGTAGTGTAAGATCTGTCGCGCGCAGTTACTGCACTCATATCCCTTAGGAAATAACATCCTCATCTCCACCAGAACCTCAAGCTCACCCGCACGTAGCTCCGATGCCATAGTACGACGCAGCTGATCGGTCAGCATGACGTCGGCGTAAGACAGTGGAACCTTCACCTCGGTCGACTTCAGCTTATCAACACACAGGTCTCCAACTATGCCCCAACCAAGGATCTTGCCAGCATAGCACACCGTGACGGTGGTGTTCTTCCTACACATCTTCGTGGCCATGCCGTTGTCGATGCGGAGGGTAAGATCGAAGGTTGCGTGGATCACAGGGCCGCCGTTCCATGGATCGATGCTACCGGTGTCGGTCATGGTTACAAAGAAGCCGGGAGATGTGTGAGCAGCTCTCGAGTCCATCCACCATGCTATGGCTCCAAGAAACAAAAAAGCGCAGCAGAACGCGCAGACGAGGAAGATAATACCTCCTCTTCTGTACTCGGCACGCGTGTCGTCGTCGTTCTCGGCAAGCGCTGGCATCACGTACGGTTCGTTGGCCCGTTTCAAGGCCGAAGAGATTTCTGTATCAGGCTGGCGGTGTGCGACTGATATAAGGAAAACCGAGGACATTGGTTCCGCGGGATTGGATACCGAGTAAGACAAGACATTGGTTTGTACGTACACCCGGCGCAGCCTAGTCTGTCTGATTCGACAATGAAATCAGTGGCTCTCGTTCGATTATTTTCGGATGTCCATATTTGCATCGGATCCTTACTACCGTACGGAGAACTATGTACTTGTTTGTGATCAGCTAATTAAAAAACGTATGTTTCAGTATTCTATGTTGATACTTTATATATACTATACTACTTGTGATGTGATTGATATATTGGGTGTTTGGCAATGTTGCTCCGCTTCCGTTTTTTAGCTCTGTTGTCTAGGAATATATTGTTTTTATGTAGATGGTCCATTTGTGCCCTTAATTAAAATTGGATACTCATTCACACGTACTCAAAGATATTAATAACTAGTCAGAACCCCCGCGCTTCGCGCGGGTAAATATAAGTGTATGTCTTGATTTCGTTATTTTGAAGAAAAACTAATCGAGAATACATTTTGTGGCTTTTGCACATATTATACTTAACTGAGATCAGTCTAACAGATAGGGTTGCAGTAAGCATATAGGGGGTTGCAGTAAGCATATAGGTCTACATGATGAAGTAATTGGTAAGATACAATTATTCTGGCATCAATAACATGTAAGATCTGTGAGGCACCCTGGTCCAACGGCACCCTCTTGCAGCTCAATTGGGCCGACGGTGATCAAATTTTTGCCGCAGATGCTTAAGCTGAGTGGAATGTACATGTCGTGGTCGAAGCTAATCATATATGAAAAATGAAGCTGAGTAAGGATAATAGCTAGAAGTGTATCTTCCAAAGCAAATTAAGGTGGGCACAAAAGGCAAATGCTATTTTTCAGAAAGCATGAGGCAAATACAGGAGTTCAAAATAAGTTACTGAGTAGCTTTTGGTTTTATTGGTTCACCAATGCTTTGGATCCCTGGGTAAGATAGTTGCCTCCTACGTTAGCCAAAGAAGAAAAGAACCTGCTGGTTATTGAAGTAAACAGGGGTTATTGCTGAAAATATATAGCATAGTATTATGTTAATCACCCAAGAAATATGCACCATGAATATTAATTTTTAGCATGGAGAAATGAAGTTTTGATGTGAATATATGAAAGCACAGGTAATGTATACAGTAACTGTAGGTATAAACTTGGCATAAAAGCAGGGATGGAATAGATTTCGTAAGTAACTAATCCTCAGGTTATGTATACACAGTGACTGTAGGTATAAACTTGGCATAAAAGCAGGGATGGCATAGATTTCGGAAGTAACTAATCCTTTAGTGTAATGTTGACCATATCCGGTAACGTTTTTTTAGTAATCTGCACTATTAGAATCCAAATCCATTTATGTTTAAAGTGCTGAAATGTTCTTCAGGCAGACATGCACTACACTGGGAATTGGACTGAGGCAGTGGAGAATTTAATAATAATATGGTCATATGTGTTTAATGGGAGCGCAGACGATGGTGTAAACACAACAATACGAAAATTGATGAGTGTGCCTTTCCCATTTCGTCTTTATGGTCAAATGACAACATGCTCAGTATATAACATGGACCTCAAGTTGTGGACGAACCTGCAGTTTGACTATTGATCCAAACATCAGTCCATTCGAAATTATCAGCGGCAAGGCAATGGTCATCTCTATTTGATATCAAAGAATGATTGTGTCTTTCAATAGATAACTGTGGAACAGAGTTAAAAGGTTGCTCCAGAGTAAATTGTATGTCATTTCTTGGACTCTAATCTGAACTGCAGTGTTTTGTCCAGAATCCTCTGTCTGAGCCTGCAGATGCAAATGTGCTTTAATGTGTTGAACATTGTAGTGGAAAAGGTTAGAAAACTATATCAGTTAGTATATCTACAAATTTGTGGCAGGAAACAAACAGAGCCAAATACTGACATTAAAGCATGGGCAAAACGGAGATATGGCATTGTTTGTAAAAGGACCCAATAGTGGTATAGGCCACTACAACATTTATTTGACCAGCATCTAGGGTTTTTTTTTTATTTGAGGGAGCAAAAGCATGGGAAAATCGCAGTAGACTATTTGTATTATCCAATATAAAAAAAATAAGTCGCCAACAGAGGAAGCATGTAGACGTTTAGTTAAATCTGTGAAGCATGCACCAATGGAACACAACAGAACAGAGGAAGCAGATAGGGAGACGAAGAACAGAGGCAGATAGGGAGATTAAACCGCCAGCATCCAAACGGTGGCCTGCGGCTGGAGCACGCCTGCTCGATTCTGCAAAAATCATTATTAGCACACAAATTTAGCTCAAATTTGTAGGGCAAAGATTTGTACTTCAATCGTTGGAAATCGAAGCAGTAGAAGAGAAGAAAGAATACACACCACGCATCCACCGCTGAGGATTGTTCGTGCGGCTGCAGCGCGCCGTGTCCGCGGCCTGCCGGGAGAGTAACTGCCGCTGGCCGCGTCGTGCACCGAGGCGGTGGCCGGCTTCGTGTTACAGAGGGCGACAATGAGAGGGAGGCCGGCGTGGGGAGGAGAGGCAGAGGTCGAGCGGCGCGCGCGGAGGCGAGGGTCGACGAGCCGGACTCGTCTATTTGTGTCGATAGACTCGAGAGGTGCCAAGAAGGTTCTGGTCTTTTGAAGAGGGAAAAGAACGGTCGGGGTGTGTACGTGGCAGACATCATGGGGCAGGGGCTGGCATCAAACGGCTGAGGAAGAAGAACTGTTAATGTACAGGAGCATTGTGAGGATGAAGCACTGTTAATGTACAATATTCTTTCACCACGTTTAGGCCCTTGTTTAGTTCTATCAATTAGGGTCATAATTTCTATAGCAGAATTTTTGTATTATTTTATTTGTATTTATAAAAATTATCTAAATTTTGATTAATTAGGTTTAAAATATTCGTCTCGTAAAGTAGAACCAAACTGTGTACTTAGATTTTGATTTTATCTATATTTAGTATTCTATGCATGTGTCAATATTTTAATGTGATAGAGAATCTTCTTTTTACATAGTTCTTAATGCTAGAATTAAGAGCCTAATTCGAATATCTAAACAAGGCCTAAAGGATCTTTATAGATAAGCTTGCATGGTACAACAAGAACGAAGGCATTCAGAATTCAATGGTTCTTGACCAATGATTATTGCATGGTATAGCTGTAAATCACGGATTTTCTTGAATTTTACGCATGCAATACCAAAAGCCCTTGACTAATCCAAATTCAATAGCTCAAAGAAATTCGATGGCTCATGGATGCAACACGGACAAAAAAATGAAACAGACTACGAGCAGAAGAAGGGCTACGTGCTCTGCCGGTAGGAGGGGAACACGCACGGCAAAGGATGTGATATATGCAGCACGCACTCTACTGATGAGTGGTACGGTGGGTAATTAATTTATAACTCTATTTGAGAGTTTAAAACTTAAAAACTAAAATACTGCTCTAAAAAATATGGAGTTGGTCTTCAACTCTATTTTTTTTATGGAACAGAGTTCTTAGTACGTGTTTAAAGGACGGTCCTGGTGTAAGCGGTAGAACTTTACCGCCTGTGATCAAGAGGTCCAGAGTTCAAGCTCTAACCTCTGCACATTTATGTAGGAATGGCTGCTGGTTATTTTTTCTTCCCCAGACCCTATAGTGCGAAAGTCTACGACACTGGATACGCTTTTTATTTAGTTTTTAATATGTGTTTGACAATGCAAAGCTCAAATGGAGTTGTAAAAAGAGGAGAGCAATCCCAAAAACCCCCGTGATAAACGCGGACAGGTTTCGTCCACTGAACAAATCGTATGCGCACTGCTGGCCCACACCATGTGTCCGCAAACGCCCGCGAGCTCTCCAACTCCGAAATACGAACGTCTGCCGCATCGCCTGTGAAGTCTCCGACTCTCATGGGCAAAATTCGTTTTTTTACGACTTTCTCCATTCTATTTTATAGTTTATTTTTAATTTTTAAAATTTTTTATACATATATTTTATTATATATTTAAACATATTATTTATCTAAATATATAGCAAAATGTATATATCAAAAAAATTAAAGTGAATTACAATTTAATTTAGAACGGAGAGAATACCGTGTAACGCACTCATCGAGTAAACATAAATAATTTATGCTTAACAATTTTTTAAATTCTTTTTTTTGATAATTTTTTAAATTTTATTATTAAATCAAATAATTTTGAAGCTAGGCCCAAACGGCAGCGCTTCTCGGCCTGCTTCTCCTCCGTGCCCCAGGCGCACAGAGGGGCCGCTTCTCGGCCTTCATCCGCCCGCGCCTCCCTCCTCCGTCGTCCGGCTCGCCGGTCCGCCGCCTTCCTTCATCCTTCCGGCGGGAAGCCCTTCTCCACCCCGGCTCGCCGCCCTACTCTCCCGTCGGGTCGGCACCCGCGCCTCCCTTGCCTCCTCATCTCTCGCTGGAGCGCCGCCGCCGGAGCGGCACGGTTTCGCCGCCCAGCACCGATCACCGCAGCGGAGAGGAACCGGGCAGCCGGCCTCGCCGCGGTAGTTGCTGAGCGGCTCCGCGTGTAGGGCCCGTCGCTAACGGGTGGCCTGCCTCCTCTTCTTCCTCGGGCGGTTCGCTGCTTGCCAGCTTCCGAGTTCCGACTTTGGACACACTCACCCTAAGGCGGAATCCTCCGCCTGCGGCCACCACTCGCCGTCGAACCGCCGACGCTGCCGCCGAAGGGTTTATCAGTTCAAATGGGGACTTCGGTGCAGGTGACGCCTCTCAGTGGGGTGTACGGGGAGGCCCCCCTGTGCTACCTGCTCGCCATCGACGGCTTCCGCTTCCTCCTCGACTGCGGATGGACGGACCTCTGCGATACCTCGCAACTTCAACCACTCGCCAAGTACGCATCTTCTTGCTCTCGGGACTCGTCAAATTGTATTCGATTCAGTTATCCGTGTGGAAGTGGCTCCTGTGCCGGACGCACATTTTAGGACACCTTTTCAACGAATTGCCTGTGGCGGTGAGTCGGGAGTTTGGCTGGCGCTGTGCTCAGATGGGTTGACGGCTGGCCCAATGCAATGCGCAACATCGATTTGTTCAGTAATCAATGGAGTGGTGTAAATTCTTGCTGATGATTGGTGCGTGACTAGGAGTAGATGGAGGGTATAGCTCGGTTTCTCCAGTCCTAGAGGGTTTTGTGTCCTCAACCGATGCTATCTCCATCTTGTTTCAGTGATTTGATTGATGTGCTTGCACATTCATGTGTGCATGTTGGTGGGTGAATGTTCACAAATCCATGTCCATCTTCTACTCCTATAAGGTGTAGTCTAGTGTAATTGACACTCTTCCTCATATCTGTTGTTTCTTGTAAGAGGATGCAAATAAGTCTCTATCTGACGCTATAAAACCATGTAGCTCCTTCTGTCCAAACTTGGCTGCCTTGTGTAACACCATGCCAATCGCAGTGCATTGCCTCCCTACTGACTAATCGTTTCACCATTCATTTTCCTGCCGTTTGTTTTATTTACACATCTTATAGATGCAAGGATGCACTCCATTTTTCTTTCCAAAATCTACACCCAGCAGTTGAGTAAAGGAGATACTTTCCATCACTGCAGATGCGTACATGTCATTGGTGTCAATATGCTATTTATCGTCGAAGCAAATTGATTGTTAGTTTTCACTTACACTAATAGATACTGTATATTTTTCAGGGTTGCACCAACTGTAGATGCTGTTCTTTTGTCACATCCTGACATGATGCATCTAGGAGCTTTGCCTTATGCTATGAAACATCTTGGGCTCTCTGCACCAGTTTATGCAACAGAACCTGTGTTTAGACTTGGCCTTTTGACCATGTACGACCATTTCCTATCTCGATGGGTAAGCTTCATGGTGCTCAATATTTTCCTAGGGCGTACACTTTTCAACCACACTCATTTCCAATACCATATAGTCTCCCTCCCCTGCTTCCTATATGCTAAAGAAAACTGGACTCCACTGTGTAGTCTATATTTGTTCAAAGTGGACCCTTACCACTTAACCATTTCTTTTGCAGCAAGTTTCAGACTTTGACTTGTTTACTTTGGATGATGTTGATGCTGCATTCCAAAATGTTGTGAGATTGAAATACTCCCAAAATTACCTTCTCAATGGTCAGTAAGGTCATGATGGATGTGCATCATTTTGACTTGCTACACTGCATCTACTCACGTAATATCTCTTGGTAGATAAAGGTGAAGGGATTGTTATTGCTCCACATGTGGCTGGGCATCTTTTGGGGGGGACAGTGTGGAAGATTACAAAAGATGGGGAGGATGTTGTGTACGCTGTTGACTTCAACCATCGGAAAGAGAGGTTGGATCCTCTCGTGTTTATCCAGAATTAATTTAGGTTTTTAGGCATAAACTACCGAAATTGCTGTATTTTTCCCAGGCATTTGAATGGTACCGTTCTTGGATCTTTCGTGCGGCCAGCTGTTCTGATAACCGATGCTTACAATGCTTTGAACAATCAAGGCTATAGAAAAAAGCAAGATCAAGATTTCATTGGTACAACACTCAACAGTGAATTCGCTTTTATTAGTCTGTTTAGATTTTTGCAGTTTCAGTACTATTCCTAAGTTCTAGCATCTACGTTTTGTCATCTCATGGTGAAGCTCCATGGTTAGATATTTTTAGAGCTACAAAATGATGTGTTTTTTATATACGTGATGCATCCTAGCCATGGTGTTGTACTGTTGTCTAATGCCATCATGGTTTATGCAGATTCATTAATTAAAGTTCTAGCAACTGGTGGAAGTGTGCTACTTCCTGTTGATACGGCTGGTAGAGTGCTCGAACTTCTTTTGTTATTGGATACGGTAAAAATCTCTGACAGTATTGCTGGACTCTGTATTTCTGTTATTTCAATAATGTGCTGACTGTCTTGGTATGTTACAGTACTGGGATGAACGGCGATTGCAGTACCCTATCTACTTTTTGACAAATGTGTCGACGAGTACTGTTGACTATGTCAAGAGTTTTCTTGAATGGATGGGTGATCAGATAGCAAAATCTTTTGAAAGCAGTAGAGCCAATGCCTTCTTGTTAAAGTATGACCTCAAACAGCAATAGTTCTAACTAAACCTTCATTTGGTTCTTTTTGTGCCATGTTCACTACAAATCCTCTTTTAATGCATCTCATGAAGTCACAGTTTTATTGTGTCTTTTCACAGTTGTTCAGTTATCAGAAGCCTATCATTTGAGCCATACTATTAGCTTTTTAACCAATGCTGCACCTCAGATTTTGGATATTTGTATTAAAGGAACAGTTTATAATAAATAAATTGTGGTCCATCTGATTCTATTATTAACAACTCTTGATGTTCTATGTCACAGAAAGGTCACGCTGATAATTAACAAAGAAGAGCTTGTGAAATTGGGAGATGCTCCAAAGGTTAGGGTAGCATATTTCTCTGTTCTCTACTGTATTGTTCGAACTTTGAAGTTAACATTTATTTAGCAGGTGGTTCTAGCATCCATGGCAAGTTTGGAGGTTGGCTTTTCTCATGACATATTTGTTGAGATGGCAAATGAAGCAAGAAATCTGGTGCTCTTTACTGAGAAGGGACAGGTACATTCCTGTGTGTTACTCTTGTCATGAATCTTCACATGCTCTCAGTAGCTAGCAATCCGGAATGACATGTTACAGGAAGTATTAAGCTTCCAAATTATGATTGCTGACAGTGCTTGCTCACACTGGGATTAAAACGTACATTACCATGAACTCTCACTTCCACTAAACTGCCATTCTTTTAATCTTAATGTTCTTTCTCTTACAAACATGATTGTTGTGTCATGTATCATTCTCCAATTATCTGACTAGAAAACATGTGCTCTCCAGTTTGGGACACTGGCTCGAATGCTCCAAGTGGACCCACCCCCTAAAGCTGTGAAGGTCACTATGAGCAAGCGAATTCCTTTGGTGGGAGATGAGCTCAAGGCTTATGAAGAAAAACAGGAATGGATAAAAAAGGAAAAAGCGCTTAAGGCTAGCCTTGTCAAAGAAGAGGAGCTGAAAGCTTCTCTTGGATCAAATGTAAAGGCTTCTGACCCAATGGTCATAGATGCAAGCTCATCTCGAAAATCCGCGAATGGTATAATATGCCTAGATGTTAATCTCCCACATAACTTGCCTCACATGCAACCTTGAAATATTTTTTTTTGATTGAATGGACCACATGCAACCTTAAATATGGTGTATCTGCTGATAACGAGTTCTAGAGTACACTTGCTGTTTCTTTGACTCTACTTTTTTTTTTTCCTGCTTGCTTCAGGCAATGGCCTGATCAAGTCTGATGTCACTTTCCATGATTGTTAATTATATTGAAGTAGCTGCTTATGCTAACATGTATGCTGTTCCATTTAGTTTCTGCAAACTTATATTATGCTGTAAGGTTTATGCTATTTGATGTGACATGTTATGTATAGTTGACTATCCTTCTTTACTTTGTGGTACTACCAGCTGGTTCTCATTTTGGTGGGAACACTGATATTCTCATTGATGGATTTGTACCTCCTTCAACCAGTGTTGCTCCAATGTTTCCTTTTTTTGAAAACACTGCTGAATGGGATGACTTTGGTGAGGTCATCAATCCTGATGATTATATGATGAAACAAGAAGAAATGGAGAATACTCTGATGCTTGTAAGTTTGCTTATACACCCACATGCCTGTTGAGTTTTTGAAGTTGGTCGTCTGTAGATAGCCTGTTTATCATATATAATTATTGTTCATTGTTACTTGAGTTGCATTGGCTGGATCAGATGACTCGACTGAACTGTACTTCGGCAGTTCCATTGGAGCAAATTAGCAAACTCTGTGCTTTTCTTTGTGATAACTGAGATGTTTTGAACAGAACTGGAAATACATGAAACTCCATACAAGGCGATAGTCAATTGAATTATTCTATGTTCTGACAAGCATGTTGTATTCTTCAGGGTCCTGGAGATGGTTTAGATGGTAAGATTGATGATGGCTCAGCACGCCTGCTTCTTGATTCAACACCCTCAAAAGTCATTTTCAATGAGATGACTGTAAGTTTTTTCCTCTTTGTTTTTTTTTCATTAGTTTCTGCATCAGTTGCAGAGCTAGATATGTCTGTATACAGATTGAAATTTTACATGTGCTTTCGTATACTGAACATTTTTGTAGGTTCAAGTGAAATGCTCATTGGTTTATATGGACTTTGAAGGTCGCTCTGATGGGCGTTCTGTAAAATCAGTTATTGCTCATGTGGCTCCATTGAAACTTGTATGTGACTTTAATTCGACATATTCTTTCTTGTACCTGCATGGTTTATATTTTACATTGTCACTTTTAACTTAAGAATGCTCCTTTCTGGAGCATATTCTTTCTTTCTGCACACATTTTGTTATACTTCTCCATAGCAATAAATAACCTTTTGAATTTTTCCCAACCCCATGTACTTAATATATGTGGCATTGACACCAAAGATGGTAGGGTATGTCATTTCTATGCATTTGTTGGGGTTGACATGCCACTGCAAAACTTTATTTAAATTGTGAATGTCTGTTGCTTCTTGTTTGATCAATTAGAACAAGATTTGAGTGACCTGCTACTGTTATCCTTGTGGTCGATGGTTGACCTGTACATAGAAAGTTGTAAGTTGTTATCTTATGCTGGCATTATGCATGACTTTTTGCAGATTCTGGTGCATGGATCAGCAGAAGCATCTGAACATTTGAAAATGCATTGCGCAAAGAATTTAGACTTGCATGTTTATGCTCCTCAAATTGAGGAAACAATTGATGTAACATCAGATTTATGTGCTTATAAGGTTAGCATCTTAATTGCAAACTCTCTTTTAAGTACTGAGTAGAACCTTTGCCTTGGAGGTCATCTAATATAGTAATGTGCTACTTCTTATCTGATTGTTGGAACCAATGAGGTAAAATCAAACCCCTGACATGTACGAATCACTCAAATTTAATTAAGTTATCCAACACTATGATCTTCTAGTGAGCTGCAAGAATACCCTAGTGTAAATGCCATTACTTATTAAGCTATGAGCCTGTGTTCCTGACTTAACTGCACAATTTACAATAGGTATGTTGCATATTTATTGGACCTTCCCTTTGCTTAACTTTGTGATGTTTGTGCTATCTTGTTATCTCAGGTCCAACTTTCAGAGAAGTTAATGAGTAACATCATTTCTAAGAAGGTACGAGCTACATTTCCCTAAACCATTGTCATTCATTCTTTCTGTTGCTGTTAACAAGTTCCCGAGAACCTTATTATGACAATTCAGTGGTCCAACTTCCCTTTTGTATAGATTAGCCCTCAGATTAACCCAAGCAAATTTGTCGTAGAAAAAAATGCCACTTGCAAAATTGTGAGCTCTTAAATACTGCACCAGTACTTTAACTCCTTAGGTGTTGAAATTCTAAATATTACCATTTCCTTTCATATATGGCATTTGTTGATTCAAGTGTTTCTCATATTGGTTGTTACTGCCTAAATTGCACGGATACGGATACGCGTATCGGTATCGGATACGGATACGCGTATCGGATACGACAACTTTCCAAAAACCCGATACGCGGATACGTTTAATATTTAAAAAATAAAAAATAAAAAATACTAATAATAAAGATAACTGATAACAATAAAATGTCACAAGTCACAAATATTATTACAGGACATTAGGACAGCGGGTCTCAAGGTTTCAAATATGAAATAGATAGATATAGCAGTCTCAAATAGATAGATATAGCTTGCAATTCATCCAGCAAGCAGCATGCAGATGCAGCAACAAGCCTAGCAAGCAACCAGGCAACCAGCAACAGCAATCAGCAAGTTCCTATTCTTCATTTGGCACATTTTCAGCCACAACATCAACCTCAGGATCATCCAAACCAAAAGTAATAGCTTGCAATTCGGGTTCATCAAGGGACAGGTCAGCCACTTCAAGAACACCAATACCACCAAGTGAATCAAATGAATCCCCTCCTACATCCCACATCCTTGTCTCTCCTTTCTTGTATGCCTCACTTTTTCTAGACAGATGCCTCAGATTTGAGTGCACAAAGACCAGATCTTCAGCACGCTCTGGAGTTAAGGCATTCCTCGACACACTATGGATAAAGCTGTAGGTGCTCCAGTTTCTTTCACAGCAAGAAGATGAGGCCGGTTGGCTAAGCAATTTCATGGCCAAACTCATCAACAAGGGAGCAGATTGTCCATGAGTTGTCCACCAAGTGATGGGAGAAAGAGACCATCTATCATGGATTGAGTCAGGATCATTAAATTCTTCTGAACAACTAGAGAACCTTGGGTACTCTTCTTTTACTTTTGCTAAGTCTTCTGGATTGGGGAAGTACCTCTTGAAGCAAGTCAATCTCATTTTGGACACCTCATTATCCTTGTGGGGTGGTTCACGGCCAGGAACTTCATCAATCCAATTTTTGCTATAATATCTGTAATTGTAGTGTGAATGGAAAAAATATGAATGACACATGTGATTGTGAAGTGTGAACTAAATGAAACAAATATGAATGGCAATTTGTACCTTGGATTAAGAGAATGAGCTAAACAATGAAGTGGATTATTTCCTTTTGTCCACCTAGCAATCAGTATGTCATAAATGACAGAGTACAAGTCTGAATCCTCATCTTGGTCCTTGCCCTCATGTTCATATATGACTTTCTTCACCTTCTCTATCATTGAATCCCACATCTCATAAACTAAGTGAAGACATGGTGTGTCGGTATCTGTCATACGAATCATTTCATACATAGGAGCGGTAATCTTAAGGACATAGTCCACCTTGTCCCACCATGCATCATCAAGTATCCAGTTCTTGACAAGTTGGGCTGTTGGAGTTGGAGAATTATCTCTGACTTCTTTGTATATGCTCCATTTATCACTAATCACCATTTGTTGGAGGGCTGATTTTATCTGGACAAACCTCCTCAACATACAGACAACAGAGGCAAATCTTGTTTCAGCAATGGAAAGTAACTTCAAATTGCTGAACTCATTGAACATAGAAAGCCTCATGCCATGATTCATTATGAAATTCTTTATCAAGAGAGCCTCAGTTTTGACATCATGCATGAATTGAAGCTGCTGCCAAACATATATCTCATCATCAGAAGGATTGTTTTCTATTTTAGGTTCACATATATTTTTCAAAGCAAGGTTGAGGGTATGCACAACACATGGTGTCCAAAATATATTTTTATACTCAGCCTCAATTATTAGACCAGCCCCTTTGCAATTTGCAGCATTGTCTGTAATGATTTGTACCACATTATCTCGACCTACTTCTTCAATTATACCCCTCAACTTTGCTGCAATGTAGTCTTTGTCTTTGATCTCACCTTCACAATTATCAGCCCTCAAAAACATAGGTGACTTGTCACAAACAGCCAAAAAATTGAGGATGGGTCGCCTCTGAGGATCTGACCAACCATCTGTGCAGATTGAGACTCCCTTCTCTGGCCATGTGCTCTTTGTGCTCTCCAACAAACGCTCAATGTGCCTCCGTTCTTGCTTCAGAAGTCCCTCTCTAACTCTATTGTAACCAGGAATTGTATAACCCTGCATGTTTTTGCTGCAAGCAAAGCTAAAGGCTTCTCGAAGGTATGGATTTCTCAGAAAATTGAATGATACCCCTCCAGAATATATTGATCTACTGATTAGAGCATCCAGGTGGTTACGGTCATCCATTCTCCAAGCTCTTTCTATTGCTGAAATTGGCCCCCTCTTGGTCCTCTTGTTGGTTTCATCAGTATTGCTTGATGAAGGAGTAGTAGGCAGAGAAACAAATTTTGGCTTGGATCTTTCCACTAGATTCTTGCACCTTTCAATTTCCTTCCTCATTGCAGTAAGCATGTCATATGTAACATTAGGACATTTACCTATTCCCTTATTCCCAATCTGCAGCAAATGAGCTTCAACTCTAGAGTAACTACTCAGTTTTTCCATTGGACAGTACTTGCAGCGCCACATTGCATTTCCTCCACCAGATTTAGCCTTCTCTAAAATGGTGACATGATCCCAAAGTGGAGCCTTGATGTTTGTTGTATTTGTTGTGGCTGCAGATCCTATGCTAGCACTAGCACTTCCACTAGCAGCAGCAGCACTGCTCACATTTGGTGAAGCCATCAACTGCATGCAAACAAAGCAACAACCTGGGGAGGGGATTCAAGCAGGCCGGCGACTGCATGCAAACAAAGCCATCGACGGCTCACTTACTGCCTAACAGGGGAGGGGATTCAAGCAGGCCGGAGAAGATGAGATCGAGAATGGGGAAGGGGATTCAACTCACCGGAGCTGGAGAAGTCCGGCCGCCGGCGCTGGAGCCTGGAGGTCCGGCCGCTGGCACTGGAGCCTGGAGGGCGGGCCGCTGGCGCTGGAGCCTGGGAGGGGCCCGGCCGCTGGAGGGCTGGAGCCTGGAGGCGTCCGGCGGGCGGTGAGCTCCGGTCGCCGGTCGGAGTCGTGGCCGGTGGCCGGCGGGCGATGAGCGCGCGGTCGGCGCCGATGCGGCGCGACGGGGACGGGCGCGTGCGAGGGCGATGGGGGATGGGCGCGTGCGAGGCGATAGGATAAGGTTAGGGCGCCGGTGGGCATATTTGCTTCTTGTTGGGCTGATGTTGCTGATGTTGGGTTGGGCCGTATCCAAAACCGCAGATACGCGTGTCCGTAGTCCGATACGTATCTGAAAAACGTATCCGATTTTTGTAAAATTAATTAAAATTCCGATACTCGGCCGATACGTATCCATGGCGTATCCGATACGTATCCGTGTCCAAAACGCCTCCGATACGCGATACGGCTGTTTTGTGAAGTATCCGTGTTTTGTAGGTTACTGCCATAGTTCTTAAGGCGTAAAGGTGAGGCATGACAATGCACCACCTTTCCAGACGCCTAGGCGCCCACCTTGCCAGCCTAGGTAAGCATTTTGCCAGGCGCTGGGGGTCGCTTGGACGCCTAGGCGACGCCTTAAGAACTATGGTACTTCATTTTTCAGTTGTTAGCTCTAAATAATGTTGAACCAGTTGCATTCGTTATTCAACTTCATAGGCTTTGCATGCCAAAAAGTTATCCTTTTACCATAAGAACTGGCCTAGTTTGAGCTGTACCTGTAGATTTTGTAAGGCAAGTAACCATATTTTTCATCCTTGAAGCAGTTAGTTTTTAAACACTGTACTTTGTTATATGCCCTTACTTGACTACAAGTCATTATTAAATCACTAAAACCAGCATGGTCTGCAGTTGGGTGAGCATGAAATTGCTTGGGTGGATGCAGAAGTTGGAAAAGAAGATGAGAAGCTTATTTTGCTCCCCCCATCATCAACGCCGCCACCCCACAAGCCAGTTCTTGTGGGTGATCTAAAATTGTCCAATTTTAAACAATTTTTGGAAAATAAAGGCTGGCAGGTAGGTATTGAATTACTGAGTCTTTGACCATCCCCTGTACCTATATAGCCATTATCCAAACTTATAGTTTTAGGAGTGGACATGGATATTTCATTTGGTAAGTACTCAGTTCCAAACTATAAGTCATCCTGCCTTTTTAAGATACGTAGCTTTTGGTAGCCACCTAGATATACATTATTTCTAGATACCAATATTGCTAGATACATGGTAAGAGTTGTGTATCTAAAAGCCTAAAACGACTTACAATTTGAAACAGAGGGTGTAGATTTTTTTTTTCCAGCTGAACACGAGACAAGAGGATCAAATATGTTGTGATTCAGGTGTATATAGTATAGTATGTTGAGAAGAAATTTGTGCTGGCAACTTTTACTATCCTTGCACAGGCTGTTTAGTCACATAGCTTAGTCTCGACTCTCAAACAAGGGCTGATTAATGAAAGGTGTATCATATGCATTTTTAGTGGATAATATTAAGCTGGAAGGGATAAATAATATTTTTGGTATATGCTGAAGCCATTGACATAGTCGCTAAGGAAAGAGTTGTTGCAGGTTGAATTTGCCGGAGGTGCTTTACGGTGTGGCGAATACATCATGGTGCGCAAGATTGGAGATTCTAGCCAAAAGGTAACTTGAGCATCCATTTAGGAGCAATGTTCCTGTGTGTGTTTCAACAGAACTTGATCTGCTCCACTTCAAGAACTATGGTCCAGAACTTGAGATGATACATGACAAACAGATGCCTCAATTTTTTATGACATGCTAACAAAACTGTAGGAGCATAGTTGATTGTTTTGATGCAAAGTATTTTTGGACCGCTACAAAATACCATGGCTTGCAAAATAGTTTGGTTTTGAGCAGCATTATGAAGTGTTTGGATGGAAGAAGCCTTTTATTTTTGAAAGTTATGTTGCCTCAAACCAGTCTTTTGGAGTTGCTTTTTTCCTAAACCTTGATTTTGCACTTCTGTGGATTCTAAAAATGCAGTTTGTTGATACTACAGCATCCAAACATGGTCTTACGTTTGTGATACGTTGATATATATTGCAGGGCAGCACAGGGTCTCAGCAGATCGTCATCGAGGGCCCACTCTGCGAGGACTATTACAAGATCAGGGAGCTTCTGTACTCGCAGTTCTACTTGCTGTGAGGCATCATACGGCTGCTGCATCTTTCGTGGTACATTTAACCCAGTCGTGTTGTGCAAGTGATGAGTGCATAGGCAAGTGATGGGTGCATAGGCAGTAGAGGGACCTTGGAACTGTTGGTGTAGTATGTATTGGAACTAGCCGCACTCGAGAATGTACTGGGCATGCCAAGATTACATGCGGATAATGTCAGAAAAACTTTGCTTTTGCTGCGTAAGTACTAACCTTGGTGTTTTGACATCTTTTGTTTCCCCTTTCACAAGCTTAGACTTGTGTTGGCTGAAATTGGTACAAGAATGGTATATGCTGCCTGTGGAAGTGCTGAACTGGGAAGATGCGCTACTGATGTTACCTGTACTTTGGTGTGGGATAGACGAGAACTTTTTAATCATACCCTGAAATTTTCTCTCATGGTCAGTAGAGCCCTGAGGAGTGCTACTCAAGCTACCTAACCAAATTAAGCTAGAGACTGCAATGTCTGCAAGATGAAAGTGACGCTTGGTTGGCTGTTATAGCGACATCAGCTGATCAGCTCCGTGCTGAAGTTTTGTGAAGGAATAATCAAGGCGGGAGGTCAATTTTGGCATCAACTTCCGGATGACCTTGACATATAAAGTTCAAGCTAAGGATGCAAACTCACAATATGCATTGCTGAATATCATTACATCATTACACGCTTATTCCCGTTTCAGTCCATGCTGATATCCATGCGTATCGGCAGAGTTGCTTGGATTTCAATTTTTTGGATATTTGACACTGGAGATATGAAGATGGGGACCTCGCCCCATGGCCATGTAATGTAAGGCACAACGGAGTATATTGTTTGCTCACGGCGACGTCAATGGAAGCGAGTTCTATTTTTAACGGCTCAAAAATCAGCTCTACTAACTATAAAACAAAGAAAAAGGAGAATTGTTGTCAAAAAAAGGAGAAAAAAAAGTAAGCTAACCTGGGTCTCTCAACAAAACTTTGCTAAGCCTTAGGTAGGTGAATCCTTGTAGATACCGTCCATCTGGGTCATTCAGTGGTTTGCCATTCTGCAAAGTCTGTTGAATCCATCCCTATAGCAAGGTAGAGCGTTCTCACTAGCTACTTGTCTACCAGCATCCCACGAAGCATTTAGCACCTTTGATACACGGTTGAAGTAAACATGGATGCATAAAGATTGGATTAACAAAATGAATTATTTGCTACTATGCATCATGAGTTTCATGAGGTGACCGACAATAGGATCAAGGCTCTAGCTAGAGGAGATTATTGACAGAGAGATAAAATTCATGTTGCTCGGGTATACAACAGGAAAGTTAGCGGCAAAATGTTCCACGTTGAAGATTTGGTTTAGAGGATTGTTCTACCACTTAGAGCGAAGAGCAATAAGTTTGTCAAAGTCTGTTCTATAGGAATTCTTATATGTTGAAGACGTTGCACGGTGATTGTCCTCAAGAAAGCTTGAAAAACTACACATGGCCAATATTCTAACCCCTTGGTCGGTTGCTTGCAGAAATAACCATCTCTTGGCTCTGTCTTTGCCTTCTTTCTCTCCGCTGTCAGCAATCCAGCAACAGCACGAAGAAGCCAGCTTTGGCCATCAAGGTCATGGCCGCAACCGAGGACTACGACACCGCAGCCGCGGTGGCCGTGTTCCATGAGTCCCGAGCTGGCGTCCGCGGGCTCGTCCAGTCCGGTGTCAACGCCATATCACCAATTTTCCTCATGCCAACCTCGCCATCGCCGCGGTCACCCACGACCACGGCGTTCGCCATCCCAGCCGTCGACCTGTCCCTCCCGCGCCGGGACACGGTCGCGCGCGTCCGCGCCGCGGCATGTTCGTGCGGCTTCTTCCACGTCACCAACCACGGCGTCCCGGCCGGCATCGTCGACTCCGCAGTCTCCGCGGTGAGGGCGTTCCACGAGCAGCCTCGCGCCGTCCGTTCGGCGTTCTACTCAGTCGAGCCCGTCGGCGGTGCTGTCACCTACTTGACCATCCCCATCGCGGCGCAGCAGGGTCCTCTCCTCCCTTGGCGCGACACGCTCCGTGTCCGCTTCGGCCCAGGGGAGCCCGACCTTGGTCGCCTACCCGCGGCTTGCAGGAACGTGCTGCAGGTGTACCAGCGGTCGCTGACGGCGTTCGGGAAGGAGATGGCCGGGCTGCTGTCGGAGGCGCTCGGCGTTAGGACAGAGCGGCTGGAGCGGGCGATGCAGGTGGAAGGGTGGCTCATGGCGTGCCACTACTCTCCGCCGTGCCCGGAGCCGGAGCGGGTGGTCGGCAGCCTGGAACACACCGACCCCAGCTTGTTCACGGTGCTGGCACAGGACGGAGTTGGTGGGCTGCAGGTCCGCTGTGACGACGGAGAAGAGTGGGTCGACGTGGTGCCGGTCACCGGCGCGCTTCTGGTCAACATCGGGGACGTGCTCAAGGTACAGTAGAATCTGGTGTTCGTATAGCAGTTAGAATATGCCATTAACTTATGTTATCTTTGCAAATAAACAATTACAAGATGATCTCAAATCAAATATAGTACTGTACTAATAAAAAGGAATATTTTATAGGTTGATAAATCATAACAATTAAATCACATCATAAGCCAGCTGGGAAGATATATAATCGATATTTAGGGCTTTATTTAGGTGCAGGGGCTAGTCCTAGGTTTAGCCTTTTATTTCTATAACAAGGGAGTCAGTTAAAAAGGATGCCTAATGAAGTTTTCTAATTGACAGGAGTGGGATAGAAGATATCATAACCAATGTCCGGCCTGTTCGTTTGAACTTATCAGCCAAACCAGCCAGCCATTTAACAGTGTTTTCCTCTCATAAAAAATCAGCAGCAGCTGAAATCAGCCAGCCAGAAACGACCAAACGAACAGGGCGGTCATTGTTTTGGCCACCAAAGATGCTACTAGAACTTATGTTGGCACACTCTTTACCGTTAAATACATGTGTTTGGTTGGTGGAATAATGGAGGACGGAATAGGGGGGGACCTAGTTTTGGTGGTATTTGCTTGAGAGTCGAGTGGGATTGGGATGTCCCAGTAGAAAATATTCATGGTATATTCTTTCAAACCAGGCAGTCCTTTGAAACTAGGGACAATTCCATTCATCAAAATGAGCGATCCATAAGGGTGAAGAGGGATGAGTGAATGAGTGGGCCCCACTAGGGACCATTGAGAATGACGAATGGGCCCCACATGTTGGGTTTTCATTCTATTCGTCTTTGCATGTGAAAACTTTAAGTCTCGACAAGCGTTATTGTACAGAAGGATGCCTTTACTTTATTTTATACTATCGCATTTGCAAAAAAAAAAAAGTATTACTCTCTCCGTCTCAAATCATAAGCCATTTTACTTTTTGACACCAAATTTGATCGTTTATTTTATTAAAAAAATATCTTATGATGTGACTTTATTTATTAATAAAAGTTCCTTAAGAATGACTTAAAATTTGACTATTTCTACACAAATTTTTTGAATACGCCGGTAGTCAAACTTTGAGTTAAAAAAGTCAAATATCTTATAATTTAGAATGGATTGAGTACTAGCCAAAGTTTGACTTTCGGATATGCCTACATTCGAAATCTTGCTTATTTATATTTGTTATATAAACTACAACTGAACTGTTGTGCCTACAACTACAAGCAGGTGGTGTCCAATGATGAATTGAAGAGCGTGGAGCACAGGGTAGTGATCAAATCCACACAAGAGGCTAGGGTCTCCATTGCCCTCTTCTTCAATCCTGGCAAACGTGAGAATTCCAACCGTTTTGGGCCTCTCCCGGAGCTGGTGACAGCAGAAAAGCCTGCACGGTACCGGAGTTTCACAGTGCCGGAGTTCATGAGTTCAAGGAGGGAGCATGGCCATAACAGATCGTCCATTGATCTATTCAAGGTGAGCTCCAGCTAATAATCTGGAGAGATGATGAATTGATGACCTTGTAGCAAGCATGCTTGCACACGTTTGTTAGGATATTGTCCAGTTAATTTCCTTGCGCAAGACAACGAATAAGATTTATTGATGGTTGCTATATGTTGAAACATGCGTAATATTTTAAACCTAGTTTTCCGTTGGATATGAAATGAAATGAAAGAGCAGCATGCTCCACACCTTGAAAATACGAATTTAAACAGATTATTATGAATAAAGATAGTACGGTGGAACTAGCAAAGGTTGTGCGGCTTAGGTGTTGTACATACGGTGAAAAATACTTCGAAGTTAGGATTTGTACATTTGGTGAAAAATACTTCGAAGTTAGGATTTGTGACTTGACTTTATTTTTCATAACTATTAACTTCGAAGCTAAATTTATTCGGTGAAAAATACTTTGAAGTTAGGATTTAGCTTTACCGTTATAGGGACATGGACTCCACGTGAATTAGCAATTATACAACTAATAATCAGCTTAACCAAAAAAAAATAAACAATTTTTATATTTTTTGGTTGAGATGCCCTAAGATGACAAATTGAAATCCAACCCCAGCCCCACAAAAAACATCCCGGTGACTGGCCCACGTGTCCAACCTACAATGACACTGGCAAATTCGAAATTTATTTATATTATATATATAATATACACATAATACTGTTTCTTCCCTTTGTACCATAATTGATCCACTAGTTTTCATCAAATCAAAGGCAAAAACAGCAATTGGTCAATTCTACAACATAAACGTCATGGGCGTCAAGTCCAAAAGTTAAGATCGGACGAGACAAGGAGGATATGTCAAAGAACAGAACTAATCAGATAATCAATTACTTCTAATATACAATTACACCCACACATACATGGTTGGTCCTGCCTAATTGAGTAACTGGACTACTGGAGCACAAATGATGAACAGGTCGTAAACATTATATAGCAGTACTATTTACTCGCAAAATACACAGGAAAAGAAAAAATGCTGCATAATTTGATTCCCTTACTAATTGTTCCCTACTCATAATCATTCAGGTCATCAAATCAGTCAACGATCTGGCAGCTGATGGCGATCAACTACAACTATGCTGGGCAGCTCTGCGGGCCCAACCAAGCGACTATTGGCCACAGCCGGCACACCGTCACCCTCCACGCTCTCGTGCCGGACAGGGCGGAGCAGCAGCCCCTGCAACCGGACCAAATAGCTTTGCCCTGCCGGCTGTGACCTCACGTATCTCGTCGCTGTAGTTGCCGTTGTTACATCACTGGCGCTGGCAGATGGATGGTCTGGCTCACTAGTTGACCGAAGATTGTTCAAGGCACTCAGGTCCAGGTTGGGGAAGACAGAGCACCGGCACCGTGGACACTTGACATTCAGTCGGAGCCACTGGTCGATGCACTCCACATGGAAATTGTGTGCACATGGGAGCCCACGGACCTGCATGAACATGGATTCGACCCATGAGGATACATAACTATTGTAAGAGCCTGTTTGGATCCATTAGCGCTAGCAGCTAAAATTAGCAAGTGGGGATCAAACAGACCTGCTAACTATTAGCAAGTGGAGGTGCTAATAATTAGTTTTATTAGTTGATGGAGGGATGCTAATAGTTCATATACATCTCCAATTAAGTATCCAACCACCTATTAGAAGGTGGATCTAAAGATCCGCTTGCTAATAATTAGTTAACTAATGCTTAATGCTCCATCTGTTTCATCGTTTTAGTTATTCTAAATACATATATTTTATTATGCATACACATAACGTATATCTAAGTGCATAGTACCTAGAAAAGCTATAACAACTTGCAATTTGGAAGAGGGAATAGTTTTCATGTATTAGCTAACTACTCCCTCTGTTCCAAATTACTGGATTTTCTAGGAACATAGTTCTGCTATGTATAGATATAGTGTATATCAAAGTACATAGCAAAAACTATGTACCTAGAAAGGCCAAAGCAAATTATAATTTGGAAACGGAGGGAATAAGTATTAGCACTAGTGGATCCAAACAGGGCCTAAAATGATTGATGTCAAGACAAGTCTATAGGAGTTGATTTTACCTCATTGCCAACATGAAATTCTTCAAGGCAGATGGGACATTCACTGCAGTCAATTGGAACAGCTTTCAGCGTGAATTTTGGAAGCTCTTGAATCAGTGCCTCAACTGCTTCTCTCTGCACAAAAAGGATCCCTCAAAATTCAATGTATAATCCATTGAAGGAAAATTTGGTTCTAACATAATGCTAGTATAAAGTACAGCAGATATAAGATGAGGTAAACGATAGTCTAATGATGTTCTATAAGTGGAATTAAAAGAGTTTCAATTTACTTCCCAAGGACTAGAGAAGAGCAGTAGAAAATTCAAACATTCAAGCAAGGAGCTTCAGCATTGATCGTCTAGCCCTTGAATCCAAACCACTGAACAATAGTAAATGTTCCATGAATCTCTAGCCCTTGAGCACTTCGGTCTCTGTAGAATTACAACATTGCTCTTTTTTCATAGAATTACAGAATGTTCATTTCTAACAGTCAAGAAAATGCATAAATTTGCTAATCTAGACTAATTCATGACCATACTAACAACTAAAAAGCCATGCCACCATTAAATCTACAGCTAAGCATATAAGGAAAATATTTTAGCCAGTGCAAGATCACCCAAATCAATTCACCTGAGCTGCAGTTAAATAAAGACCAGGATGATATGCAGTATCTTGGCCCACTCTCATTTCCTCACCAACAGCCTCAAATGCCCAGTCAGGAACACGGATCATATCAACCAAAACCTGCACAAATGAACACTTGAATATATGTCACAAGAATAAATGCACTCAATTATAGATTGAGAAACATGTACATCCAACCAAAAATATACAATCTTGCCCCAAAAAAAAACCAGTTTAGACATGGGAGAAAAGCAACTCAACACTTAGGTGTACCTACAGCAAAAAAAAACTAAAAAAAAACCATTTGTACACATAAGAACCCTCAATAAATTTCATATAACTATGTTATGTAGCAACACTTGCACTAAAATATTATTGGGTGTATCAGTTGGACTTAATATGAAAACACTAACAAAAATGCACAAAAAAATTTGATACTTTCCAACTGCAGCACCAACAGCTCATCTTACATTTATGACACGATGCACACAAAATAGAGAAAAACATTACCCCATATTCCGAGACTGGAATTCCTTGTTGTGCTCTCAGTTGAAGTGCATGCCTTCGGTTTAGCCACTACAAAATGAAGTATATAAATTACCCACGAACAAGCATCTATTCAAATAATCCTCAGAATGGTCAGAACCACAGTAATAAAAAGTCAATAATGATATGCCTCCATATGAGATTACACTTCTGCAGGAACATGCCTTTATCATATGACAATTCATCTTAAAGTTAAATGTATAGTGAAAATTCAATCAAATGAACAACACCTTTAGTGTTTTTGTTAGTATATATGTGCTGGGCCCCAGTGACTACACATTGAACATATCATTTTATGTTGACTAGAAGAAGATAATCATCAATATAGTAAGATTAAAGATTTTACACAATAGTGGATCAGGAACATCTCATCCTTCTAGTGAATAGTGAATCCAACAAAACTGCAGCTATGTCATAGCACAAAGTTCATCTAAGCATGGTTATGTAGTATAGAATCTTCAGTGCTTTGTGGGTATTGTTTGGGATGAGGATGGCCTGGTCCTCAGCCCCCCCCCCCCCCCACAACAAAAAGAGGCCTGATTGTGAGGGGCAAGGACCTGTGTGTAAATTGCAAACCGAAGGGGGCAAGGAGGAAGATTCCCTTCACCCATCTCCCCTGTGAATACAGAGATGGGCCCAAGGCAAGGGTGATCCCCCCACCCACACCAAATCCTAGAGCATATCCTGCCTCTCCCCTGTTTGGGATAGTCCCAACAGTCTGCACACCTCCACCTATCTCCTAAACCGTCTTCCTTCCGCTGCATGCCCAGCTCCTACGCCGCACCACGCTCTCTTCGATACCCCTCCTCGATATGATCACCTTCGTGTCTTCGAGTGTGCATGTTACCCTAACACCACTGCCACCACTCCCCATAAGCTGGCTCCCCGTTCAACTCTGTGTGTTTTCTTCGAGTATTCCCCAGATCACAAGGGTATTAATATTATGATTACCTTTCTCATTGGTGATTGAGTTATTTGTTCTATTTGCAACCTGCTCTGCCCTCAACTTTTGAGGTAATGCAGTTGCTTCTGTAATCAGGATGGGTTTATTCTCTTTTCACTCAATGCAAAGAGATACGCAGCACTCCTGCGTGTTCTGAAAAAAAAAAAACTAATACCAAGACTGAAGCATATGATCTTCATGACTAAATCAGCTTAATATTGTTCTAGCTGATGAATAGAAGATGTTAATACATCAAGACTATAACAGTTCTCTACAGTTTACAAGCACTGAAATCGATATTAACAACTTCAGTCCATGACTCTGTGGAAGAACAAGTTGCAATATGCCTGTACAATTCAGTTATGATGGCCAGCTAATCTAACTCCATTAGCAGCATGACCAGACTAGTATTTTTGACAAATGGCATATGTGACCGCTGTTGGATAATCATTTTAAAGAAAAATGTACCAAGAACTCAGTATTACCTTCCCAATAGCTACACAAGCAATACAGGCGAGCCCACAGTAACTGAAAAGCAGCCATATCAAGAAGCCCCACTTTTGTCCTTCTTCTGGCAACTACAAAGGAAAAAGTATCCATTTAGTAGAATTCACTGTATACAGTAACACAAGTAGTATCTATATCGAGAATAAGAGGACTCACGCAGCCTCTTGCAGTGCTAAACCACAATGTTCCAATCACAGTCCAAACCCAGAGAAAGGGGTAGAGAAGTAGTACAAGAACTGAGAGGACAACTATTCTTCCACAAAAACGAGCATATCTCTGTTGCCATCCGAGATCTCTACAATTTTCACAAAAAAGACATAATATTAAGTTAAAAAAGACATATAATAGAATAAACTGACAGACATACTTTTGCAAAGTTCAGTTAGTCATCAGTTGTGGGGCAAACAAACAAGACAGCTTAGAAACCTAAAACAACCGTATGAGAATGACAAACATAAAGTAGCAAAAAGTATGGTAGAAAAACAGAAGGTCAAGAAACTCCATGCACCAAGACAAATCATAAATGGCCCAGAACTTTGATCATAAGAATATAGTCAGTCAGTCACATTAAAATTCAAATCTTAAAATCATGTATTCCAGAAGTAATCATCTGCCACCGTTGTATAGAACGTTGCCAGTAACAAGTTTCATTTCAGTTTTCAACATCATATATACAAAACCTGAGATCTCCCAATTAGACTATTTCATTACCTGATGGAAAATTGAGAGTACTTTGGACAAAGAAAAGTCGAGACTACAAACTCAATATTTCTTATCGGCTCGCCATTTGTTCCCATGTGGTTTCCTCTATTCTGTACTTTTCACTTCTGATATCTAATAATCTAATATATAGAAATCAGTAGGGGACCTGGCCCTCATGTGGCTTAATGGTACTACCATAAGCTGTAGTATTATCCACTGGATGCAGACTATTCAGAGAGATACCATCATGGAGGGCAATAGAACATGCCATGCTCCTAATGAACTCATCAAGCAGTAAATCACAGTATTACACACAACCAAAGGTAAGCATCTAGCATGTGCATCTCAATAACCTTGTTTCCATTAAGAGTTGCCATTTAGATTAGCTTAAATACAAACAGGACCAAGGTAGGTGACTGCTTGTAATTCATGTTGGTGAGGTCATTGCTCATTAAGAATGACAACATGCTTTTCTAGACTTGATCAGGGGAGGGACTTCGCCTTAAAAATAGGGACCCAGTGAACTCTGGAAAGCAGGCAGGAACCTCACGTGAGCTCGCTTCTTTGGCAGCCGCTGCACTGTTACAAACCAGGGAGATGGGCACATGACCCATGCAACGCCAGGGCTCGAACCTAGGCGGGGAGCGCTGGGTGCTCAACCATCACGCTATTAGCACGTCTGATGACAAATTGCTTTTCTATTTAGCATTTTTGGTGGCTGATAAAGCAGTGAGAGCATGAATATGATGCTCAATAGCGGATAGGGTCAGCAAAGGAGTGTTACGCATATGTAAAGCTAAACTGCAGTGCACTTAGTATGTATCGCAATACTTTGTTGAATTAAGCAAAAAAAAGTAGAAGCTAGATGGGGGTAGGCTTAAAATGACTTACAATCCCATTCCTGCAGCGAGACCATTATCAAGAAACATTAGAAGGCGGAAGATGAAGACAGTGGTGTAGTCCACCTGTGGCAGGCAGGCAGTTGAAGCAATAAATGACAATAGAATCGATCCTCAAACTAGTAGTAAGCATTGAGAGAGAACAAACCAGCACTAGAAACTTCCTCCCTCCAGTCATCCAAAGATGATGTTAGGACAGGATAACTAGTGCAAATTTCTGCTAATTATCCAGTCCTAATGTCTTCTTTTGATGAAAGGAATGAGTTCTTTTTCTATGTATCCAGATACAGCACTAAGGAAGAACAGGGGCAGGGAAGGGATCTTACCACTATCCAAATGTGGAGCGGGTGGGCACAGAGGCGATACCTCTTCCAATTAATGGAAACGATGATTCTAATCATGCATTACATGATTATTAAGGAACAGCATTTAGCAACAAAATAATACGAGTACTTGAATGAAGTTGGTAAGAGTATTATAGGGTGAAGTAGGATACACGCTAGTGGCGAGCATGGAGAGGAAGAACCCGTCATACCTGCAAAGAATCGCAAACTCAGTCAGTCAACCTTTTACTCATTATTAAGGAGGGATCTCCAAATTAAGGAGGGGACGAATGAGGGAAGAAGCGGTGAGACGGGAGGGGGCAGACGCACCACTTGAAATCGACGCCACGCATCGGCATGGTGTTCGTTCTCTTGTCGAGGGCCGAACTGAAGAACAGAAAATCAAGTGTTATAAGGTTTAATTGGCAATCAGAATTGAAGAAATCAAAAGGGAAAATCCACCCGTCAATCCCACGGCCGCAATCGGCAAAACGCATGAGCCAGATTCGTCTAGGGGACATTGGTGGGACGGAGCTCCCAGTGGCTGACAGCTTCACTGCGCTCACCTGAGTCCAGCCAGCAGGCGGAAGCACCGGGGGGAGGGGAGAGGAGGGGGGCTGCGCCGCCGCCGACAGCGCAGGCTCGCCGCCCCGACGCGATCGAAGGCCTGCGCGGGGAGAGAGGGAAGCGAGAAGGCAAGGGAGATTAAGATCCGGTGGTGATTCTGCTCATCGCCGGGGAGTGAGCTCCTCGCCGCCGCAGCAGAAGCATCCCATCGCAACGCCTTCCGAAATACTCCACGAAAGGGAACGGGACGAAATCGGAGACAGCAAGCGATCCCGCACGGACTCGCGACACAGGCAGCAGGTGAGCGAACCGGCAGCGGCTCTCGTCTCCCGGTTGCCTGAGACAGGGCCCAAAGGGTGAAAACTGCTCACCCACCCGGCCGGCCGCTCTACTCAAAATTTTGAGATTTGCGACCATACCAAACAAACCCTGTAATCATTCTCCTAGAATCTTCATGAGAATTTGCCGACTCCTCCTCTACTATGTTCTAAATTTGTCACCTAAGTGACAAATGAATAGTCCCTCAGCGAACAATCTCAATCATATTGGCCTATGTAGCTAATCACCGTGACCAAAGAGCACCAAAGCATTGTCGATTTCCATTTTAAGGTCCGTTTAGATAGTGGCGTAAGTCCTTACCTGTCTAACCAGGCAGCTTTGGTAAATCCTCCATTTATTACTAGCAATATTCCTAATGAATTAGACGGCATTCCAATATTTTTACCTTTACTTATTACTAACAATCCTTCTCATGATACCCTCTTCGAAACTTTATTCATTCTTTGGTACATTTGAAAGATTAGGAATGATAACAGGTTTCAAAGAAAAAGTTAGACCTCTGTTCAGATCCATCATACAGCAAATGCCCACATAAACTCTCATCTGCAGGCACTAAGAGAACAAGAATATACTTGTCAGCAGTAACAGCCAACTCATGAGCCTCAGCCTGTAAGCTAACAACAACAACTTACATCAATAGATGATGTTGGCCAACGACAACGTGTGACATGAACCCTACCACATGCAACCACCCAAGGTATGAATTTAAATATTGCAGGTCCAGACCAGGATGCTACGGTGGACAAGTTCATGGTCTCCTTTCCCACCTTGCTACAAGGTACCCGCTGCTACTCTGATGCTTCCACCTCTCCAGACCTGCATGGCTATCATCCCAGAGATGCTGGACTTGGGATTTTCATTGTCAACACATAGGTCAATCCCCCTCTTAGCATCTTCATAAAGGCGGCGATGAAGGCTTCCTGCTCTGTTCTTATGGCTGAGGCAGCTGTCATAGCCCTTGCAACCGAGGTGTTACATTCTCTAGGGATGCATCAGTGCACCATTCTAACGGATAACCAACGGTTAGTTCATTTTCTTAATGGGAATGATCTTGCACACTCCTTGACCGGAGAATCAAGCCATATACTCAAACCATCAGCTCTTCAGTTCATCAAACATCTACAGCGATTTGGAAGATTATGAGAAGGCAAAACTAAATGGCGGCTTTACTAGCTAAACAAGCTCTTATTGCTGTTCAAGCCAATGAGCTCCATTGTTCTGCCGCTTGTGTCTATGCAGCACATGTCTATGAGTGTCCTCTTCTTATGGCACTCCAAAATATAATCGTCAACAATGTAATAGTTCTCACAGCATCCTACTGTTAATGAAATTCAGTTTACTTGTAAAAAAAAACTAGGCAGCCACGTAAGGAGGTCCGATTTTGTGTGTATGTGGCCGATCCTTTGCCTTGCAAGCAATTGCCTAGGAGACTACCATCAAACAAGCACTTAATCACGAAGCTCCTCTCCTGTTTGTTGAGTATACCCCACGTATTGCCGTGGGATTTAAAAAATAAATATATCATATTATAATACATACAAACCCTACACATCCACCTATTTTGATGATCGTCGTTAACTCCAAACATTTTTTATGTGAGACCCATGCTATAGATACCTTATCTTCTGCTCCATCCGTCCCAAAATAGATGACGTTATGGGATTCTTATGTATGCTGGTGAAATATTTTCATCTTTGACTAGGTTTGTAGAAAATGTGTATAACATTTATATCTACAAGTAAGTTTATTATAAAAGTATATTGGACGATCTATCTAATGATATTAATTATATTATAAGTATTAGTATTATTTAATATATATTCGTTTAAAGTCTAGAAAAGTTGTTTTCTTAAAAGTGAGAATAACATTTATTTTAGGACGAAGGGAGTATTAGCTTTTCGTTGCATATGTAGAGCATTGGAAACAATGTTTGTATGGAATCTATGCATGATTTTATTGAGGGCTACTCTTGGAACAAGATGTCCTCAAACTTGATACGGATTGGGACATCAATACTATTTTTCTAAAGAGGTGGCCAAGTGGGAGAAATCTTAGGGCATCTTTGAGATATTCCCTACTTACTTGGGACATGCTCCCTACTATTTTTCTAAAGAGGTGGCCAAGTGGGAGAAATCTTAGGGCATCTTTGAGATATTCCCTACTTACTTGGGACATGCTCCAACTTGAGCTAGGGTCTAAAGGATGATTGCCATCCTCAAGGTGATGTCGCAACACCCAACAAAAATAACAACACGTGTGACGATTTGAAGGTCTTACCAATGTGATATTGAGGTGAGACTATATGTTCTTATATTCATTTTAAAACCTTAACAAACAAGCTTTCCATCTAAGTATTCAGGGACCTCAATGGCACTTTGAAGGGAAGAGTTATGTCCTTCCAAATAAAATATTATGTTGAACTTCCATTATCTTGCACTCCGAGATCAATCTTGTCTGCACCCCATATGTTGTGGAGTCCATAAAAAGTGTCATTCTCAAGTCCAAATAATCATTATCGTTGTTCCTAACCACATTCAAAATAACAATATTATGTACCGACAAATTCTTGATTATGTCTTTTTGCAAACATACACTTTGTCGTCATCATAGTGTTTTAACGAACATCCCCCCTCTGAGAATAAAAATGTCATGAACGGGTGAGATCAATTCGTTAAGTGGTTTTAAACCTGGCAAAGTGATTCAAATAGCTTCTTCCAAAGAGAAGGCTATTGACTAAATGTCACTATGGTTAAATGTCACAAGACATTTTTTTTGGGTGATGACTGATGAGAGTAAACGAAACTCTCGGACACATGATAACCTGTATATATGAAATTATTTGACAACCTGCATATTGGCATTAACATAACTTACTTTTTTATGACACTTGAGAATTGCCACTCATACAACAAGAGAATTGGATTAATCATCGTATCATTGCTTACTTTTTTTCTCGAACACATAAGAGACTTACATATTAACTTACTCATCAAGACAAAAAAAAAACATGGTTAATCAGTTTGTATAATATCATTAAACCTCTGCAGCCTAGGTTGTGGTAGAAGAGCCTCTCGCATATGTAATCATTGTTCTATGCTAACTCATTCTCATTATCAATCAAAGCTGGGTAACTGGATCCCTTTTAAAAAAATTGTGCATGTATCATGAATAAGTGAGAGATCCTTACAATGAGGTTTGGCACATGCAAAAATAGTCATGATCAATAGGTGAAGGTCTAGCCAAACATTGTGTAATTATCGTAAGCGGCCAAGAATTGCCTCCTGGCCTGTTAGGGGCAAATTTCAATCTTCCTTGACTCAGGGAGCACCCAATATGTTGGCGATATCAATATTTGGATGCACATATATATACCCAATTAAAAGTTCTGGCGCATTTGGGCAATTTCGAGAGTGTGGCAGTTGCATGGCGAGAAGCCATGTCCCGGGCTTACGCGACAGTAGTGTAAGACGATGTCGCGCGCACAGTTGTGGCAATACCACGACCCATCATCCTGAACTAGCAGCATCCTGAGCTGGACCAAGAGCTCCAGCTCGCCTGCGCGCAGCTTGGACGCCATGAGGCCCCGCAGCCGGTCGTCGGGCAACATGACATGGACCTGCGACAGCGTGGCCTTCACCTCAGCCGACGCGCCCTTGTCCACGCACGGCCGGCCCGGCCTCATCGCGCTGCTCATGGCCAACGTCACGGCCCTGATCGCAGCGAAAACAAGGCAGAAAAACAAAACAGCGCGGATGATCTGGTGCGTTTTGTTCTCTGTCGTCTCCTCTCCGCCGGCGGCGGAGGCGGAGGGATCTGCCATCATATCGCTAGCTCTTGGTTAGCAAGTTCGATCGATGAACAAGACGCACGACGGCCCGATATATAAAACCACGATTGAGATCTACAGGCAGGTAGTTATATGGGCACTGCTAGTTCGTTCGTTCCCACAAACGGATTGGAATTGGATACCCAATAATTATACACCTTGTCCGTACCATGATACGTACTCCGTATTTATTTTCCTTTCGGACACATATACTACTCGTTAGTATTCGTGTCGGATACAGCCGGCCACACCGCGCGCGTGTTCAATGTTCCGTCTTCCTTCTCACTTATATAATGCGCACACGGCGCATCACGTATCCTTGCTCTCTCTCCCAGAATAACAAACGTGACGCTAAGCGCTAGGCACAACTATGCTTGTTGGGTGATAGAATCATACAAGTGAACTATGAGATGAAAATAATATACGAGTTGTAATTATATTTTATTCTGTCTTAAAAGTTTACCTCCTAGGGGGTATTTATAGACTCTCCCTGGTTTCGCCATAATAGCAAATCTTACAAAATCGGATATAATGTTCCCTATACATTTAGCTGGAAAAACAACTCAGCAAAGTCGTGAAACACATTTCGTTCTTATCTTTTTGTCTTCTTAAACCGCTCCAGACTTGATCATAATTTCTTGACCCAGCAGTTAGTTTCGCCGATTTACCATGCGAAGCCGCTTTGTTAACTTTGCTGGTCTCTAAAAGTCCAGTGAAGTCATCTTCGCCTGAAACATGTGAGAATACATATGCGAAGACCAAAATAATTATAGCGAAGTATCCACGTCATCTTCGCCGAATATTGTACTGTTTCAAATATTTATGGTAAAAAGTTTGTTCTCAGCTCTAAAGTTTGAGATGAAAGTTTGTATGTTAAAGTTGTTCCCCAACAGCAGCCCCTCGCGGGCGAATGCCTACTCCAAAGGTCTGAACCCCGCGAAGTTTATGTAAACTTTGCCTAACAAATGCCGTCCAAACTTTGGAGTTGGCCTGTTTAAGTTTTGATTTTTGAATCTAACGGTTAGTTTTGATTGTTTGACCGGATTTGCTTATAAATAGCGATGACCCCCCACCCTCCGAGCTGTCATTTTCAGAAGACGGAAAACTCTGCTAAGATTTTCCTTAAGCTGGGAAGTTCAAGACAGTTTTTCTTGACATCTGCTTTTTGTGCTTGTCTTGTTTTGAATTCTTAAACGAAGTGTGTCTGAAAACTTTTGCTAGGTTTGTTCCTTCAAGTCTTTATGTTTTTTAATTTTGTCAGGTATTGTTTTGATCTTGGTTTTTTGCAGATATCTTCGCGAGATTTACAAGATCAAATTCATTCCCAAGAAAGCTCTAAAGGCGAAGAGGACAAGTCTCAGATGGATTCTGACGAGGAGAATCTTGACGAGGTTGATGCGTCTGTTGAGAACTTGGTGAAAGATGATGAAGGTTTTACCTTAACTTTTGGTAGAACTTTGTTTGAAAAGAGTCATCTTGATGAAATGGTTCGATTGAAAATTGTTGAGCGTGATCAAGTGAGGGTGCCTGATCCTGCGGAGAATAATCCGAAGCCTTATCCTGACGAATGTATCGTGTATCGGGATTTGTTTACTGCTGGTCTTCGCTTTCCTTGTCAAGACTTTGTTGAAGATGTTCTGAAAGCTTTCAATATTCAGATGCATCACTTGACGCCTAACGGTGTGGTTAGGTTGGCTCAGTTTGTTTGGGCTATCAAGTTTCAGGAGGCTAATGCTGACATTGCTGCTTTTTGCGAACTTTTTGAGATGCATACTCAGTTCAAGGAGTTTATGCTTGAAGGGCAAGTGATCACCAAATATTTTGCTTGTTCAAGTTTTAAGACTGCTCGTAACACTGTTCAAATCTCTCCAGCGGCGAGAAACAAGTGGGGTGTTGGAGATTGGTCAAGATATTGGTTCTACCATAAGGTGCCCATGGTTGAAGAAAGGGATCCTGTGACGAGGAAAATGGCGAAGAGGTATCCGATGGTTGCTAGAATGGAGATTGAGAAGTTTAAATTGTCTCCATATTTTTCTACTTCCATGATTTCGAAGACTGCTATAAAGGCATACAAGTGCACAGCTTCGCTACAGTGTGCTAGAGACCTTGTTGAAGAGTATGCTGCTGCTAGAATTTGGCCGCTGAAGAAAGGTTGGTCTTTTTAACGCTTTCATGTTAAAAAAAGTCTGAGGGGTGAACTACAAGTTCCCGGTATTGACTTTCATCGTTCGAGGACTTTTGCTTGTGATGAAGATTTTGTGAAATCTGTTGAGAGCTGAGTTGAGGATTTGCTTAGAAAATATGTGTTAAGTGAGAAGAACAACATTGATAAAATTCTTGGGAGTGAATACAAATATTTGAACAGAGTTTTTGAGGTTGCGCAGATTGAGTTTGGTGAAAGGCCTCCTCCTGTTTATCGTCGTGAGAAGAAACAAGGCCAGAAAAAGGAGAAGGATACTGCTGCTCAGGCTAAAGGCACTAAATGCAAGGCTGTTCCTAGCAGAGCTGTTGCCAAGAAGCTGAAAAAGAATCAAAGTCCTTCTGTCATACTTGATGCTGAAGAACTTGACGCTGTGTTAGAACGAAGCCTGGTTATGGAGGGAAATTTGGTTTCTAGTTTAGGTGGTTCTGCAAAAGATGATATCGATGCTGCGAAGAATGATGAAGATTCTGGAGTTTTCTTGTCTCATCATGCTGAGGATGAGGTGAGGAAAATTACTATGGCATTTTTCTTCTGATGGGTTAACTTCTTCTTTACTTACTCCGCTGGGTGATGACTTGTAGGATTTGCAAGGTCGGAGTTTGCCTGCTGGAAGTTCTGTTGATGTTGAAAATGTTGATAGTTTGATTCTTGAAAAAGAGACTTCTGAGAAAGAAACTCTTGCTGATGATACCCGTAGAACTGTTGATCCTACTTTGCCAATGCCTGATGCTGAGGCCACTGTTGTTAGGTCTCATGAAGAAAATGTCGATGCTGAGAAAACGGCTTCGGCTGAGGATCCAGTTATGGTTGACATTGGCGAAGTTGGTGTTCCCAACATGCCTAAGAAAGTTGGTGGATCTAGGGTTTATACTCTTGATTTTGATGAAAGTGATGACGAGGTTTTTGATGATGAAAGTAATGATGAACGTTTGGCGTGCTTGTCGAGGTCTACTATTCATGTTAAAACTGGCCAGAAGATTGATTGTAATTTGGGTAAACGTGTCTCTACTGGTGAGTAATGTGCCTTTCGCGTTTCCTTTTGACTTGGGTTGTCTCCTTTTGCTAACTCTTGATTTCTGTTTTTGTAGAAACTATTTTTCCTCATGCACCGTCTTCTCCTCGGAAGAATGTTGACTTGAGCAAGTTAAAAAGTGTTCGGCAAGATCCTGCCACTCTTGTTATTCCTGCTGGTGGTGACAGAGAGATTTCTGATGCTCTGAAACGTTCTTTGGAGTTTTGCTAGGAGAAAAGTTTGGGTCTTGATTGTTTCAAGTTCATAGGTATTGGGGCTGATAAACTTTGGATGATGCCTCGCACTTTTGAGGTTCAGTTGTCAAAATGTATAGATGAGGCTTTTACTGTCCCTGATGCGGAACTTGAAATATCAAAGAAACCTTTACTTGAAGTTGCTGATGCTAGCTTATCATTGATGTACAAAGGTTCTCTCTTGATGAGAGGTTTGCTGTAACACCCTAAAATTTACATGATTTTGAAATAGTCAAAATGATTTAATTTTTGCATTTTTGGTGGGCATTCAACCTAGGGGAAATAATAAATTTTATAAAAGTAAAATCAATCTTAGTTCAAGAAGCATCCTTGTGCATTCATGCTGGTGCATTATTCATTTTGTGATGTTTGGTTTTGGTTGGATTTTAAAATCCTTTTGAAAATGCATTTGAAAAAGGGTTCAAGGAAAAGAAAAGCAATTTCTTTCCCTCCCTTCACCCTTTCTCCTTTTCGGCCCGAACAGTCCGAGCGACCCGCGGCCTACTGCCGTTTCCCGCACTTCTCCCGTGACTGGCCCGAAGGCATACCGCTGCTACGGCCAACTCCTGCCTCCGGCCCAGCAAGCAACAGCAGCAGCTCACGTGCACGCTTCTCCTTCTTGGGCCACCAGGCCGAAGCCCAGCAAGCCGCCGCGCCGCGCGTCGTCTCTCGCCTCTCTCTCGGACTGACTGACGGGTCAGTCTTCTACCTCGTAACCGTGTCAGACTCCGGCAGGAGCCCGACTCCGCCCCGACTCTCCTCGTTCCGCCGAGCTTCCCAAGCCGACCCAGGCCATAAATAGCGGGCGCCGCCGCAACCTTGACCCGCATCTCAAGCCATAGAGCAAGCGTCGCCTCCTCGCAAGCTCCGGCCGCACCATAACCGTAGCCGCCATTGACGCCAGCCGCTCGAGCTTGGAATTCGCCGCCGCCGCCGTCGGTCACCAGTCGCCCTGAGCTCACTCCGATTCCCATCTGTGGTCGGTTGAGGTCGCGCAAAGCTTCTCCGTCGTTTGGTTTAGGTCTCATGCCGATTCGAGGTCTTTAGGGCTGGTTTCACCTTCGCCGCTGGCAATGTCGGTCGCCGCGCCTGCCTTCTTTCCCGGCCGACCGCTCTCTCTCTCAGCCCTGCCATCTAATCTGCACCGCTCATCTTAGATCCCTCGGCCGATATTAGCCGGTACCCCTTCAGCCGACACTTTTTTGCCAAAAACCCCCTGCCTTTCTGCCTAATCTATTTAGAGCCCTTGGCGCTTTTCGCAGAGTACGTTTTCTTCACGGGGAAACATATTTTTCCTTTTTCAGTTTCAAAATGCGTTTTCATCTATTTACAGTTTTGCCACTATTTTCAACTGCTTATAACTTCTCTGTTTTAGCTCCGATTCGGTCCGTTCAAGATGCGTTGGGTTCGTAATTTCATGATCTATGTGTTAGTATCATTATTAGATTTATTTGCAACTTTTGAAAATTGAGTTTTATTTTAAACTAATTATTTTACAATAGAAAATCTTGTAAAATTCATAACTTTCTCGTTATAGCTCCGATTTCAGTGATCTTTACGTCTGTATGATCGTAGCAACGAGTAGAATAGTTTTATCAACTCTTTTTATCTATTTTATGATATGGTGTACTGCTTTAATATAAGTCTATTGTTTGCTCGTGTATGACTGCTCGATGCTTGTGTGCTGCTGATGTTTGATCGGGTCTAGAGAGTGAGTCGTTTGTTGGAGATCAAGAGTTCTTCGACAACCAGGATCAACAGGTTCTTCAGGAAAGCTTTGAACAAGGCAAGTATAGTTGGGACCATCCTTGTTACCTATTCACTATACACACTGAAATCATATGCATGTGTCTCTTTGCTACCTTGTTAGGATTACCGAGTTTTGAACACCTTCTTACCTTGATAACTGGGGATATTGCATATGGGTAGTTATTGCTAGTGCTTTATAACCATGATCTTGTAACTTGATTAAAGATTATGCCACTAATGAAAATATGGTTTTCAATAAGATCCAAACTGTAAGTGATCATCCGGGACATAACGTGCAGCTATGGGGGCTATATGGCTCTGGCTCTAGTTATTCATAGGACCTTTTCTAGTGAGTTAGAGGATCTGCGAGTTGGGTATAGGATGGCTTCTTTAGTATGTGTATAACTGGGATGTGCCATATTGGAAAGAGGGTTTTCTTACATTTGATGACCCTACGGCCCTAGCTTGTTAGACGAACCTATGAGTGGCTTTATATGATTTTCAGTGTTTTAGGAGTCATGACCTTGGACATTTGGAGATCATGACCCTAGTGAAAGTGTACACCTCTGCGTAGAGTTAAACCGATATATCGTCCGTGCCCACGGACAGAGCGGCCTTGGAGACTTTTATGGAATTGGATCATCAACATAAATTATGATACTTGTTAATGTTGTTGTTTTTATCATACTCTTAGTCATGTTCTACCTGATCATGTGGTTATGGGAATTGTTACTACCTTGATGCTAATTGCTAAAACTTGACATACACTAAAAAAAGCTACTTGCAGTTAAACCGTGTCAACTTTCATTGAGCCTCATGAACCCCTGCTATGCTTGTTAAGTACGTATGTACTTACACTTGTTTTATTTTATTACTTGAAAAATCCTGGATGGGTAACAGATCAAGACTGGATCGAGAGTTATCGACACGACTACTAGCTTATGTCAACCAGTTGACTTATCCCTGTGGTGAAGCCAACACCTGGAGTTATGTTAGTTATGTCTTATCCTTGTTAAAGACAAAGTCATGCTATTCGTGCGCTATGTAATAAACTCTGACTTGGTACTATTTATAATTTGTTAACTTATGTGTGCGACATTCTGGGGCGCATATAAGGCTTTTATATATCTTATTTTAGTTCTTTAAAATGAGATATGACAGATTGGTATCATAGCATGGTTGACTGTAGGACGCAAGCCTAATAGAAACTGGTCGTTTTAAGGTTTAGAAGATTCTAAAGAAAAACCTTGTTCTATAAACCTTGGTATTTTCTTCTCTATTATATACCTATCTTGATACTTACCTCTTCCTTGATGATTATTTTGAAAAGTCATTGTCCTCATCTACTCCTTGCTTTGATATTCTTTTAGGATCTTTTCTTACCCCCTTCTCGTGTTATCTAGAAAGAAAGTTTTAGGATCTCTGCCTTTAATATGAGATATGAAGAAAACGATAGTATCGCAAGTTCGGTCAATGTTTGCTTTGTGCATCTTGGGTGCCATGTTGTGTTATCATTATTCTTATGATTGATTTGGGTCTTTGTAATGAGTATTGGGGCTTTGTGGGCATGTGTCCGCAATGTTCCTTAGTTAAGCATATTAGAGCTTTGGGGTATATATTAGAGCTTGGTTTGGTCAATCTCGAATCTTTCCTCTGCTGAAGTTCTGGAGCAGTCTGCAATGTTTTGGTTATATCTCGAGTTTGGCTACTACAAATCTGGTAAAATTTTGATGAAAATAACTAGACTTCAGTACCTTTCCAACTCTACAAGGATCACTTTTAGATCATTTCCGAGCTATGAGTTATAACCTTTTAAAGTCAGAGTGTCTGCACAGTCTCGATGCCTAAAATAGTCTCTGTTGCATGCTAATTTAGACCAATTTAACAACTGAAATTGGTAAAACAATATGAAGGAGAGTTGTATATAACTTCCTAAGATTTCCAACCATATAAAGTTTGTCTGAATTGGACATCTGGAACTCCGGTTATGATTGTTTTACTGGACTGCTGGAACTGTATCTCGCCTAGGAATTTTCAGAATCATTATAGAACTGACAGTAGTGAAAGCTTCGGTGTTCTAAGGGTTCCCTTGTATCAATTGGTGCAGATGTCTAGGAGAGGTAACCGGAACATGGCTGGAAACAATCCCCCACTGGTCACCTATGGGGAGTTTATGGCTTCGCAAGCTCAGATGATGCAAGCTTTGACCGAGTTGGCACAGACTATGCAAGCTGGAGGAGTACCATACGCGCCACCACCACGGGATAAGCGTAGAAAGTTTATGCATGGTAATCCTTCCATGTTTTCTCACTCCATAAAGCCACTGGAAGCTGATGACTGGACACGTGCTGTGGAGAAACAATTGAACCTCGCTCAGTGCAATGATGGAGAGAAGGTGCTCTATGCGTCTGGACAATTGTAAGGTGCTGCGCAAACTTGGTGGGAGTTTTATTAAGCTGCTCATCCCGCCAATGCTCCTGCTATCACGTGGGCAGATTTTCTTAGGGATTTCAAGGCGCACTGCATCCCAGAAGGTCTTGTTGAGTAGAAGCAAGAGGAATTCAGATCTCTCAGGATGGGCAACATGACTATGAGTGAGTATCACAACAAGTTTAATGAGCTTGCTCGTTATGCTCCAAATGAGGTGCGTGAAGAAGTTGACAAGCGGCGTCACATTCTCAATGGGATCTACTATGAGCTTAGGCTGCAATTGGCGAGACAAAAGTTTGACAGTTTCCAAGAGCTAGTGAATAGCGCTATTGTGCTTGACAATATGCGCAGGGACAGGGATAGGAAAAGGAGGATGGAAGGACAGGGGTCTGGAGGCAACAACCGTTTTCGTCCAAACTCTCAAAGTTATCATCAGAGGTACCAAGGACCAATTAGCTAGGATAATCAGTTCCAGAATCGCTCACAGAACCAACAGCAAGATTGGAATCCGCAAACACCGCAGCAGCAGAGTAATCAGGCTCCACAGGGCGACCTTGGAGACTTTTATGGAATTGGATCATCAACATAAATTGTGATACTTGTTAATGTTGTTTTTTTATCATACTCTTAGTCATGTTCTACCTGATCATGTGGTTATGAAAATTGTTACTACCTTGATGCTAATTGCTAAAACTTGACATACACTAAAAAAGCTACTTGCAGTTAAACCGTGTCAACTTTCATTGAGCCTCATGAACCCCTGCTATGCTTGTTAAGTACGTATGTACTTACACTTGTTTTATTTCATTAGTTGGAAAATCCCGGATGGTAATAGATCAAGACTGGATCAAGAGTTATCGACCCGACTACTAGCTTGTGTCAACTAGTTGACTTGTCCCTGTGGTGGAGTCAACACCTGGAGTTATCTTAGTTATGTCTTATCCTTGTTAAAGACAATGTCATGCTATTCGTGCGCTATGTAATAAACTCTTACTTGGTACTATTTATAATTTGTCAACTTATGTGTGTGACATTCTGGGGCGCATATAAGGCTTTTATATATCTTATTTTAGTCCTTTAAAATGAGATATGACATTTGCGGATGGGCTTTGAAGAAAAAGAGAAGAATTTTTCTCTTTGTGAACACAATTATCAGGTTGAAACTGATTCCTTGAAGAAGCAACTTGCTGAGAAAGAGGAGAGGGCTGATGCTGTGGATGCCCATAATAATTTGGAAACTAGGTTGATTAGTGCTCTTGCCGATGTTGAGAAAAAGGAAGATGATATGAAGAAAATTGTTGCTGATAATGAAAAGTTGAAGGAGGGCATGAGATGTATGGAGAGAAAAATTAAGGAGCAAGATAAATCTTTCTTTGATAACTGCAATCGTATCTGGGAGCTCTGCTTTGAGTGCTATGATAAGTTCGGAGCTAGACTTAGGAAAAAATGTTGGGATCTTGGTGACCGTGACAGTTTCTTTAGTTGGCTTTGTCGCCAGTATGAAGATTTGTCTCAGGTCATGGAAATCACGGTTGACATCGGTGTCTATTATTCTGTTCGTGCTTTGTTTCATTTGATGAGGCAAAGTCAAGATCCCTTGTTTAGCCAACTCTGTGATGATAAATACAAGTTTCCTTCTGTGGATGACTTGGCTAACGTTAATAAGGCTACTCAAGTGTTGTGCAACAAGTATCTTGAGCAGTACTAGAGATCGGGTGGTCGGGCCCATTGTTTTGATAAAGCGAGGGAAAAGTTGCAGAAGGTATGTTTTGCATTTTTCTTATTTTGTGCTATTGCTATTGTTTTCATCTGATTCTGCTTTTTTAGCAAATTGCAAAGGAGACAGAAGTTGCTCAGAAGGAGGCCGAGGAGATTGCGAAGAGGGAGGCCAGAGCTAGGGGTCAAAGTGATGCTGGATCGAGCAATGTTAGTGGCGGCCATCCTTAGGCTCTAGTTGTCTTTTCTTTTGTGAGATGAGGGAGTTTTAAGATACAATGGTTTTTAAGTTATCATCTTTGTAAAATACACGCTTGGAAATTGTTTGACTATTTGTCCATCTTGCGCAGGTTCCTCATGCTGAGCCTGTGCAGGATGTCGAAAATATTACTCTGCTGTTAATGTGTAAAGATGACTTCGTTTTCGAGGCTACTGAGTTCTATGATTTTCATGCGAAGTATGATGGTTGTGATGTTGATGATTTTCTCACTCGTAAGTTTTGCTTTTATTATTTTTAACTCGAATTTTTTGGGAACTCTATCTTACAAATTTTTTTATAGATGTGAATAAACAATACTGTAGTATCAGGCCTCCCAACTGCCGGGTGTTTGATTTCACGGATTTTGCTTAGGTAAAGTTTGACGCATGTGTTTTTCTTTGCGTCATGGTTGAAATGTGCTTGCTGACTCCGTTTCTTATAGTCGTCAGGATCAAGTACTTCACCGGCGGATGTTTGCGAGGATCGTTTGCGCTGTGAAGCAGACGAAATTATTAGCGAGGTTGTTAGCGACATTCTTGGTGGTGCTGCTGACGTAGTTAGTTCTCAAGATGGCTAAGTTGTACATATTTTGTTTGTAATTGAATAAGTTGTGATGTAAACTTCTTGTTGTATTGCGAAGTTCGTATGTTCGGCTTCGCTTGTAAGAATAAATACAGAACAATCATTGAGAGCGATTTGCTTATATAACTGAGAAATTTCCTTTTAGCCATATTTTAAAGTGCTATTCTTTTTGTCGTTTGTATACGTCGCTTAGAAGTTCAAAAATGTTACACTTCACTTAGAAGTTCAAAAATGTTGCACTTCGCTTAGAAGTTAGAAAATGTTTTCTTCTTGGTGAAATTTTGTCGAAAAATTTGTCTTAGCTGATTTTTGAAACGCCATCACTTCTTTTTCATTTGAAGCGGACACGTACGCTTCGCTTAGAATCATGCAACATTCTCACCTTAGTGAAGTTAAGTCAAAAAATTTGTCTTAGCAAATTTTAAAACGCCGTTCCTTCTTTTTCATTCGAAGTGGACGCGTACGCTTCACTTAGAAGCCAGAAGCATTTTCACCTTAGTGAAAATAAGTCAAAAAATTTGCCTTAGCAAATTTTGAAACGCCGTCCCTTCTTTTTCGTTTGAAATGGACGCGTACGCTTCGCTTAAAAGCCAGAAGCATTTTTACCCTAGTGAAAATAAGTCAAAAAATTTGCCTTAGCAAATTTTGAAACGTCGTCCCTTCTTTTTTGTTCGAAGTGGACGCGTACGCTTTGCTTAGAAGCCAGAAGCATTTTCACCTTAGAGAAAATAAGTCAAAAAATTTGCTAAGGCAAATTTTTGAAATGCTGTCCCTTCTTTTTCGTTCGAAGTGGATGTGTACGCTTCGCTTAGAAGCCAGAAGCATTTTCACCTTAGTGAAAATAAGTCAAAAAATTTGTCTTAGCAAATTTTAAAACGCCGTCCCTTCTTTTTCGTTCAAAGTGGACCCGTATGCTTCGCTTAGAAGCCAGAAGCATTTTCACCTTAGTGAAAATAAGTCAAAAAATTTGAACAAGACATGTTTAAATTGGATAAGTTAGCATTTTTTAGATTTAATAAAATATTGATGCTAACTTACTTTTTTGTGAGGTTTATGCCGATGTGAGAGTATACTTTGGATATACTCTTCGGCATTTTGTTTTTTGATCAGGTAATATAAAGGCATTTCTTTTGGGAAAACTACTTTCTCATTTATACTTCATGAGATTTACAAAGAGACTGCCTCGTTAAAAACCACTCACCCTGCGAAGGGTTTCCCCTGAGTGGAAAAAGAGTGTAGCTCGATTACATTTTGAATTGTAAAGTTGCTTGGAATAAATCTTCTACTTTGCAGAAAAGAAAATTACTCTTCTAGTTTGGCTATGGGTAATATTTGCGAAGTGCTTCTATATTGCATGTGTAATTGAGTTCTTCACCTTTCAGATTTGCTAGATGATATGCACCTTCTTTGTTTGTTCTTGTGATAATGAAAGGCCCTTCCCACTTTTATTGAAATTTTCCTACTGTGTCTTCATTTCTTTTTCTTTTGAGGACAAAATCTCCTGGTGCTAACTTGGCTTGACTTTTTTGTTGTACCACTTCTATATTTCAAGTTGGTACTTCTTGATATTCTCAAGTGCTTCATTTCTTTCTTCTTCGAGTAAATCTTTGCTTGTTGCTTGATCTTCTTCTGTGATCATTCGTATGTTTGTTCTTGGTCCCTTAAACTTTATTTCTTCGGGAGTCATTGCTTCATCTTCGTATAGTAACTTGAATGGAGAAAAATCTATTGGCCTTGACTTTGAAGTGTTGTGAGACCAGATAACTCTTGGCAATTCATCTACCCATTTTCCCTTTTTTAGATCTATTAAGCACTTTGATATTCCTGTGCAAATTATCCCATTTCCTCTCTCCACTGCTCCGTTGGAATGTGGATGCCTTATGGATACAAAACAGAGTTTGATTCTCATTGAGTGGCAGTATTCTCTGAAGTCTTCGCTATCAAATTGGGTTCTATTATCTACTGTGATGTGTCTTGGAACTCCAAATCTGCATATAATATTTTGCCATAGGAATTTTTTCATTGTATGAGAAGACATGTTTGTGATTGATTTTGCCTCAATCCACTTGGTGAAATATTCAACTGCCACTATTGCATATTGGTAGTTTCCTTGAGCCGGGGGTAATTTTCCAATTATATCGATGCCCTATCTTGCGAATGGCCAAGTTGGTTCAATTGGCTGTAAGTTTGTTCCTGGTGCATTGACTTTGCTCCCAGCCATTTGGCAATTGTGACAGGTCTGAATTATTTCTTTGCTGTCACTTTGAGCGGTTGGCCAGAAAAACCCTTGCCTGAAAGCTTTCCCAACTATTGATCTAGCCCTAGCATGGCATCCACAGATTCCCTCATGTATTTTTAGGAGGTTTTTTCTATCTTCTCTTGAGATACACTTTAGGAGTGGCTGACAAATTCCTTCCTTGTATAGTTCTTTATTAATGATTTTATAACTTCTGGTCTTTTGCTTCATTCTTATTTCATCAACTTCATTTTCTGGCTCGTAAAATCCTTTGAGGAATACCATGATTGGAGCCCTCCAGTCTTCGCTTTCGATGATATGTACTTCTTTTGGTTGTTCGACTTTTGTCTTTGTTAAGGCTTCGGTAATAGTTTGGAATACTTCTGGTGGTAACTCCAACTTTTGGGCAGTGGCTTTTGTAATTTTGTCTGTATCTATGTTATCATTTCTTGAGATACTCTTCACTGTGAATCCAGTGAAGTGTTTTTCTTGATCTCTCAATAGTTGGAGGTACTTTGTTAGCTCTAGGTCTCTTTCTTTGTAGTTTATCTCTATGTGTCCAGCCACAACTTGAGTCTATTTTGATTATTAACTTTTGAATTCCCATTGCCCTTGCCTTGCGAAGTCCCAATAGTACTGCCTCATATTCTGCAATATTATTTGTACATTGAAAGTCTAGTCTTGCCGCATATTTGAGCTTGACTCCGGAAGGTGAAGTTATGATTGCTGCTGCTTCGGCACCAGCGAAGCCCCAAGCACCATCACAATAGATTATCCATTCTGGCTGCTCCATTTTTTCTTGATTGTATTTTGATGGTGTCCAATCTGCTACGAAGTCGGCCAATACTTGAGATTTGATCGCTGTTCTCTTCTCAAATTTGATGAAGTATTGGGACAATTCTGCTACCCATTTTTCTAATCTTTCAGAGGACTTACAGCCTTGTAATACTTCTTTGAGGGGTTGATTTGTTGGTACTCTTATTTTGTGTGCTTGGAAGTAACGTTTCAACTTTCTTGATGCCATAAGTACTGCGCATGCGATTTTCTCTATTTCTGAGTAGAAAATTTTTGATCCTGATAGGGCTTCAGATCAAAGTATACTGGAATTTGCCTTGTTGAGTGCTCATTTTCTTCTTCTTATATCAAAATTGCACTGACTGTACTTTCATTTGCTGATACATAACAGTAAGTCTGCAGTTGGATCCGGCGTTGCCAAAGTTGTGGGGTTGGATAGATGCTTCTTTATTTCTTTGAAGCTACTTGACCCCAGCTGAATTTTTCCTTTTTCCCCTTTAGTGCTTGAAATATTGGCAAGCTTCGCTCAGCTGATTTAGATATGAATCTGTTCAGCGAAGCTAATCTTCCTGTTAATTTTTTAATGTCCTTGATGTTTATTGGCATTTGCATATTCAGTATTGCTTTCACCATCTCTGGATTCGGATCAATGCCTTTTGCAGATATGATGCATCCCAGAATTTTGCCTGTTTGAACTCCAAATGTGCATTTCTTGTAAGTCTTCGACATGATCTTCTCTTTTTTTGCTCTTCTGAGGTTCAACTTTAGATGGATGTAGATACGATGCATCCCAGAATTCGGTTCAACTTTAGATTTTCTTTTCTGAGGTTTGAGAAGGTTTCTTGTAAGTCTTCGACATGATCTTCTCTTTTTTTGCTCTTGACTACCAAATCATCGATACATGCAAGCAAGTTTCTTGGTATTTGATCTTTGAGGACTATGGATGTCATTCTGATGAAAGTTGTTCCTGCATTACGGAGCCCCTCGGCCATTCTTTGAAAACAGTAAGTTTCAAATGGTGTAATGAAACTTGTGTACTCTTCATCTTTTTTCATCCAAATTTGATGGTAGCCTGAATAACAGTCGAGGAAACTGAGCATTTCACTTCCTGCTGCCTGATCTACCAAAGTGTCTATTCTTGGTAGTGGAAAATTGTCTTTTGGGCATGCTTTGTTAAGATGTGTGAAGTCTATACACATTGTCCACTTTTTATTTTTCTTCTGCACCATGACTATGTTTGCAAGCCAAGTTGTGAATTGAACTTCTCTTATGACTTTTGCATCTAGCAATCTTTGGACTTCGGCTTTTGCAGCTTGTGTTCTGTCTTCTGACAACTTTCTGAGTTTTTGCTTTTTCGGCCTGAAGTTTGGATCAATGTTGAACTTGTGTTCTATGACATCTCTGCTTACTCCTCCGAGGTCTTACGCGGACCAAGCGAAGATGTCCTTGTTGCTTCACAGGGCTTGGATTATTTTTTCTTATTCTTCTTTTGTTAAGTTTGTGCCGATGATAACTTGTCTTTCTGGCACCATTGGGTCGAGTGGTACTTTCTTTGTGTCTTCGCAGGGCTTCACCTTTTCTTGAGTCTTCGCATTTTCAGTTTAGAGCTCGTCCTCTTCTTCTTCTTCTTGTATGACATGGATATTTTTGAAAGCTGGGCTTGCATCTCTTTCTATGGTTCTTGCCTCTGTTTGATCGCCGAAGACGGTTATGATGCCATTGATTGCTGGCATTTTCATGCATAGGTATGGGTATCTTACTATTGCTTCGAAGGCATTTAACTCCCTCTTCCGAAGATTGCGTTGTACTGGCTGTGCATTTCACCTACATCAAACGCTATTTGTTCTGTTTTTGCATGTTCACTGTTCTAAATGAAACTGGCAAGACAATTCTGCCGATGGAGTTTATTTTCTTTCCGTCGAAGCAAACTAATGGATGTTCGGCTCTCCCCAAAGTTTTCCTATCAATTTTCATTGCATCTATAGTTGATGTGAATATGATGTTGGCGGAGCTACCACCATCTACTAGAATCTTTGAGACTTCCCATCCTTCAATGTTTGCTTCAATTACCATTGCATCCATGTGAGGGTAATCTTTTAATTTGAGATCTTGTTCTGAAAATGTGATTGGTAGGTGAGACCATCTTGTTTTCTTGAATGGTTCTTCGACTGCGATGGAGTTTACTCTTCTAAAATAGTTTCTTCTTTCGTTTCTTGTGTCAAGCTCCATGTTGTTTCCTCCGAATATTGTCATAATTCTGCCTTTGCTCGGAATGATTGCATTCCCATTGTTTGTTGATGCTTCGGGGGTATTGTTGGTGTGTTGAATTTGGTGACTGTTGTTTGCCACTGAATTTTCAGGATAAAAACTTTGCTGTTGACTTGGCCACATTGGTTTTGCGGGCACACTGCTAGTGGCTGCTAATCGTAGATTGGCCGAGGTGGTGGAAACATGTGCTGAGGGTAAGTCTTTCTTCTTGCATTTCTTCAATGCTTTTCTTTACTCTTGGGCATAATTTTGGACGTGTGGCCAGCCCCTTTGCCGTGTATGATGCAATATATTTCCTCAAGCCTCAATATCTTTCTTACGAAATTTCTACCTTGATTGTTGTAGTTTGCCCTTTGCTGGAAGTTTTCCTTGTAACTTCTATTGTTTTGAAAATTTCTTTGATTACTTGAGGTTGGACCTTGACTGGTGGCTTCGTTCGTGTTGTTGTGATTTATCCTCTGAAATGGTCTTCGCTCAGCATTTGTCATTCTTGAGTGTTGGAAATTGTTATTTGATCTTAACATATTTCTTTCTCCATTTTCTTCTATTCTTTTTCTGTAGTATTCGTCGGACTCACAGTACTTTCTCATTTCTTCATATAACTTTTCCACTGTGGTTGGTGTTTCCCTTTTGAAGTGGGAAGAAAGTTGGCCTGCCCGCAGTCCTTTGATTGCTACAATGATGACAACTTCATCTGGTATATTTGATATTTGAGCTTTTGCTTGTATAAATCTTTTCTAATATTAGCTCAGTGGTTCCTTTGGTTGCTGCTTGATGTTGAAAAGATCATCGCTTGTGAGCTCAACTCTTTGTAAGCCTTGAAAATCTAAGAACAGAGTTGTGCGAAGTTGTTCTCAAGATTTAATTGACCTTGGCTTTAGCGAAGAGTACCAATGCTGTGTTGGTCCTCTTACTGTCATGATGAGCGACTTCGCTAAGGTGTTCGCATCTCCTCCTCTTGATGCAACTGCTGCTTCGAAGCTCATGAGAAATTGTCTTGGGTCGGACATACCATTGTAAGTTGAGATGATATTGAATTTGAATCCTGTTGGCAACTTCGCTAGCTGAATGTCGATTGATAGAGGCGACTCTGTGTCAATTGTTGCTATTTGACTTTGGTTCTCTTTGTTATTGGTGTTTTAGCTTGCTGAGTTTGGGTCTTGGATCGTGACTTCGCTTTCATTGTCTATCTCTTCGTTGAGCTTTCTTATTTCGGCTTTTGCTTCTGCGATTCTTTACTTCAGGGACTTTTCCCTTGTCTTCGCTCTTGCTTCTTCTAGTTGTTTTTTCTTGACAACGAGTTGATCTTCGAGTTCCTTGAGTCTTCTTTCTTCGTTCTGAGTTTCTTCTTCTTCTTGAACACGTCTGGTTTCAGTTTCTGGTGCATCTTCTATAGTTGGGTCTTGTACGGCGTTGTTGTCAGCCGGAGTTGTCCTTTTACTGGGTCTTCCTATTTTGGTGGTCATGAGTGTCTTCGATCACACAAACGGACGGCGCCAGATATTGGGTGATAGAATCACAGAAGTGAACTATGAGGTGAAAACAATATGCGGGTTGCAATTGTATTTCATTCTGTCCTAAAAGTTTACACCCCAGGGGGTATTTATAGACCCCCATGGCTTCGCCATAATAGCAAATCTTACAAAATCGGATATAATGTTCCCTATACATTCAGCTAGAAAAATAACTCAGCGAAGTGGTGAAACACACTTCGTCCTTATCTTTTTGTCTTCTTAAACCGCTCCAGACTTGATCATAATTTCTTGACCCAGCAGTTAGCTTCGCCGATTCACCATGCGAAGCCGCCTTGTTAACTTCGCTGGTCTCCAAAAGTCCAGCGAAGTCATCTTCGCCTGAAACATGTGAGAACACATATGTGAAGTCCAAAATAATATAGCGACGTATCCACGTCATCTTCGCCGAATACTGTACTGTTTCAAATATTTATGGTAAAAAGTTTGTTCTCAGCTCTAAAGTTTGAGATGAAAGTTTGTATGTCAAAGTTGTTCCCCAACAATGCTGGATCCCAACACACTACTATCAGGATCAGCAGGTTCCGACAATGACGATGCCGGCCTCTGCAACAAATTGTGGATGCTCCTGCCCACCCTGCTCATCCTACTTGTGGTCTGCTTCTCGCTTTACGTGCTCTTCACAATCGGGCTAGGGATCGGAAGGACAAAGTTCTCCATCGAGCCCATTGTTTACACCGGCCTCGACTCGGCCGCCGCCGTGCCGCCGTCCTTCAACGTGACCTTGCGTGCCAAGAGCACCCGCTGGGCCAAGTTCTGCAGCGATGGACCAGCGGCGATGGAGGTGGCCTATGCCAGCATGACCATCGCCATGGCGGACGCCGAGCCCTTCTGCGTGGACGCCAGAGGGGAGAAGCTTATGACCGTGACCGCGTCGCCGGGGTGGCCGGTCTTGCCCGCCTTCCTTCAGGACCGCATGGATAGCGACCGGCGCCTCGGCGGCGCGGTCCAGCTGGAGGTGGGCTTCGCCTTCAGCCGCGATGACGATGATGGGCTCCCAACATGGGTCCGCTGCCGCACAACGTTGGATCACACTCAGGCTTCTCCGTGCAATTCTTACTTTCTCAGGGTCTGTGGTGAAGGGCGAACTGTTGCTTTTGCATGACCGGATAGCCTCAAACAGGTTGCTAAGCTAGCTTATACTGTGTATTAGTCCAGTTACAAAGTGGAAGTTGAAGGGTACGAGGGAATAATAAAACGTTATTTTACTGTATAGAATTCTCTAGTTTTTGCTACTGTACTACTTGACAGATGAGATCAAGATTATTGAACAGCACAGATATGCTGCTGTCACATATTTTATCCTGATTACATTAAAAAAATGTATTTTATTCTGATTCAATAAACCAAGAAGTACAGCCAGCATATGCATAAAACTGGGCTTGACGAAGCATAATGCAACAAAAAAACAGTCATATGTTCAAAGAAAAATAGCAAACATCATCACAGAACTGAAAAGCATGTGTTCAAAGAACTGAAAATCATGAAGCAGTCAAATAAATATGTGCTTCTTCAGCTTATTGTCCACCAATCATTTCCCATCTCTCTGAGGATTGGAATGCACGTTTTGGGTGTTGAAAATTAGAAAACACGATGGCTAAATAAGTTAGCACATCACAGGTCAGGATGACTCGCAACAACGGCATCAGACATAGCTGTCATCATAAAAAAAATGATCAAAGAACAAATTTCAGCAACCTTGCATATGCAATTTAATTCATCAATCAAATTATACAGTTTTATTGATATTATAATTCGTTAGGTTCGGCTAGCCAACATTTCAAAACTAGTCACTCTCATGGATATGAAACCCACAAGAGATTCGTTGGGGCGTAACCCTCTTAGTGACGCGCTATATCGGAACCCGGGTGTAGTGTCAAATGGGTAAGGGCCGGGTCGTCATCCCCTTAGTGGCGCGTCGTATCATGATCCGGGTACGATGATAAATGAGCAAGGGTCGGGTTGTCGCAACCTTTGTGACGCGCTATATCTGCGTCCGGGTGTAGTGAAAAAGGAGCAAGGGTCTTCGCACTTCCCTCGACGGGTATGAAGGGTAAGGAAGCTAGCCGAGCCAACTAGGATTCGTCTAGGTAGCTGGAATGTAGGGTCCCTAATGGGTAAGTTAAGAGAGCTAGTCGATACAACAATTAGGAGGCGTGTAAATATTTTATGTGTCCAGGAGACTAAATGGAAGGGCCAGAAGGCAAAGGAGGTGGAGGATACTGGCTACAAACTTTGGTACACGGGGACAACATCGTGTAGGAATGGTGTAGGCATCTTGATCGAAAGGAGCCTTAAGGATGGAGTAGTTGAGGTGTGGAGGCAAGGCGACTGGATTATCCTAGTCCGGTTGGTAGTTGGTGATTTGGCCCTGAATGTGATCAGTGCCTATGCCCCACAGGTAGGTCTTTGCCAGAGCACCAAGAGATAGTTTTGGAAAGATCTTGATAGCATGGTTAGTACTATGCCTATCAGCGAGAAACTCTTCATAGGAGGAGACCTCGATGGCCATGTAGGTGCGACTAATGTAGGTTTTGAGCGGGTGCATGGGGGTTTTGGGTATGGTAGTAGAAATCAAGAGGGGGAGGATGTTTTGAACTTCGCGTTGGCCTACGATAGCGAACACCGTCTTTAAGAAGAGGGAATCCCATCTAGTGACCTTTCGTAGCGGATAACACCTGAGCCAGATCGACTTTATCCTTGCAAGGAGGGGGATAGACGTGCTTGCTTAGATTGTAAGGTGTTACATGGGGAGTGTGTTGTCCCTCAACACAAGCTTGTGGTGGCAGATTTTCGCTTTCGGGTACGTGTCCACCGGGACAATCGGGCCAAGATCGCGACAACAAAATGATGGAAGCTTAGGGAGGAAGCAGCATAAACATTTAAGGAGAGGATGCTAGATGAGGGGCTGTGGAAAGAAGGAGAAGATGCAGATGACATGTGGCTAAAGATGGCAACATGTGTTCGGAGGGTGGCTTCGGATGTGTTTGGAGTGAGTAGGGGAGGCAAACGGGAAGCGAAAGACACCTGGTGGTGGAATGACGAGGTGCAAAGGGCTATTAGGGAGAAGGAGTGGTTCAAGCGCCTCCATCATGACAAGAGTGCAGCCAACATTGAGGGCTATAAAATAGCGAAGAAGGCTGCAAAACGAGCGAAGAGTGTAGCAAAAGGTCAGGCGTATGATGACCTTTATCAGCGGCTAGGCACGAAAGAAGGGGAGAAGGACATTTATAGGATGGCTAGGATCCGTGAGAGGAAGACGAGGGACATCAACCAAATCAAATGCATCAAGGATGGGACGGATCGACTTTTGGTGAGGGATGAGGAGATCAAGGACAGGTGGAGAGAGTACTTTAACAAGTTGTTTAATGGGGAGAATGAGGGTCCTACCTTGGAGTTGGATGACTCATTTAACGATACCAACAGACATTTCGTGAGGAGATTTCAGGAGGCAGAGATCGGGGAGGCTTTGAAGAGGGTGAAGGGAGGTAAAGCGATGGGCCCTGACGGTATCCCCATTGAGGTGTGGAGATGCGTAGGTGCTAGAGCGATAGTATGATTAACTAAGCTTTTTAACCTTATTTTTCGGTTAAACAAGATGCCTGAAGAATGAAGAAGTATATTAGTACCGATCTTCAAGAACAAGGGAGATGTTCAAAGTTGTACTAATTACCGTGGGATTAAGTTGATGAGCCATACGATGAAGCTCTAGGAGAGGGTTATCGAGCATCGCCTAAGAAGAGTGACAAGTGTGACCCAAAACCAATTTGGGTTTATGCCTGGTAGGTCGACCATGGAGGCAATTTTCTTATTACGACAGTTGATGGAGAGATATAGGGAGCAAAAGAAGGACTTGCACATGGTCTTTATTGACCTTGAGAAGGCATATGACAAAGTACCGAGAAATGTCATGTGTGGGCCTTGGAAAAGCACAGAGTCCCAACTAAGTACATCACCCTCATCAAGGATATGTACAGGGATGTGGTGACGTGTGTCCGAACATATGATGGCGATACCAGTGACTTTCCAATTAAAATAGGACTACATCAACGGTCAACATTGAGCCCTTATTTATTTGCTTTGGTGATGGATAAGGTCACAAGGGACATACAAGGTGATATCCCTTGGTGTATGCTCTTTGCTAATGATGTGGTGCTAGTGGATGAGACTAGGACAGGGGTAAATAGGAAGTTAGAACTATGGAGGCACACGTTAGAGTCGAAAGGGTTTAGACTTAGTAGGACCAAGACCGAGTACATGAGGTGCGATTTCAGCGCGACTAGGAATGAGGAGGGAGACGTTAGCCTCGATGGGCAAGTGGTGGCCAAGAATGATACTTTTCGGTATTTAGGATCGATGCTACAAAAGGATGGCGACATTGATGAAGATGTAAGGTATAGAATTTCAGCCGGTTGATTGAAATGGCATCAAGCTTTAGGCGTCCTCTGTGACAGAAGGGTGCCTCAGAAGTTAAAAGGTAAATTTTATAGGACAGCGATTCGTCCAGCGATGTTATACGGTGCTGAATGTTGGCCTACAAAAAGGCGACATATTCAGCAATTGAGTGTAGCAGAGATGCGTATCTTACGATGGTGTTGTGGGCACACAAGGAGGAATAGAGTCCGAAACGACGATATTCGGGATAGGGTTGGGGTGGCATCAATTGAGGAAAAATTGATTCAACTCGGTTGAAATGGTTTGGTCATGTCCAACGGAGGCCTCCTGAGGCGCCGGTGCGTAGTGGGGTTCTAATGCGGGTCGATAATGTAAAGAGAGGCAGAGGTCGACCTAAACTGACTTGGAATGAGTCGGTTAAGAGAGACCTTAAGGAGTGGAATATCCCTAAGGATTTAGCTATAGATAGGAGCGCTTGGAGACTAGCAATTAACGTGCCTGAACCGTAATCTTTTTTCTTATACCATTTATGTGTTCTTTGTTTTCATGCCTCTTTTGGGTTTCATCTCTAGTCTACCTCAATTTGCTTGGGACAAAAGGCTATGTTGTTGTTGTATTGATATTATAATTCCTTGCACAAGTAAGCCCTATGCTGAAAGCACGGTGAAGCATACCAGTCCAATAATAAGCATTTTCTACAATTTAATATAAGGGACAGAAGATAAGGTTGTGCTCCAGGGGGTTGTTTTCCACCAATCATCCTATCCCTTTTTTGTGGACTGAACTGAATATCAGTATTTAACACATCTTGGATGTTGAAAGTCAATCATCAGTATTCAACATATTTTGGATGTTAAATCTCACAAAACAACACAGCTAATGCAGTTAGTGGATGTGGACTGAACTGAGTCATCAGTATTTAACACATTTTGGATGTTGAAACTCACAAAACAACACAGCAAATGCAGTTAGTGGATCAAGGGTAACACAACAAAACGGGCATAAAATGGAGGTACCCTAAACATGAAATTATTTCCAAGAACAAAGAGCAACAACCTCCATGTACATGAAATTTGATTCAGTAACCAGATTGCACTATCGTTGTTGCTATCATAACCATAATGCCACAAAATAAAAAAAGGGTGAAGGCCCGGTCAGGAAAAAAAATAATGCCACAAAATCACGAGACAAGACGATAAGGATCACATACACAGTTCAGCAACAAACATTATTATGGAAGCAAGAGTGCAAGACCATCAAGCACAAAAGAGGATATGTGAGCATAGCACCTTCAGAAGCATTCCGATCACCACGCGTAGATGCCATGACCTCAGTTGCTGGCAGCTGCAAGCTCCGCATCAATGGCACTGCGTGCAGTGTCAAGATCCTCATCAAGAAAGATGTCCCAGTGGCCATCCCAACGGATGAAGAACTCTGTGTCCTCAAAGTACTTGACCCTGTGCACATCCCCAGCAGGGGTGAAGAGGAAATCTCCGTCCAGCAGGTCGTAGCTCTCCTTCTTTGTGAGGTTCCAGACCTTCTTCTTGCCCTCGATGACCACCAGATCGTGGCCAAAGGTGTGGTGGTGCGCTGGCTCCACACTGCCAGCCTTGAAGCGGACGTACGCCGAGGTGGGGCTCTCCCGCACGATCCGCATCTCGCCGCCGGGCATAATCCCCACCGGCTCGAACTCCATCCCGTTCCTGAGGCAGCAGATGGCGCAGGTCGAGTTCGGGACGCCCTCCGCCTCCGGGATGGCGGCCATCTCGTCTGGCGCGGTGTCCAAGAACCGCTGGATGTCCTCCGGCCAGGGCGCGTCGCCGGAGGCGGGGCAGGGCTCGCGGAAGGGCGTGGCGAGCCAGGCGTCGGCTATGGCGGCCGCGGCGTCGGGCTGCGTGGCGGTGCCGGAGAGCGCGAGGACGTTGCAGGTGTTGATGGAGCGGGTGTTGACGGCGTCGGCGGGGGAGGCGCAGTTGGTGGCGTACACGCGCGGGTACTTGTTGGCGAAGATGCAGACGCCGGCGCCCGTGCCGCAGACGACGACGCCGCGAACCTCGGGTGCGTCGGGCGCCGAGTCGGAGGAGGAGACGTGTCGGGCGACGGCTGCGGCGGCGGCGTAGTACTTGTCGACGCCGATGTCAACAACCTCGGCGACGGCGGGGTGCGCGCGGAGGTGAGCCACGACGGCGTCCTTGAGTGTCTGGTCGAAGCCATCGGCGGCTGTGAAGATCTTGAAGCGGCGGTCGGCGGCCATGGGTTGGAGGTTGATCCTGATCTGACCTGGCCGGAGTCCGGAAGCGAAAGAGGAGGTAGTGTAGTACTCCTATTGTCCAACAGGTCAAGCGAGTGAAGACTGAGGACTGAGATTCTGGAGCAAACGAGAAGGTGGATTGGAATCGATGGATGCTCGATGGATGCGGATTGGAAGACGGCGCCGCGGCGGGCGTCGCTCGTGCACCTCGGACCGTCGGACGGATGGGAAAGAGCTGTCAGTGTCACTCTGTCAGCTTTCACTTACACGCGGGGCCGTAGGTGCAGCCCGAGTCTGGATGCACTCGTGGTTGCAACAATTTCGATAAAAAAAAGACACGATTTGAGCTTTCAATAAATCTGGACATGGCGGTGTCTGGATTCAAAGCTGATTTTCCTTTTTACGGGAGGGAGTAGATCAGATCAAGATTCCACTCCTTTCTACATTGCTAATAAAGTTTTTTTTATATATACTCCTTGGTGATCTTTCTTATTTTTGATGAGATCATGAGAGACATCACCCATTCCTGAGATCATGAGACATCAACATTTTTTTTGCATTAAGACATCACCAATTCCTTAGCATTATTAAAACTTAAAAAATATGTGGAAAAATGATAAAAGATTTTTAAGCTTGCGATTTAGTTTTTCAAGGTACAAATTAGAAAAAATAACTAAGTTGTTATTGCCAAAAAAGTTGTGACCGTAGAACAAGTACTCCAAGATACATGTAAGATCATGACCCGACTGAAAACAGTATCACCAGGCAAGTTGAATAATAGCTATGAGTAAATAATTTGTTTTTTAAGGCAAAAATTATGGGAAAGATCCCCAGAACACTTTATTTTTTATTTATATAAAGAAACTTAAAAGAGTTACAAGAGAGACTTACAAAACTTATTAACTGAAACCACCTGACCAAAAGCACAAGGCTGATCTAAGGTCATCCTTGAAACGAAGGGATCGGAGAAGACATTGATTTTGAAATTCCTAAACCAATGATCAACATTTATAGGCTCATTATTGAACACACGAGCATTTTGAAGTTTCCAGATCTCCCATGCTATGACCACTGCTTCCATGAAGAAAGGAATGTTTTGCTGTTGTTTTGCATGAGCCACTCTTGAATATAGACTCAGGTTATTGTTCCATTGGATCCCTGATGAGGACACGCCTATGCTGCCCAAGATTTGTCCGATCTTTCACGGTACCAAAACCAAAAGATAGTAGCCTCTTTGATTATCTATTTCACTGTCCAAAAAAGTAATTATCACGGACCTCTCTATACCACACGTCAACAAGTTTGGCTGATCAAATCACACTCGGATAGATAGTAACAGTAGCTAACAATTATATATGTATTAATTTAATCAGCCACGGAACCACATTACGAGCTCAAGAATTGATAATCAATGATCAATCGACCAACAGTAGCAGCTACGGTAGAATAACAGCAGAATACCATGTACTAGATAACTGAAAGACAATCTCCAATCACCAATATATCAAACTTCGGTAGAAGTATAACCAAGCACGGCCAATTGTATTATTTTCTAATCGAAGTAAATAACTCAGTAGCAATAACGGATAAGATGGGTTCGGCTTACAACAGCAGCTGCAATCCAAGCCCTAAATATTTCTTCCACCCGTGGCCTAGATGAACCACGATCAGAAGATAGGGAATTGAATCAACTCCAGCACGAGCCCAAGGATCAATCCTCGATCACGCAACAACACAAATCCACCGAAGGATTCGGATCAGACACCCAGCTAGGGTACATCGAGCGGCGGCGGCTCGACAACTAGGGATAACTCCACGATAAAATAAAATTCCCTCCCCCCTCCAGGGCACGCAGGCCGTAGGCTTATATGGCACGCAGGCCTGCCGACTCGTCTAACTCAGACCGGACTAGCTTTATTTAAGAAAAAGGAAACTAACTAGCCTTGTGCATGCACGCACGCACCAGCCACCAATATATGGAAATAGATAATAAAATAATGCAGCCAATACACGTGATGCATCTGCACGTTATCTCCATTGCTGGCATAGAACCAAACTGAATAATGCTTAGCTTGCTTTCTTGCTTCTTAATCGGAAAAAAATCTTTCACTTCACTGCCATATAAATGATCTCGAGCTGATAAATCAATTGAAGCCGAATAAATAACGTGAGGAGCCATGGGCTCACCAATCCCTATTTTCTCCCAACAATTCTTGGAGAAGTCACACTCGAAGAAAAGATGCTCCACATCCTCATCAACCCTGTAGCACATAGGGCACAAGAGACGTCCTCGTCCTCGTCAAATTAGTTTCTTCTCTATATAACATTACCTTAGTATTGAGGCTGTCCACCAACACCTACCATGTAAAAAATTTAACTCTGGGTATGCAGTTAGATTTCCAGAGCCATGTGAAGATGGGATGTGCAGGTACATTGTGGAATGCCAATTTGTATAGCTTCTTTGATGTGTATTTGCTACTTCCCCACTAATATGTCCATGTGTCTTTGGCTTGCACATCAAAGGAATGAGACTGCAAAATGTTGTTGAGGGCCTGCATTTCCTCGAATGCTTTTTGAGAAAGTGGCAGCATGAAGAGGCTGTCCAGATCCTCGGCTGTTATCACCTGATTGACACTGATACCTGGATTTCGGACAAAAGAATATAATCTAGGGAAGCGGCGTGCTAGAATTTCAATAGTCCATAAATCTTCCCAAAAGGTAATTGAGCTGCCATCCCTATCGTGCATCGAGCTATGCCCCTAAAAATGGTACTTAGTCTCTGCACGTCCTTCCACCAGAAGGATCCTACTTCTCTGGTGGCATGTGGAATTTTCCCATCATAGTATTTGCTCCATACCAGACCCACCCATGGCACATCAGATTTATTGTAAAACTTGTCCAAGTGCTTAAGGAGTAATGCATCATTCTGAACATTCAAGTTGATGACATTCAGGCCACCCTTCTCCTTGGATTTTATCACCATCGGCCATGCTGCTAGGTTCCCTCCCTTTTTGCTTCTATCAGGTCCTCTCCATAAACATTGCTTTTGAGCCATGTCTATGTTTTCAATTACCCCCTTTGGTAGCTTTAGTGTGCACATAGCATATGTGGTTGTTGACGATATTACTGACTTAATGTTGGTATTTATTAAGTGAAAATAGAATATGAATAATTCCATAAGCGCATTGAATATACCATTATAGCATTTTATCGGGAGTATCTAGGTATCGTTATTTATATTTTACTACAAGGAAGAATGGGTTAAAGAATCTGATAATTCACTATCATAGCAAACCAACTAGACTAAAGTAGGGGTAAATGATAAAAGGGTATATGAATGATAGCATATATATGAGAATTCTATGATAAATGAGTAGCTAGCTAAAGTGAGAGGACAACGAGAGAGATCAAGGTTCCTATATACTTCTCTAGTACTTGGGTTATAGGTAACAAAGGATGTATTGATATAGCAATCACACAATAGCACTTTGGAGCAATAGTACCTTTTTGACTCTCGAAAGAGACTGGGAAGAAAGTAGCCAGAGGAAGGCTGCCAAAAGCTCTAGGAAATACCAATCCGAACATGGTGAAATACAAAGGCCTTACAGAGCTATCACCTCTGGGGCTACCACAACTAACCATAGGATTGGGTGCAACCTCAGATAACCTATAGTCTAGACATCATGTCTACACTATCGATTACTACTCTAATCATAATTTATAACTAGAGCACTCAATACAAGCGGAGATCCCATGCCAAGATGTAACAACTATACTAAGCATACATATGAAAGGCATAAAGTAAATAGAGAAGATAAATATATTAAAGTATAAGTTTTGCAAATAGTAGATACAAAGACATACCAAATCTCTAAAGACTTCTCAAGAACCAAACGCAACTCTGCTCTCCCTAACTCTCAACTACAACTAATCTACTATATTGAAAAGTCTAGCCCTAATTCTCTAGAGATGAGAGATCATCCTCTCGAGGGACACCTCTACATCTCCACACTGAATAATGAATAATGAATTAGAGTTTCTCCCAGGGCCAGGGGCCTTGCCTATATAGCCCCCTAGGATGCACCACGGTCGTCGGATCAAACTGACCTTCATGGACGACTTAGATTGGATCTCAAAGGCGTTGGGAGGCGATTTACCAAAGGAGAGGCTGACCTATGGATCCCCAGGGCGCCCGCCCTGTTCCAGAGTCTTCTGGAGCTCCGTCTTGGCGGCGTGTCTTTTTGAGCCTTCTAGAGTCTTCTTTTGTATGTGTTCGTGCGAAATTCATATTTCTTCATCCAGAACTCCAAATATTGCAAACCATATGTCTGTTTCGATCATCTCAATGAGCTCTATTCAATGGTTCACTCTATTTTATCATTTGGGATACTTTTATTTGATGCTTCATGCCCTTATCCTATTTGACACCTGCAAAACATAGGTTCACCAAAACTTGTGGAATTCTTTAGTTCAAACCCCTAAGTCTATAGGCTATGATCATTTTCATGCATTTATATAAGTCTGTTGATGCTTAATAATTGACGTTAACTACCATCAACAAACTCCCCCAAGCTTAACCTTTTCTCGTCCCTAAGCAAAGCTAAACTCAACAATGGATCAGGAGTTGCTACAATGCCTTCATGCCTCAAAAGTACACATGCGTTCAAACAAGAACTCTCCTCCGGATTAGAGTCAACTATCCTAACTTGTTGGCATTTCTTAGCACGAACACCAAAATACAGGTAGGGAACCTGTCTCCAGCGGTCACGCCAGAAATGCCTTTGTGTAGGCAGATCTTAATATCGCTACTAGAATTGATTTTCTAGCAACGACATAAGGATTGCCATGCGATAGATCTTAACCTTTTAGAAATATCTACAAGCACACAGATCTATCACTATAGCATTTCACCCAAAAGTATTATCAGGGTATCGTTATTTATATTTTTCCAAAGGAAGGCAGGTACAAGTACCTCTAGCCTAGAAATGTTATGACTTCATATCATTGAAGTGTGGCTAATTGCTATGCAGGGGTAAGCAATAATCATTGGATAGATAGTGGACACACACTTGGATCTACCGTGAGGATAAAAGAGAAATAAAGATTAAACAAATGAAAGAATAAAATAAAAACTACGTGGAGCAGGCACATCTTATACATATGCATTGAACAGCTGAGTCACATGATATACAGGTCAAGCAACAAGTCAGGGTCTAAGATAATAGGGAGATCCCAACAGCTAATCTGTCAGCCGATGGGGACATTTACGAACTCCTACACGACATATGAACGTGAGGGATTACGAAGGATGGACGGGACAAGGTCACTCCCCGCCTCCTACCCCTCAACCGGGGCATGCCGTCATATCCGAAGGCCCCCTCATATCTGAACACCAAGCCTGCATACTAAGGAACTACCTACATCCCCCTAGGACTCCTACCCTACGGATGGACGAGCTAGGACATAGGCAAACCCGAAGAAACAACGAACCGTTACCCTATTCCTATCATCATCACCATTCTTGTGTATCATATGAACAATGAAGAACTTGTATAAGCATGATGAACAATTATCATATGGACTATAGTCTAGTTCATAATCATTGAATATAACATGCTCAAGACTATAGTTCATATGCAAAAATGTATATAAGAGTAGAGAACTTGAATAGGGAAGAACTCTCCATAAAAATATTACTAAGAGTAGCTTTGCTTCCTAGGAGACAAGCCCTCCTTGCTAGCTTCTAGCCTTGCTCTGTTGATGCTAATTAACTACTACTAAACTAAAGAATAAATGTAAAGAGAGAGGTAGAGTGCTCTATTGATGCTAATTAACTAATTTTTTACCGTGAACTAAGCCAGGATAGCACCTAATTAAAAGGATAAAGTAAGGTAGTAAGGATTTATTCTAATGAATTCCACGAGTTATGTTGCTATCACTTGTTTTGTAGGATATTTAAATATTTCATCATAAAAGTACCTTAAGTAAGGAATCTGAGCACACCATTGTGAAGAACTCGTTGAGATGATCAAGATGGACATATCACTTGCCATATTTGGAGCACCGAAAGAAAAGTCCTTGACAGTTACAACTTGGAAGACTCTAGAAGACTCTAGAAATCATCATCACAAGACCAGGGGGCTAAACTGACAAGACTCCACTGCTCTGTGAAATAATATTTTCCAGGGGCTTATCCAGAAGCTGAGAGAGAGTAGGAGTCAAGGAACCAAACCAAATCAAGTCGGAGTCTCGCAAGAATTGACGGGAAGGTTCTAGAAGACACCAGAGGACACCAAAACGAAGCGAGACCAGACCTGGCACTGGGCCAGGCCGGTCGGCCTGCCATGTGGGGCCAGTCAGCCTAGGTGGGTCCCACCTGCCGGTCTCCTTAAGAATTCGATCTCCAACCGACCTCCACGACGCATCTTGACCATTGTTTCAAGTTGGTTTGATCTGAGGGCCACGGTTCATCCCACCGGGCCATATAAGCAAGGGCAGACCCCCTTGAGGCATTGTATCAATCACATCATTATTAATCATTTTGTTCGGGGTAGTCCCTCAAAAGTGTAACCTAGAGCATCCACCATCTAGGGCATAACTAGAACATAAGAATAGGAATTAGAGGAGGCAAGCAATGCTTGGGCTCCAGATCTAGTCGTAAGGAGGCTTGGTAATGTCTTGTATCTCTCTTTGTATTCAACAGTATTAATCTATTTGTGTTTCTAGTTCATTGTGTTTATCTTCTAGTTCATCTTTGTGCTCATCCTTGTGTTCGTCGTGTTCTTGTCTAGTTTTTCGTCTAATTGTCTAGGTCATCATGTTCTTGTCTAGTTTGTCATGTTTTTGTTCATTTTTATGTTATTGTTCCTCACCATGACTTGCAATAATAATAGATTCATAATTATAATGTTCATTTCCTATGTTGGTTATATGTCTAGCTTAGTTGGAGTAGTTTGGTGTTTATGCTCTTGCTCGTATAGTGCTTATCCTGATGATCAAGGGGTAGGTGGTAGAGTTAATGTAGGCCTGGTGCCTAGATTAAGTTTATTACGAGTGCACCCTATGTTCCAGGCCGTGTGGTAGATCACGAAGGTGACTATTATAGCTTCATTGAGTCCTCTGTAGTCCACTCCCCAAATGTAGGACTTAGTAAGACCTATAGTTGCGGGATGATGTCTTGCTCTGTTCCTGACCCACCTTGGCAGTGTCTCTTGAGTATAGATATTAGATTATTTTGACCATGATAGCTAGATGTAATTGCACTAACTGACGTAGCTCAATGACCTATAGTTATAATCAACCCTAGGAGTTATGTATCTATATTTCCTAGTTCTTTCTAGAATCACGCCCAAGAAGGAAAATGCTCGGTGGAAACTCCTTTGGACTTTGTTAAATATTTATCCATGTTTATTATTACGATATGATTAATCCCTGTTTCAAGGAGATCTAGTAGAACTCTTATCACAAGTGTAAGTTATAGCTTTATTCTCAATACCTCCATTCTGCCTTCCTAGTGGTGAATTATAAATAACGATACCTGGAACTAAGCTAGGTGAAATGCTACAATGGGAGTATTTATCTGTGCGCTTGCAGATAACCTTTTTATTCCTTTATTGTATAAGTGCTTAGAAATAATACAACCACATATCTTACATCATGTTAGGGATGACAACTTAACTTAAGCGGTGTAGGAAATGCCAACAAGCATTTCTGGCGCCGTTGCCAGGGAAGGCAATGGAGGTCTATAGAAGAAAATTTAATATCTAGGAATAATTTTACACATGTGATAATTGAGACATACTCCCTTCGTTCCAAATTGTAGTTTGTTTTGACTTTTTTGGTGCATGCATTTTGCTATGTACCTAGATAAATAATATGTCTAGATACATAACAAAATGCATGCACCGATAAAGTCAAAGTAAACTACAATTTGGAACGGAGGGAGTACTATTGATCTTTACTCAAACAGGCTTACCCTGCCCTTTTTGTCTATTTTTATATTTTTATGCAGGGTGATGTATGACTGGATTTGAACATCCAAAAAACTGCATTGATGATCCTGAGATGATAATCAGAAGAGCTAGAGCACATTTAAAGAGAAAGATCCCAACCACTTTGCCAGAAGATCAACCAGGAAGTAGCTCAACACCATTGTTGGAAGCAATGGCTGACAAGACTCTCCAAGAATTCTCCGCTCTGACTACTGCTAACTTTTGGGCCGGACCAATAGTTAATGTGGGAGATGATGTATTTGAGCTCAAGTCGGCTTTGCTCAACATGGTGCAAGCTAATTAGTTTTGTGGGAAAGCACATGAGGATGCAATGTCCGGAGCTAACACATGACGAAAGAACAAACCGTTACCCTATTCCTATCATCATCCCCATTCTTGTGTATCATATGAACGATGAAGAACATGTATGAGCATGATGAACAATTCTCATATGGACTATAGTCTATTTCATAATCATTGAATACAACATACTCAAGACTATACTCTAGTTCATATGCGATAATGTATATAAGAGTAGAGAACTTGAATAGGGAAGAACTCTCCCTAGAAATATTACCAAGAGTAGCTTTGCTTCCTAGGAGACAAGTCCTCCTTGCTACTCCCTTTATTTCAAATTGTAGTTCACTTTGACTTTTTCGGTGCATGCATTTTGTTATGTATCTAGACATATTATTTATCTAGGGACATAGCAAAATACATGTATCAAAAAAGTCAAAACGAACTAAAATTTGGAACGGAGGGAGTAGCTTCTAGCCTTGCTCCAACAACTACTACTAAACTAAAGAATAAATGTAGAGAGAGAGGTAGAGTGCTCCAAATGGTGTTTGTGTAGGGGTGTGCTCTCCTCTTCTTATAGGTGGTCGAAGGCGGTTCGGGGGAAATCTTGTCAAGTGCACAACCGCCTAAGCCTTTGATGTAAGGTGGAAACCGCCTTGCCAAGGTTGGGCCCGGTTCGCGGCCTGTCTCTGGCGCGCGCCAGCCCAGGGGTGTGCACCCCTGGTTCATGCCTCCCCCTGACCGACCATGGATGGTCGGTTGTGGAGTGGGCCTGGACCGTGCCCATATGGTGCACTCGGCCTAGTTTGGCCCCAAAGTTGACTTCTTCCCAATTCCTTGATTTTATGCTTTCTGGAATGCGTATTTCTTGAGTTGAATTCTTGTACTTTATTGTATATTCTTGCAAAATAATATTTCTCCAAGTACAAGTGGAATTGGGTTAATAGTAAATGTATATGTGTATGTAAATATATAATTCACCCCTTTTTGGTCTTTAGTTGGCGGTGTAAAATAGCAGTTAAGGACAGCCAACACCATGGGGCTTATAGCCTTCACTTAGGTCTTGAGCAATTGAAAGATAGAACAATCAATTCAAGCACTATGTCTCGAGGTCTTCGATCAATCTTCATTCTAGAGTTTTTTTAAAATTTTCAAAATAAAACTCAAAGATTCCTTTGTATGATCTCTCAAGTCTCTCATTTGTGGTATTTGTGGAATCTCACCAAGGCAACAATGGTATTTTGCCTTCTCTCTTCTCTCAGAATATGTGGTATTTTTGGCATAAGGCAAAGTAACATTGTGCCTTCTCTCTCTCACCCTATAACTAGTAAACTTATGTGGAGTTCATAGGTGAGAAAGAGACAACTCATACATAGTTGTAATACATATGTTGCCTAGTCCAACCATGGATCCAGAGGAACTCGTCATACAATCAAATCAAGATGTGTATGTGTGGTTTCAAATAATATGGCGGAGAGTATTTGTGGAAGGTAGAAGGGGTGAAAGCCTAATTCTACAATGCTCCTTAACAAAGGGTAACTTCTCTCAATCTGGAACTTTAAAGGATTTGGAAAACTGGGTCTTTGCATTTTTTCATCACACTTTTTTCTTCACTCTTTTTTTCTTCTTTTTTTCTATATATATTATTTTTTCAAAATAGCCCAATCTCTGATATATTGGAATTCTGAAGCATTTTTTATGGTTGGATTCAGATGATAACAACTTGGAGCTTTTATTTTTGGAACTTGGATAGCAGACAAGGAAAACCTATGGGGAATATTTTTGGTGTTCACTCCTAGTGTAGGAGTAGAACAATTTTGAGTCGATCTGGATGGGTGAATATGGTGGTGCGTACTTCCAGCGTAGAAGTAGAAATGGTGCAAAAGTGTGTGTAAAATCTTGATTTTAACAGCATGAAAAGTTCCTAAGGGTCGACACAGCTTGACCAAACTCAATGCACACAAGCAGTGACTAAATGTGGAAGTTTTTCCTATTCTAACAAGCATGCATATATGGTTGTGGTAGGAAATTAAGCTCTCGTCATACAGGAACTCATAATGGTATTTTTATGTTTTTCAAAAGATAAATCTCTAGAACTCTAGTGTCACTAGGAAAAAGATAAACAATAGCTCATACCTTCTCAAATCATATTGTAGGTGCAATCAAGCTCATTTGTGGGTTTTGGTGTTGATGACCACCAAATTAGGGGACTAATGAGATTTATCGAGATGACAAGCAGGTTTTTGAGATTGAGGATGATGAACAGGTTGCAGGTACCCTATATTGCAAAAGGATGGCTTGATAGACTCAAGGAGTTTAAATTCATTTTACATTTGAATCTTGAATTTAGGAAAAGCCATACTATTAAGGGGGTTCCTAGGACAGTTGGTCAAAGTGTGTAACCATATGCTCAAAATCTCAGAACAGAATCCTCTTTCCCAACCAAAGTAGCAAGACAAAACCTAACTTCATTTGGGCCGTTTTGGTATAGGCAGCAGTGCCACTCATAAATGAATGACAGTGCAACCCGAAGATAACCGTTGGGCCTCTGATGGTATTTATATCACCAGGCCCAGCCCACAACGGTCATCTTCTTCCTCCAGCTCTTCATTTCATATTTAGACAGACCAAAAGCTCTTCCTCTCTCCTCCATTAAAGCTCCCACCTCTCTCTAGCTGATCTCTGAATCCAACAATAAAAACTTGAGAGAAAAGGTAGCAAAACTCAATCAGAGTGTAGATCCACTGATTCCCAAAGTCTAAGAGCATTTGGTTCATGTTTGGCCAGCGATTCTAAGGTTTGTTACTCTTGGAGCTTGCTCCTAGCCGGCTAGGCATTGCCCTTGAGCTGCCAACTCATGTGGCAGCCTTGGAAGGTTTGTAACCTCATACTCACAGCAAAGAAACTCACCCCTCATCTCAAGAGTTCATTCTCTTGACTTGAGATTGAGGAGCAAGCAAGCCTTAGTTGTGAGCTCAAGCCTTTGGTGGCTTCCTCAACAATGTGGACTTAGGCAAGCCTTAGTGGCAAGCTGAACCACGGGATAAATAATTGTGTCTCGTGTGCTCAAGCTTTACTTTTTTGTAGGTCATATTGTTGCTGAGTTGTTATTTAGGTCTTAGAAGTTAGATCCTTTAATATTCTAAGTTTTTGTGGTGTTCAGTCTTTGAGCTGAACCTAAGCTTCATATCATATCAGTATTTTATATCTGTATCTATATCCTTTCTGTAAAGTTTTTAGGTTCAGTTGTGCTTTCATTGTTATGTGTCAGTGCCGCTCATTCTGTGTGGCAGTGCCGCCTGTGATTCTAATCTCGGTTTGAGTTGAATTTTTACAGGCCTTCACCCCTCTAGGCCATTTGCTGTTCCAGAGATCCTACAAGTGGTATCCAAGTTGGTTGCTTTGTATATACTTCACCACGTGAAGTATGGCAGAACCAAGCGCTTTGAGGGGAGCCGGTGATCCCACAGGTGATGTGCAGGTTGATGATGTGAGCAACGACCTGTCCATGTTGACAGCAAGTGATGCTACGATCAGAGAAGATGGGAAGACCACTGATCCAGAAAAGAGAAGAAGAAGAAAGGAGAGGCATGAAGCTAGAGACAAAAGGAAAGAGCAGCAGCTGCTAGAAGAAAAGAGAGGTAGAAAAGAAGCGAGAAGGATCACAAGAGAGCTGAGAGCTGAAAGAAGAACAACAAGAGCAAAAGCAATAGAAGAAGAAAGAAGAAGAAGAAGGTTGAGTATGATGTATCACCTAGTGAGCTCTCTAGTAGCTCGGATGATGGTGATGATGATGTATGATACCATGCCTCCAAGAGCAGCAAGAAAGAGAATAGCAAGGGCAAGAAGAAGGATAGCAAGGACAAGGGCAGTAACAGCAACAAGAAATATGCAACCATATCCTTTAACTATTCTCATTTGACTAACCGTAATCGCAAGTCTTTCATCAATGTGCCTGGGGGAAATTTGCCTCATTTTGATGGGACCAACTTTGCCAAGTGGAAGCACTTGATGAGAAATTATCTTTCAGGTATTTGTTGGTATTTGTTAACGCAAACAGATAAATCCGCAAAATGCACGGATACCGTTGTAGCTTTCACCCAAGAGTATTCCAGGGTATTGTATTTATCCACAGGGAAGCAATGGTTAAAGATAGTGATAGTGAACCATACTGTATCTACTATCTAGTATACCAACTAGACTAAAGTGGGCTAAGCGATATTTAAGATAGGATGACACCCAAGAGGTTCTACTCATAAATAAGTAAATGCTTGAGTAGTCAAGAGGGAGAGCACGGGAGTCTTATGTTACTTCTAAGCAAGCACAACTCTAGCCATGGATTATTGTGATATATATGTACCAGGAAATAGAGGGATTCACATGCACTTTGGAGCGCACCCACTTGGAACTCACCACAGCAAATGGTTCCGACGCAAAGCGCATGGAGCTCTACTACACAGACTAAACCTATCGTGATGGACTACACAGGTAAATAGGGCTGTCACCACCTATTGCTACCACCTCTGGAGATTTAGGAGCAAACACAGGTAAGCATATAGCCTAAGCACCACGCTCAATCTATATACTTACTACTCTAATCGCATATGACTAATTAGAGCACCTTAACCAGGCGGTGTTCCTGTGCAGGATATAACCATACTAAACAAGGCCAACATGGTTATCGCTAGAGCATAGCTAAAGGATAAGACTATTGCTTGAAGTAAAGACTTGGAAAAGTACTTGCAGAGAAAGTAATATATTTATTACAATAGGGAAAGTGTTACCAGAGTGGTACAAGGCTATACCGACTCCTGAAGACTTCCTCCTGACTCTGAGCAGAGCTCTTGCTAAGACTACTACTAGAGTTACATATTGAAGGGTAGAGAGAGAGCTCCTTCTTGGTGTGTGTTACAAACGAATGATTAGGGACCTATTTATAGTGATTTAGAAGTCGGTAGCTCTGGCCCCGGGGGCGGGTGCCTTGGGTCCAGGGTAGGCGCTCTGGCCAGGGTGGGTGCCCTGGACACACCGTCCACTAGCACCGACCTTCGATCCAACGAGGATGGCTCACTCCCCCAAGTTGGTTGCATGCGAGATAAGTCGGTTTGGAGTCGGGTCCAACTGACTTAGCCTCCTTGGGTGTATGACAATGGGCCCATGAATCCAAGTGACATCCATCGAGTGCCCTTAGATCAAACTGACTTGGTTTCAACGGTTGAGAGATATGGGATGTTGTTGTCGTGGATTGATGACGTGGCTGGGTTGGTTTGGTGGCACGGCCAGGGTGGGCACCCTGAGTCCAGGGTGGGCACCCTGGCCCTGGCTGGGTTGCTGGCCCTGCCACGTTCCATTGCCTCCATTTGGTCCATTTGCATTTATTTTTGGTACTTTTTCTGCATACAAATATAAACTCCAAGTACAAGTGGAACTAGGTGAATTATAAACATAAATCATTACTTGTATTGTTGTTTGTCCTCATTTTGATGCAATAATGATGGTCAAATTTGGTAGTTAAGGACCGTCAACAGTATTCACCAAGGACTTTGGGAGATTGTGGAGAAAGGATTTTAGCCACTGGAAGATCCTGAAAGACCAACAAATGAAGAGTTCTTGGCCACCCAATTCAATAGTCAAGCTACAAGCATTCTTCTTAGTGCTCTAGATGGAAATGAGTATAACCGTTTGATTAATATCAATGTGGCAAAACAGATTTGGGACACCTTGAGTCTTGCTCATGAAGGTGTTGACAAAGTAAAGAGAGCCAAGATTGAAATTTTGGTGGCAAAGCTCAATAGGTTTGTCATCAAAGAAGATGAAGATGCACAAGGTGTCGATACCCTGGAAACAGGTATCCCAGACCCCTTGCTTAACAAACTAAAGCCCCGCAAAATCAGCATCGTGAACCCTCCGATAATCTCCCGTGCTAACGTACGAAGGCCCAAAGGCTGAGATATATCGGACCGGCCCGCGAACGAACAACGGCGGCCCGAAACCAACGCTCGCTCGAGAGGATACCGAACGGACTAGTACTGTACACTAAAAAACTACCGAACGGACTAGTACTGTATGCGCGAGGGTACGATTCGAGCTACCCCTCGAGGACGGAACTTCGTCCAGCGAACGAGCCGGCCCTCAAGGACGTAACTTCGCCCAGCAAACGAGCTACCCCTCGAGGACGGAACTTCGTCCAGCGAACGAGCCGGTCCTCGATGACGTAACTTCGCCCAGCGAACGAGCCCCCCCTCGAGGACGGAACTTCGCCTGGCGAATGGGCGGCCCTCGAGGAGAGTGCGCCCCTCGGCCACCAACTCCCCCGTACGAATCCGCGCGCATTTAATGCGACCTATCTACCCTCGCCTAACCGTATGGCCACAGTTGCGGTAACAGTCATAGGCGTGGCGGTCAAATCTACTTTTACTGCCCATGCCCCGGAATCCCGCAAGTCATATTACGCTGTTGCGCCATACCGAGCGCTGTGCCACGACCCGCACCACCTCGAGGCATACAAACTAACCTGTTTACCGTGTTTTCCGGGATTCGATCTTATCCAGCGAAGCTCGACCACCTTGGCACGACCCCCTCGGCTCTGGCCAGGACCCTCGACCGTCGCCCCTCGGCCTCATCGAGCGAACCCTCGAGCTGAACTCCAACAACTCCCGATGCGACGGCAGCAGGGCCTCCCATACCGACGTACATCACCACAGCAGCATCGACATGATCGGCCTCAACGTCGTACGTCATCAGCGTCATGAGAGCTCGAAATACGTGTACACCTGTGCCCCTCCTTCGTCTATAAAAGGAGGCGCCAGGGCGTTAGAGAGAGGGACCGGACTCAGACATAGAGGATCCGGAGCATAGAAACATTAAGTCCCAAGATCACTGAACAACACCGTGAGCCTGTGGAGGTTGAGAGCAAGGCGCCCGCACGCCCCAACTCCGCCTTTCACTCCTCACACCAGCTTGTATTTTCCCCTGTACTAGCACTTCGGTGCAAGATAACACGAATCATCCTCCCCCCCGCTGGACGTAGGGCCTTCTTTGCCCGAACCAGGATAAATCGTCGTGTCATTCTTGCATCACCCACCGGATTAGGGAGCACGCGGACACGATATTACTCGTTGGTGTTAGCCCCTCGAGGGTCAGAACACCGACAGGCTGGCGCGCCAACTGTCGAGGGGCGCCGGACACAGGTGAGCCCCCGAGCCTCGTGCGGCTGGGGCGTTGCTGGCCTCGGCATTCTTCTCACGAGTCCTTTCGATCGGATGTGAGGCGAGAAGCATCGGACTACCCCCGCTAGGGCGAGCCGCGAAGATCTCAGTGAGCTGGTAACGGGAAAATCCAAGCGAGAGCCCGTTCCTCGTTCGATAGAGGTCGGCAGGTGGCCCGGAGGCGGTCTCATTAAAGCAAAACGCAATGGTCCTATGGATTCCGATTCCATTCGATAGGTCTCGGCGGCTCGATGCCTCCCTTCGGGGGGATTCCATAAGGTCCGTAGCGTTTCGCCTTGGATGCGTCCAAAGGGGTCTCGAGAGTTCGTTCTCGAGCAGGGCCTCGTGTTGGCTCCCCCTTGGTCACCCCTGACTCGGGTGCTCGAGGGCGGCTGTCGAACCCTGTTCGTGGGGTCAGCCTTCGCTCCTTCGAGACTTAGGGCCGGAGCCCGGTTTTGATGCTCAAGGGCGGCCGTTAAGTCCTCACACGAGGACCGGCCTTCGCTCCCTCGAGACTTTGCGATAGGGTCAGAACCCGTTTTCTCCTCTCGCGGAAATCTCTGTCGACGTGTAATCATTCTCTCTCGGTGCTCAAGGGCAGTCGTTAAGCCCTCACTCGAGGGCCGGCCTTCACTCCCTCGAGACTTCGAGGCAGGGTCGGGGCCCGCTCTTCAGCGATGCTCGAGGGCGGTCGTTAAGCCCTCACACGAGGACCGGCCTTCGCTCCCTC
>CM041634.1:29548267-29577043 GCA_023333625.1 Bothriochloa decipiens
TAAGCCCTCACACGAGGACCGGCCTTCGCTCCCTCGAGACTTCGAGGGCCTGGGCCCGTATCCCGTATCGTGGGAAGATCCGCCTGCGGATAACTCCTCCTGTCCATCACGCGTGCCTTTTTGCGCAGAAGCCGGAGCGGTGCGCTAGTGGATGGTTCCTGTAGTTACAGCGTATTTCGAGGAGGGTAACTGTCAGTTCTCGTTTTTCAAGAAAAGATTTTGAAACGGCGCAACCGTAATATCGCGGGAGTCGGAACGGCGCGGTCGTGGTCGGTGCAAAGAGCGATTGGCGGACACGCGTCTTGGACCGATCGAGGCAGCCGACGAGCCTGGGGTCGAGTCGTGACGAGGATGAGGTGCCCTTTTGTGCTGTTGCCGATGACGATGAAGGCCTGTGAGCAAGAGCTGGGCATGAGGGCCTGTGTAATTAGGACTTCGACTCGTGTCGATGTAGCCACGAGGGCCTCGAAACATGATGTTTATATGCATTTCGAATGCTTTCGAGTTCGAGTCTGCCATTCCTATCTTGCTCGAGTTGAGTTTTTACGCAGTCTTCCTGGCCCACGATTGTGCCCTTCGGTGTGGGGTGTGAGCGGAGGTACCGTAGCCCTGAGGCGTAGGCGATCTCACGGCTCGATGGCCCCTCGGCCTTAGGGCGCTCTCGAGGCCATGTCTACTGTGTAAGAACTTGTATCGATGCATATAGGAATGTTGGACTTTAACTTTTTCAAAATCATGAGTTCGAGTCTGGCATTCTTATCTTGCTCGAGTTGGGTTTCTACGTAGTCTTCTTGGCGTACGGTCGCGTCCTTAGGTGTGGGGTGCGAGTGGAGGTACCGTAGCCCTGAGGCGTAGGCGATCTCGCGGCTCGACGGCCCCTCGACCTTAGGGTGCTCTCGAGGCCATGTTGACTTTGTAGAAACTCGCATCGAGGCATATAGGAATGTTAGACATTAACTTTTTTGAAATCGTGTACTTTTACTAAGTCTCGTTAGCGTGCGGTTGCACCCTATGGCCTGGGGGAGTAAACGGAGGTACCATGGTATGGACGCATAGGCGATCTCACGGCTCGACAGCCCTCGAGCCTTAGGGCGCCACCGTGGCTTCTTCGACTATGTAAAAGTTTTTCAAAAAATGTAAGTTTTTAGGGGTGCGGAGGGTTGCCCCTTCGAGCCCCCGAGGGAGGTTCGACTCTGTGAGGACAGGGTCGAGCCCACCTGTTTTCATGAAAGAAAGATTCGGACACGGATGTACTCTTTTTTCATGGATTAAACATGCGTACGGAGCCTCGAGGCTTTAAGGGTAAGAGTAACGTAGCTGTTCGATGTTCGACATTCCAGGCGGGGCGTCGAGGTCCGTGACCGATGGCAGTTGAGGGGGTGAATGCGAAACAGCCCTGTGAGGTCCTTCCGCCTCCTGAGGACGATGGTCTGTGAGCCAAATCGTCGAGGAGGGCGGCGATGGAGACGGCAGAGCAGGCCTGTAGGGCAAAACTGGGCGAAGGTGCCCGTGTAAATAAGTTAGTTTTTGTAACTTATATTCAGTGTGGCTTCGAGGGCCTTTAAAACGTCCATGCATCTATCGTAATGCATTTGGATATTTTACGGTCGAGCCTTCTCTGTTTTCTTTCGCCTAGATTTTGCTTTTTTGACTAAGTGTTCGACGCGTGCTCGTATCCCTCGAGGGGGGGAGCGAGTGGAGGTACCATAGCCCTGAGGCGTAGGAGAGCTCCCGGCTCGACAGCCCTCGACCCTTAGGGAATTCGAGGCGTTTTCTACTTAGTCGCGAAGCGTATCGAGGCGTAGGAAAGAAGAGACGCTCGAGTTTCGATCACCTGACTTTTGCTTTTCGACTAAGTGTTCGACGCATGCTCGTATCCCTCGAGGGGGGAGCGAGTGGGGGTACCGTAGCCCTGAGGCATAGGAGAGCCCCAGGCTCGACAGCCCTCGACCCTTAGGGAGTTCGAGGCGTTTTCTACTTAGTTGCAAAGCAAAAGGAGACGCTCGAATTTTGAAAAATCGTTCGTATTTTTAGGAACTTAGGGGGTTCCCCCCCGTTAGCCCCCGAGGGAGGCTCGACTCTGGCGAGACAGGGTCGAGGCTACCTCTTGCATGTACAATAATAAGTTTGAACTTATAATCGAAAGTACTTCTTATACTTGTCATGCGAAAATGTACGAAACATGCGAGAATGTACAAGGGTATCGATGCTCTAGGGGTAGAAACGACGTAGCTGTTCGATGTTCGATGTTCCAGGCGAGGCATCGAGGTCCATGGTGGCTCGTAGAAGGTGTCTCGGGAGATCCTTGTACGCGCTCGTCGTGGGTCGAGGCCCTCCTGTCTTCAGTCGCGGGTTGTTCTTCTTCTTCTTGCCCCCCTTCTGCCACCCCGGTTCGAACCTTCAGGGTCGGGCGCCTTGGCTTGCGTTTGGCCTTTGCCACCGTTAAAGAAGACGCCGACGGCCTCTTCTCCGGCGGCAAAGTTGGCCACGACGTCCATCAATTCGTCGGCTGTCTTCGGGGGAGCACGCCCGAGCTCCCGGACCAGTTCCTTGCAGGTGGTCCCGGCAATGAAAGCCAGGATCACCTCTTCGTCGATGACGTGGGGAAGCTCGGTGCGCTGCTTGGAGAAACGTCGAGTAAAGTCACGGAGGGATTCTCCGGGCCTCTGTTTGCAGCCTCGGAGTTCCCACCTGTTGCCCGAACGCAAATAGGTGCCCTTGAAGTTCCCCTCAAAAACCCTGACCAGGTCGGACCAGTCACAGATTTGGTTAGGGGGAAGCTCCTCGAGCCACCGTCGTGCGGTGTCGGAAAGAAGGAGTGGGAGAAGTCGAATGATGGCGCTGTCGTCACGGGCCCCACCAAGCTGGCACGCCAGTTTGAAGTCGGCAAGCCAGAGCTCGGGCTTTGTCTCGCCGTCGTATTTGACGAGACTTGTCGGGGGTCTGAAGGGGCTAGGCAGCGGCGTGCTGCGAATCGCACGGCTGAAGACTCGAGGTCCCGGCGGATCCGGGGATCGACGTCGGTCCTCGTTGCTGTCGTAGCGTTTGCCCCGATGAGCGCTGTACCCTCGATCCTCGGCATCCCCGTGCTTGCGTCTGCGGTTCTCGACAATGTCGAGGCGTGCGTCGCGGGGAGCGCGGTCATCGTTGATAGGCTCTCGGGCGGGGTTCTTCTTCTGTCGGGGGGCCGCCCCCTGATCGACCGAGCCCTCCCTCTCGGGCCGAGAGGGCTCGACCTGAGGCTCGGAGGCAGCACCTCGACGCCTCGAGGCTGAGCTCTCGGCTTGTTGAGCAGCAGCAACTTGGAGGAGGCCCTCGACCTCGCGTTGTATCCGCCGAGCTTGCGAGTTGGAAGGTGCGGGCATATTGCGGAGAAGCATAGCCGCCGCAACAACATTCTGGCTCGCTCGGGGATAACGGTGGACGGGTTGCTCGGGTGCTCCTTCCTCGATGATCTGGCGGTTGACCTCTCGAGCCCTGGCTCGGGCTCTACCGCCGAGCGGTCGCCGCTCTTGTTCGAGGGTCATCTCGAGTAAGCGCAAGCGTTCCTGCTCGTCGGCGAGCTTTGCCTGCAACTCCCGAATCTGTGCCATCTGCGCGTCCTGCTCGCCAGGACGAGGGCACGCTTCTCGGGGTGCGTCTGGTTGTTGGTCCTCTGCTCTGGGGGGAGCGTCTCTCGTCACGGCGATAGACGCCGCGGCCGCTGGATCGATGGTTTCCTGATCGGAGTTGATGCCACCATCGATGTGGAGGCACTCTCGGGTAGGATCCCAGTGATCAGAGTCAGAGTCAGGGTCACCGCAGTAGAAGACGGGGAATTGCCCCCGCGCCTCCTCCTGCAGCTGTCGTCGGAGTGTGCCGACGGTGTACCTCCGGGGGCCGGGCGCTCTTGCGAAAGCCAAACCTTCGGAGGCCGGTGTAACGGTCCCCACGTCCGTCATTACGCGGAGAAGGGTGCCTGGGCGGTCCTCCAACGCGCTCGTGACGGAGTGGGTTGCTGTCGTAGCCGTTGTCGTGGGATTGTTGGAGTCGGTCGAAGACCACCGACGACGCTCGAACAGCCCGTGCGGAAGCGAGCTTGATCGAGCGGGGGTTTCGTTGCACTTTCCCGACGCGCGCATGGTGAGAGCGGAGTCAGGGTTGTGCCGGGATCCTGCCGGTTTGCCCTCTGCCTGCAAACTCGGGTCAGATACGCCCTCAACAAGAGGTTTCTCATCTCCGGTTTGGGGCATGGAGAAAGCGGCGGGGACCCTTCTCGACTTGGGTTGATGACGGTGACGGCGCCGACCGTGCCTCCTTCTGGATGTGGAGGCGTGGTCATGAGACTGGCGAGCGGCTCCCCATGAACGTGGGGGTGCACCGCGACCTCCGTTCGGGTCACTGATCGAGAGCAGGGTCATGTCGTAGCCCTGGCCGAGGGTCATGAACTCCAGGCTCCCGAACCAGATCACCGTAGCGTGCGGAAGTGGTGAAACGAAATCGCCCATCCGGAAAAATGGTGGGAAATCGTTAGTGACACGCGGCTCCCCTACCTGGCGCGCCAACTGTCGGTGTTCTGACCCTCGAGGGGCTAACACCAACGAGTAATATCGTGTCCGCGTGCTCCCTAATCCGGTGGGTGATGCAAGAATGACACGACGATTTATCCTGGTTCGGGCAAAGAAGGCCCTACGTCCAGCGGGGGGAGGATGATTCGTGTTATCTTGCACCAAAGTGCTAGTACAGGGGAAAATACAAGCTGGTGTGAGGAGTGAAAGGCGGAGTTGGGGCGTGCGGGCGCCTTGCTCTCGACCTCCACAGGCTCACGGTGTCGTTCAGTGATCTTGGGACTTAATGTTTCTATGCTCCGAATCCTCTATGTCTGAGTCCGGTCCCTCTCTCTAACGCCTTGGCGCCTCCTTTTATAGACGAAGGAGGGGCACAGGTGTACACGTATTTCGAGCTCTCATGACGCTGATGACGTACGACGTTGAGGCCGATCATGTCGATGCTGCTGTGGTGATGTACGTCGGTATGGGAGGCCCTGCTGCCGTCGCATCGGGAGTTGTTGGAGTTCAGCTCGAGGTTTCGCTCGATGAGGCCGAGGGGCGACGGTCGAGGGTCCTGGCCAGAGCCGAGGGGGTCGTGCCGAGGTGGTCGAGCTTCGCTGGATAAGATCGAATCCCGAAAAACACGGTAAACAGGTTAGTTTGTATGCCTCGAGGTGGTGCGGGTCGTGGCACAGCGCTCGGTATGGCGCAACAGCGTAATATGACTTGCGGGATTCCGGGGCATGGGCAGTAAAAGTAGATTTGACCGCCACGCCTGTGACTGTTACCGCAACTGTGGCCATACGGTTAGGCGGGGGTAGATAGGTCGCATTAAATGCGCGCGGATTCGTACGGGGGAGTTGGTGGCCGAGGGGCGCACTCTCCTCGAGGGCCGCCCATTCGCCAGGCGAAGTTCCATCCTCGAGGGGGGGCTCGTTCGCTGGGCGAAGTTACGTCATCGAGGACCGGCTCGTTCGCTGGACGAAGTTCCGTCCTCGAGGGGTAGCTCGTTTGCTGGGCGAAGTTACGTCCTCGAGGGCCGGCTCGTTCGCTGGACGAAGTTCCGTCCTCGAGGGGTAGCTCGAATCGTACCCTCGCGCATACAGTACTAGTCCGTTCGGTAGTTTTTTAGTGTACAGTACTAGTCCGTTCGGTATCCTCTCGAGCGAGCGTTGGTTTCGGGCCGCCGTTGTTCGTTCGCGGGCCGGTCTGATATATCTCAGCCTTTGGGCCTTCGTACGTTAGCGCGGGAGATTATCGGAGGGTTCACGATGCTGATTTTGCGGGGCTTTAGTTTGTTAAGCAAGGGGTCTGGGATACCTGTTTCTAGGGTATCGACACAAGGGATGTTTGATAGGTTGATGGTTCTTAGTGGAAAGATTAGAGGTCTTGGAGGTGATGAGCTTGATGATCATAGAGTGGTGAAAGTGATGTTAGAAGCATATTCATCAAGAAATGAGACTGTGGTTACCTTGATTAGAGATAAGAAGAGGTTTGTGCACTTCACTCCAAATGATGTGCTTGGTAGGTTGTTGACATTTGATATGCAAAGAGAAGAAGCAAATGAGAGAAGAAGAATTGGTGAGCTGCAGGCTAAGCTTGATGGATTAAAGGTCAAGGAGGTAGCTCTCAAGGCAAACAAGTCAAGCAAGCATGGCTGTTCAAGCAAGCAAACTTTAGCAAATCAGCCCAAGAAATACAAGCAAGTTCACCAAAGTCAAGATACAACTTCCTCATTAAGTGAGAGTGAAGACAATGGGGATGATTACAAGAAAAAGATGACATGTCATTGTTCATAAAAGAATTCAACAAGGGAATCAAAAAGAATGGATACAAACTAGTGTAAAGAAGGTTCCCAAACAAGAAGAGAACTTGTTTCAAATGTGGCAGCACCAAGCACTTTATAGCTAATTGTCCTCATGATGCAAAAGATGGCAAACAAAAGAAGGACAAGAAGGGCAGCAAGCATGATGGCAAGAGAAGGTACAAGAACATGGGAGAAGCTCACATTGGGCATGAGTGGGACTCAACTAAAGAGTCAAGTGATAAGGATGAGAAGATTGCAACAGTAGCCATTCAAAATTCATCCTCTACACCAAGACTCTTCAACAACATGTCCAATGATGATGATGATTCCTCCCACCTATGGCTCATGGGTAAGCATGAGAAGGTAAAATCCAAAAGAAAATCTCCTTCTCCACCTCCTAGTGATGTTTCTAGTAGTGAACTTAGTGAATCAAGTGATGAAGAATCTAGCAATGTTAAAGAATATGCTAAGTTGAATAGAAATTTGGATCCTAAGACCAAACTTTTTACCACTACACTAATGAAAGAACTAGAAAGTGTCAAAGCTGAGCTTGCTGAAAGAGATGATGTTCTTGAACAAACTAAAAAATTATATATTAGCCGTGATGAAGCTCTTGAGTTTGAGAAAATTGAGGTGAGCTCTTTGAACAAAGCTCTAAGCAATGAACAAAGAGAACATGCTATCACTAGAAAGGCTAATATTGCCCTCAATGACAAGTATTTTTTAAGGAAACTCAATGACAAGTATTGTGTCTTAGTTGAAAAGCACAACAAACTTGAGGAACAATATAGTCTTCTTTAGGAGAGCACCTCACAACCCTCTAAAGAAAAAGACACCTCTAATCCTTCCACTAGTGAAGGTTGTGGAAAATGCTATAATGTTGATATGAATGTCTATTCCACTAACCTTGCAAATATGGAGGCTATGAAAAAGGAGATTTCTAGGCTCAATGCTACGTTATGTGCTAAAGCCAAAGAAAGCAAAAAAGTTACTGGTGGCAAAGTTGAACAACCAAAGAGGCCACAATACAAGGATGGAAGAAATCCTCACATCAAGGATGGGCTTAGGCACACTCATGGAGGCAAAATATAGGTGTCACAACCCCGGGGGCCTAACGCCGACAAGCAACTATGTGCTGCGTGCTCTCTATTCCAGATGGTGACACAAGAAGAACACACGATTTATCCTGGTTTGGGCAAGAGAAGGCCCTACGTCTAGCGGGGGGATGTCTAGTATTATCTTGCATCGAAGTGCTTGTACAGGGGAGATACAAGCGAGTGTTTATGAGATGGGAGAGAGAACAAGGCCTAAGTCTAGGTGCGCTAGTCCTATGCCTTGCGACCTGCATGGTGAAGCTCAGTAAGTTCACCTGAGTTCGCTCCCTCCTCTTTCAGCTAGCCCTGCGCCCCCTTTTATAATCCAAGGAGGGGCATGGGGTACAAGAAACCCTAGTGGTGCTATGAGGGCTATCATAAGCAATGACATTGAGGAGCGATCATGTTGTGGGTACTGTAGTGTCATGCGTCGAAGCAAAGTCAAGCCCTGTAGCGGCGTGATTGATGATGAGATTTGCCCTCTTGAGTTGTCATGGCAAAGTTGGTGATTGACCGATCCTGATGATGACACTGGTGCGTCTTAGTGGTGTGGTGAAAGACGTGTCCTACTGTTAAGGGTGTACGACTTGCAGTAGATGGCGTGCAGGAGTGGTTGAATCGTTAACTGGGGCCGCTGAGAGTTTGGGTCGAGGGGCAACCAGGGGGCCTTGTGGCCAGGTGGATAAGAACGAGCCCCCGGGAATCTTGGTATGGATCTTGACATTTGTGTCTCGAGGGGGTGCCTGTGGGTCACATTGTTTCGTACAAGGGAATAGTGGCTTGTACGAATCAGCGTTCCCCGGGGATGGACGGTAATAGGTAGACGTGACCTCTGTTTTTGCCCATCATTACCACCACTATAGCCATGGGGGTCGACAGGAGCAGGTGGCGTGCATTGAATGCTCTGACCCCCGTACAAAGGTAGGTGGATCGAGGCGAAACAGCAGTCGACAGGGGTTGTTCACCCATGCCGCGTTCCATCACTCGAGGGGGGTGGTCATCTGCTCGGGCTGACTCCCGTTACTCGAGGGGTCCCATTGAGTTAGTGTTGGCCTAGGCTATCGAGACCGGTTCATGGGCTGGCCTAGTGTGGCTTGTTACCTGGCCCTTATACTTAAGTATTTGAGTCCGGGCTCATCAAGAATTGTAGCTGGAGATCATGGTAGTGGATTTTGTTGATAACATCGGAATTAACTTGCTTGATCGAGGATTAAGGGTACCCCCTTATCCAGGTACCTGACAGTAGCCCCCGAGCCTCTACGCGAGTGGCGGCACTCACGCAGAGGTTTATGAATCATAGTGTTCGACGTCCTTCGAAGGGTGCGTGCGAGCGTACCGTTTGGGGGTAGCCCCCAAGGCCTCGGAGGAGTAGGTCAAACTCCTATGAGAGCTTTACCCATTCCTTATCGAGGGGTGCTCGTTCAATCGAATGTAGTAGGTGTGCCTGAGAAGTTAGATTAACATGAACTGGAGTCATAGCGCCTGATCGAGGGGTATTTTGAGCCTTCGGGCCCCCAAGTGATTCGACCCTCTTTCATTGAGTGGTGCCAAGCGTAGTCGAGCCCCCGGGCATATTCGACCCTCTTTCATCAAGGGGTGCCTGGGCTTTGTTAGCTTTTGGTGAAACATCCCACGAATCCTTTCGATCGAACGTGAGGCGAGGTGCGCCGTACTACACTTGACGGGCGAGTCCTAACATCCTCTGTGAGCTTTTACTGGGAATTCTAAGTGAGAACTCGTGCCCATTCAATAGGGGTCGACTGGTGGCCACGGGGACATTCTCATTAAAGCCAAACATGCTTACGCATGGATGCCATTCCCATTCGTTAGGGGTCGGTGGCTCGATGCCTCCCTTCGAGGGGATTCAGTGAACGTCTTTTTATTTTGGCCTTGGATTTGTCCGAGGGGGTCTCAAGAGTTTGTTCTCGAGTGGGGCCTCGCGTCGGCTCTCCACGATCACCCCTGACTCAAGTACTCAAGGGTGGCTGTCGAACCCTTACCGAGGGCCAGCCTTCACTCCCTCAAGGTTTGTTGTGGGGCCACGGCTCATTTTCCTTCTCGTAGAAGGCATCGCCCGTGGATAACTCCATCTGTCCATTGGGCAGGTCTTTTTAGGCAAGAGCCAAAGCAGCGTAGCCGTGGTGGACCCGGACAATGGCTAGAAGCCATGTGGGAGACATGTGTTCCTATTTTGAGAATCAAGGGAGCGGTTAGGTTGGTGCAATAAATGCCATTGATTCGCTTACCCCCTTGGCCGAATCCGCCCGTTGCTCTTCGCCTTGACTATAAATTAGGGGAGGTAGGGTTCCGTCCATTCCCCACCTTTTCCTTCCTGCCTTCATCGCGCCGCTGCCGCGAGAGAGAGAAATCGCCTTGCTCGTTAGCGCAATAGAGAAGGGAGAGAGATTGGGAATCTTCCCTCTCATCCTTTCGCCGAGCAGATCCATGACGCTACCATGGCACCATAGGTTCTTCCACTGGAGGACTGGCTCCCGTTGGCTGTGACGGTGCGAGAGCTCAAGGAGTTGGTGGATGAGGGGCTTCTCTGCCCCGTCATTTCGGCTGACCGGCCAGAGTGGTTGGTGCCGCCAAGGAAAGATCTGGAGCCGAATCCGCTGGTGGGGTATGTGGTGAGCTTCGTCAAGTTCCACCATATGGGACTCGGGTCTCCTCGGAGCCGATTTATGCAGGCATTAACCAACCACTACGAGGTCGAGCTCGAGCACTTCTCTCCCAATGCCATCTCCAACGCGGCAATCTTCGCCGCCGTCTACAAGGGGTACCTAGGGATGGAGCCGCACTGGGAGTTGTGGCTTCACCTCTTCAAGGGAGAGCCCATCACCAAGCCGGTGTCGATGAGCATGAGGAGCATCATCCACGCCAGGAGCTGCAACTTGGTGTTGAAGCGTAAAGAGTCGTACATCCCCATGGGGTTGACTACCAACCACGGCGGGTGGCACACCGGGTGGTTCTACATCTGGAACGACGGGGACCTGCTACCACGCTACACCGGGTGCATCATCGTGGAGCACCCATACCGCTGGCTATACAGCATGGCAGCGGATCTCCAGGCATGGCTAAACCCCCTCCTCAACACACTGAGGACTCTGCGTGAGCAGGGACTGAACGCCAGGATTGTTGTCTCGGTGTTTCATGGCCGGAGAGTCCTTACTCTAATGGCACGCCCGCTGCACCTAGATCAGATGGGACCCAGGGCAGCGCCTTTGACTCAGATTACATGAACAACATCCCGATGCTACCTAATGATGGCCACATCATCCTGTTAAGCATCTTGACTTGCTGCTCTCGAGTCTCCTCTCATTTTTCATTTCACCCTTATATGTCTGCTGTTACCTCGCACGTAGTGCAACATCGACTATTGGGTGTCGGTGCCCCTGGTTAAGGAAGATGACCCTGATCGCTAGGTGAGGCGCTTTACTGCTCATTAGTCGAAGAAAGCGAAAGATAGTGAGAAGAAGAAGAGGAAGGAGAGAAACCTTAAGCGCTAGGTGCTTGAGCAACGTTGGGCTAAACAGAAGCATGATAAGCTTCCCATCGAGGAGTTCCCCTTAGAAGAAGAAGAAGATGAGGAGGAGGAGGAGGACAGTGATGATGAGGAGGGGATGGCTATGCACCTCGCCCCCACCTGCTTGATTCCCCCTGTGCTGATGTGCGTTCCACACAGGAGAATGTCTTGGAGCAGCCCGCCTCCTAGGCGTCGAGGGCAGCCTCGGGGCATCCTTGAGAGAGAAGGCCTTCCGACCCCTCAACTCGTGGTGGGTCGTCGTCCCATCATGCACGCGGTGGGACTCCACCGGCCTCATCTTGGGGCTAATCTGGTACGCTGCCGCCCTAGACCAGGTCCTCGACGCACGACGAATGGACCCGAGGTCGGGCTGCTTCAGGAGAGCGGGGGACGCTGTCCTCGGTGCCCAGGGTGTGGACTCGGGGTCAGGCAGCCTTGTTGGAGCAGGGAGAGTTGAGGGCGTCAGTGGCGGCTTTGAGCAGTTCTGGAACCAGGAAGGCCTGGCTCAGAAGGGGTCTCAAGGCCCTCGAGCGGCCTGAGGGGGCCCGGAAGGTCGCCTGTCATCCCAGGGTAAGTTTTGGTGCTCCAAGCTCTCTTTCTTTTTCTTGTGATTCATGAAGTCATTAGATGCTTCCTCCTTCACGTGTCATCCAGGCTCAAGCGCCCGGTGGTGGAGGCGAACCCCTAGCCGGCCAAGCGGCTTAAGGCGGACGTAGCCATGAGGATGGCGACAGTGGCAGGAGGTGTGATCTTGGGATCCCTATCAATGTCAGAGGCGGTCTAGCTAGTGCAAGTCTAGGCCGTAATAGCTTTGGGCAAGCTGATGGGCTCAGCTCTTGTTGTAGGCTCGAGCGGCTCGAGGTTTGTGACGGGCGGTGACTTCGCCCAAGCCAGATGCTGGGGAATGAGGGTGTTGCCTAGGTCTCAACGCCTGTGACCTCTGACCCTAGCCAGGTCGAGGCCTCTGCCACCTTGCTCAAGGAGGGAGCCCCCGACGGTCACAAATCAGGGTTGGAGAGCACCCCAATCGTTGTCGAGGACGAGGAGGCCGCAGTCTCCCCTTATCCTACTGAGGAGACGGCGGTGCGTCCCAAGGAGGCAGGGGCAGTGCGTCCTCGGCAAGAGGAATGGGAGCAGCCGGCCTCCAGCCAGCCTGTGCAGCTACAATGGAAGGAAGAGTGGCTGGAGTCAAGCCAGCTGCAGGAGTAGCAGTAGGTGGAGGCGGGACGACTGGCTCTGAGCTAGCCAGAGTAGCAGCAACAACAACAGCAGCATGGGTCCGTGGTTCCCTCGAACATGCCGTAGCAACAACTGGACGGGCAGTAGGAGGCACGAGTTGCCTCGAGCTTGGTGCGTCGACAGCCAGAGGAGATGACAACCGCGAACCTGTCCTCGCCGCTTTGGCAGGAGGAGGAGGACCTGCAGGACACGGGGCAAGGAGATGTCTGGCGACCGGAGCCACCAGCCCCGTAGCACCAAGGTGCACCGGTGGAAAAGGATGCCTTGGTGCGGGGAAGGGCCTTCCAGCTAGTGGGGCACCCAATCCTAGAAGGGGCCTCATTGCCTGGAGTGGTGGTGTTTGTGATGATGCCTCAGCCGCCGCCGTCTAGGTCCTCCACCGCCAGGGGGTTTTTGTATGGACCTAGCGCGTATGCCCCCGGCTACTTCTCGAGGGGGAAGCAACCGGTGGTAGAGGCTGAGTTCTGTGGGGTCAGACCAGAGGTAGAGGTGCCGTTCCCCATGCTTGCCGCTCGTGTGGCTCATCATGGTGGCTCGTAGGAGATGTTGGACAACATCGCGGCAGACGTGCAGGAGAGGGTCGAGGTGGACCTCCCTTACTGGGGCCAAGAGGCCCTCCAATTCTGGGACCTGATGGACTCCGATGCGGTGTTGTTCGAGATGAACAACCCGGTGGAGGTCAAGCACTAGGAGCACGTGGAGGAGTTCCGGGCCTAGATGCAGCACGCCATGATGATGGCCGTCAACGTCACTGGCGAAGACCTCTCAAGGGCCTTTGCGGTACGTGATCTTTATTTTCCAAACCCTTGAGTTGACTTGTTTTCACTTGATGCTTACTTCTGCGCTTTCCATGCTCAGGACTTGAGGAGACGCTCCTAGATCAACTCTCGATTCATTCACATAACCAAGGGCGGATAGGGAAAGTCCCGTTGCTATAGGTCTAGCTCGAGGCAGCCAAGGCAGAGGCGGTGTAGGCGAAGGAGGACCTAATCAAGGCCCAGGAGGAAGCGACCAGGGCCAAGGGAGATGCCGAGGCAGCTCATAGGGAGGCATCCCAGGCCAAGGAAGAGGCCACTCAAGCCCAGGACGATGCCAGCTAGGCCCGCGCGGAGGCGCAAAAAACACTCGAGAGCCTCTCCTCCTCGGAGGAGCAAGTCGAATCGCTCAAGGGGAACTCCAGGACTCCTCAGAGCGCATCCAAGGGCTCAAGGCGGATGTCGCCCAGGTCTCCCAGGTTCACGACACTCTCAACATCTCGATTGGGGAGGAGCAGTGGTGCTCCCGTGCCTTGTCTGTCGAGGTTGCCACGCTCAAGGAGACCCTCCTAAAGAAGGAAGAGGCCATCACACTAGCCGGCAAGGCGATCGAGGACCTGAGCATGGGAAAGTCGGAAGCTGCCAGTGCCCTGGAGGAGGCCAAGAAGGAGTACTCCTCGCTGAAGGATGCATTCACTGCCCTCGACACCCACGCCATAGGTGAGCTTTTTCTTTTCTCTTTTGACTTCTGCTTTCTAGATTCTAGCTGCCTATTCACTGTGGCTGATTTCTACCTTGGTTTCCAAAAATCAACGCAAAAAGGCTCAAGCCCCAAAACAACGCCAAGATGCTCCAGGATCTCTACTGGAAGGAGGCGACGTTGACTGATAGGCTCCGTAACATGATCACCTCCTTCTGCAATGACATCGGGGTCGAGCCCGAGGAAGGGGTCGAGGTGGAGGAGGTACGCGGGACCTCCCTCATCAACCAGCTGTACAACCTCGGGCGCATCACGAGGGAGAGGGTTTAGGATGCGCTTCATATTGGTGTGAAGCGGGTGATGGCAGTCGTCTACTCAGGCTTCACCTATGACATGGGCATCGTCTCCCATGGCTTCGTCTCCGACCCCAACAAGACAGATGCCGAGAATGAAGAGGTGCATAGGGCCTTGATCGAGGATGCCGAGGAGCCAGGCGAGCGGTTGGCGAGGCTATTTGAGCCCGAGGTCCTTTCTCCTGGCTTTGATGACAGCGCCAGCCTATGAGCCAAATCTGGGCAAAAAAGGACCATGTAATAAGTTAGCTTTTGTAACTGGTGATATCGTGGCCCTGGGGCCTTAAAAATGATGTGAATCATGTCGGATGCTTTGTCAATATTTCTTAACTCGAGTTTCTTATCTCTTTTTGCATGATTTGTACTTTTACCAAGTTTTTCACGCATGCTCGAGTTCCTCGAGGGGGGAGCGAGTAGAGGTACTGTAGCGCAGAGGCATAGGCGAGCTCCCGGCTCGACAGGCCTCGACCCTTAGGGATTTTGAGGCATTTTTGACTAAGTAAAAGTAAGACGTTGAAGCGTAGGAGAAGAAGAAGAATGACGAGTTTTGAAAAAGCGTGTGGGTTTTTTGGAGACTTCAGGGGTTTGTAGCCCCCGAGGGAGGCTCGACTCTGAGGGAACAGAGTCGAGGCTACCTTACATGAATAAAAAATAAAGTTGAATCAAAGCCATTTTCATTTATTCATTCATGATGCTGTATAAAATACGAGAAATGTACAAGGCCTTGAGGCCCTAGGGGTAAAAATGACATAGCTGTTTGAGGCCCTAGGGGTAAAATCCAAGAACTTCTTGCCAGTGAACTGTTTGACATTGTCGGTGATGATGACGTTGGGGACCCCAAAGCGGTGGATGATGTCGGTGAAGAATGAAACCGCCTGCTCGGACCGAATGTTGGTGATGGGTCGAGCCTCGATCCACTTGGTGAACTTGTCAACGGCGACCAAGAGGTGCGTGAAGCCCCTGGTTGTCTTCTTCGGAGGTCTGACGAGGTCGAGCCCCCACACAGCAAACGACCATGTGATGGGGATCATTTACAGAGTGTGGGTGGGGAGGTGCTTTTTCTTGGCGTAGAATTGGCACCCCTCACACGAGCTAACAAGATCGATGGCATCGAAGATAGAGGTTGGCCAGTAGAAGCCCTGCCAAAAAGCGTTCTGGACTAAGGTTCTCAACACAGCATGGTGACCACAAGCCCCCAAGTGTAGGTCCTTGAGCAGCTTCCTGCCCTCCTTGACCGTAATGCAGCGCTGCAGGACGCCAGTGGGACTACATCGATAGAGTTCCTTGTTGTCACCAAAGAGGATGTAAGTTTTAACCCATCGAGCAATCCCTCGAGCCTTGGTTCGATCCTCTGTTAGCTCCCCTTGAATAAGATTATCGAGGAAGGGAGTGGGCTAGTCTGGCTCGAGACTCGGAGATGAAGGTGGCGCCTCAATCTCCATGACCTCGACCCTGGTCGAGGGGGCCTCAGCTGAGGAGGGTGGCCCGATGGCTCGAGGTGTGGCCTCAGCCCCCGAGCCCCAGTCAGTGGGGGGCTCATGCAGGTCCCTCGAGAAGACGTTGGGCGAGACCGTGCCTCGAGTTGATGCAATCCTTGCTAGCTCATTGGCTGCTTTGTTGTATCTTCGCGTGACGTGGTTGAGCTCGAGGCCATAGAACTTGTCTTCCATCTTACGAACCTCCTTGCAGTAGGCCTCCATCTTGGGGTTGTGACAACTTGAGGCCTTCATGACCTGGTCGATCATGAGTTGTGAATCACCACGAACGTCGAGGCGTCAAACTCCAAGCTTGATGGCGATGCGCAGGCCATTGACGAGGGATTCATATTTCATGATGTTGTTGGAGGTGGGAAAGTGGAGCCGGATGACGTAACGCATATGGACGCTTTATGGTGAGATAAAGAGCAGGCCCGCACCCACTCCCGTCTTCATCAATGACCTATCAAAGTACATCATCCACAGCTCCGCTTGGATCTACGTCGGAGGAAGTTGGGTATCAGTCCACTCGGCGATGAAGTCTGCCAGCACCTAAGACTTGATGTCTTTGCATGGTGCGTAAGTGAGGGTCTCCCCCATGAGCTCGATCGATCACTTGGCGATTCTTCTCGTGGCCTCCCAATTCTGGATTATCTCTCCGAGGAGGAAAGATGATACCATAGTCATCGGGTGACCGAGGAAGTAGTGTTGGAGCTTGCGTCGTGTGATGAGGATGGCGTAGAGCAGCTTCTGGATCTGCGGGTAGCGTGTAACACCTCTGGTGTTATATTAACTAAAACATGCCATGTCATCATATGCACTGCAAAGCATTCATGTTTAAGTCAATCTTAATGTGCATTAACTAAAACAAGTTTACATTTCATAGGTTGATTGGGTTTCTGGAATGTTTTGTCACATGAAATAATAAAACCCTATTTTCGAATGTCATCGCAAATGCTTAGTTTATATTCTATGTACTTGAGGTGTAAACTGTGTTTACACTAGTGTCAAGCATAGTGTATAAGTCTAAGTTCAACCCTAAAAATGATTTCCATATTTGAAATTGAATTTGGATTCCAAAGCTTACTTCTAAGTCTGACAATTCAAATTTAAATTCAAATTAGAAATGCTATAAAAGGTTTTTCAAAAGTCAATTTGGTCAACCAAGGGTGTCATTGGGTCAATGACCTAAAAATGTCCTTGGATGATGTTTGTGATCACTAATAACCAACCAATTAAGTTAGAAACCAAATTGAGTTTAAATTCTATTCCAAAAACCCTTTATTCCAAAACCTAGTTTTACCCCCTTTTCCCTAATTCAAAATCTAAAAAGAATTTGAAAATACTTTAAAAAGACAGTTTGTAGATCTTGACAAGAGCTATAAAGTTGGTATATAAAGTTTTTCAAGTTTCCAAAATAAATTTCAAATGAATTTGACAATACAGTTTTCCAGCATTTGATCCCTTTTGATTTTAAAACCATAATTCAAAAATTATGCAAAATTTTGGAACTTTGTATCTGAAAAAGGTTTGGTTTAGAAGGTTAAACATTTCATAGTTTTAAAGATTTTCAAGTTTTATTGAAAAATCAAAAGTAATTTCAAATGTTTATTTCTAGGGTTTTATCCCCTTTTTGAATTTGAATTCAAATTTCAAAATCTAGATAGAATTTGAGGATGCCAGTTAAAGGAAAAGTGTAGCTCTTGAAAAGTTATGCAAATGATATTTTTGTAGATTTTCAAGTTCTTATATAAATTTTGGAGTAATTTATATTTTGAAAGGAATGGCAATTCTGTAATTTTCTCGAACAGTACCGAAACCTATCGTCGGCCGCCATCACCGGCTTCTCAACGCGCGCCGCCGTCCACCGCCGCACCTGCTCGACCGCCAGCGCACTCCTGGACATGCAAAGGTTCATCGTCGTCGTGTCGCCCGCTCATACATCGTCTTCGCTCTATAAATACCGGTCGGCCGCCGCTCTTTCTCCTCTTTCTTCTCCCCGCCGCCGTCGCCGATGACCTCGCTCCGCCGCTCAAATTCGCCGCCGACGCTTCACCACTGCCCGATTGCTCTTGCCAATAGCTCCGCCACATCCTCATGGTCATTTTGAGCCAGTTCGTGCTCGCTCTCCTCGCCCGAGCTGCCCGTGCGCCGTCGTCTTCTCCACGGCCGGTCGCCGAGCCGCCGCGAGCGTTTTCACCGTCGACCGCCGCACAGGGTGAATATATATTACCTTTAACCTTGCTACTGTGCTGTCCATGCCATCCTGCATCTTATGCACACCTTGGCCGACTTGATGCTCCACAGGAACGCCGGTGACGCCGACCTTGCCATCGGAGCGCCGCCGCCGCCATCACCGCCGCCGACCGCAGCTCGATTCCAGCGCTCCGAGCCTCCATTAACGTGCGCATCAGCGCCGTGGTGAGCTCCTGCATCTGTCTGAGCCATCAATTTCATTTTTTCCTGTGTCGTAGCCGCCGGTCACCCATGCAAAGCTGAGTCCAGTGGACCAAGTCCGATCGCCGGAGACCTCGCCGTCGGCGAGTATTCGCCGGTCAACCGCCGGCTGGCCGTCGGTCAGCGCGGGAGTACTGTGCCGATTTTCTTTTTCTATTTTCCAAAATAATTTAAATGCTATTTTCTTTGAAAAATCATAGTAATTCATATATAGCTCCAAAAATTCTAAAAATTTTTGTGAGTGTTCTTTATGATGTCATCTACGTAGGAAAAATATGAAATGCCAAATTTGAGTACTTTTGCTTATGTTAAAATTAGTCCTTTTAATTGAAAAATGGACATTCAATGATTTTTAGTAAATAAAATAATTGGCTTTTAATTCTGAAATTTGTTTTGCCATCTAATTAGGCTAAGAGCTTTCTAAAATAAAATTTTGGGCTTAATTTGATAACTTTAATTTTTATGCCTTTATTTAATGCTTTTAAATAATTAATTAATCCCTTTAGTTAAGTTTAATCATTATAGGATTTGTTTGACTTTGGGATTGATTGGTGACCTTGGATCGTTAACCCTAATGACCTTTGGCACTTTAATTAATTGTTTGCATTTACCTTAATCATGTCATTAGGGCTTAATTAACGTTATTTTATGTGTTTAATTGTTGTCTTAAATGGCGTAGTTAACCCTAATGAGTTTTATAAGCGAAGTTTTGTTGGCTTGCAACTTTATCGTGAAGAAAAGTTGTTCTCAAACCCTTAATTTGATCATGCATCCATCGAGCATCATGTTTACTATTCCATCATATTAAAGCATATTAATTACCGAATAGTTTCCATTAACGGAGAGTTAACGTTGTCGCCTAGATCCGAAGGACGAGCAGATTCAGGAATCAGGAGTTGATCCAGAGTTTGAGACCGTCTACCCCGAACATCAAGGCAAGCCCCGGATGCATTCAAACCCTGTTCTATTTATAAAAGTTTTACCGCTTCAGCTATGATATGTTGCATTAGGTAATAGGAGTTGAGTGAAAACCCACCAATTGCATTACCTATCTTATTTCCTTATTCCTTGTTACCTGCTTTGGAAGTTAAGTAGTAATGCTTAGCCCTACTTACTTAATTAATTGTTCAAAGGCAAAAGAATAAAAAAGATGAGATTGGTTTTCTTGTTGGAATCTTGATGATAGTAATAAATCGATTTCGGATGGTTAACTTGCACTGGGAATGGAGTCCCTCTGTAGTGTTTCCGTCTGTTGATGCCCTAGGTCCCGTCCGTTGGTGAACTGGTGATATCGAGAATTTAGAAATCCACATGCATGAAGTGGTATACGGATGGTTGGAGCCGTGTATATCATGGAGTGACCTATGTGGGGCCAGAGATCCCATATGTGTCATAGTGTGTTTTACTGTGGGGTTTAAGTTCCCACGTACCTCGGTACGCTGGGCCACAGAGCTCACGTGTGCCATGTGGTGATATATGGCTGCGGTTGTTATCCTGGTATATCGGTTCATCTGGGGTGCATCGGAGTTAAAGTCTCCGGTATTCCAGTGACCTAGGTCCCAGCTGGGTATGAAAATGGATTTGAATCGCCGTTGCTTCTCGGAGAAGAAGACTCGATCGGTGTTCATCATCGTAGTAACAACTTGAACAAAGATTAAGGTTCAATAATGAAGTTGGTTGATAATTGGAGCTAGTCCAAGCAAACTTTTCTTTCTGTTAAGCCTTTTCGCAAAATTTCTTATCTCTTACAAGCCTTTCCTTGTCCCTCTAGCCTGCATTTCTTGAGTCTCCACCCCTCTTTTTCATCGGGTCAATCTTGTTGAGTACTTTTGTACTCAGGGTTTGTTGAACCCTTGTTGCAGGTGAGCCTCATGGGCAGGAATGCTTCGCATCCTGCTGCATGACAGTCGTCGAGGAAAGCGACAACGAGTAAGGTGTTTAGCTCGTGGGCAGAGCTTTTCATTTGGTTTTGTAATAAAGTTATCTACTGCTACCCCACTACTATTATGGTTGGTACAATCTAAACTTATGGTTGTAAATATTTGAAACTCAAAGGTTTGTAAACTTTTGTTATTGTAAGTCTTCCGCTGTTTTATTCCGTGGTATATTATTTATATCAAACTATTGTAATACTGCAATGTCTCTCTACAATGATTGATCCTGCTTGGAGAATCGTGGATGATTCGGGATTTACCCGACAAACTTTTTAAGTCGTATGGAACACAGTCATGGTTATTTGGAGTCTATTTAGACAATAATCATGCATGTGGGCCATATGATTTAGAAGGTTCTGCCACATAGAAGATCTTGGTCTCCGAGAGTACCTCGCTAATGAAGTAGACAGGCCGCTGGACGGGCAGTGCGTGCCCTTCCTCTGCCCTCTCGACTACTATGGCCGTGCTGACCACCTGGGTGGTGGCGGCGACATAGAGCAAGAGGGGCTCGGCCGGGTTCAGAGGTATGAGGACCGGTGGTTAGGTCAGCATGGCTTTCAGCTTGGCGAGGGCCTCCTCGGCCTCGAGGGTCCAAGCGAAGTGTTCTGACTTCTTTAAGAGGCGGTACAGAGGTAGTGCCTTTTCTCTGAGACACGAGATAAAACGGCTAAGGGCCGCGAGGTAGCCCATGACTTTCTGAACGCCATTGAGGTCTTGAATCAGGCCCATCTTGGTGATGGCTGAAACTTTCTCGGGGTTGGCTTTGATGCCGCACTAAGAGATGATGTACCCAAGGAGCATGCCTCAAGGGACACCAAAGACACACTTCTCAGGATTGAGCTTGAAGTTCTTGGCCCTGAGGCACTCGAACGCGATTTTGAGGTCATCGATGAGGTTGTTGGCTTTCTTGGACTTGACTACGATGTCATCGACGTAGGCCTCGACCGTCGACCCTATATGTTTTCCAAAAACATGAAGCATGCACCGTTGGTACATTGCCTCGGCGTTTTGAAGGCTGAAGGGCATGGTGCCGTAACAATACATGCCAAATGGGGTGATAAAGAAAGTCGCGAGCTGGTCGGACTCCTTCATCTTGATTTGGTGGTAACCAGAATATGCATCAAGAAAAGAGAGAGTTTCACAACCTGAAGTAGAATCAATAATTTGATCAATACGTGGTACTTTAGGATGATGAACCTCCTTGATGAGCCCGACTGCCAAAAGCTTATTGACTTCCTCCCCGATGATCTTGCACTTCTCCTCGTCGAAGCAACGCAATCGTTGCTTCATCGGTTTGGACCCAGCCCGGATCTCCAAGGCGTGCTCAGCGACTTCCCTCGGTATGCCCGGCATATCCGAAGGACTCCATGCAAACATGTCGGCGTTCGCACGGAGAAAGTCGATGAGCACTGCTTCCTATTTGTCACTGAGGGTGGGGTTGATCATTCTTGACGGTCCTTAACTATCAATTTTGACCATCATTATTGCATCAAAATGAGGACAACCAATAATATAAGTAGTAATTTATGTTTATAATTCACCTAGTTCCACTAGTACTTGGAGTTTATATTTGTATGCAGAAAAAGTACCAAAAATAAGTGCAAATGGACCAAATGGAGGCAATGGAACGTGGCAGGGCCAGCAACCCAGCCAGGGCCAGGGCGCCCACCCTGGCCAGGGCGCCCACCATGACCGTGCCACCAAACCAACCCAGCCACATCACCGAACCATGAGAACATCTTCCCATGTCTCCCAACTATCGAAACCAAGTCGGTTTGATCCAAGGGCGCTCGATGGATGTCACTTGGATTCATGGGCCCATTATCATACACTCAAGGAGGTTATGTCAGTTGGAACCGAGTCCAAACTGACTTATCTCACATGCAACTGACTTGGGGGAGTAGCCATCGCTGTTGGATCGAAAGGCGGTGCAAACAAATGGTATGTCTAGGGCGCGCACCCTGGCCAGGGCGTCCACCCCCGGGGTCACAGCTACTGACCTCCAAAGCATTATAAATAGGTCCCCAATCCTTCATTTGTAACACACACCAAAAAGGAGCTCTCTCTCTACCTTTCAATATGTAACTCTAGTAGTAGTCTTAGCAGGAGCTCTCCTCGGAGTCTGGAGAAGTCTTCAGGAGTCTGGTACAACTTTATACCTCTCTTGTAGTACTTTTCTTATTTCAATAAAGAATTACTTTCTCTGCAAGTACTTTTCCAAGTCTTTACTTCAAGAAATAGTCTTGTCCTTTAACTATGCTCTAGTGATAATCTTAAGTATTTATTTATCATTCTTGTGTGCTTGTTCCATTGCCTGGTTAAGGTGCTCTAATCAGTCATGAGGTTAGAAGTAGTGAGTCTATAGATTGAGCAAGGTGCTTAGGCTATAGCTTGCCTGTGGATGCTCCTAAATCTCCAAAGGTGGTAGCAATAGGTGGTGACAGCCCTATTTGCCTATGTAGTCCACCACGATAGGTTTAGTTTGATGTAGAGCTCGAGGTGCTTACTGTTGGAGACATTTGCCATGGTGAGTTCCAAGGGAGTACGCTCACAGTATACAAGACCCTAATCTATCTTTACTTAATATATATCATAGTGATCCATGGCTAGAGTTATGCGTGTTTGGAAGTAACATAAGACTCTCATGCTGTCCCTCTTACTACTCAATCATTTACTTATCAATGAGTAGAACCTCTTGGCTGTCATCTTATCTTGAATATCACTTGACCCACTTTAGTCTAGTTGGTACAATAGTTAGTAGATGAATGATGGTTCACTATCACTATCTTTAACCATTGTTTCCCTATGGATAAATATGATACCCTGGAATACTCCTGGTTGAAGTGCGAATAACGATATTCTGTGTGCTTGCAGAATCTTAAGCATAAGAAATATCAATAGGTATTTCTGGCATCATTGCCAGGAACAAACAAACCTGGTAACGATGTTAAGAAATGTCAACAATCATCAGCGCCCTCCCATCAGAGCTGTTCGGGTCGAGGAGGATCTTTTTCATGTCTTCAGCGGGCTCAAAGTTGCTGGCGTGGTGCTTGAGGTCGGGGACCTCGGCGGCCAACTCGTCAAGGGTCACCATCATCATAGTGGACATCTCGACGGCCTCCCCATGCTTGACGCACTCGATGTCACACTCGTAGGCATGCTCGTGGGAGGGGCCGATGGTGATAACACCCTTGGGTCCCGGCATCTTGACCTTGAGGTAGGTGTAGTTGGGGATGGCCATGAACTTGGCGTAGCCGGGCTGGCCAATGATTGCATGGTACATGCCTTGGAAACCGACCACCTCGAAGGTGAGGATCTCCTTCCTGAAGTTCGAGGAGGTACCAAAGCAGACAAGAAGGTCGATGCGACCGATAGGGAGGGCCTTCTTCCCCAGCATGACGCCGTGGAAGCCTCTAGTGCTGGGATAGAGCTTCTCTCTTGGGACCTTGAGGAGATTGAGGGTCTCCATGTAGATGATGTTGAGGCTACTGCCTCCATCCATGAGCACCTTAATGAGGCGGGTGTTAACGATGATGGGTTCAACGATGAGCGGGTAGACTCCTGGCTTGGGGACGTAGTCTGGATGGTCATCATAGTCAAATGTGATGGCTGTACTGGACCAGTCGAGGTATTGGGGGATCCCAACCCACACGGAGAAGACTTCCCGTCGCTCCTTCTTGCGCTGGCGCGGCGTGAGCTGTGTCGAGGGCCCCCGTAGATCATGTAGCAGTCATGGACCTCGGGGAAGCCATCATCCTTGTTGCCGCCTTGATCCTTGGGGTCGTCTTTCTTGTCGCCCTTCCTGAGGCCCAAGCTCTCGAAGTACTTCTTGAGCATCCGGTAGTCCTCGGCCTCGAGGCTTCTTGCACTCAGCAGCAGCAACAAGGTCATCGACGATAGCCTCGCGCTTGCCCTGTAGGTTCTTCTTCTTCTTCTTCTTCTTGTTGTTCTTCTTGGCGCATCTGGTTGAGCTCTCGGGGTCGACCGCTTGCGCCTTCCCGTTGCCTTGGGCATCGCCAAAGAAAGCACCCACCGCCTCCTCATCAGATGCATAGTTGGCGATGATATCCATCAGATCATTGGTGATCTTGGGGGGGTTGCGCCCCAGCTCCAGAACCAACTCCTTACAAGTCATGCCCGAGATGAATGCAAGGATGATGTCGTGGTCGGAGATGTTGGGGAGCTCAGTGAGCTGCTTCAAGAAGCATCAGGCGAAGTCATGGAGGGACTCATCAGGCCTCTGCTTACAGTTGTGGAGGTCCCAGGAGTTGCCAGGGCATACATAGGTTCCCTTGAAATTCCCCTCAAACACCCTGATGAGGTTGGGCCAGTTGCGGATCTAACCGGGGGGAAGTTCCTCAAGCCACCTACGAGCGGTGTCTGACAAGAACAAAGGGAGCTGATGGATGATGGCGTGGTCATTGTGTGCTCCTTCAATTTGGCATGCCAACCAGAAGTCGGGAAGCCATAGCCCGGGCTTGGTCTCACCATTGTACTTGGTGAGGCTCGTAGGAGGTCAGAATGGAGTCGGCAGCGGTGTCCTCTGATCCCAGGTGTAGGTCTGCCAGGTTCCCAACCAGGGACCCTGCATCCCCAACTAGGAGCGAGGAAGCCGAGGTGGATGTTGACTCGAAGCGGTGAAGGTGGTTGCGCCAGCCGGGCCTTCTCCTGCGTTCGAAAGCGTGGTGACGAGACCGGCAAGAGGCCCACTGTAGGGACCTGGGACTTCCTCCACTCGGATCTCTGATTGAGAGCAGGACCATGTCCTAGGCACGGCCTAGTGACATGAACTCCAAACTCCCAAACCAGATCACCATGGTGAACGGAAGCGATGGTACGGAGTCTGCCATCCGAAAAATGGCGAGAAACGCAGGTGACACACAGATCCCCTACCTGGCACGCCAACTGTCGGTGTCACGACCCCGGGGGCCTAACGATGATGAGTAACTATGTGCTGCGTTCTTCCTAATCCAGATGGTGACGCAAGAAGAACACATGATTTATAAATCCTAGTTCAGGCAAGAGAAGGCCCTATGTCCAGCAGGGGGATGTCTAGTATTATCTTGTACCGAAGTGCTTGTACAGGGGAGATACAAGCGAGTGTGTATGAGATGGGAGAGAGAACAAGGACTAAGTCTAGGTATGCTAGTCCTATGCCTTGCAACATGCGTGGTGAAGCTCAGTAAGTTCGCTTGAGTTCGCTCCCTCCTCCTCTTTCAGCTAGCCTTGCGCCCCCCTTTATAATCCAAGGAGGGGCATGGGGTACAAGATACCCTAGTGGTGCTATGACGGCTATCATAAGCAATGACGTTGAGGAGCGATCATGTCATGGGTACTATAGTGGCATGCGCCAAAGCGAAGTCGAGCCCTGTAGCGGCGTGCATGAAGATGAGATTCGCCCTCTTGATTTGTCATGGCGAAGTCGGTGATTGATCGGTCCTGATGATGACGCTGGTGCATCTCAGCGGCGTGGTGAAAGACATGTCCTCCTATTAAGGGCGTACAGCTTGCAGTAGATGGCGTGCAGGAGTGGTTGAATCATTAACCGGGGCCGTCGAGAGCTTGGGTCGAGGGGCACCCAGGGGGCCTCGAGGCCTTGTGGATAAGAACGAGCCCCGAGAATCCTGGTACGGATGTTGACATTCGCGTCTCGTGGAGTGCCTGACGGGGCACAGTGTTCCTATGGGGGAATAGTGGCTTGTACGAATCAGCGTTCCCCTAGGGATTGGATGGTAAAAGGTAGACGTGACCTCTGTTTTTGCCCATCATTACCACCACTGTGGCCATGGGGGTTGGCAGGAGCAGGTGGGGCACATTGAATGCTCTTACTTCCATACAGAGGTAGGTGGATTGAGGGGAACAACATTCGACACGGGGGAGGGTGTCATTCGCCCATGCCGTGTTCCGTCACTAGATGGGGGTGGTCATCTGCTCGGGCTGACTCCCATTACTCAAGGGGTCCCGTCGAGTTAGTGTTGGCCTAGGCTGCCGAGACCCGTTCATGGGCCGGCCCAGTGTGGCTTGTTACCTAGCCCTTATACTTAAGTATTTGAGTCCGGGCTCATCAGGAATTGTAGCTGGTGATTGTGGTAGCGAATTTTGTTGACAACATCAGAATTAACTTGCTTGATCGAGGATTAAGGGTACCCCTTATCCAGGTACCTGACACAAAACAAATGGAAGAAAGGTAATAAATGGATTTCAATGTGTTCAGTTTATGAGTAAGGGCCTGGAAGGTACAAAGAGATCTACACAGATGGTGGCACAAAGCCAGCCCCGAGTAGCACAAGCACCTACGGGTGGCAGTGCCGCTGGGACGGGCAGTAGTGCCACCCCCATAGAAAAGGGAAGACCACCTCCAGTTTTCCTACTCAGAACAAGCCCACAAAGTGGAGCAACCTCAAGGAGACAAGCATATCAACCCAAGGCAAAACAAATATATCAAATATTGAATTCTAATTTTGTTTTGCAGCACAACAGCAAAGGGAAAGTGTGTGCCATATTTGTTGGCAATGGTTGAAATGTTTTTCATAACACTTCCATTTGGGTTTCAAAAGTTCTTGTGACTAACATGCAAGGCCCCAAGGTTGTTTGGGGGCCTAAATCTAAGAACTAAACTTGTGTTGCAGGCATACTCCTCCGGTGGGTCAAGTTGGGTGCTTGACAACAACTGTACAAATCATATGATCAGAGAGAAGAGTATGTTCTCATCATACTCCCCAACTACAGAATACAGTGACAACATTACTTTTGGTGATAACTCTAAAGGGGGAGTCATTGGTCTTGGTAAAGTTGCTATAACTCATGAACATTCAATTTCTAATGTTTTACATGTTGATTCAGTGAAGTATAACTTGCTGTCCATTTCTCAATTATGTGAGATGGGCTACAATTGTATCTTCACTGATGTGGGTGTGGAAGTCTTTAGGAGAGTGGTGTCGGTGTTCTGACCCTCGAGGGGTTAACACCAACGAGTAATATCGTATCCGCGTGCTCCCTAATCCGGTGGGTGATGCAAGAATGACACAATGATTTATCCTGGTTCGGGCAAAGAAGGCCCTACGTCCAGCGGGGGGAGGGTGATTCGTGTTATTCTGCACCGAAGTGCTAGTACAGGGGAAAATACAAGCTGGTGTGAGGAGTGAAAGGTGGAGTTGGGGCGTGCGGACGCCTTGCTCTCGACCTCACACGGGCTCACGATGTCGTTCAGTGATCTAGGGCCTTAGTGTTCCTATGCTCTAGATCCTCTCGGTCTGAGTCCGGTCCCTCTCTCTAACGTCCTGGCGCCTCCTTTTATAGACGAAGGAGGGGCACAGGTATACATGTATTTCGAGTTCTCATGACGCTGATGACGTACGACGTTGAGGCCGATCATGTCGATGCCGCTGTAGCGATGTACGCCGGTATGGGAGGCCCTGCAGCCGTCGCATCGGGAGTTGTTGAAGTTCAGCTCGAGGGTTTGCTCGGTGAAGCCGAGGGGCGATGGTAGAGGGTCCTGGCCGGAGCCGAGGGGGTCGTGCCGAGGTGGTCGAGCTTCGCTGGATAAGATCGAATCCCGAAAAACACGGTAAACAGGTTAGTTTATACGTTTCGAGATGGTGCGGGTCGTGGCACAGCGCTCGGTATGGCGCAACAGCGTAACATGACTTGCGGGATTCCGGGGCATGGGCAGTAAAAGTAGATTTGACCGCCACGCCTGTGACTGTTACCATAACTATGGACATGCGGTTAGGCAGGGGTAGATAGATCGCATTAAATGCGCTTGGATCCGTACGGGGGAGTCGGTGACCGAGGGGTGCGCTGCCCTCGAGGGCCGCCCATTCGCCCAGGTGAAGTTCCGTCCTCGAGGGGGGCTCGTTCGCTGGGCGAAGTTACGTCCTTGAGGGACGGCTCGTTCGCTAGACGAAGTTCCGTCCTCGAGGGGTAGCTCGAATCGTACCCTCGCGTATACAGTACTTGTCCGTTCGGTATCCTCTCTGATGAACAGCACTGGTCCGTTCGGTAGTCTCTCGAGCAGGCTTCGGTTCTGGGACGTCATTGTTCGTTCGCGGGCTAGCCCGATACGTCTCAGCCTATGGGCCTTAGCGCGGGAGTTTCTCAGAGGGTTCAAGATGCTGATTTTGCGGGGCTTTAGTTTGTTAAGCAAGGGGTCTGGGATACCTGTTTCCAGGGTATCGACAGTAGCCCCCGAGCCCCTGCGCGAGTGATGTCACTCGGGGAGGGGGTCAGGATTTTTAGGAAAGAGACGTGATTCGGATTTTTTTGCGGGGGGCGCGCGAGCGACCCCCGCGGGGGTAGCCCCCGAGGCCTCGTAGGAGTCGAAAGACTCCTGTGAGGGCTTTATTTTATATTTAGTTAAGGGTGCTCGTCCAGTCGGGTATAGGCCTGAACTGGAGTCGTAGCGTTTTACCGAGGGGAGTCCCCGGGGGATTTTTGACCCTCTTTCATCGAGAGGCGCCGGACACAGGCGAGCCCCCGAGCCTCGTACGACTGGGGCGTTGCTGGCCTCGGCATTCTTCTCACGAGTCCTTTCGACCGGATGTGAGGCGAGAAGCATCGGACTACCCCCGATAGGGCGAGCCGCGAAGATCTCAGTGAGCTGGTAACGGGAAAATCCAAGCGAGAGCCCGTTCCTCGTTCGATAGAGGTCGGCAGGTGGCCCGGAGGCGGTCTCATTAAAGCAAAACACAATGGTCCTATGGATTCTGATTCCATTCGATAGGTCTCGGCGGCTCGATGCCTCCCTTCGGGGGGATTCCATAAGGTCCGTAGCATTTCGCCTTGGATGCGTCCAAAGGGGTCTCGAGAGTTCGTTCTCGAGCAGGGCCTCGTGTTGGCTCCCCCTTGGTCACCCCTGACTCGGGTGCTCGAGGGCGGCTGTCGAACCTCGTTCGTGGGGTCAGCCTT